>JARQOD010000003.1:280404699-280548634 GCA_033576555.1 Oophaga sylvatica | reverse complement strand
TGCCTTTTTATTACAAAGGAGCCACAGCGTTTCTGGTAGACATATCTCCAGACGCTGTAAGACTAGCTGATAGGTCAGCTGGCTTATCTGTGACTGGTGACTGTTGCTTGGTTTAGTAAGTGTGATAATTCCCTTTCCTTCTCCTACCTTGGTTTCCCCATACTCTTCTCCCCGGTGCATTCCTCTGTTATATGTGAGTGTATTCCTGTTTTCTTCTGTTGCCCCTGTTTGCGTTACCTTGTTCATCTGGTTGGTGTGCTATGGTGCACTGCTACACCCCTCTTCCCTGGGTGGGGGAAGGGTACAGAGGGCGGATTCAGGAGATAAGGCAAGGTACGTGGCAGTGGCATCCTCACCTTCAGAAGTAACCCGGCGAGCTAGGGCGCCCCCTAGTGTAGGGACAGGGAAGGAGCCCCTGGTCCCTGGTCGTGACCTGTTCCATTCAGAGTAAAATATATAATTCCGGGGGGAGAGATGGAAGTTGGGAGTCCAGAAGTAGGAAAGGGCCCGGATTTATGTTCGGACGTCCCTCTTTCACAACAAAGAAATCAGACTTTCAAAATGGAATCGGTAAGCGTGGCCATAAAAGTATTGTTTCATAATTGTTTCATGGTTGTCGTTTATTTAAAGGATGCTTTTTATCCTATCTCAAATCACGAGTGCAGGATATACTGTATATGCTTTCATAAGAATTTGGGAAAGTTATGAAAAGTCCTATAGATGTCTGCTCTGTTCCTGATCTGAGGATCTCAACTTTCAGTTGAGATGAATCTGTGCTGCCCTTTATACAGGGTCAGCAATGAACAGAGCTGTGGGGTCCGTAAAATTGACGAGTCTGAGGTTTGGCTTACCGACTCCTCGTCCCTAGTCAGGTTTATGTAAAATTACTCCTGGGGTTGGGGGAGGGGCAAATTTTGCAAATTTTTTTTTTGAATAGTTACAAATGATGAATAACGCAAAAACCTCAGACTTAAAAAAAAAAAAAAAAAAAAAACGCAAATGGAATGATTAATTTGGGGCAAATGAAAAACAAAAACTCAACAAAAAAAAAAAACAGGCACAAATGCAATAATGAATTTGTGTTTTAAATGTTAGGGCCTCTACATGCAGTCGGTTAGTTCTCCCATTCTCTTCCTGATGTTGGGTTTGTGTCAGTAATATAAATAACTCTGTAGTGAGCTATGATTGCTGCATATATGTGTTATATGGGATTGCCTACAGTTATTGTCACACACCCCAGCTGAGTGAGCAGGACTAGGTCAGGTCCTTTCTTCAATCTCTCAATGCTACCAGGAGTGTTCCCATTCACTAACATAATGCAGATGTCTCCTATGGTGATAATGTATGTAAAGCGCTGTGGAATATGATGGCGCTATATACGCAAAGCATAATAATATGGCGGGAAGCTAAAGCTCAAACCTAGGCCTGTATCTATATCAAAACCACACTCGCTTTCTCAAGAGGAAACATTTTTGAGCATTGTAGAGGGATGTCTTCTGTCTTGCTGGCAAGAGTTGTTGTGATGGTTAGGCCTCATTCAGGTGACTGTTTTTCACGGATAGAACACGTACCCATGATCTATAGAACTGTTGTTTTTTTGTTTTGTTTTTTTTGCGGACCGTGTGTGAAGGATCAGTGACCACATACATTGCCTTCCCTGGGCAACCCTTTTTTAAGTTTGCACTTTTATTTGTCATACGAGAAAATCACTGATGGTAAAGACTGTCGTGCCTACGAAAATGCTAATAAAAATTGGACCTTTTTTGTGTATGAGAAAAATCACTGATTCCTTAAATGATGGCCTCCTTCATTTGTTGAACCACTTTTAAAAGATGCCTATACGTAAAATATTCTAATAGTTGCTGGAAATGGATGCATATATTTATACCATAAAGTGTACTTCAGTGTCAATGCTCTAATGGCAATGTACGCCATGGTCTGCTCCCTGGGTAGAATTGAGTATTTCAGTGTTTGCATGGCCACTGATGTTGTGCATGTTATACAATGTCCACTTTGTATCCGGCAGTACAAGAATCCGGCTGATTAACCACGTGCATATGACACGACATTTGCTGTATTAAAGACACACAGCAACTCATGACTGTCATATATGTATGACAGTAAGTATTCTGGCTACAGTCTATTGTTTAGCCTTGCTACTTTAATATACCGTATACAAAATTAAAAAAAAAAAAAAGCTTAACCTGCTATGTAAGATAAATCAAGACTTCCATATGTTGCATGCCACTTTCTTTGTTATTCCATGTAGGCAATAAAATGATTGTCATCTGTCATTAATTCAGATTTTTTTTATTTTTTTTTTCCGCTAGTGAAAATCTCCTTTTTGGCATGGGAAACCCCCTCCTGGATATCTGTGCTGTTGTGGACAAGGACTTTCTGGACAAGTAAGCACATTTGCAATACTATAATATTACAATACCAATAACCTGCATGTGTTGCTGCTGTCGAACAACCACAAGATATGCAGCCGCGGCGACTCGAACATACTGTAGTATTAGAGCACACCGAAGATACTCTATTAGCAGACAAGCATGCTCCGATAGCACTTTATCCAAGCACGTTCGCTCAGCACTACCTATGATCTTTTTCTTCAACATTTTGTCATTGCATACAGGCGATCTATTGCACAGGCAACATTCACTAGCTGCTTGGTCAAATAGGGACAGCGGAAGAGGGCTGTTAACCTGTATTGTCCACATCTATCCAGGCATGTGTCAGCTGTTTTGAACAGCTGACATGTGCTGCTAACAGCCGTGGGTGGAATCGCGATCCATCCGTGGCTGTTAACCCGTTAAATGCCGCTGTCAAGCTCTTGACAGCGGCATTTAACACATGCTTCCGGCAAGCGTGCCAGAAA
The DNA here is from genome assembly GCA_033576555.1 of Oophaga sylvatica. Classification (NCBI taxonomy): domain Eukaryota; kingdom Metazoa; phylum Chordata; class Amphibia; order Anura; family Dendrobatidae; genus Oophaga; species Oophaga sylvatica. The sequence goes on along the minus strand of JARQOD010000003.1, from coordinate 280,545,756 downwards.
TCCGCCCCTCAGTGACCTGCAATGGTATGACAACCTGGGGTCTGCAGGAGACTCTTGTGGTTGTCAGTGCCAGATTGCTATCAGTGCCACCCAGCGGTTGGCGCTCAAAGCAAGTGAGCATTTCTGCTACACACAGGCGATCTGATAATCGACTGTGTGTAGCAGAGGCCATCGGATTATCGCAGCTTCTAGTCTCCCATGGAGACTATTGAAGCAAGTGAAAAGTAAAAAAAAAAAAAAAGTTTTTAAAAATAATAATAAAAAAAAATATAAATTGAAATCACCCCATTCAAAATAAAAATATATATATTCACATATTTGGTATCACCGCGTTCAGTGTAAAAAAAAAAATCCGATCGGTAAGCAGCATAGCGAAAAAAAAACTCAAAATGCCAGTATTTCAAGTTTTTTTTTGGTCGCCACAACATTGCGTTAAAATGCAATAACGGGTGATCAAAAGATCATATCTGCACCAAAATGGTATTATTAAAAACATCAGCTCGCTGCGCAAAAAATAAGCTCTAACCCGGCCCCAGATCCCAAAAAATGGAGACGCTATGGGTCTCGGAATATTAAATTTATTTTTTAATAAACTGGATTTTTTTTAACCATTTAAATGAAAAAGAACCTAGACATGTTTTGTATCTGCATACTGAAAATGGCAGGTCAGTTTTAGCATTTGGTGAACATTGTGAAAAAAAATTGCACTTGTAAGTTTTTTCCTGTTTTTGAGTACACTATATGGTAAAACCAATGGTGGTGTTCAAAAGTACATCTCCTTCCCGCAAAAGACAAGCCCTCACGTGGCCATATTGACCAAAAAATAAAAAGTTATGGCTTTGGGAAGAAGGAGAGCGAAAAACAGAAGCACAAAAACTAAAAAAGGCTGCGGCGTGAACAGGTTAAAGGGAACCTGTCAGCAGGATTTTGCACGGTAACTTACAGACAGTGTCAGGTTGTTGCTGTTATACTGATTAAAATGATACCTTGGGTGATGAAATCCATCTTGTGGTTGTTTTTTAATCTTTATTTTCAGAAATCTCATGCGTATGTTTTTTGTTTTTTTTTTAATTTGAGAACTGCAGCACTTTTTAAATCTGCAGCATATTAATTCTTTCAGCTTTTTTTCACGCCGTAGAAGACAAAAAAAGCTCAATAAACTCATTTTCTCAGCATTTTTCAAGTGTTTTTGGTGATTCTAACAAATGTTGTTAAACATGTACTGTAGACAAAGCACATATTATCTGAGCCCAAAAAAATGCTATCATCAAAAATGCAGAAAAACGGGCATTTTGGAAGCAGCATTTTTAGGCTATGTGCACACTTTGCGGATTTGTTGCGTTTCCGCAGCGGTTTTTCCTGCACGGAAATGCTCCAAAAAACGCAAGTGATTACTGAAGCAATGTTAATCAATGACAATCCAGAAATGGTGTGCACATGCTGCGGAAAATTCCGTCCTGACTGACAGCGTTTTATTTTCCGCAGCATGTCAATTCTTTTTGCGGATCTGCAAGCGTTTCAGCACCTATTGACTTCAATTGAGTCAGTCAAACCTGCAGCGAAAACGCAGGTGTAAAAATGTTTGCGGATTTGCTGCAGATTTTCTGCCAAAAACGCTGCGGAATTGTCAAAAGAAATGATGTCAGGAGAGTGTGTGGGCAGAGAATGTGTCTGGCTGTCTGTCTGTGGGTGTGTTCAGCTGTCTGTGTGTGTGTTTGTGTGTATGTACCCATGCGACAAACAGCCTATAATGATTGTACTTGGGCGTCGCCTGATGGGACTACTGCTGCCGTTCGGCTATGTCTACTATCACATATAACAGACGGCAGGAGCCGATGATGGGAGAATAGTCTCATTATCCGGCGAATGAGTTCAATTGTAAAAAAAAAAATCAAAACATTGACATAATCAATTAACAATATACATGCTTACCGAACACCTAATCCCCGACGCCCGCGTCTCCTGCAAGTAATCAAAAATAATAAACCAACATATACTTTCTGTCCGCTGTAGTCCATTTAATACCGAGTGACGCACGTCAATACACTGACAGGAGGTAATCGCTCCCACAGTGTATCACTGAACCGCCGTGAGAGTTCACTGGAGTACATCAGCCGATCGGCTCCAGTGCTCTCGCTTATGGCACTACCGCTGTGTGAGAACTTTCTGACGCAGTGGTGCCGTGAGAGCACCAGAGCTGATGAGCTCAGATGAACTTTCACGGCACCGCAGTGATACACTGCGGGAGCGATTACCTCCAGTCAGTGTATTGCCAAAGTCCTGGTAGAGCAGTCGCATCTCCCGATGTGACTGTTCTACACATGAGATCGCCATGGGACACTCAGTATTAAATGGGCTACGTCGGACAGGATAGTATTTTATGTTGGTTTATTATTTTATTTTTGTTGCAGAAGACGAGGGAGTCGGGGATTAGGCGTTCAGTAAGTAATTAAGATTCAATAAAGAAGTTTGTGTCATTATTTCAAATAAAGGACTTTAGTCTGGCTGTGTGTTTATTTACAATATAACTATAGGATTAGTAATGGATAGGTGTCTTGTAGACTCTTCTCCTTTACTAATCCGTGGGCTTGATGTCACCTGACAATACAAAGGTGACATCAACTCCACAAATATCAACCCCACTTGCCGCCGCTACAGGGCAAGTTGGAAGAGTGAGGCTACGTGCCAGAATTGGCACATCTAAAAGATGCGCCATTTCTGGGCCGGCTGAGAGCTGATGTTTTTAGACTGGTGGGGTGCCAATATACATGAACCCTTCCTAGGCTATTAATATCAGCCCGCAGCTGTCTGCCTAGCCTTTTCTGGTTTGATTTTATAGGGGGACCCCATGTCAAATTTTTTTCTGGGGTTCCTCTGTAAACTAGCCAGTAAAGGCTAAGCAAACAGCTTACATTAATAGTCTGGGAACCTTTATTGCTCCTTCCCAGAAATGTAACATCAGCCCTCAGCTGTCATCTTTCCCTCTGCTGGTTATGAAAATTACGCGGGAGCCCACACAATTTTTTTACAAATATTTTTGAAAAATAAATATTGCGTTTCACGCAAATTTCTGACAGTTGCTGTTTTGTTACAGCATATGTAGGTTAATTACTGTATATACTCGTGTGTTATGATTTGGTAGCTGAGGAGGATACTGCCAAAGCAGCAAGACACCAGATAGGCTGGAACCTAATGGGTTGCAGATCCCTAAACTAACCGCACAACTAGTAGTAGCCGTGGAGCGTACCTACGTTGATCCTAGACGCCTCGGCACAGCTGGAGAGTTAGCTACACCTGAAGATAGAAAGAGGAAAGCTAACTGCCCCGGAGTAAAGCCCCCAAAGAAATAGGAAGCCCCCAAGCATGTAATGGCGGTTAGACAAGAGGAAAACACGAACACAGACAGAAAATAGAATGAGCAAATGCTGGGGCCCAAATCTGTCTAGAAAGTAAAGTACAGGAGAGAAATTCTGTCTGCAATCCAGAAAAACCCTAATAAAAATACCAGCACTTCTGATTGCAAAAAACCTGAGACCACACGATCTCGACCACCTATATCAGATCTCTGGTGTGACACACCGCTACCCAGCAAATAAAAATATCAATGGAACAAAGAACAAGTGCAAATACAAAATGAGAACAGAGGGCAGCACAAGCCCCCAAAGGGGACTCGGCTGAAGTCCAAGGCAAGACTGCAATAAGCAGGGAAAATCCAACCACAGAAAAAAAAAACAGAAAGTCACTTATCTGAGTGATAGCAGGAAAGCAAGCTAAAATTCCAACAAAGACCTGGAAGCAACAATTGATTAGCGGCGAGGATCATGGGAGTTCAGCTCACTTATATCAGGCCAGTCATCTCCACCTGACACCCATTCCTTAATTTGTTCAATACCCTCAGCAACCACCGGAGGGAGACTCTGCTCCGAAGTCGTCTCCAAGACATTCACAACACTCGTGTATAAGCAGAGTTTTTCAGCACATTTTTTTTATGCCGAAAACACCCCCCTCGGCTTATACACAAGTCAATTGTCCCAGAGCGCCGGCGGGAAAGGGGAGAGGCAGAGCAGCGGGTCACAGAAGGCAAGAGCCGGCAGGGGAGTGGGAGCAGCGGGGTCACAGGAGCCAACGGCTGCGCCTATAACTGTGCCCGCTGCAAAAGAGAACTTAATATTCATTTATCTTATGGCGTGCACAGTGACACCCGCAGCTGCCATTTTCCAGAAAACATCTTGCTCACCTTCCTGCGTGCCCTCGCTGCATCGCGTTGGTTCATGCGCCAGCAGCATTTCCGGCCGAGCGATCACGTGGCCCCGCTCATTAAGGTAATGAATATGCAATCCTATCCACTCCAATAGGCGTTGAGTGAATATTCATTACCTTAATGAGCGGGGCCATGTGATCACTCGGCAGGAAGAGGTGCTGGTGCGGAATGAGATGCAGCGAGGGCGCGCAGAGAAGGTGAGTAGGATGTTGGTTTTTTAAGAGGAAACATGCTTACAAGGATAGGGAATAAGGAGTCATGCATACAAGGACAGAGGTGGGTGAGCCATGCATACCAGGACAGGGACCGGGGAGCCATGGAGACCAGGACAGGGATGAGGGGACAATGCATACCCGGCTTATACTAGAGTCAATAAGCTTTACCCAGTTTTTCGTGGCAAAATTGGGTTCCTCAGCTTATATTCGGGTGGGCTTAGACTCGAGTATATACGGTATGTTAATGCTCCTACATAGGCGTGCATGTCTTTATTTAACTCTATGTACCGTTTTATTAATGATGGTATCTGGCTGACACCTGTTCTGTCATTGTGTGACACGACCCAATGGATGGTCCGTCAGCTAACGGCACAATACACAATGGAGACGGAATAAGGGGGAGGAAGGCCCTACCAATAGGGAATGAGGTATGGTCACCACCTGAGCTCAAACCTGAGCCTGTCCCTGCACTCCCTTAACGCCCTATGCAGATCCTTCCCCCTGCCACCATCAGGATGCCTCGTCCCTAGTTGTCACCTATAATTGCCCTGGCCAGTGCACTGGCCGGCAAAGAGCACTAGCCTCACCTCTGCAGGTAATAAACACAGGGGGAAGTGACAGACACCTAAGGGACAAAGCAACAAAAACACCATACTTAGCTTTATCTGCTGCAAAGCACCACACAGCAGATTTAAGGCACCAGATAAACGAACTCAGCAGAAGCACCACTGCACCCAGAGAGCTCCTTACTCCAGCTGGGTCACTGCAGATTGCTCTAACACTGACAGTCAGCTGATGCATCAGGTGACCTTTTAAAGGACTGTGGGAGTGGTCACCGCCCACATCAGCTGCCCCAGCAGCAATGCAGTTACACCAGCTTGCCAGCAGGAAAAACTGACATTTAACCCCCTCTGGCCTGAAAAGAATAAAGGTTTAACTCAATGGAACCAGACCTGCCACAAATCCAAAAATGGATTGTGACAGTATCCCCCTTTCAATGAGGGGCCTCTGGACCCTCAACACCGGACTTCACCAGAAAACGACATACGGTGAGGACGCCTCCATCCACCAGAGTTCACCTCTGCACTCACCTGACCCTCAGGTTTATGGCGGACGCAGCCCTATGGAGGTGATAATAACGTAGGCTTCAGAGGAGCCACAAATCTCCAGAGCGCCGACATGTGGAAAGTGTTGTGTACTTGCATTACTGGGGGTAACTCCAGCTGGAAAGTCCCCGGGCCGAGAATGGCCTACACCCGATACAGCCCGATCACCCTAGAACTCCAGGTCCCAATAGCACACTTCCACCTGATGTTTTTGGTGGACACCCACACGTACTTGTTCACACACAGGTCTGGACCTGAACGATTATTGCCATGCATGCATTTGCCACAAGATGGTGCACTCTTTAAGGAACTGACAACACAGGTGTCCCCCGGTGTCACCACACTCACACTCCCACTATGCACAGAGGGAACCACCACCCTCCTCTTACCCCTCCTCCTAAGAGGACTCTGACACTCAGGGTTAACAGGGTGAGGGTTGAGGCTTGAAAACAGAAGAAACTGAGGTCATTACTAATAATTAATGTATGGGATCACCAACCACATGCTAAAAAGTAGAGAATGCCCAAAACAGAAGAAAGTAGCATGTAAAGGTAGGGATCACCAAAAGCAGTATAACAAATAACAATATAGATTTTATTAAGACAATTAGGTGAGACAAGCAACAAACAGTTTAAAAACAATTAAAAACCATGAGGTTTTCAAATAAACAGCAGCACCTTATAAGTGCCTCCCACAAAAAAAAAAAAACTACCTCCACTATGTGCATCGGGAGTGCAATCCCAGACCAATATGTCTCAGTTAAGACCTCTAAAAAGGCTGATAAGACACACAGTGCGGTACGTCTCATGTACTTCATGCAATGCCCCACTACCACAGAGGCACCGTTCTGCTATCTGTGCAGCCTGCGAACCCTCATGCACACAGGAACCCCCAGCTAATGCCGACCCTAGTGGACCTAGCCCACCCGAGTCTCTGGCGCAGTCCATGGCTTCCCTAGCTAAAGCTATACAATCCTTCCGTGATTCCTCCTCAAGCCAAGGCATCAGTTTGCCTCATGTAGAAGACCAGTCAGCCATGTGAGAGTCTTCCTCAGACAGGGGCCGGACAACAGCCGAAGATGTGCAATCTTCTAGGAAACGTCCCCATAGCTCGTCCCCCAGGCACTCTGCTGCTTTGGCGCCCGAAAGCTTTGCTTCCCGCTCCCCCCTCACCAGGGGTTTGCAGCGAACACGACTCAGAATATGAGTCGATGTGGCCGTAGACCCGGACTCGCTAGAGTACCAGGAATCACTAGATTCTCAAATTGAAGTTTTCAATAAGGCTCTGTGTTATCAGTTATTCACACTGCGGGGAGGGGTCTGGGAAAGACAAATGACGCAGGCGCAATAGTCTTCTGACAGTTCCCGGGCAGCGCGCACTGCGCTTTCCCGAGGACTGTTAATACAGCGCAGGCGCCCTACAGAACAGAAATGAAAGTAAAATGACGCTGAAGGAGCTTGATGTACGGCTGGGGGGAGGATAAGCCCTGGACAGAAGCAACACCTCAGCGACATATCTAAGGTATGGGGACCTATTTTTAAAACTGAATATTTAAGCGTTGCAGGGGTCTCAAAGAAAAAGAGCCACCTTCACAGGCTGCTGCCTTAGTGCTGCTGAAGGTGGCTCTTTTACTTCAAAACGGCCGGGGGGGGGTGACAAGTTCCCTTTAAAGGATGGTGAGCGTGGTCACCGCCCACATCAGCTGACCCAGCAGCAATGCAATTACACCAGCTTGCCAGCGGGGAAAAAGTGACATTTAACCCCCGCTGGCTTAAAAGGAAAAAAAGTTTAAGGGCCCCGTCTCACATAGCGACACACCAGCGATTCCGACAACGATAAGGATCGCTAATGTGTCGCTACATGATTGCTGCTGAGCTGCCAAACAGGCAGCGATCAGGACAGCGACACTGCGGGTAACATCGCCTAGTTACCAGCAGTGTTCGTTGGATACCAGCCCGCTGATGCAGGGAGCTGGTAACCAAGGTACACTTCGGGTTTCCAGCCGCTGCGCGGTGCCTGGAAAACCGATGTGTAAATTGGTTACCAGCTCTCTTTCAGCAGCGCGCTGGTATCCAACGTACACATCGGGTTTCCAGGCACAGCCCCGCGCCTGGAAACCCGAAGTGTACCTTGGTTACCAGCTGATCGCTGGTCTCCTGCCTGCCACACGCAGCGATGCGTGCTGGCCAGCGGGAGACCAGCGATCAAAAAAATATCCAGGCATTTCTGACACGACCAGCGATACCCAGCAGGGGCCTGATTGCTGGTACGTGTCAGACATAGTGAGATCGCTGCTGAGATCGCTGTTTAGCAGCGATCTCGCTAGCGATCTCGCTATGTGAGACGGGGCCTTAACTCAATGGAACCAGATCTGACACAAATCCGAAAATGGGTTGTGACATGTTCATTACTAAACCTCGGGCTTGGTTATAGATAGAGCGATAGATAGAGATCTATCTTTCTATTGCTCTGTCTGTCGCTCTCTCTGTCTGTCTCTTTCTCTGTCTTTCTTCTTTCTACCTATCTATATAGCCAGGGCCGGCTCCAGGTTTTTATGGGCCCCGGGCGAAAGAATCTCAGTGGGCCCCTTTAACACAGACCACGATTCATGATGCACAGATACTGCAGAGAAATATGGGTATAGTACAAGGCCAAACACTTCACTTCTTCCATTACATGAGTGATATCTATTGTAAATTCTACAATAGCTCAGAAACCGCCAAATCCTCACAGCGCACAGTACAGACTGGACAGTACAGTCCTCCATACAATATTATGGGCACCACATAGTCCTCCATACAGTATTATGGGCCAAATATAATGCTCCATAAAGAATATTGGACCCCAAATAATGCTCCATACAGGATACTGGTCCCCATATAATGCTCCATACAAAATATGGAGCTCTCCTCAGCACTGTGCTGCGTTCTGCACTGTTACGGCTCAGGAAAGGGCGCTGTGTAAAGACTCCACATTATCATCATCATTGCCTCCCCATCATCATCGCCTTCCCATCATCATCATCATTGCCTCCCCATCAACATCGCCTCCCCATCATCATCATCATTGCCTCCGGCTCCTCACCACCATCACTGCCTCCCCCCACCACCATCACACATACAGCACCACACACAGACAGCACCGCAGCACTCTCTCACATAAACACACACAAAGCACCGCACTACATACACACACACTGATACACACAGACACATACACACCTCACATCTCACCTGTCCGGCGTCCGCGCTCTCTCTGCCACAGCCGGCCTGCTGTGAGAGGAAGCGCGGGCGCCCTGCAGAGGGAGCCTGGAGCTGTGGATTGCGGAGGCACGGGGAGAGGTGAGTATTGTGCCGGGCCGGCTGCCGGGGCCCTGGCACCGCTCTCCCCCGCTGACGGGCGCCGGGGTGCTACCTCTATATATTTATCTATTTCACTTATATTTGTTTTGTTTGTGTAAACATTATAAATTTGAACATGATATGTGATGATATTATGGTCTTCAATAGAGAATGAAAAAGAAGAGGTTGGACAAGGAAATGACATTTAAATTTTTTTTAATTATATATATATATATATATATATATATATATATATATATATATTATACTGTGTATATATATATATATATATATATATATATATATATATATATCTTTATTTAGCTCTATGGATTTACAAAAACGCTTAAAAATCCGCAACGAAGCCGCATAAAAAAAGCGTGGATTTTCCACTGCGTTATCTGCCAAGAGATGCAGAAACCGCGCAGAAATTTCTGCAAGCAAATTCGCAACATGCACACGTAGCCTTAGGGTATGTTTCCATGGTCCGGAAACATTCAGGATTTGCTGCATATTGGACGCTGCGTACAGCCGCAGCGTCCAGATGTTACAGCATAGTGAAGGGGATTAAATGAAATCCCATCTCCACTATGCGTCCAGGGCCGCATCCGGCCTCCCTGCGTATCCGGACATGTGGCGCGTCTTTCTAGACCACAGCATGTCTATTTATCTCTCGGAGACGCTCCGTCTCTGCAAGATAAATAACTCAGTCTCTGGATAGGATGCGGTGATTCCACATGTGTTCAATAAACACATGCGGTATCGCCGCGCTTACAAAAGGGGGCAGCGCTTTGGGCGGAGCGGGGTTTCCGCTGCGTCCAAAGCGCTGACATTACGCTCAGTGGAAACATACAATTCCAGGTAAACGTATTGTTTTATCACTTTGTATTGTCTTTTAGCTCCTCCATTTTTTTATGACGTACAAGATAATGGGTCGTCCTGTGTCTAGAATGCCTAGTTCACTGTTCTATAAGTAATCACGTAATTAAATCTGTATTTCTTATCATTTTAATCAGTTAAACCTATTATTGCTCTGACTTTAATCTCCTAAATCTCTTTAATCCGTATAAGAATTAGTGAGGGTTTAGCCATGATCTTATGCCATGTGTGAAGCTCTGGAAAGTTGAGCGAATTTGTTCGGGTTCCCTCTTATTCGGCAAGCTATAGCGCTTACCAAATAAGCTACAGAGGGAACCCGGCTTCCTGGATCGCGCCAGCTGATCGGTGCCGCAGCTGCATGTGTCGTGGCTGTGTCACTGCACAAGCATGGAGAGCCTGTTTGTTGGGTTCTCCATGCATGTGCTTTGACAGTGACACAGCCGTGACACGTGCATCTGCGGCGCCTATCAGTCAGCATGACACAGGAAGCCGGGTTCCCTCTGCAGCTTATTCGGTAAGCATTATAGCTTGACGAATAAGAGGGAAAATGAACCAATTCGCTCAACTGTATATGGAAACATTCACATGACCAGAGATAAACATTGCCATATTTCAAAGATATGGACTCGTTAATAACCTGATTCATTCTCGCAATGCCTTGTGATCTGTTGGTCTACAGGAGAAAACTTTTCTAGTGCATTTGAGAACATATTATTTCTGTCCCCATAGGTATGGTTTAAAGGCGAATGATCAGATTCTAGCTGAGGAAAAGCACAAGGAGTTGTAAGTCAAATAAACCTTAAATTCTTCTACTTGTTATTCACAGGAAACCACTGGACATCAAGTGATTCAATTATTTGTCCACAGGTGAAAATGTTTTGCTCAAAATAGGTTAAAAAGGAAAAGAAAAAAAGTCCTGTTTTTATTATTTGATGAAAAAAAAAAAGTATACATAATTGTTAACCGTAATGATTCATATGATAAAATTAGCACACTGATTAAAAATACAAGAAGATGTAGTTCATGTCATGTATGTACCTGAAACCTGTGTTTAACAGAGTGTGGGGGCTTCCTCTTTATCCCCATTGGTACCCTGAGATGATGATCTTTTGGTCCTGATGTTTGCCATGACAATTCGTGGCCAAATAGTGGCCTTGGAGCCTGCCGGCTATAGTGATTTGTTCAGAAGTTAGCTACATTTAGATTTTAAAAAATATAAAAATATATATTTTTCTTTCCTGTCATTCCACTTTGTATTAAATTATATGGTTTGTGAAGATTTGCAACTCTGCTAGATTGTAGCTTCAGTACATTCGTTTTCTGTCCTGCTCACTCGACACTTTTGTCCACCCTTTGAAGCCCTGCAGTATAAAGGTACTTGCCCATGATCAGTATTACTAGCGTTCTGGACACGGCTGATTTTTGCTGTGTTCAAAACGCTGCGATGTACAGTACAAGCACAATGTATGGGATTAATAGAACTCTCATGCCCATGGTGCTTCTTTTCTACACTGTGTAAACTCGCCTACGGTGCAGGTTTCCAGGCTGCAGCATGTCAATTTCTCTTGCAGGAACACTTCCCCATAGACTTGAATTACATACAGTATGTAAAATTCAAAGTTAAAAAAAGTACATATGTTTAAAGTGTGTTTTATGCAGGTGTTTTTAGCCTGGTTTAACCTTATAAATAAATATTTTTTTTTAGCATTTACGTGGTGTTCCCTTTATTTTTTAAAACCAGCCAAGGTAAAGGAAACAGCTGCGGGCTTATATTATCATGCTGTTAAGATCCCTGGTTATTGGGCCCTTCCCAGCCTAAAAATACCAGCCCACAGCCATCCCAGAAATGGCGCATTGCATGAGATGCGCCAATTCTGGTAATTTGCCCACCTCTTTCCGATTGTTCTTGGTGCGGGGTAATGGTGGTTGGAGTTGATGACAGCTGTGATTTGTCAGAAATCACACCTGCGATCAAGCCCTTGAGTTAGTGTAAAAGAGGTGTCTATCAGACACCCCTTTACTAATCCGGTAAAAAAATAGAAACACACACAGAAAAAAATGTTTAATACTTTATTTGAGTAAAGACTCCCACACACTATACCTCATTCACCAATTTATTGAAAAAAATGTAAAAAGAAATCCCATGCAGTTACGAAGTAATCCACCGAATCCGATGTAGTTCAGAAACGGATACCTTAAAAACATAAGACAGAAATAAACACAAGACTTTCCCTTGTTCACCAATTTATGTGTAAAAATGTTCCCATGACGCTCCGTCGTAGTACACGTTCCCCGAACCTTGCTCTGGTGACTGTGAATAGCAGTAAAGTTACAGCTATTCACAGGCGCCGAGTAGTGACGACAGCGCTCATCAGAGCAGTCGGGTCTCTGCGCTCAGCAGAGAATATAGTGGCAAAATCTTTTTCGGAGGCGCTTTCCTTTGGTAGTTGGAATCCCAAAAAGACCTTTATTCTGGAGCAACCTCCAGGTGGTGTTTCAGAGTAACAATATTACACTTGCGTGTTTACAATTAAATTTATTCTAAAAATTTTTTTTAAAAGTGCTCATGCACTAACAACATAAAAAAACTTTTAACCCCTTTCTGACATTAGACGTACTATCCCGTTCATGGGACCTGGGCCCGTATGACCATGGACGGGATAGTACGTCACGTGCGATCAGACGTGCTCACGGGGTGAGCGCGGCCGGGTTTCAGCTGATTCTTACTGCTAACACCCGAGACCAAGAGCCAGGAGCAGTTACGGACCGCTCCCAGCACTTTAACCTCCGGCACACTGCGGTCAAACATGATCGCAGTGTTTCGGTGGCATCAGGCAGGGAGGGGCTCCCTGCGTGCTTCCCTGAGACCCTCAGAACAACGCGATGTGATTGCGTTGTTCCGAGGGCCTCTTCCCTGCAGGCCCCTGGATCCAAGATGGCTGCAGGGTCCTTCTGGGTCATGCAGGGAGGTGGCTTGTCAGTGCCTGATCTGACACACTGCCTGCAAATGTCAGATCAGCGATCTGACATTATATAGTAATGTCCCACCCTGGCACAATGTAAAAAAAAAAAAAATTATACTGTGTAAAAATATTTAAAAAAAAAAAAAATCCCTGAATAAAAAAAAAATATTTCCCCAGTAAACACATTATGTAAATAAAAAAAAGTACACATTTAGTATTGCCGCGTCGTAACGACCCGCCCTATAAAACTGTCCCTTTAGTGAACCCCTTAAAGCATTTTTTTTTGCCTTTTTTATCATAAAGCCGAACAAAAAGTGGAATAACACGCGATCAAAAAGACGGATATAAATAAACTTGGTACCGCTGAAAATGTCATCTTGTTCCGCAAAAAACGAGCCACTTAACAGCGTCATCAGCGAAAAAATAAAAGTTATAGCTCTCAGAATAAAGCGATGCAAAAATAATTTTTTTATATAAAATAGTTTTTATTGTATAAAAGCGCCAAAACATAAAAAATGATAAAAATGAAGTATCGCTGTAATCATACTGACCCGACAAATAAAACTGCCTTACCAATTTTACCACACGCAGAACGGTATAAATGACCCCCCAAAAAGAAATTCATGAATTGCTGGTTTTTGTTCATTCTGCCTCCCAAAAATCGGAATAAAAAGCGATCAAAAATGTCATGTGCCCGAAAATGGTAGCAATAAACACGTCACTCGTCCCGCAAAAAGCAAGACCTCACATGACTCTGTGGGCCAAAATATGGAAAAATTATAGCTCTCAAAATATGGTGATGCAAAAACTATTTTTTGCAATAAAAAGCGTCTTTTAGTGTGTGACAGCTGCCAAACATAAAACACGCTATAAAAACTCGCTATTAATTGTTAATCAAACCTCTCTTTATCACCCCCTTAGTTAGGGAAAAATAATAAAATAAAAAAATGAATTGTATTTATTTCCATTTTCCCGTTAGGGTTGGGGATAAAGTTAGGGTTGGGGCTAAAGTTAGGGTTAGGTTTGTGGTTAGGGGTGTGTTTGGGGTTAGGGTTGGAGTTAGAATTGGGGGGTTTCCACTGTGTAGGCACATCAACGGCTCTCCAAATGCGACATGGCGTCAGATCTCAATTCCAGCCAATTTTGGTATGAAAATGTCAAATGGCGCTCCTTCCCTTCCGAGCTCTGCCGTGCACCCAAACAGTCATTCCCCCCACATATGGGGTATCAGCATACTCAGGACAAATTGGACAACAACTTTTGGGGTCCAATTTCTCCTCTTACCCTTGGGAAAATAAAAAGTTGGAGACAAAAATATCATGTTTGTGGAAAAAATTATTTTCAGCAGCAGATGGAAGGAAGGGAGACACAGTCATTACTAGTGGGGTAGGCGGAGCCCACACAGGATAGAACACCTCAGATTAAAAAGAGTGTTGACCGGCCCCTCCAGCTTGGGCTCCTCCTATCCAGCTCTCCAGTCTAAAATTTGAGGTCACAGAGGATAGTCGCTGCTGGAGCAGCTCCTCAGAAGATTTTTTTATTTTTGTCGGACAGAGACTTGGACCCCCGTGGTTTTGAGGTCTCAGGGGTCTCAGCGCTGCTGGACCCCCACCCCTCCCTTGGTGGATCTGCATTACCCTTTAAGGTGGTCCCTGCAGAACCCTGCCGGCCCTGGGGAATGAGGGTTGCTTCCCTGGCGGGGACACAAACCGCGCTTCTGGGGTCACTGCGTTCCCCGCCCTGGGGGGGAAGCTATGGGCACAGCGCCACAAATCTCTGGGGGTCCCTGTGGCGCTCAACTGGGTGAGTTCTCAACATTTTAAGGTGTTTGAGTGCTTCAGCGGCTGCTGCGGCAGCCGCTGCTACATGTTTTCAGTGTTGGTGATGTGTACTTTTGTCCGCAGGTGGATGCCTGCAGGACATGGAAGCGGGGCAGGAGCGGAGAGCGGAGGAGTCGCGCGCTTTTTTTGAAGCCGGCGGGGGGGCGTGGCTTCGCGCTTTCCCGTTCTTTCGCGGGCAGGAAGCGCTCTGAGCGCGCGCTTTACCCTGTCTCTCCTCTTCCGGCTTCTCTCCTTCAGTGCGGCGGCCATTACTGACGGCCTCCTCGTGCTCCTCACTCTCCGCTCTCCCCGACCGACCGAAGGACAATTAAGACACTGCACCGTGGCCAGCTGGGTGAGTCGCTTCTGCCTGTCAGGGCAGAAGCTTAACCTTCTCACCCCCACAGCGCAGGGCACCTTTCTGAGGCAGACTGCGCTGTCCTGCAGCTGTTACCTCATAAGAGGCACCCTTTTTTTGTCTGGGGTTCGCACACCTTTTTCATTAACAGTGGTTGTGGGGAGTCTGCGACATTAACCCCTTCTTAGGCGGTTAACCCTTAATTGGGGGACAGCTGGGGTAGCTCTCTCTTTAAGAGCCTTAACCCTTCAGCGTTCGTTTTTTCTTTAAGAAACCACACTGTTCTAGTTACTGACAGGTTTAACCTGCCATATATTGTGTGAGGGCATGTCAGATCAGGGTCCAGGAGGTGCGGACCGTCTCCCAGATCCGTTACAGGATCAGTCTCGCGTATCTGACACGCAGACCTCGACGGCGTCAAGCGCAGCGGTCGGAGGTTCAGTGATGTCAAAATGGAGGCCCTCGCTCGTTCTATTGATGGCCTGTCTGACCTTCTAGGTCATTGGGTGTCAGCTAGATCCTCTCATGGCAGGAAGCGACACAGGCCGGTGCCATCCTTCCCGCGTAGCGACTCGGAGATCTCGGGCATGGAGGGTTCCCCTTCAAGCTCGGATGGGGAGATGTCCGATTCGGATAAAGAGGATCGGCAGGGACACTCTGCCTCTCTTTTGGGCCGTACAGAGGCTTTTATTGGAGCCATGAGGGAGGCTTACAGTTACCGGAGGAGGTAACTAGACGTCCTGGTAAGTCGGCCCGGATGTTTCAGGAGTCGCATAGGTCGCGATCAGCATTACCATCTCTGGATGAGCTTAATGGGGCAGTGGAGAAGGAACGCCTGTGTCCAGATAAACGTTTTCAGGGGACACGGTTTTTTGAGACGCTGTATCGTGTACGACGGAGTTGATTGATAATTGGATTCCTTCTCCTGAAGTGGATGTCCCTTTCAGCTGCAGATGGAAGGGAGGGAGACACAGTACTTCATTACTGATGGGTAGGCGGAGCCCAGATCACGATGACACCTCAGATTAAAAGCGTGTTGACTGGCTGGCTCCTCCAGCTCGGGCTCCTCCTACTCAGCTTTCTCCAGTTTACAATTTGAGGTCCAGAGGACGGTCGCTGCTGGAAGCAGCTCCTCAGAAGATTTTATTATTTTTTTATCGGACAAGAGACTCACCAAATGTGGTCTAGAGGTCTCAGGGGTCTCAGCGCTGCTGGACCCCAACCTCTCCCTTGGCGGATCTGTATTACCCTAAGGGTGGTCCCTGCAGAAACCTGCCGGCCCGGGGGGATGAGGATGGCTTCCCTGGCGGGGGCGCACACCGCGCTGCAGGGGTCACTGCGTCCCCCGCCCTGGGGGGAAGCATGGGCACGTGCCAGAAACCCCTGGGGTCCCTGTGGCGCCTTCGGCTGGTGAGTACTCACATTTTATTAAAAGTGTGTGAGTGTTTTAGCGACTGCTGCGGCAGCCACTGTACATGTACAATGCCGGTGACTAGTTTTTTTATGTCCGCAGGTGGATGCCTGCAGGACGGGGGAAAGAAGAGGAGTACGCGCTCTTTTATTTTTTTGAATTTCGCGCCGCTCTGAGCGCGCGCGCTTTACGGCAGTCTCCATTTCCGACTCCTCTACATGGAGCACGTCGGAGACAGAGCGCGGCAGCCATTGCTGATAAGAAAGCAGGCTGAAAGCTCTCCGGATCGCTCCCCTCCCCTCCCGGCAGGAACGGTACCAGCTTGGTGAGTCGCTTCTAGCCCGCCGGGCAGAAGCTTAACCCTTTCACCTCCACAGCGCGGGCGCCGTCTGGGGCGCTACTGAGTGACAGATTGCGCGGTCCTGCAGCTGTTTTGTCGTATATGGGGCTCGCACACTCTTTTAATGTTAAAAAAGAGGTTGTGGGGAGTCTGCGACATTAATACTGCCACTATACTTTCCCGATAACGATCCCAATAACGACGCATACTATGCGATCGTTTGTGATCGTTTTTTAATGTCGCTAGTAGCTGCCAATCTGGGCGATCTCATTAACATCGCATAAGCGATTAGTGATCTCCTTAACAACTTTGGCGGTCATTGCGTTATACAAACAGCGCAATTTTTTAGCGATCTTGTGGAACTTTTTTCTGTATAGTGTGGCATAGCTGTCCTGCAGCTGCGACCTTATAAGAGGCGCTTGGGGCTCACACCCTTTCCATTATCAGGGTTGTGGGGAGTCTGCTACTTTAACCCCTTCTTAGGCGGTTAACTCTTAGTGGTAAGACAGCTGGGGTAGCTCTCTCTTTAGAGCTTTAACCCTTCAGCGTTTTGTTTTTTCTTTTAGAAACACTGTTCTGGTTACTGACAGGTTTAACCTGCCATATACTGTGCGCGGGCATGTCAGATACCATCTCCCAGATCCGCTACGGATCAACCTCGCGTATCTGGCGCACAGACCTCGACTCGGAGGTTCCAGCAATCCACTAGCCTCTATTGATGGCCTGTCTGACTTTTTAGATTATGAGTGTCAGCTAGATCCTCTCAAGGAAGCGACACAAATCGGTGCCTTCCTTTTCGCTTAGCGAAGAAGTCCGTTTCGGATAAGGAGGATCGGCAGGGACACTCTGCCTCTCTCATGGGCCGTACTAAAATTTCTATGGCTATGAGGGCGTTACAGTTACCGGAGGAGGTAACTAGACGTACTGGTAAGTCGGCCCGGATGTTTCAGGAGTCGCATGGCGACGCTTTGCAAACTGTATCCGTTTTTTCTACGGGGTTGTTTGTTAATTGGACCCCTTCTCCTGAAGTGAATGTCACTTTATTCCAGCTTAGCAAATCTTCCTGGTAAAGGGAAGGCGAGTCTGCAGGACACGCTGGACAGAAAAACGGAGATGGCAACAATATCCACCTGCGAGGCCGTGGATCATAGATTCGGTATTAAGGATCTAGGTGTACTTGTTAAGCTCACCTGAGCCGGTTGGACCGTCTAAGGACGGCGTGGCAAGATGGATCTCCTCTATCGAGGTAGATGGGCTTTTCAAGTTGAAGGATGATGCGTCACTGCTATTCAGGGCGCAATCCTCGGCAGTCACAGTCAGAAGAGCACTGTGACTTGAACAGTGGAACGCGGTTTCCAAGCAGGATTTGCTATCTTTAGCTTAAAAAGTGGTCAGCTATTTGAATCTGACCTCACGGAGCTGATTGCCAAGGCAAAGGCAAAAGAAACAGCTTTACCGCAGCGCAGAGCTGTGACTTCTGCGTCTGCAGGACTAGTGCCGATAGTTATCGGCGGTCCTTTCGGTTCAAGGGATGATCCGGCCAACCCTCTGGGGGTTTTGGGTCGTCTCTCTCTTTTTTAAAAAAAAAAAAAAAAAAAAAAGGGGGAATTCTCAGAAATTCCGCATACCCTGGAAACAGAACTTCTGTTAAGACAGAATCTGGCAAAAAAAAAAAAAAATCCGCTAAGGCGGACTGACATCTGAATCTCACTCGAGTGCTCTCGAGTGGGGGGTCGTTTACTCCATTTCAAACCGACTTGGGTTTCCCGTGTGTCGGACGCCTGGGTGACACAGGTTGTGTTGGCAGGCTACTTAATGGAGCTTCTTTTTCGACCCCCGGACAGTTTTTTTGCCAATCTCGCATTCCGTCAGAGCCTAACTTTTTACCTCTCTATTGCGAGAGGTCGATTCCCTTCTGCAGAAGGGTGTGGTGATACCGGTTCCGCAGAGGACCGGGGAAGAGGATTTTTTATTCGACCTCTTAGTAGTCCCCAAGTAGGAGGACAAATTTCACTCTATTCTGGAAAAGATTGAATCGGCTTGTCCACACCAGATAATTCTGCATGGAGCCGCTTCGCTCCGCTATGGCAGCTCTGTCGCAGAACGATTTTTTGGTCAATCGACATTCGCAACGCTTATTTGCATGTTCCCGTCGGAAGAGCTCACCAGCGCTTCCTTCGTTTTTTGCCATAAATCAACCATTACCAGGTTGTGGCTCGGCCTTTCGGCTTGGCCTTAACGCCCAGAACTGTTACAACGATTCTGGCACCTAAATCTCATGGCAATTCTTCAAAGACGGGAGCTTTCGATTCGTCCCTACCTGGACGACCTTTCGATTGTGGCCTCAAAGGAGAGGCTGTGACGCAATCTATTCCTTTATCTCCCTGAGGATTCGGGTGACTGGTCAATTGGGGGAAGTCGTCTCTGGAATCGTCGCAGGCAATCCTGTTTTTGAGGATGCATTTCGTCACGGTACGGGTGGTGTTGTCCCTACCTCCAGACAAGCAGGCATGTCTTCTCCGACATGTACAGATTATGAAGTCTGCGACAGCAATGTCCCTTCGGAAGGTATGCGCCTTCTGGGTTTGATGGTGGTGTCCATGGAGCACTTCCGTTTGCCCAATTTCATTCCAGAGCTCTCCATAGGCTCATTCTGAGTCGTTGGGATCGATCGCAAGTTTTCACTGGATTGCAGCGTCACCATCTCTCACAGGGTGCGAGAATCCCTAGGATGGTGGTTACGTCCAGGAGCGTTATCCCTGGGAAGGTCTTTCTTCCCTCCGAAGTGGTCGGTCATAACCACCAATGCCAGCCTGACGGGCTGGGGAGGGTGTCTGGAACGATCTTCGGATCCAGGGAGTATGGTCATCGGAAGAGTCGGTTTTACCGATCAACATCCTAGAATTGAGGGCAATTTTTTCCTTGCCTCCAACACTGGACGGTCTCTTTGAGCGGTCTGCCAGTCCGAGTGCGGACAGACAACGCGAGGCGGTCGCGTATATCAACCACCAAGGCGGGACGAGGATTTCCCATGATGGAGGTGTCTCGGATCCTGATTTGGGCCGAGACCAGAGTTCCAGCCATCTCTGCGATTCACATTCCAGGAATCCAGAATACCACGGCGGACTTCCTCAGTCGCGAGAAGATGGATCCCGGAGAATGGGGTCTTCATCCGAAAATTTTTGCACTGCTGTGCTTCCGTTGGGGAACTCACTAAGTGGACTTGATGGCGTCCAGGTTCAATACCAAACTACCGACCTTCATGTCCAGGTACAAGGACCCGAAGGCTGTGGCGGTAGACGCTCTGGTGGATCCGTGGGACCATTTCGGGCTAGTCTATGTGTTTCCGCCGATATCCTTACTCCATCTGGTGTTGCGTTGGATCAGACTGGTGAGAATTCCGGCTATTTTTGATAGCCTCAGGTTGGCCAAGGAGGACGTGGTTCTCGACACTAGTGTCGCTTTTGGCGGCGCCGCCATTCCCACTTTCCTCTTCGCCCGGACCTGTTAACCCAGGGACCCGTTTGTCATCTGGACTTGAAGTCTCTGCGTTTGACGGTGTGACTCTTGAGACTAAAATTTTTGACCCTTAGAGGTTTTTCAGCAAAGTCATTGCCACTCTGCGAGCTGCTAGTAGTTCGACTACTACTAGGATTTATCACAAGACTTGGGAAGTCTTCTTTTCGTGGTGTTCGGGTTCTTCAAGGAACCCGAAGGTTTTTCTCTTTCCCAATTTGTCTACAGTATGGCTGGACAAAGGTTTGGCAGTGAGCTCTCTGAAAGGGCAGGTTTCTACTTTGTCCTTACTGTTTCGGAGGGCTATCACCTTCCGTAGAGTCGTACGTTTCCTTTTTCGCGGAGTAACCCGTCAGTTTCCGCCGCGGGAGGCGCCTGTGTCTCCATGGCTGTTCAACCTGCTCTTGGAGGCTCTTCAACATGTGCCTTTGAGCCTATGAGTTCTGCTAACCTTTCTCTACTTTCTGGGAAGGTTGCCTTTCTTAGTGGCGGCAACCTCTTTGAGAAGGGTTTCTGAGTTGGCGGCTCTTTCTTGTTCGCCTCCTTTCCTGGAGTTTTATTCTGATCGAGTAGTGCTTCGCACACGGGGCGACTTTCTACCTAAGGTGGTGTCGCAATTTTCATGTTAACCAGGATATGGTGTTGCCCTCGCTTTGCCTGGGCCCGAGGAATGCAAAGGAACGGGCCTTGCACACATTGGATTTGGTGCGGGCTTTGTAGTTCTGTTTGTCTATTACTCAAGTTTTTCGCAAGTCAGGTTCCCTGTTTGTAATTCCTGCAGGTCGCAGGTGTGGTCAACGAGTTTCCGAGGACTCTATAGCTCGTTGGTTTCGGTCGGTTTTTTTGGAAGTTTACCGACTTAAAGACGAGCCTTACCTGATTAAGGTTCGAGCTCACTCCACGAAGGCTGTGTTTTCATCGTGGACTTTTCATCAAAGGGTTTCGGCAGCTCAGCTCTGCCGAATGGCGACCTGGCGTTCTGTCCACACATTTACAAAGTTTTGTAAGGTGGACGCTAGTGCTTCCGCTGCTGCGGCCTTAGGACATAGGGTCCTGCAGGCAGCGGTGGTTTAAAGTTCTAGTTAACTTGTATTGGGCGCTTGTTGCGTTTTTATCTAGGTTGTTGGGTTTCTGCCTATTTTTGGTTTTGTTTCCCACCCTAATTTTTGAACTGCTTTGGGACGTCCCATCAGTAATGAAGTACTGTGTCTCCCTCCCTTCCATCTGCAGCTGAAAGACGGATTTTGGTAAGAACTTACCTGTAAAATCCTTTTCAGCGAAGGAAGGGAGGGAGACACAGATCCCTCCCATGGCAGAAGTGTGTTGTTGCATTTACAGATGCGGCGTGACCCGTCTCTGATAAGCGATTATCTGGGCTGAGGTCGACGCGCTACGGCTCTGTTCCAGCATTACCAGCTCATCGCAGTGGTCAGGTTCCGTAAGTAGTACCTGGAACTGTGTGGTTTTTGCCTATTTGCTTGCATAACCTGTATTCTTGTGTTTTTTGCCTCTGAAGTTCTTCAGAAGGGGTTATGTTGCTCGCTGGTGATATTGCTCTTCCTTAAGCTTGTGTACAACTGGAGAAAGCTGAGTAGGAGGAGCCCGAGCTGGAGGAGCCAGCCAGTCAACACGCTTTTAATCTGAGGTGTCATCGTGATCTGGGCTCCGCCTACCCATCAGTAATGAAGTACTGTGTCTCCCTCCCTTCCTTCGCTGAAAAGGATTTTACAGGTAAGTTCTTACCAAAATCCGTCTTTATCCCAGCTTAGCAAATCCTCTCTACTTCCGGTTAAAGGGAAGGCGAGTCTGCAGGATCCGCTGGACAGAAAAACGGAGATGGTGGTGAAATCCATCTACGAGGCCGCAGGTCATGGATTCAGGGCAGTGCTAGGGTCCATGTGTGCGTGTAAAGCTCCCCTGAGCTGGTTAGACCGTCTACGGACGGCGTGGCAAGATGGATCCCCTCTATCCGAGGTAGATGGGCTTTTCAAGTTGTTGGAGGATGCAGCCCGATATGGCAGTGATGCAGGTTTGGATACTGCGTCACTGCTGTCCAGGGCGCAATCCTCGGCAGTCACAGTCAGAAGAGCACTGTGGCTTAGACAGTGGACCGGGGAGCGGTTTCCAAGCAAGGTTTGCTATCTTTAGCTTACAAGGGTGGTCAGCTATTTGGATCTGACCTCACGGAGCTGATTGCCAAGGCAAAGGCAAAAGAAACGGCTTTACCGCAGCGAAGAGCTGTGACTTCTGCGTCTGGCAGGCCTAGTGCCGGTGATAGTCGGCGGTCCTTTCGGCCAGGGGACGGTTCGGTCAGCCCTCTTGGGGATCGGGTCGTCCCTCTTTTTCAGGAAAAAAGAACTCTCAGAAATCCCGCACTCCCTTGAAACAGAGCTTCCGTCAAGACAAGCGAGAAGCTGACAAAAAGCCTGCTAAGGCGGACTGACGCCAGGGTCTCACTCGAGGGCTCTCGAGTGGGGGGTCGTTTGCTCCAATTCGAACCGACTTGGGCTTCCCGTGTGTCGGACGCCTGGGTGACGCGGGTTGTGTCGGCAGGCTACTTCATAGAGTTTCTTTCTCGACCCTCAGACAGTTTTTGCCAGTCTCGCATTCCGTCAGAGCCCGAGCTATTTGCCGCTCTGCTGCGGGAGGTCGATTCCCTTCTGCAGAAGGGTGTGGTGGTACAGTTTCTGCCGGAGGACCGGGGAAGAGGGTTTTATTCCAACCTCTTTGTGGTCCCCAAAAAGGACAAATTTCGCCCCATTCTGGATCTCAAAAGATTGAATCGGCATGTACGCACCCGGAAATTCCGCATGGAGTCGCTTCGCTCCGTTGTGGCGGCCCTGTCGCAGAACGACTTTTTGGTATCGATCGACATTCGCGACGCTTATTTGCATGTTCCCGTCGGAAGGGCCCACCAACGCTTCCTTCGTTTTGCCATAGGTCAGGACCATTACCAGTTTGTGGCCCTGCCATTCGGGTTGGCCTCAGCGCCCAGAGTTTTTACAAAAATTCTGGCACCTCTCAAGACGATCCTTCGAAGACGGGGTTACGATTCTTCCCTACCTGGACGACCTTTTGATTGTGGCGTCCTCAAAGGAGGAGGCAGTGACGGCTCGCAATCTATCCCTTCGGCTCCTGGAGGACTTTGGGTGGCTGGTCAATTGGGAGAAGTCGTCTCTGGAACCGTCGCAGTCAATCCTGTTTTTGGGAATGAATTTCGACACGGTACGAGCAGTGGTATCTCTGCCTCCAGACAAGCAAGCGAGTCTTCTGCGACATGCACAGGTTATGAAGTCTTCGACAGCAATGTCCCTTCGAAGGTGTATGCGCCTTCTGGGTTTGATGGTGGCGTCGATGGAGGCAATCCCGTTTGCCCAATTTCATTCCAGGGCTCTCCAAATGCTCATTTTGAACCGTTGGGATCGATCGCAGGTTTCACTGGATTGCAGTGTCATCATCTCCCACAGGGTACGAGAGTCTCTAGGATGGTGGTTACGTCCGGAAGTGTTATCCCTGGGGAAGTCTTTCCTCCCTCCGAGGTGGTTGGTCATAATCACCGATGCCAGCCTGACGGGCTGGGGAGGTGTCTGGAACGATCTCTGGATTCAGGGAGTATGGTCGTCGGAAGAGTCTGTCCTGCCGATCAACATCCTGGAATTGAGGGCAATTTACCTTTGCCTCCAACACTGGACGGTTCCTTTAAGCGGTCTGCCAGTCCGAGTGCAGACAGACAACGCGACGGCGGTCGCGTATATCAACCATCAAGGTGGGACGAGGAGCTCCAGGCTCATGATGGAAGTGTCTCGGATCCTGGTATGGGCCGAGGCCAGGGTACCGGCCATCTCTGCGATTCACATTCCAGGAGTTCAGAATATCACGGCGGACTTCCTCAGTCGCGAGAAGATGGATCCCGGAGAACGGAGTCTTCATCCGGAAATTTTTGCACTGCTGTGCTCCCGTTGGGGAACTCCCCAAGTGGATTTGATGGCATCCAGGTTCAATGCCAAGTTACCGACGTTCATGTCCAGGTACAAGGATCCGAAGGCTGTGGTGGTGGATGCTCTGGTGGCTCCGTGGGACCAATTCGAGCTAATCTATGTGTTTCCGCCGATATCCTTACTTCCTCTGGTGTTGCGTCGGATCAGACTGGAGAGAGTCCCGGCTATGTTGGTAGCCCCGGATTGGCCAAGGAGGACGTGGTTCTCGACGCTGGTGTCGCTTCTGGCAGCGCCTCCACTTCCACTCCCTCTTCGTCCGGACCTGTTAACCCAAGGGCCCGTTCGTCACCCGGACCTGAAGTCTCTGCGTTTGACGGCGTGGCTCTTGAGACCGAAATCTTGATCCGTCAAGGTTTTTCAGCCGAAGTTATTGCCACTCTGCGAGCTGCCAGAGGTCCGGCTACTACTAGGATTTATCACAAGACTTGGGAAGCCTTCTTTGCGTGGTGTTCGGGTTCTTCTAGGAACCCGAGGATTTTTTCCATTCCCAGTTTATTGGCCTTTTTACAGTTCGGGCTGGACAAGGGTTTGGCAGTTAGCACTCTGAAGGGTCAGGTTTCTGCTCTGTCCTTGCTGTTTCGGAAGGCTATCGCCTCGCGTAGGACGTACGTTCCTTTTTTCGCGGGGTAACCCGTCAGTTTCCGCCGCGGAAGGCGTTTGTGTCTCCTTGGCGGCTTAATCTTGTCTTGGAGGCTCTTCAACATGGGCCTTTTGAGCCTATGGACTCTGTTAGCCTTTCTTTGCTCTCTTGGAAGGTTGCTTTCCTAGTGGCGGTCACTTCTTTGAGAAGGGTTTCTGAGTTGGTGGCTCTTTCTTGCTCTCCTCCTTTTCTGGAATTTCACCCGGATCGCGTAGTGCTTCGCACACGGGGCGACTTTCTACCTAAGGTGGTGTCACAATTTCATGTTAATCAGGATATTGTGTTGCCTTCGCTTTGTCCGGAGCGAGGAATGCGAAGGAACGGGCCTTGCACACATTGGATTTAGTGCGGGCTTTGAAGTTCTATTTGTCTATTACTCAAAGTTTTCGGAAGTCGGATTCTCTGTTTGTGATTCCAGCAGGTCGTCGACGTGGTCAAAGAGCTTCCAAGGATTCTATAGCTCGTTGGATTCGGTCGGCCATTTTAGAAGCTTACCGACTTAAGGGCGAACCTTGCCCGATTAAGATTCGAGCTCACTCCACGAGGGCTGTGGGTTCATCGTGGGCTTTTCATCAAGGAGCCTCGGCAGCTCAGCTCTGCAGGGCGGCGACCTGGCGCTCCGTCCACACATTTACGAAATTTTATAAGGTGGACGTCAGTGCTTTCGCTGATGCGGCCTTAGGACGTAGGGTCCTGCAGGCGGCTGCAGTTTAAAGTTCTTGTGAACTTGTATTTAGCGCTAGTTGCGCATTTATTTAAGTTGTTGGGAATGTGCCTCTGTTGGTTTTTTGCCCACCCTTAATTTTTGGACTGCTTTGGGACGTCCCACTAGTAATGACTGTGTCTCCCTTCCTTCCATCTGCTGCTGAAAGACGGATTTTGGTAAGACCTTACCTGTAAAATCCTTTTCAGCGAAGGAAGGAAGGGAGACACAGATCCCTCCCATGGCAAAAGGTGTGTTGTTGTGTTTTCAGATGCGGCGTGACCCTTCTCTGATAGCGATTATCTGGGCTGATGTCGGCGCGCTAAGGCTCTGTTTCCAGCATTGCCAGCTCATCGCAGTGGTCAGGTTCAGTGAGTAGTACCTGGGACTGTGTGTTTTTTTCTGTTATATGCATAACCTGTCTACTTGTTTTTTTCTCTGAAGTCTTTCAGAAGGGGTTATGTTGCTCCGCTGGTGATATTTGCTCTTCCTTAGCTTTTGTACGGACTGGAGAGCTGGATAGGAGGAGCCCAAGCTGGAGGGGCCGGTCAACACTCTTTTAATCTGAGGTGTTCTATCCTGTGTGGGCTCTGCCTACCCCACTAGTAATGACTGTGTCTCCCTTCCTTCCTTCGCTGAAAAGGATTTTACAGGTAAGGTCTTACCAAAATCCGTCTTTTTTTTTCACGGCTCAACGTTATAAACTTGTGTGAAGCACGTGGGGGTTCAAAGTGCTCACCAAACATCTAGATAAGTTCCTTAGGGGGTCTAGTTTTAAAAATGGGGTTACTTGTGGGGGGGTTTCCACTGTTTAGGCACATCAGGGGCTCTCCAAATGCGACATGGCGTCCGTTCTCAATTCCAGCCAATTTTGGTTTGAAAAAGTCAAACGACGCTCTTTCCCTTCCGAGCCCTGCAGTGCGCCCAGACAGTGGTTTTCCCCCACTTATGTGATATTGGTGTACTCAGGAGAAATTGCACAACAACTTTACCTGTCAATTTTCTCCTTGTACGCTTGTGAAAATAAAAAAATTTGTTTGTAAAAGATCATTTTTGTGACTAAAAAGTTAAATGTTCTTTTTTCCTTCCACATTCCAAAAATTCATGTGAATCCGCTGAAGGGTTACTTGAATGTGTTTTTGAGTACCTTGAGTGGTGCAGTTTTTAGAATGGTGTCACTTTTGGGTATTTTCTTCCATATAGACCCCTCAAAGTGACTTCAAATGTGAGGTAGTCCCTAAAAAAAAATGGTTTTGTAAATTTTGTTGTAAAACTGAGAAATCGCTGGTCAACTTTTAGACATGTGGGAAATATTATTTATTAACTATTTTATGTGACATGTTTCTCTGTTTTAAGGCATAAAAATTCAAAGTTTAACAATTGGAAAATTTTCAAAATTTTCGACATATTTCCGTTTTTTTTTCATGAATAACTGCAAGTGATATCGAAGAAATTTTTACCACTATCATGAATGTCACGAGAAAACAATCACAGAATCACCAAGATCCGTTGAAGCGTTCCAGAGTTATAACCTCATAAAGAGACAGTGGTCAGAATTGTAACAATTGGCTCGGTCATTAACGTGCAAACAACCATCGGGGGTAAAGGGTTTAAAAAAAACTTGTTAGTGCATGAGCTCTTTAATAAATATTTTTAGAATAAATTTAATTGTAAATACGCAAGTGTAATATTGTTACTCTGGAAAACCACCTGGAGGTTGCTCCAGAATCAAGGTTTTTTTGGGATTCCAGCTACTAGAGGGAAGCGCATCCGAAAAAGCTTTTTACACTGTATTTCCATTTGGAGCAGTAAATGGAAAAGGACTAACACTTCTCCACCCTATTCGGATGGGCAGCAAGCCACCTAGTTGGAAACCAACGCCTAACAAAATCATTCATAGATTTGTGCTTAGTCTGCACAACCCCTACAGGTGAGCATATACAAACGCATCACCCTTGTCATTTTAACGTTTTTTACTGCGCTTAAGTAGCGCTCTTTTCTCTCTCCCTCTTCAGCTTCCTGCTATCATATGCTCAGCAGAGAAGTGATAACCAGGTGTGCACTGTGGAGTGAGCGGTTATTGTAATGGTTGTAAGCGAGCGGCTACAAGGAGAATATAACTTCATTTTCTCCCTATAGCTGCTGCTTGAGTAGAGTAGCCTTGTGGGATTTAAATGTTATTTACTTGCAGATTACCTCTGTATCTGTGGATAAATAGTGTCTCTATATGTGACAGGTTTCCTTTACAGACCATTCACCACTTAGTATACTTAACATAATAATTTTTTTCTGCTCTTGCTTAAAAAAAATATTAGTTTTTAGCCACAGTTTTCTGAGAGTAATAACACCCAAATCACAATCCTGTGGTGAAGTTTTATTGGATATTGGTGACATGTACATTAGGCAAAAAAAGTCAGTGCTGTGACGAGAAGTGGGTAAGCAAAGGTTTGTCAGCAAGAGCAATGATCCCATGCTCAAGGCCATGTTAACATTGGTGGGCAAAGAGCAAAAAAGGTGAATGACCAGTGATTTATGTTTGT
Organism: Oophaga sylvatica; assembly: GCA_033576555.1. Taxonomy (NCBI): domain Eukaryota; kingdom Metazoa; phylum Chordata; class Amphibia; order Anura; family Dendrobatidae; genus Oophaga; species Oophaga sylvatica. Next base: position 280,517,665 of record JARQOD010000003.1, on the reverse strand, counting down.
TTGTGTTTTTTTTTTTTTTATAATTTTATATCTGATCTTTGGCACTTCTAAATTCTAAAGTCAACATGTAAGAACTGATCCAATGATTACCTAAACTGGTAAACCTCCCCTAACATGGACTGCCTGCTTGTATTTGTCTGGGGCCCCATACACAATAAATAGGCGGCAGACGATCGTTTGGGGCAGCTATTTCTCCCAACTCCTCAATGGTACAGGAGGTTTACACTGACATCTCTGTGACAGCTTAAAGGGGTTTTCCACAAACGAAAGTATTTTTTTAACCCCTACACGACCGGAGCTTTTTTCGGTTTGGCGTTTTCTTTTTTCGCTCCCCTTCTTTCCAGAGCCATAACTTTTTTATTTTTCTGTCAAATGGCCATGTGAGGTCTTATTTTTTGCAGGACGAGTTGAACTTTTGAACAACACCATTGGTTTTACCATGTCATGTAACAGAAACCAGGAATAAAATTCCAAGTGCGGTGAAATTGCAAAAAAAGTGCAATCCCACACTTGTTTTTTGTTTAGCCTTTTTGCTAGGTTCACTAAATGCTAAAACTGACCTGCCATTGTGATTCTCCAGGTCTTTACGAGTTCATAGACACTAAACATGTCTAGGTTCTTCTGTTATCTAAGTGGTGAAAAAAAAAATCCAAAGTTTACTAAAAAAAAAAATTGCGCTATTTTCTAGGCCCCTTAGCATTTCCATTTTTCGTGATCTCGGGTTGAGTGAGGACTTATTTTTTGCGTGCCGAACTGACGTTTTTAGTGATACCATTTTTGTGCATGTATGATCTTTTGATTGCCCGGTATTGCATTTTAATGCAATGTCACGGCGACCAAAAAAAAATATTTTTTTTTTGATTGGGCGATTCTGAACTTGGCGATACCAAATATGCGAATGTTTTGATTTTATTTTTGTTTTACTTTGAATGGGGTCAAAAGGGGGTGATTTGGTGGTAAAAGAGCTAGGATCTCTTCAGATTTATTTATAGAAGTAAAAACAATGGGGGTACAGGCCTACCTACTGTAACTCAGATGCATACTATCAGGCGCTACTAGTTAAACAAAGTTGGTTTTGGTTCAATAGCAAGACCCAACCCGCTTGAACTAATTTGGAAAATGTTGTAGGTAAATATGACTTAGACCTCTGGTTGTCAAAGCAATGCGTTGCCAACCCTCGATCACATGACGGGGTCGGCGGTGCGCTCATTTTCGGCCCGGTGGCCAGAAGCGCTAGTTAAATGCCTGCTGTCAGCTTTGACAGCGTGTTTTACCAATAGTTAATAGGCGTGGGCGGATGGTGATTCTGCTCGCGCCTATTGCGGGCAATGTCAGCTGTTTATAACAGCTGACATGTCGCTGCTTTGAGGTGGGCTCACCGCCGGAGCCCATCTCAAAGCAGGGGATCTTTACTGATGACGTACTATCCCGTCATCGGTAAGGAAGGGGTTAAGTAGAAGTGTTTTCTTTAAAGGGCTATTCTCAATTGTCTATTGTTCAGCTCTTTTACTTAATTCCACAGCGCTTTACAGACATTATCATCACTGTCCCCGATGGGGCTCACAATTTAGATTCCCTATCAGTATGTCTTTGGAATGTGGGAGGAAACTCACGCAACTCCTGAAGATGTTGTCCTTAGTGGGATTTGAACCCAGGACCCCAGCGCTGCAAGGCTGCAGTGCTAACCACTGAGCCACCATGCCGCTGCTTACATTATTGTTTCTGGAAGAGATAAGTGTACAGCTCTCGGCCTTGTCCTAAAGAGAATGAATAGATCCGAGGTGCACCTTCTCCATTCAGAAGAGAATCCCTAAGGCTATGTGCACACGTTGCGGTTTCTTAGCGTTTTTGCCGCAATTTTTCGTGGCGGAAACGCCGCGAAACCGCGGCAAAACCGCTTACACGATACAACTCATTATGACCTATGAGATTTTTCAATTCTGTGCACATGCTGCGGGTTTTTCCGCGGCGGAATCGCATCGCGGGAGAATCCGCAGCATGCTCATTCTTTTTTGCGGAACCGCGGCCATAGGAATGCATTGAACCAATTACTTTCCGCATGTTGCTGTGCCCACCATGCAGAAAGTAAGCGGTTCATGTGCGGATGGTACCCAGGGTCTGGAGGAGAGGAGACTCTCCTCCAGGCCCTGGGTACCATATCCATGTAAAAACAATAATTAAAATAAAAAATAATGATATTCTCACCTTCCGGCGTCCCACGCAGCTTTCCCGCCTTCAGCGACGCTCCCGGCAATCGCGTTCCCAGTGATGCTTTGCGAGATTACCCAGATGACGTAGCGGTCTCGCGAGATGCCACGTCATCGGGATGATTGTCGCAAAGGACTCTTGGGAACGGAACTTGCCGGGAGCGTCGCTGAGAGGCGGGAAGGCTGCGGGGGCCGCCGGAAGGTGAGAATATCATTATTTATTATTTTTTTTATTTTTTACATTAGATCTTTTTACTATTGATGCGACATAGGCGGCATCAATAGTAAAAAGTTGGTCACACGAGTCAAACACTTGTTTGACTCGTGTGACCAACCTGTCAGATCGCTTGTAAAACGCTAGCATTCTGCAAGCTAATTCCGCTTGCAAAACGCTAGTGTTTAGCGGGAATACGCATACCTATAATATGCGGATTTCCCACGGCAGGGAGGTGCGGAATTGCCGCGGAAATTTCCATGGCAATTCCGCAACGTGTGCACATAGCCTAACAGCCCCAGTCTCAGATTGCTGGAAGTTCCGGCAGTGTCCTCCCTAGTGATATTAAAGTTACTTGCTATCGTTTGGATAGGGACTATACATCAAGAGGTGGCACTAATCTTTTAACCCTGGGTACTAAACCTGAGGACAGTAAATACTCAGCACTAAACATTCCAGGATCAATTCATAGGTTTCTTTTCACTTTGCACAGCGATTCCTTCTTGTTTTTGTCACGCTGATCCTCTTTAGGCACGCACCCACCACTTCACTCACTCTTCTCTTTCAGCAGCAGATTAAGGAAGGGAGACACACACTAGTCATTACTAGTGGGTAGGCGGAGCCCAGATGAGATAGACACCTCAGATTAAAAAGAGTGTTGACCGGCCCCTCCAGCTCGGGCTCCTCCTACTCAGCTCTCCAGTCTAAAATTTGAGGTCTCAGAGGATGGTCGCTGCTGGAAGCAGCTCCTCCGAAGATTTTATTATTTTAAATCGGACAAGAGACTTGGATCACCAGAAGTGGTCTAGAGGTCTCAGGGGTCTCAGCGCTGCTGGACTCCCACCTCTCCCTTGGCGGATCTGTATTTACCCTGTATGGTGGTCCCTGCAGAATCATGCCGGCCCGGGGGGATGAGGATGGCTTCCCTGGCGGGGACGCAAACCGCACATCGGGGGTCACTGCGTTCCCCGCCCTGGGGGGGAAGTGATGGGCACAGCGCCACAAACCCCTGGGGGTCCCTGTGGCGCTAAGCTGGTGAGTACTCCGCATTTTTCTAAATGTATGTGAGTGCTTCAGCGGCTGCTGCGGCAGCCGCTGCTACATGTGAATGTACATGGTTGGTGACTGTATTTTTGTCCGCAGGCAGATGCCTGCTGGACAGAGGAGAGCAGAGAGCGAGGGAGTTCGCGCTCTTTTTTTGAAGCCGGCAGGGGGCGTGGCGATTATGTGCTTCTCTTCCAGCTTCTCTCAGCGCGGCGGCCATTACCAGGGCTCCTCATACTACCGCTCCTCCCGATATATATTATGCATCACCGCGGCCAGCTGGGTGAGTGAAAGTCGTCACCCCCACAGCGCAGGACCTATCTGTATGACAAGTGGCAGATAGCGCTATCCTGCAGCTGCGGTCTCATATAGAGACCTTGTTTCGCCTGGGACTCGCACACTCTCTGTTATTTTAATAAGGGAGTTGTGGGGAGCCTGCAACATTAACCCCTATGAAGGGTTAACCCTTTTCAGCAAGAGTCCAGCGATACCCGCCGTAGGTTCTATTCCGGTACGGATCAGAACATAAAGGGTTAATCATACTGCTGACATATTCTGCTGATATTTTAGAGTTAGCTGGGGTAGCTCTCTACTTTAAGAGCTTTAACCCTTCAGCGTATTGGTTTCGTCCACTTAAGAAACCACACTTTTCTCTAATTACTGACAGGTTTTGGCCTGCCATATACTGTGTGAGGGCATGTCGAATCAGAGTCCAGAAGGTGCGGACCATCTCTCAGATCCGCTTCAGGATCAGTCGCGCGTATCCGATACGCAGACCTCGACGGCGTCAAGTGCAGCGGTCGGAGGTTACAGTGATGCCAAATTGGATGCCATCGCTCGTTCTATTGATGACCTGTCTGACCTGTTAGGTCATTGGGTGTCAGCTAGATCCTCTCGTGACAGGAAGCGACACAGACCGGTTCCATCCTTTCCGCTTAGCGAATCAGAGGTCTCTGATATGGAATGCGGACAGGGTTCCCCTTCAGACTCGGATGGGGAGTTATCCGATTCGGATAAGGAGGATCGGCAGGGGCACTCTGCCTCTCTTGTGAGCCGAACAGAGGCTTTCATTGAAGCCATGAGAGAGGCGTTACAGTTACCGGAAGAGGTAACTAGACGTCCTGGTAAGTCGGCCCGAATGTACCAGGAGTACCGTAAGTCGCGATCAACATTGCCGGCTCTGGTTGAGCTTAATGAAGCAGTGGAGAAGGAACGCCTGTGTCCAGATAAACGTTTTCAAGGGACACGTTTCTTTGAGGCTTTATACCCGTGTTCTACGGAGTTGATAGATAATTGGATTCCTTCTCCTGAAGTGGATGTTCCTTTATCACAGCTTAGTAAATCCTCGTTGCTCCCTGTTAAAGGGAAGGCGAGTCTGCAGGACCCGCTAGAAAGAAAAACGGAGGTGGCGGCGAAATCCACCTACGAGGCCGCGGGTCATGGTTTCAGGGCGGTGCTAGGATCCATGTGTGCTTGTAAAGCTTCCCTGAGCTGGTTAGTCCGTATACGGACGGCGTTGCAAAATAGATCTCCGTTATCCGAGATAGAGGGACTTCTCGAATTGTTGGAGATTGCAGCCAAATATAGCTATGATGCAGGTCTGGATACTGCGTCTCTGTTGTCCAGGGCGCAATCCTCGGCGGTCACAGTCAGAAGAGCACTGTGGCTTAGACAGTGGACCGGGGACGCGGTTTCCAAGCAAGGTTTGCTGTCTTTAGCTTACAAGGGTGGTCAGCTATTTGGGTCTGACCTCACAGAGCTGATTGCCAAGGCAAAGGCAAAAGAAGCGGCTTTGCCGCAGCGAAGGCTATGGCTTCTGCGTCTGGCAGGCCTAGTGCCAGTAGTGCTCGGCGGTCCTTTCGGTCCAGGGGACGATTTGGTCAGTCCTCTCGGGGATCGGGTCGTCCCTCTTTTTCGGGAAAGAAGTCCTTTCAGAAATCCCGCACCCCCTGGAAACAAAATTTCCGTCAAGACAAGCGGGAAGCTGACAAGAAGCCCGCCAAGGCGGACTGACGCCAGGGTCCCACTCGAGGGCTCTCGAGTGGGGGGTCGCCTGCTCCAGTTCAAAGCGACTTGGCTTTCCCGCGTTCCGGACACCTGGGTAACGCGGGTCGTGTCGGCAGGCTATTTCATAGAGTTTTCTTCTCGACCCCCGAACAGTTTTTGCCAGTCTCGCATTCCGTCAGAACCCGAGTTTTGTGCCGCTCTGCTGCGAGAGGTCGACTCCCTTTTGCAGAAGGGTGTAGTAGTACCGGTTTCGCCAGAGGACAGGGGAAGAGTATTTTATTCCAACCTCTTTGTGGTCCCCAAAAAGAAGGACAGATTTCGCCCCATCCTGGATCTCAAAAGATTGAATCGGCATGTCCACACCCGAAAATTTCGCATGGAGTCGCTTCGCTCCGTTGTAGCAGCCTTGTCACGGAACGACTTTTTGGTGTCAATCGACATTCGCGACGCTTATTTACACGTTCCAATCGGAAGGGCTCACCAGCGCTTCCTTCGTTTTGCCATAGGCCAGGACCATTACCAGTTTGTGGCTCTGCCATTCGGGTTGGCCTCAGCGCCCAGAGTTTTTACAAAGATTCTGGCGCCTCTCATGGCGATTCTCCGAAGACAGGGCGTCACGATTTTTCCCTACCTGGACGACCTTCTGATTGTGGCGTCTTCCAAGGAGGAAGTGGTAACTGCTCGCAATCTATCCCTTCAGCTCCTGGAGGACTTCGGGTGGCTGGTCAATTGGGAAAAGTCATTTCTGGAACCGTCGCAGTCAATCCTGTTTTTGGGAATGCATTTCGACACGGTACGAGCAGTGGTATCCCTGCCTCCAGACAAGCAAGCATGTCTTCTTCGGCATGCACAGGTTATGAAGTCTTCAACAGCAATGTCCCTTCGAAGCTGTATGCGCCTTATGGGTCTGATGGTGGCATCCATGGAAGCAATTCCATTTGCTCAGTTTCATTCCAGGGTCCTCCAGAGGTTCATTCTGAACCGTTGGGATCGAGCGCAGGCTTCACTGGATTGCAGTGTCATCATCTCCCACAGGGTACGAGAGTCTCTGGAATGGTGGTTACGTCCGGAGGCGCTATCCCTGGGGAAGTCCTTCCTCCCTCCGAAGTGGTCGGTCATAACCACAGATGCCAGCCTGACGGGCTGGGGGGGTGTCTGGAACGATCTCTGGACTCAGGGAGTATGGTCGTCGGAGGAGTCTGTCTTGCCGATCAACATCCTGGAATTGAGGGCAATTTTCCTTTGCCTCCAACACTGGACGGTCCCTTTAAGCGGTCTACCAGTCCGAGTGCAGACAGACAATGCGACGGCGGTCGCATATATCAACCATCAAGGCAGGACAAGGAGTTCCAGACTCATGGTGGAAGTATCCCGGATCCTGGTATGGGCAGAGACCAGAGTACCAGTCATCTCTGCGATCCACATTCCAGGAGTTCAGAATATCACGGCGGACTTTCTCAGTCGCGAGAAGATAGATCCCGGAGAATGGAGTCTTCATCCGGAAATTTTTGCTCTGCTGTGCTCCCGTTGGGGAACTCCCCAGGTGGATCTGATGGCATCCAGGTTCAATGCCAAAGTACCGACTTTCATGTCCAGGTACAAGGATCCGAAAGCTTTGGCGGTGGATGCTCTGGTGGCTCCGTTGGACCAATTCGAGCTAGTCTATGTGTTTCCGCCAATTTCCTTACTTCCTCTGGTGCTACGTCGAATCAGACTGGAGAGAATCTCGGCTATATTGATAGCCCCAGATTGGCCAAGGAGGACGTGGTTCTCAACACTGATGTCGCTCCTGGCAACGACGCCGCTTCCGCTTCCTCTTCGCTCGGACCTGTTAACCTAAGGGCTCGTTCGTCATCCGGACCTGAAGTCTCTGCGTTTGACGGCGTGGCTCTTGAGACCGAAATATTGACCTGTCGAGGTTTTTCAGCCGAAGTCATTGCCACTTTACGGGCTTGCAGAGGTCCGGCTACTACAAGGATTTATCACAAGACTTGGGAAGCTTTCTTTTCGTGGTGTTCGGGTTCTTCAAGGTTCTTCTTAAAGGTTTTTTTCCATTCCCACTTTGTTGGCTTTTCTGCAATTCGGACTGGACAAAGGTTTGGCAGTAAGCACCCTGAGGGGTCAGGTTTCTGCTCTGTCCTTGCTGTTTAGGAAGGTTATCGCCTCGCGTAGGGACGTACGTTCCTTTTTTCGCGGAATAACCCGGCAGTTTCCGCCACGGAAGGCACCTGTGTCTCCTTGGCGGCTTAATCTTGTTTTGGAGGCTCTTCAACACGGGCCTTTTGAGCCTATGGATTCCGTTAACCTTTCGTTGCTTTCTTGGAAGGTTGCCTTCCTGGTGGCGGTCACCTCTTTGAGAAGAGTTTCTGAGTTGGCGGCTCTTTCTTGTTCGCCTCCTTTTCTGGAGTTTCACCCGGATCGGGTGATACTTCGCACTCGGGGTGATTTTCTGCCTAAGGTGGTGTCACATTTCCATGTCAATCAGGATATTGTATTACCTTCGTTCTGTCCGAGGCCGGGGAATGCGAAGGAACGAGCTTTGCACACATTGGATTTGGTGCGGGCTTTGAAGTTCTATTTGTCTGTTACCCAAAGTTTTCGGAAGTCAGACTCTCTCTTTGTGATTCCAGCAGGTCGTCGACGTGGTCAACGAGGTTCTAAGGATTCCATAGCTCATTGGATCCGGTCGGCTATCTTGGAGGCTTACCGACTTAAGGGCGAACCTTGCCCGATTAAGGTTCGAGCTCACTCCACGAGAGCTGTAGGCTCATCGTGGGCTTTTCACCAAGGGGCCTCGGCAGCTCAGCTCTGCCGGGCTGCGATCTGGCGCTCTGTCCACACTTTTACAAAATTTTACAAGGTGGACGTTATTGCTTCTGCTGATGCAGCCCTAGGACGTAGGGTCCTGCAGGCAGCTGTAGTTTAAAAGTTCTCGTTAACTTGTTTGTTAGCGCCGGTTGCGCATTAATTTAGGTTGTTGGGTTCTGCCTTTTCTGGTTTTTTCCCACCCTTAATTTTTTGGACTGCTTTGGGACGTCCCACTAGTAATGACTAGTGTGTGTCTCCCTTCCTTAATCTGCTGCTGAAAGACGGATTTTGGTAAGAACTTACCTGTAAAATCCTTTTCAGCGAAGAAGGAAGGGAGACACACACATCCCTCCCATGGCAGAAGTGTGTTGTTGTGTTTCAGATGTGGCGTGACCCTCCTCTGATAGCGATTATCTGGGCTGAGGTCGGCGCGCTAAGGCTCTCTGTTCCAGCATCGCCAGCTCATCGCAGTAGTCAGGTTCAGTGAGTAGTACCTGGAACTGTGTGGTTTTTTACTGTGACATGCATAACCTGTATTCTTGTTTCTTCTCTGAAGTCCTTCAGAAGGGGTTATGTTGCTCCGCTGGTGATATTTGCTCTTCCTTAAGCTTGTGTACGACTGGAGAGCTGAGTAGGAGGAGCCCGAGCTGGAGGGGCCGGTCAACGCTCTTTTTAATCTGAGGTGTCTATCTCATCTGGGCTCCGCCTACCCACTAGTAATGACTAGTGTGTGTCTCCCTTCCTTCCTCGCTGAAAAGGATTTTACAGGTAAGTTCTTACCAAAATCCGTCTTTTTCAATCTGCACTTTGCATTGTCTATTATTTGTTTTGCTTTTCTTCTGACTTAATTCGCTACAAGAATGGAGACCCCAAATGGAGCAATATTGTGGCAGTGATTTGATCTCATCAGAAAGTTTCACATGTCATCTTAGCAATCATTGTATACCTGCTGGTGCTTTGTCAAATTACACCTCACAAATGCCATGTTTCGGTAATTTTTTCCCAGCAATAAAAGCTTGAAAAATCCAAAATTTTCACATGTAAACATACTGATTCTTACATGAATGTCACGGAGTTCAGTGCAGTAAGCCAAATATATGGTGTTTACCAACTAAAATAATAGTGCACTCTGAGAATTTAAAAGCTGCGCTGCAAGCATCAGGTGGGAGCTTCCCTCCTCCTCGGGGACAGCATTTTTCTTGCTTGAATGCATGTATTTTTGGCAAAAAAAAAATCACTTTGATAATTGGCCTTTAGTACAACTTTTGTACTGTTTGTCTTCTAGTGCTTCCCTCTCCCATGGTCTATTGCTGGCTGCAGAATGAGTTACCTGAGTGTCCGTCAGTGAGCTTATTCTAACTGTCCAATAGGAAAGTTTCTACCTCTTGTCTGTCTTTTTTACCTTTTCTCTGCTGATTTATGAGTTAAACGTGCAGAGAAACAGAGAGTCTGTAAAAGCAAATGGAGCAAAAGTTTTAATGAAACCAACTTTCAAAAATGACTTCAATCTCCAAATACATGTTCTTAATTATGTGTCCTGAAGTGGACAACCCCTATAAAGGCAGGTGTAGGGACTCTAGCGCCATTTATTGGAAGTAGAAATCCTAAAAAAGTCAGTATCGACCCTTTAAAGGGAATTGTCACTCCCTGGGACGCTTTTAAGCCATTACAATGGGCGTAGAGGTAATAGAATGGAATTAGTATTAAGTTTTCTTCCCTTTTAACTCTCCTGGCTTTGACTCAAAATCCTGACCAAAATTACATTTAGTACTTTGTAGAATAACATTAGTATACCGGTAGCCTAAATAAACCAAGCAATAGGAAAAACGTAGCTTTCTCTGGTACATGATTTTTAGCAGTGGAAATTCCATTACATTTTGAGGCTTTGAGTGTAAGCTTGGATGGTGTGGGAGTAGGCTAATTGTAGGGTTGCTATGACCAAATGTTATGGTGGGTAGTGTTGCATAACATTTCCACAAACACTTCGACCGCTTCCTGTTTTTGCTCCATTGCTGTATACTTAGTCATATATAAAAAGATTGGGTGTTTTGTGTTTCTTCTTTGGTCATTCATAAATAGTTTTTTTGGTGCATTGGCTTACATTAAGGCCTCATTCAGACATCTCATGTGCTCAAAAAATGATTCAAATGTCATCAGTGTTTTGGATGCAAGTTTCCTCAGTGTGTGCTCTGTGTCAGTTTTTACCATCAGTTTCATCAGTGAGTTTGATGTATAGATAAATAATGACAAAGCTTCTCCTATACATATATCACAGGCAGCACACTGATTGTACCTGATTGTACAGGATTTTCACAGACCCATAGACTTGTGTGGGTTATTTTGATCTGTGTCCTTAATAAAAATAAAAAAAAGACATGCCTCAATGACTTTCTTATGGGCACACGATCCGCAAAAAAAGTGGACATCTGAATAACACGATAGACTTTCAGGGTATGTTTCCACGTTCCGGAATACATCCGGATTAGCTGCGGATTGAATGATGCGTACAGCTGCAGCGTTTAATCCGCAGCATCCAGATGTTAGTGTAGTAGAGGGGATTTGAAGAAATCCCGTCTCCACTGTGCATACTAAAACGCGGGTGACACACCCACCAAACCGGACATGCGGCGTGTCTTTTTAGAACGCAGCATGTCTTTTTATCTTGTGGATTCGCTCCGTCTCCACAAGATAAAAAATACAGTCTATGAATATGATTCGGTGATTCCGCATGTGTTCACCCTCAAGGTGCGCAAAACCACATTCATGACGTTTATTAATCCTTCAGGTGCTTCACAGGAATTTTTTAAGGTTTTAAAAAAAAATGAACATATAACTTTTTTTCCCCAAAAAATTATTTTAGGTCCAATTTTTTTATTTTCCCAAGGGTAACCGGAGAAATTGGACCCCAAAAGTTATTGTGCAATTTGTCCTGAGTACGCTGATACCCCATATGTAGGGGGGGAGACCACTGTTTCGGCACATGGAAGGGAAGGAGCGCCGTTTGAATTTTTTTTTTTGGCTGGAATTGAGATAGGACGCCATGTCGGGTTTGGAGAGCCCCTGATGTACCTAAACAGTGGAAACCCCCCACAAGTGACTCCAACCCTAACCCCAACAAACCCTAATGGGAAAATATAAATAAATACTTTTTTTTAATTTTATTATTTTTCCCTAACTAAGGAGGTGATAAAGGGGCAGTTTGATTTACTATTTATAGCGGGTTTTTATGATTGGCAGCTGTCACGCTAAAAGACGCTTTTTATTGCCAAAAATAGTTTTTGCATCACCACATTTTGAGAGCTAAAATTTTTCCATATTTTGGCCCACAGAGTCATGTGAGGTGTTATTTTTTGCGGGACGAGTTGACGTTTTTATTGGTACCATTTTCAGGCACATGACATTTTTTGATCGCTTTTTATTACGATTTTTGTGAGGCAGAATGAAGGAAAACCAGCAATTCATGAATTTCTTTTGGCGGGGACTTTATACCGTTCCGCGTGTGGTAAAATTGATTAAGCGGTTTTATTTTTTGGGTCAGTACGATAACAGCGATACCTCATTTATATCATTTTTTTATGTTTTGGCGCATTTATACAATAAAAATTTTATATAAATTTTGCATCGCTTTATTCTGAGAGCTATAACTTGTTTATTTTTTCGCTGATGATGCTGTATGGCGGCTTGTTTTTTGCGGGACAAGATGATGTTTTCATTGGAGCATGTTTATGTATATCCATCTTTTTGATCGTGTGTTATTCCACTTTGTTCGGCGGTATGATGATAATGTTTTTTTTTGCCTTTTTTTTTTTTTAGGGGTTCACTAAAGAGGTTAACTAGTGGAACAGTTTTATAGTACTTTTATTTTTGTTTTGATTATTCACATAAAGAAATGAATTTTTTGGGGAATATTTTTTTAAATTTATTTAGGAATTTAACTATTTTTACACATGTTAATTTTTTTTTTTATTCTTTTTTACATTGTCCCATTGTGGGACATCACTATATAGTAAAGCACCGAAAAAAACTCTACGAAAAATGTATATACAAAAAGGTATAACTTTATTAAACATATAAAAATAGTAAAAACGGGGAAAACAGACACACAATACAAAAAGGTGGAGAAACCTGGAGTGAGGTGAGTAACAATAAGCATGTATGTAATATAAGAAACTACAAAGAAAACTAGTAACAACCCAAGCTGATCCAAATGAGAAAAATTGCAGCACAAAGAAAAAACCCTGGAGGTGCCTTGTGTATGATGACAAAGGTTCATATGTAAAGGAACCCAGCACAAAAAGAAAGCTGCGGTGCATATAAATCTATCACAAGGGGGTAACTTCAACGCTGAAGGTTATAACCAGCACAGAAGGCTAGAGGAGGCATAAAACTCCAATATGTGAGCACACATCATGAGGAAAAGCAGGAAAATATGATCAAATATTGTATAATAAGTAACATATAACTGCTAAAAGTTACTACGTACATAGTTACCTCACACCATTGAGTCCATCCTACCCTGCTTTTCCTCATGATGTGTGCTCACATATTGGAGTTTTATGCCTCCTCTAGCCTTCTGTGCTGGTTATAACCTTCAGCGTTGAAGTTACCCCTTGTGATAGATTTATATGCACCGCAGCTTTCTTTTTGTGCTGGGTTCCTTTACATATGAACCTTTGTCATCATACACAAGGCACCTCCAGGGTTTTTTCTTTGTGCTGCAATTTTTCTCATTTGGATCAGCTTGGGTTGTTACTAGTTTTCTTTGTAGTTTCTTATATTACATACATGCTTATTGTTACTCACCTCACTCCAGGTTTCTCCACCTTTTTGTATTGTGTGTCTGTTTTCCCCGTTTTTACTATTTTTATATGTTTAATAAAGTTATACCTTTTTGTATATACATTTTTCGTAGAGTTTTTTTCGGTGCTTTGTTATCTATCTGTTGCTCTACATGGGTCTATTATGTAGGTGTTACATCACTATATAGTGTCAAATCGCTGATCTGACAGTTTGCATGCACTCTGTCAGATCAGCAATCTGACAGGCAGTGCAGGAGGCTTGCCGGCGCCTGCTCTCAGCAGGCTCTGAGAAGCCACCTGCCTGCAGGACCCTGAAGGACCCTGCGGCCATCTTGGAACCGGGGGCCTGCAGGGAGGAGGCCCTCAGAACAACGCGATCACTTCGCGTTGCTCTGAGGGTCTTAGGAAAGCACGCAGGGAGCCCCCTCCTTGCGCGATGCTTCCCTATGCCGCCGGAACACTGCGATAGTCTTTGATCACAGTTTGTCGGGGGTTAATATGCCGGGAGCGGTCCATGACTGCTCCTGGCACTTAGTGCCGGGTGTCAGCTGTGAGAATCAGCTGACACCCGGCCGTGATCAGCTGCGCTCCCCCCGTGAGCGCAGTTGATCGCATATGACGTACTATCCCGTCCACGATCATACTGGCCCTGGTCACCTGGACGGGATAGTACGTCAGATGTCAGAAAGGGGTTAAACAAACTGATTTTTTTTCTTCACCACTTAGATAAAAAAAAAACTAGATTTGTTTGGTGTCTATGAACTCGTAATGACCTGGAAAATAATATATTTCCCATTTTCTTGTACACGATATGGTAAAACCAATGGTGTCTTTAAAAAGTACAACTTGTCCTGCAAAAAACAAGCCCTCACATGGCCATATTGACTGAAAAATAAAAAAGTTATGGCTCTGGTAAGAAGGGGAACGAAAAATAGAAACGCAAAAACGAGAAGACCTCCAGTCATGAAGGGGTTAAAGGGAGGCTAGGCTCTGATAGTACAAGAAATGTACTAAATTTAATTTTTCATGTAGAAAAGCAAAAAACGTCTTCTATATTACTCTCTCTTGATGCCGAGAAAGGCGTTGGAGAGAGAGTAAATAAAGTGAATAATATATTATCTAAATAATTTTCCATCTACAACGGGACACGGCAAGGCTGCCCATTATCCCCGCTCTTATTCCACCTAATCATGGAACCTTTTGCCGAAATCATTAGCACAAATTACTGTACTTAATAAAGGGAATAGCATTTATCTTTAGGCGGCATAAAATAAGTCTGTTCTCGGATGATGCGCTAATCTTTACCACTGAACCTACCAATTAATTGACAATTATTACGTCTACTGTAAGAGACTTCTCGGCGGTTTCATATTATAAATTAAATAATAATTTAAAAAAAATAAGATTTTTTCATAGACCACATAACCCAATAATTGATGGAAAAAGAATTTCCCTATAACTGGGAAAAACCTCATATCCCATATTTAGGAATCTTAATTACCAATTCTTTACGTAAGGTGCTACATGAAAATTTGAATCTCCTACTAAAACAGATTTAAAAAAATATTGATAATTTTAACCCCTTCACCCCAAGGGTGGTTTGCACGTTAATGACCGGGACAATTTTTACAATTCTGACCACTGTCTCTTTATGAGGTTATAACTCCGGAACGCTTCAACGGATCTTCGCGATTCTGAGATTGTTTTCTCGTGACATATTGTACTTCATGTTAGTGGTAAAATTTCTTCCATATAACTTGCGTTTATTTTTGAAAAATACGCAAATATGGCGAAAATTTTGAAAATTTAGCAATTTTCAAACTTTGAATTTTTATTCCCTTAAAACAGAGAAATATGTAACACAAAATAGTTAAGAAATAACATTTCCCACATGTCTACTTTACATCAGCACAATTTTGGAATCAAAATTTTTTTTTGTTAGGAAGTTATAAGGGTTAAAAGTTGACCAGCGATTTCTCATTTTTACAACAAAATTTACAAAGCCATTTTTTTTAGGGACCACCTCACATTTGAAGTCACTTTGAGGGGTCTACATGACAGAAAATACCCAAAAGTGACACCATTCTAAAAACTGCACCCCTCAAGGTACTCAAAACCACATTCAAGAAGTTTATTAACCCTTCAGGTGCTTCACAGGAACTAAAGCAACGTGGAAGGAAAAAATGAATATTTAACTTTTTAGCCACAAAAATGATCTTTTACAAACTTTTTTTTTATTTTCACAAGGGTAAAAGGAGAAAATGGACAGATAAGGTTGTTATGCAATTTCTCCTGAGTACGCCAATACCCCATATGTGGGGGAAAACCACTGTTTGGGCACACGGCAGAGCTCGTAAGGGAAGGAGCGCCGTTTGACTTTTTCAAACTAAAATTGGCTGGAGTTGAGATTGGACGCCATGTCGCGCTTGGAGAACCTCTGATGCGCCTAAACAGTGGAAACCCCCCACAAGTGACACCATTTTGGAAACTACACCCCCTAAGGTACTTATCTAGATCTGTTGTGAGCACTTTGAACCCCCAAGTGTTTCACAAAAGTTTATAATGCCTGGGTGTGAAAAAAAAAAAAAAAAATTCCACAAAAATGATTTTTTAGTCCTAAATTTTTGAATTTTCCCAAGGAAATTGGACCCCAAAAGTTGTTGTCCAATTTGTCCTGAGTACGCTGATACCCCATATGTGGGGGTGGAAAACTGTTTGGGCGCACGGCAGGGCTTGGAAAGGAAGTAGTAACGTTTTGGAATGCAGACGTTGATGGGGGTCATGTTCCGTTTGCAGTGCCCCAGATGAGCCTAAACAGTGGAAATCCCCCACAAGTGACCCCATTTTGGAAACTAGACCCCCTAAGGAACTTATCTAGATCTTTGGTGAGCACTTTGAACCCCCAAGTGCTTCACACAAGTTTATAATGCCCGGGCATGAAAATAAAAAATCCTATTTTTTTCCCACAAAAATTATCTTTTAGTCACTAATTTTTTATTTTCCCAAGGGTATCAGGAGAAATTGGACCACATAAGTTGTTGTCCAATTTGTCCTGAGTACGCTGATGCCCCATATGTGGGGGGGAACCACTGTTTGGGCGCACGGCAGAGCTCGGAAGGGAAGGAGCACCATTTGACTTTTTCCAACCAAAATTGGCTGGAATTGAGATTGGATGCCATGTTGCATTTGGAGAGCCCCTGATGTGCCTAAACAGTGGAAACCCCCCACAAATGACCCCATTTGGGAAACTAGACCCCCTAAGGAACTTATCTAGATCTTTGGTGAGCAATTTGAACCCTCAAGTGCTTCACACAAGTTTATAACGTAGAGCCGTAAAATTTAAAAATCATATTTTTTCCACAAAAATGATCTTTTCACCCGAATTTTTATTTTTCCAAGGGTAACAAGACTCCAAAAGTTATTGTGCAATTTGTCCTGAGTACACTGATACCCCATATGTGGGGGTATACCACTGTTTGGGTGCATGGCAGAGTTTGGAAGGGAAGGAGCGCCATCTCACTTTTTCAACGCAGAATTGGCTGGACGCCATGTCGTGTTTGGAGAGCTCCTGTTCTGCCTAAACAGTGGAAACCCCCCACAAATGACACCATTTTGGAAACTAGACCCCTCAAGGAACTTATCTAGATGTGTGGTGAGAACTTTGAACCCCCAGGTGTTTCACTAAAGTTTATAACGTACAGCCTTAAAATAAAAAATCCTTTTTTTTTTTTACAAAAATGATTTTTTTCGCCCCCAATATTTTATTTTCACAAGGGTAACAGAAGAAATTGGAACCCAAAAGTTGTTGTCCAATTTGTCCTGAGTACGCTGATACCCAATATGTAGGAGAAAACTACTGTATGGGTGCACGTCAGGGCTCGGAAGGGAAGTAGTGACGTTTTGGATTGCAGACTTTGATGGAATGGTCTGGGGGCGTCATGTCGCATTTGGAGAGCCCCTGATACGCCTAAACAGTGGAAACCCCCCACAAGTGACCCCATTTTGGAAAATAGACCCCACAAGGAACTTATCTAGATGTGTGGTGAGCACTTTGAACCCCGAAGTGCTTCACAGAAGTTTATAACGCACAGCCGTAAAAATAAAAAATCCTTTTTTTTTTTACAAAAATGATTTTTTCGCCCCCAATATTTTATTTTCACAAGGGTAACAGGAGAAATTGGACCCCAAAAGTTGTTGTCCAATTTGTCCTGAGTACGCTGATACCCAATATGTGGGAGAAAACTACTGTATGGGCGCATGTCAGGGCTCGGAAAGGGAAGTAGTGACGTTTTGGATTGCAGACTTTGATGGAATGGTCTGGGGGCGTCATGTCGCATTTGGAGAGCCCCTGATGCGCCTAAACAGTGGAAACCCCCACAAGTGACCCCATTTTGGAAAATAGACCTCACAAGGAACTTACCTAGATGTGTGGTGAGCACTTTGAACCCCGAAGTGCTTCACAGAAGTTTATAACGCACAGCCGTAAAAATAAAAAATCCTTTTTTTCCCCTTACGTCCCTCAGGACAGCACAATGGAGGATGTCCTCCCTTGACCTATAGCGGGACAGGATCACAGAGAGGTTAAAAGGCCCCACCCACCTCCACCCTCCAGTGTTTTTCCTGTCCCTACAGGGGACGGTTGTATGAGAGGTTGCTCCAGGAGTGGAGCGAAGATAGAAGGTGGACGTTTTACAAGACCCAGGGGGATTGTGCTGCTGGATCCAATCCTTCCCCCTGTCAAGTAGTACCGGGGCTGAAACTCTCCTAGGGGGAGTACCTCAGCCACAATGACCAGTGAGTGGATGAAGCTCCTGGGTAGAGCCGCTTCCTCCTTAGTGGAGGCTCTCGGCTCTGACACTGGCCGGCATTCCAGCGCAAGATACTGGAAGTTGTGCGGTGCCATGGCGCTTCTGGTGACGTCAGGGCGCCGGAGCTTGAGGCCAGCGTGCGTTCCATGGTTGAACGCGGAGGTGCAGAACGAGACAGGCAACAGACAGGTTTCCTGGATCTCGGAGGGCACAAGAGAGGAAATCACTGGCAGTAATGCAGCATTCCTGGTGGGACGCCGCTTCCCTCCATACTGGGCTCTCGGCGTTTCCAGCTCCCCCTGTCTTTCTAGCAGGTATGGAGCCAGCACAGGTGAGTGCATCATGGAATGTGTTGATGGCTAGGCCTCTGGACTGATGCTAGTCTCATGCCTTTGTGCCGAAGCTGAAGCATAGAGCCTCATATGCTGAGGTGTGTTTCACATGTATGCAGTCAGGCCTTGGACCTCTAAGCTATAATAAGGCCATATGTCCAGGCTACATCTCATGATTTGACTTCAGTTAAGTTACAACTTAACTACTCCATCCATAGGAGGGCTCATAGTGTTAATGCAGCACATCGTCTCCATGAACACTGCCCTCCAGCTGTGGGGCATTAATTAGCTCCTTCGGGTGGGGTCAATCTGACAAATGAGAACTACTATTCAGGCTGGAGATTTATCTGGAACTCTGAGAGTTTGCTCTCTTGGCTCTAACTGGGACCTGGTCTCTTGTTTGGACACCTTCAAGCATGGTATAGCAGTTGTACTGCAGCATAGTGCTTCTATGCATCATATTGAGTGCCTCTGTGCATCATATTGAGTGCCTCTGTGCAGCATATTGCATCAGAGTGCGACATCATAGCGCTTCATAGTGCCTTTGTGTCATGTTACATTATATATCATATTGCATCATTGTTCCTCAATGCATCATATTGAGTGCCTCTGTGCATTGTACTGCATCATAGTGCCTCTATTCATCATATTGAGTGCCTCTGTGCATCATATTGAGTGCTTCTGTGCATCATATTGCATCAGAGTGCGACATCATAGCGCTTCATAGTGCCTTTGTGTCATGTTACATTATATATCATATTGCATCATTGTTCCTCAATGCATCTTATTGAGTGCCTCTGTGCATTGTACTGCATCATAGTGCCTCTATTCATCATATTGAGGGCCTCTGTGCATCATATTGAGTGCCGCTGTGCATCATATTGCATCAGAGTGCGACATCATAGCGCTTCATAGTGCCTTTGTGTCATGTTACATTATATATCATATTGCATCATTGTTCCTCAATGCATCTTATTGAGTGCCTCTGTGCATTGTGCTGCATCATAGTGCCTCTATTCATCATATTGAGTGCCCCTGTGCATTCTACTGCTTCATAGTGCCTCTATTCATCATATTGAGTGCCTCTGCGCATTGTACTGCATCATAGTGCCTCTTTTCATCATATTGAGTGCCTCTGGGCATCATATTGAGTGCCTCTGTGCATCATATTGCATCAGAGTGCGACATCATAGCGCTTCATAGTGCCTTTTGTGTCATGTTACATCATATATCATATTTCATCATTGTTCCTCAATGCATCTTATTGAATGCCTCTGTCCATTGTACTGCATCATAGGGCCTCTATTCATCATATTGAGTGCCCCTGTGCATTGTACTGCATCATGGTGCCTCTATTCATCATATTGAGTGCCCCTGTGCATTGTACTTCATCATGGTGTCTCTATTCATCATATTGATTGCCCCTGTGCATTGTACTGCATCATAGTGCTTCATAGTGCCTTTGTGTCATATTACATCATATATCATGTTGTCTCTATGCATCATATTGAGTGCCTCTGTGCGTGGTACGGCATCATAGTGCTTCTATGCATCATATTGATTGCCTCTGTGCACCATATTGCATCAGAATGCTTCATAGTGCCTTTATGGGTTATATTACATCATTTATCAGATTCCATCATTGTTCCCCTATGCATCATATTGAGTGCTTCTGGGCATCATATTGCATCATAGTGCCTCTAGACTTCATATTGATTCTATGCATCATATTGAGTGCCTCTGTACATCACTTTGTATCATAGTGTCTCTATGCGTCATATTACATCAGGGTGCCTTTGGGCATCATAGTACTTCATAGTACCTCTATGCATTATATTATATAGTTCTACATAGTACTTCTATGCATCATATTACATCATTTTGCATCAGGGTGCATCTTGGTGTTTCATAGTGCCTTTGTGCAGCAGATTGCATCATGTTGCTTTATAGTGCCTCTATGCATCAGGTTGCATCAAGGTCCATCATTCTTCATGGGTGTCTTTCTGCATTATATTGCATTATATTACATCATAGTGTCTTTGTGCATCAAGGTGCATCATAGTGTCTATGCCTCATAGTGTCTTTCTGCATTACATTGCTTTATATTTCATCATAATACATCATATTGCATCAGTGTCTTTCTACATTATATTGCATCATATTACATCATAGTGTCTTTCTGCATCGTATTGCATCATAGTGTCTGTATGAATTATACTGCATCATAGTGGCTGGGTGCATTTTATTGCATCATACTGCATCATAGTCTTTCTGCATTATATGCATCAGGTTGTGGGTCCGCGGGGACTGGGTTCTCTCCCTTCGATATCACCCTGTCATTGGGAATTTGTTTGCTGTGGACTGTGTCTGTGGCTTTGTGTGTGGCCCCTTCTCATGTACAGCACCATGGAATTGATGCCGCTGTAATAATATTGCATCATAGTGCTTCTGTGCATATTGCATCATAATGCTTCAGTGCCTCGAGACGTGTCATTCGTGTGTTATATTACCTCAGTGCTTCATAGTACATCGGACATTGTGGGTTTGTGCCTCTGGCTTAGACCTTCTGACTGGTGCCTTATTGCGTGGCCGCACAGTGTATGGTCGGCCCACCACTTCACATTTGTCTCGGGCCAACTCTGGTTATAGAGTCCTTATATTTTAGAACCCAGGTCCAGCTTCGGTTGCTTCATTCTTTGCAACTAGGCTTAGCCGGATGTTCAGCTATGCATGAATTGGCCTAGTAACTTAGCATTTCTTCAGGATTGGAACAGAACTCTCAAGTGAGTTACTGCCTTGAGGATTAAAGGCAAGTCTCTTCCATAGTTGGCTTTAAAGGGAGACAGACGTTTTTGGGGCTCATCCTGTAAGTGGACATACTACTGTGCTGAAAGCAGGAAATCTCATGAAGTGAGGAGGAAACTTTCCCGTCTCCACATATGGCAGTCGGACTAGTGTCTTTGATCAACACCCGGTAAACAGATTCTTGACCCCTAAATCCGTTGTATTACGTTTACCAGGGTCGGCATTATTGCCTTTGTACTTTATGGCAAATCGGCGGCACTGTCATGTGGCAGAAGATCTCATACCCACTGCTTGTACAGCAGTCAGGGCTCCTAATGTAAGAGAATCTGTATCCAGGTCTCTTACAGTTAAGGCCTCATAGTCCTTCTGACTCACAGTAAAAAATCTCCATCTCGAGAGGAAGGAAACTACTTCCCTCTAGTTTTAAAATATGGTTCCTCCCACCAGGGCAGTCGGGGTGTATAAACATCTCTAAGAAAGTTGCCTTTTACGATATAATATATAAATAATTTGGCACATACTGTATATATAATGTCGTAGCTAATAACTCACATAGAGACAGTCAAATATCCTGTGTCAAAGGATTTTTACCAACATCCCCCCCCCCCCACCGCTTACTGTCATCGTTTCCAGAGTCCAGACTCCCCGTGTCTAACATCAGTAAAGCAAGAGTGGTGATCCATATCTTCCTTTTAACACTCCTACTGAGAAGCCCAATGTTGGTACTAGCAGGAGATATTACCTGCCAGATGGAGTATTTCCTTAGTTACAATAATATCCAACCCTTACTGGGGGTTGAGACTTCTAAGGTTTCGGAGTAGACATGATCTCCAGAATGAGTAGGGTACATACATCCCAATGCTCTGCCATTTTCCATGTACTAACTGTTATTTGGCTTGATCTTTCAGCAGTCCAGGGTCTCTGTCCTGCAGGTCTCCTCGTAGTATGGTAAGCCGGTCTCTAACCAAGGTTTAATCTGAGCCCAGGAGGACCAATGAAGGAACAGTCCCGTGTTGTTAAGCACATCCAGCCGATTACTGGTCTGTACAGTCCTCATCGTGTGGTGATTGTAACTATCACAATATTTTTGGCTGGGCAATAAGATTTTTAAGGCTATTCTGTGGCTGCGGTGTCTATATCTATCACAATAACTGTAATTTTCTGCGGTTCATTAGTGGTATTGGGGTACAACGGCTGTGTTTCACTCTCCGTCTCTGCGGCATATCTGGTTTACCACATTCATACTGGAATTGGCCATTATAAACATTTATCGGACACTCACTACTGTGATTATCTTTACGAATTTCTTTAGATATCTATATTTCTTTTGATCTTTCAGATCATTTTTATATCTAACCTGGTTCTTACCTGGGACTTTGGTCCTTGAGCTTCTGTTCCCACCCTGGGATGTTTCTCCACCTTTTTGTATTTGTTGTGTTGTTTTCCCCGTTTTTAACTATTTTTATATGTTTAATCAAGTATACCTTTTTGTATATACTTTTTCGTTAGAGTTTCTTTCGGTGCTTTGTTATCTATCTGTTGCTCTAAGGTCTATTATGTAGGTGTTACATCTATATATAGTGTCATTCGCTGATCTGAAGTTTGCTCTGCACTCTGTCAGATCAGCTAATACTGACAGGGCAGTGCGGAGGATTGCGGCGCTGCTTCTGAGGCTCTGAGTAGACACTGCTGCAGGACTGATGGCCCTTCGGCCATTCTTGGGGAACCGGGGGCCTGCTGGGAGGAGGCCCTCAGGAAACGGATCACTTCGCGTTGCTTGAGGGTTTAGGAATGCACGCAGGGAGCCCTCTTGCGCGATGCTTCTATGCCGCCGGAACACTGCGGAGTAGTCTTTGCTCACAGTTATGTCGGGGGTTCATTGGCGGTGAGGGTCAGAATGCTCCTGAGCATAGTGGGTGTCTGCTGTGAGAATAGCTGACACCGGCATGATCAGCTGCGCTCCCCGTGAGCGCGTTGCATAGACTTATGCACGTTACTATCGTCACGATCATACTGGCTGGTCACTGGGGGTAGTAGTAGATGTCAGCAGGGGTTAAACCAAACTGATTTTTATATCGTCACCATTAGAGAATAAAAAAATCTAGATTTGTATGGGTGTTATGAACTCTAATGTCGGAAAATAAATATTTCCTTTTTTTGTACACGATATGGTTAAAACAATGGTGTCTTTAAAAAGTACAAAATTGTCTGCAAAAAACAGCCCTCACATGCCATTATGACTGGAAAAATAAAAAAGTTCTGCTCAGGTAAGAAGGGAAGAAATGAAACGCAAAAAAAAATACGGAAGGAACAGTCATGAATGGTGTTCAAGGGCGGTCGGTTTGATAGTAAAGAACTGGAAAAAGAATTTTCCCTAAACTGGGAAAAACCTCATATCCCTTTTTTGGAACTTAATTACCAATTTTTTACAAGGTGCTACATGAAAATTTGAATCTCCATAAAACAGATTTAAAAAAATATTGATAATTTTAACCCCTTAAACCCCAAGGGTGGTTTGCACGTTAAGACGGACAATTTTTACAATTCGACCACTGTCTCTTTATGAGGTTATAACTCCGGAACGCTTCAAGGGATCTTCGCGATTCTGAGATTGTTTTCTCGTGACATATTGTACTTCATGTTAGTGGTAAAATTTCTTCCATATAACTTGCGTTTAATTTTTGAAAAATACGCAAATATGGCGAAAATTTTGAAAATTTAGCAATTTTAAAACTTTGAATTTTTATTCCCTTAAAACAGAGAAATATGTAAAAACAAAATAGTTAAGAAATAACATTTCCCACATGTCTATTTTACATCACACAATTTTGGAATCAAAATTTTTTTTGTTAGGAAGTTATAAGGGTTAAAAGTTGCCCAGCGATTTCCTCATTTTTAAAACCCAAAATTTTTACAAAGCCATTTTTTTTAGGGACCACCCTCACATTTGAAGTCACTTTGAGGGGTCTACAGACAAAAATCCCCAAAAAGTGACACCATTCAAAAAAACTGCACCCCTCAAGGTACTCAAAACCACATTCAAGAAGTTTATTAACCCTTCAGGTGCTTCCACAGGAACTAAAGCAACGTGGAAGGAAAAAATAATATTTAACTTTTTAGCCACAAAAATAAACTTTTACAACTTTTTTTTATTTCACAAGGGTAAAAGGAAAGAAAATGGACAGATAAGGTTGTTATGCAATTTCTCCTGAGTACGCCAATACCCCATATGTGGGGAAAACCACTGTTTGGGCACACGGCAGAGCTCGTAAGGAAGGAGCGCCGTTTGACTTTTCAAACTAAAATTGGCTGGAGTGAGATTGGACGCCATTCGCGCTTGGAGAACCTCTGATGCGCCTAAACAGTGGAAACCCCCCCACAAGTGACACCATTTGAAACTACACCCCCAAATGTACTTATCTAGATCTGTTGTGAGCACTTTGAACCCCCAATGTGTTCACAAAAGTTTATAATGCCTGGGTGGAAAAAAAAAAAAAAAAAATTCCACAAAAATGATTTTTTAGTCCTAAATTTTTGGGAATTTTCCCAAGGGAAAAATTGGACCCCAAAAGTTGTTGTCCAATTTGTCCTGAGTACGCGGGATACCCCATATGTGGGGGGAAAAAAACTGTTTGGGCGCACGGCAGGGCTTGGAAAGGAAGTAGTAACGTTTTGGAATGCAGACGTTGATGGGGGTCATTTCCGTTTGCAGTCCCCCAAAGATGAGCCTAAACATGGAAATCCCCCACAAGTGACCCCATTTTGGAAACTAGACCCCCTAAGGAACTTATCTAGATCTTTGGTGAGCACTTTGAACCCCCAAGTGCTTCCACACAAGTTTTATAATGCCCGGCATGAAAATAAAAAACCCTATTTTTTCCCACAAAAATTATCTTTTAGCCCACTAATTTTTTATTTCCCAAGGGTATCAGGAGAAATTGGACCACATAAGTTGTTGTCCAATTTGTCCTGAGTACGCTGATGCCCCATATGTGGGGGGAAAACCCCTGTTTGGGCGCACGGCAGAGCTCGGAAGGGAAGGAGCACCATTTGACTTTTTCCAACCAAAATTGGCTGGAATTGAGATTGGATGCCATGTTTTCATTTGGAGCCGCCTGATGTGCCTAAACAGGGAAACCCCCCACAAATGACCCCATTTGGGAAACTAGACCCCCTAAGGAACTTATCTAGATCTTTGGTGAGCAATTTGAACCCTCAAGTGCTTCACACAAGTTTATAACTAGAGCCGTAAAATTTTAAAAAATCATATTTTTCCACAAAAATGATCTTTTCACCCGAATTTTTATTTTTCCAAGGTAACAAGACTCCAAAAGTTATTGTGCAATTTGTCCTGAGTACACTGATACCCCATATGTGGGGGTATACCACTGTTTGGGTGCATGGCAGAGTTTGAAGGGAAGGAGCGCCATCTCACTTTTTCAACGCAGAATTGGCTGGACGCCATGTCGTGTTTGGAGAGCTCCTGTTCTGCCTAAACAGTGGAAACCCCCCACAAATGACACCATTTTGGAAACTAGACCCCTCAAGGAACTTATCTAGATGTGTGGTGAGAACTTTGAACCCCCAGGTGTTTCACTAAAGTTTATAACGTACAGCCTTAAAATAAAAAATCCTTTTTTTTTTTTACAAAAATGATTTTTTTCGCCCCCAATATTTTATTTTCACAAGGGTAACAGAAGAAATTGGAACCCAAAGTTGTTGTCCAATTTGTCCTGAGTACGCTGATACCCAATATGTAGGAGAAAACTACTGTATGGGTGCACGTCAGGGCTCGGAAGGGAAGTAGTGACGTTTTGGATTGCAGACTTTGATGAATGTCTGGGGGCGTCATGTCGCATTGAGAGCCCCTGATACGCCTAAACAGTGGAAACCCCCCCACAAGTGACCCCATTTTGGAAAATAGACCCCACAAGGAACTTATCTAGATGTGTGGTGAGCACTTTGAACCCCGAAGTGCTTCACAGAAGTTTATAACGCACAGCCGTAAAAATAAAAATCCTTTTTTTTTTTACAAAAATGATTTTTTCGCCCCCAATATTTTATTTTCACAAGGGTAACAGGAGAAATTGGACCCCAAAAGTTGTTGTCCAATTTGTCCTGAGTACGCTGATACCCAATATGTGGGAGAAAACTACTGTATGGGCGCATGTCAGGGCTCGGAAAGGGAAGTAGTGACGTTTTGGATTGCAGACTTTGATGGAATGGTCGGGGGGCGTCATGTCGCATTTGGGAGAGCCCCTGATGCGCCTAAACAGTGGAAACCCCCCACAAGTGACCCCATTTGGAAAATAGACCTCACAAGGAACTTACCTAGAGTGTGGTGAGCACTTTGAACCCCGAAGTGCTTCACAGAAGTTTATAACGCACAGCCGTAAAAATAAAAAATCCTTTTTTTCCCCTTACGTCCCTCAGGACAGCACAATGGAGGATGTCCTCCCTTGACCTATAGCGGACAGGATCACAGAGAGGTTAAAAGGCCCCACCCACCTCCACCCTCCAGTGTTTTTCCTGTCCCTACAGGGGACGGTTGTATGAGAGGTTGCTCCAGGAGTGGAGCGAAGATAGAAGGTGGACGTTTTACAAGACCCAGGGGGATTGTGCTGCTGGATCCAATCCTTCCCCCTGTCAAGAGTACCGGGGCTGAAACTCTCCTAGGGGAGTACCTCAGCCACAATGACCAGTGAGTGGATGAAGCTCCTGGGTAGAGCCGCTTCCTCCTTAGTGGAGGCTCTCGGCTCTGACACTGGCCGGCATTCCAGCGCAAGATACTGGAAGTTGTGCGGTGCCATGGCGCTTCTGGTGACGTCAGGGCGCCGGAGCTTGAGGCCAGCGTGCGTTCCATGGTTGAACGCGGAGGTGCAGAACGAGACAGGCAACAGACAGGTTTCCTGGATCTCGGAGGGCACAAGAGAGGAAATCACTGGCAGTAATGCAGCATTCCTGGTGGGACGCCGCTTCCCTCCATACTGGGCTCTCGGCGTTTCCAGCTCCCCCTGTCTTTCTAGCAGGTATGGGGCCAGCACAGGTGAGTGCATCATGGAATGTGTTGATGGCTAGGCCTCTGGACTGATGCTAGTCTCATGCCTTTGTGCCGAAGCTGAAGCATAGAGCCTCATATGCTGAGGTGTGTTTCACATGTATGCAGTCAGGCCTTGGACCTCTAAGCTA
This sequence comes from Oophaga sylvatica, assembly GCA_033576555.1. Lineage (NCBI taxonomy): Eukaryota > Metazoa > Chordata > Amphibia > Anura > Dendrobatidae > Oophaga > Oophaga sylvatica. The sequence continues at coordinate 280,490,452 of JARQOD010000003.1, read as the reverse complement.
TAATAAGGCCATATGTCCAGGCTACATCTCATGATTTGACTTCAGTTAAGTTACAACTTAACTACTCCATCCATAGGAGGGCTCATAGTGTTAATGCAGCACATCGTCTCCATGAACACTGCCCTCCAGCTGTGGGGCATTAATTAGCTCCTTCGGGTGGGGTCAATCTGACAAATGAGAACTACTATTCAGGCTGGAGATTTATCTGGAACTCTGAGAGTTTGCTCTCTTGGCTCTAACTGGACCTGGTCTCTTGTTTGGACACCTTCAAGCATGGTATAGCAGTTGTACTGCAGCATAGTGCTTCTATGCATCATATTGAGTGCCTCTGTGCATCATATTGAGTGCCTCTGTGCAGCATATTGCATCAGAGTGCGACATCATAGCGCTTCATAGTGCCTTTGTGTCATGTTACATTATATATCATATTGCATCATTGTTCCTCAATGCATCATATTGAGTGCCTCTGTGCATTGTACTGCATCATAGTGCCTCTATTCATCATATTGAGTGCCTCTGTGCATCATATTGAGTGCTTCTGTGCATCATATTGCATCAGAGTGCGACATCATAGCGCTTCATAGTGCCTTTGTGTCATGTTACATTATATATCATATTGCATCATTGTTCCTCAATGCATCTTATTGAGTGCCTCTGTGCATTGTACTGCATCATAGTGCCTCTATTCATCATATTGAGGGCCTCTGTGCATCATATTGAGTGCCGCTGTGCATCATATTGCATCAGAGTGCGACATCATAGCGCTTCATAGTGCCTTTGTGTCATGTTACATTATATATCATATTGCATCATTGTTCCTCAATGCATCTTATTGAGTGCCTCTGTGCATTGTGCTGCATCATAGTGCCTCTATTCATCATATTGAGTGCCCCTGTGCATTCTACTGCTTCATAGTGCCTCTATTCATCATATTGAGTGCCTCTGCGCATTGTACTGCATCATAGTGCCTCTTTTCATCATATTGAGTGCCTCTGGGCATCATATTGAGTGCCTCTGTGCATCATATTGCATCAGAGTGCGACATCATAGCGCTTCATAGTGCCTTTTGTGTCATGTTACATCATATATCATATTTCATCATTGTTCCTCAATGCATCTTATTGAATGCCTCTGTCCATTGTACTGCATCATAGGGCCTCTATTCATCATATTGAGTGCCCCTGTGCATTGTACTGCATCATGGTGCCTCTATTCATCATATTGAGTGCCCCTGTGCATTGTACTTCATCATGGTGTCTCTATTCATCATATTGATTGCCCCTGTGCATTGTACTGCATCATAGTGCTTCATAGTGCCTTTGTGTCATATTACATCATATATCATGTTGTCTCTATGCATCATATTGAGTGCCTCTGTGCGTGGTACGGCATCATAGTGCTTCTATGCATCATATTGATTGCCTCTGTGCACCATATTGCATCAGAATGCTTCATAGTGCCTTATGGGTTATATTACATCATTTATCAGATTCCATCATTGTTCCCCTATGCATCATATTGAGTGCTTCTGGGCATCATATTGCATCATAGTGCCTCTAGACTTCATATTGATTCTATGCATCATATTGAGTGCCTCTGTACATCACTTTGTATCATAGTGTCTCTATGCGTCATATTACATCAGGGTGCCTTTGGGCATCATAGTACTTCATAGTACCTCTATGCATTATATTATATAGTTCTACATAGTACTTCTATGCATCATATTACATCATTTTGCATCAGGGTGCATCTTGGTGTTTCATAGTGCCTTTGTGCAGCAGATTGCATCATGTTGCTTTATAGTGCCTCTATGCATCAGGTTGCATCAAGGTCCATCATTCTTCATGGGTGTCTTTCTGCATTATATTGCATTATATTACATCATAGTGTCTTTGTGCATCAAGGTGCATCATAGTGTCTATGCCTCATAGTGTCTTTCTGCATTACATTGCTTTATATTTCATCATAATACATCATATTGCATCAGTGTCTTTCTACATTATATTGCATCATATTACATCATAGTGTCTTTCTGCATCGTATTGCATCATAGTGTCTGTATGAATTATACTGCATCATAGTGGCTGGGTGCATTTTATTGCATCATACTGCATCATAGTCTTTCTGCATTATATGCATCAGGTTGTGGGTCCGCGGGGACTGGGTTCTCTCCCTTCGATATCACCCTGTCATTGGGAATTTGTTTGCTGTGGACTGTGTCTGTGGCTTTGTGTGTGGCCCCTTCTCATGTACAGCACCATGGAATTGATGCCGCTGTAATAATATTGCATCATAGTGCTTCTGTGCATATTGCATCATAATGCTTCAGTGCCTCGAGACGTGTCATTCGTGTGTTATATTACCTCAGTGCTTCATAGTACATCGGACATTGTGGGTTTGTGCCTCTGGCTTAGACCTTCTGACTGGTGCCTTATTGCGTGGCCGCACAGTGTATGGTCGGCCCACCACTTCACATTTGTCTCGGGCCAACTCTGGTTATAGAGTCCTTATATTTTAGAACCCAGGTCCAGCTTCGGTTGCTTCATTCTTTGCAACTAGGCTTAGCCGGATGTTCAGCTATGCATGAATTGGCCTAGTAACTTAGCATTTCTTCAGGATTGGAACAGAACTCTCAAGTGAGTTACTGCCTTGAGGATTAAAGGCAAGTCTCTTCCATAGTTGGCTTTAAAGGGAGACAGACGTTTTTGGGGCTCATCCTGTAAGTGGACATACTACTGTGCTGAAAGCAGGAAATCTCATGAAGTGAGGAGGAAACTTTCCCGTCTCCACATATGGCAGTCGGACTAGTGTCTTTGATCAACACCCGGTAAACAGATTCTTGACCCCTAAATCCGTTGTATTACGTTTACCAGGGTCGGCATTATTGCCTTTGTACTTTATGGCAAATCGGCGGCACTGTCATGTGGCAGAAGATCTCATACCCACTGCTTGTACAGCAGTCAGGGCTCCTAATGTAAGAGAATCTGTATCCAGGTCTCTTACAGTTAAGGCCTCATAGTCCTTCTGACTCACAGTAAAAAATCTCCATCTCGAGAGGAAGGAAACTACTTCCCTCTAGTTTTAAAATATGGTTCCTCCCACCAGGGCAGTCGGGGTGTATAAACATCTCTAAGAAAGTTGCCTTTTACGATATAATATATAAATAATTTGGCACATACTGTATATATAATGTCGTAGCTAATAACTCACATAGAGACAGTCAAATATCCTGTGTCAAAGGATTTTTACCAACATCCCCCCCCCCCACCGCTTACTGTCATCGTTTCCAGAGTCCAGACTCCCCGTGTCTAACATCAGTAAAGCAAGAGTGGTGATCCATATCTTCCTTTTAACACTCCTACTGAGAAGCCCAATGTTGGTACTAGCAGGAGATATTACCTGCCAGATGGAGTATTTCCTTAGTTACAATAATATCCAACCCTTACTGGGGGTTGAGACTTCTAAGGTTTCGGAGTAGACATGATCTCCAGAATGAGTAGGGTACATACATCCCAATGCTCTGCCATTTTCCATGTACTAACTGTTATTTGGCTTGATCTTTCAGCAGTCCAGGGTCTCTGTCCTGCAGGTCTCCTCGTAGTATGGTAAGCCGGTCTCTAACCAAGGTTTAATCTGAGCCCAGGAGGACCAATGAAGGAACAGTCCCGTGTTGTTAAGCACATCCAGCCGATTACTGGTCTGTACAGTCCTCATCGTGTGGTGATTGTAACTATCACAATATTTTTGGCTGGGCAATAAGATTTTTAAGGCTATTCTGTGGCTGCGGTGTCTATATCTATCACAATAACTGTAATTTTCTGCGGTTCATTAGTGGTATTGGGGTACAACGGCTGTGTTTCACTCTCCGTCTCTGCGGCATATCTGGTTTACCACATTCATACTGGAATTGGCCATTATAAACATTTATCGGACACTCACTACTGTGATTATCTTTACGAATTTCTTTAGATATCTATATTTCTTTTGATCTTTCAGATCATTTTTATATCTAACCTGGTTCTTACCTGGGACTTTGGTCCTTGAGCTTCTGTTCCCACCCTGGGATGTTTCTTTGGTATTCTCCATTGTGCTGTCCTGAGGGACGTAAGGGGAAAAGGAAATTAGACCTACCGGTAATTCTTTTTCCAGGTAGTCCCTCAGGACAGCACCCTTAATTCCCTCCCTTATGTTTCTCTTTAGGATTGCAAGGGATCAATCTTTGGTGGATGGTCCGTTGAGTTGCCAAGGCTAGAGATAAAGAAGAAGCTGTTCAATGGTTTCTTACATACGCGTTTGTAAGGGCGCGTTTAGACCATTTCCTGCCATCCTTCGGTGGTACTTTGAAAAAACACTGGAGGGTGGAGGTGGGTGGGGCCTTTTAACCTCTCTGTGATCCTGTCCCGCTATAGGTCAAGGGAGGACATCCTCCATTGTGCTGTCCTGAGGGACTACCTGGAAAAAGAATTACCGGTAGGTCTAATTTCCTTTTTTTTACAAAAATGATTTTTTCGCCCCCAATATTTTATTTTCACAAGGGCAACAGGAGAAATTGGACCCCAAAAGTTGTTGTCCAATTTGTCCTGAGTACGCTGATACCCAATATGTGGGAGAAAACTACTGTATGGGCGCATGTCAGGGCTCGGAAAGGGAAGTAGTGACGTTTTGGATTGCAGACTTTGATGGAATGGTCTGGGGGCGTCATGTCGCATTTGGAGAGCCCCTGATGCGCCTAAACAGTGGAAATCCCCAACAAGTGACCCCATTTTGGAAAATAGACCCCACAAGGAACTTATTTAGATGTGTGGTGAGCGCTATGAAGCCCCAAGTGCTTCACAGAAGTTTATAATGTACAGCCGTAAAAACAAAAAAATCTTATTTTTTTTACAAAAATAATATTTTCGCCCCCAGTTTTTTATTTTCCCAAGGGTAACAGAAGAAATAGGACAAATTTCACAATAACTCTTGGGGTCCAGAGTACGCTGATACCCCATATGTGGGGATAAACTACTGTTTGGACGCATGGCAGAGCTCAGAAGTGAAGGAACACCGTTTGACTTTTTCAACGCAGAATTGGCTGGAATGGAGATCAGACGTCATGTCACATTTGGAGAGCCCCTGATGTGCCTAAACAGCGGAAACCCCCAATTCTAACTCCAACCCTAACCCCAACACACCCCTAACCCTAGTCCCAACCCTAATCCCAACCCTAACCCTAATCCTAACTCTAACCCTAATCCTAACTTTAGCGCCAACCCTAACCCTAACTTTAGCCGAAACCCTATCCCTAATGGGAAAATGGAAATAAATACATTTTTTTTATTTTATTATTTTTCCCTAACTAAGGGGGTGATAAAGGGGGTTTGATTTACTATTTATAGCGGTTTTTATGATTGGCAGCTGTCACGCTAAAAGACGCTTTTATTGCAAAAAGTAGTTTTTTGCATCGCCACATTTTGAGAGCTATAATTTTTGCATATTTTGGCCCACAATGTCATGTGAGGTCTTAATTTTTGCGGGACGAGGTGACGCTTTTATTGGTACCATTTTTGAGCACGTGACATTTTTTGATCGCTTTTTATTTCGATTTTTGGGAGGTTAGAATGAACAAAAATCAGCAATTCATGAATTTCTTTTGGGTGAGGCGTTTTTATTGTTCCGCGTGTGGTAAAATCGATAAAGCAGTTTTATTCTTCGGGTCAGTACGATTATGGCGATACCTCATTTATATAATTTTTTTATGTTTTGGCGCTTTTATAGAATAAAAACAATTTTATATAAAAAATAATTATTTTTGCATCGCTTTATTCTGCGAGCTATAACTTTTTTATTTTTTTGCTGATGATGCTGTGTGACGACTCGTTTTTTGCGGGACAAGATGACGTTTTCAGCGGTACCATGTTTATTTATATCCGTCTTTTTGATCGCGTGTTATTCCACTTTTTGTTCAGCGGTATGATGATAAAGCACTGATTTTTTGCTTCGTTTTTATTTTTTATTTTTTAAGGGGTTCACAAAAGGGGTTAACTAGTGGGACAGTTTTATAGGGGGGGTCGTTACGGACGCGGCGATACCATATATGTGTACTTTTATTGTTTTATTTTTTTTATTTACAATAAGTAATGAATTTATTGGGGAATATTTTTTTTTTTTTTTTTTTTTTGGATTTTTTTTTACACATGTTTATTTTTACTTTTTTTTACTTTTTTACTTTGTCCCAGGGTGGGACATCACTGTATTTCATCAGATCGCTGGTGTGACAGTGTGCACAGCACTCTGTCACACCAGCGATGTGACAGGCAGTGCAGGACGCTTCCTCATGCCTGCTCTCGGCAGGCACTGAGGAAGCCGCCTCCCTCCAGGACCCCAGCGCCATCTTGGATCCGGGTCCTGGGAGGGAGGAAGCCCTCAGAGCAGCGCGATCACATCGCGCTGGTCTGAGGGTCTCAGGGGGGCGCGCAGGGAGCCCCCACCCTGCGCGATCCTCCCCTGTGCCCCCAGTACACCGCGATCATGTTTGATCGCGGTGTGCAAGGGGTTAATGTGCCGGGAGCGGTCCGTGACCGCTCCTGACACACAGTCACGGGTGTCAGCTGTGATAATCAGCTGACACCCGGCGGCGATTAGCTGCGCTCCCCTCAGGAGCGCAGCTAATCGCCTATGACGTACTATCCCGTCCATGGGCAGAATGGCACGGGTTTTATGGACGGGATAGTACGTCTAATGTCAGAGAGGGGTTAATAAAACAAATACCTCATGGCCTGGTAGGATTGTCTTATATAAAATGATAATCCTACCAAAACTTCGCTATATCTTTAGAGCTGTTCCAATTCAGATTCCAGATCTATGGACAAATATTGAAATATATTTGGAATAAAGAATCAAGAGTAGCCAAATCATTAAACTATGTTCTAAATTATTATGCAAATTGGTTTTAAGTGTCATAGCGTTTTGTTTTTTTTTGTGAATGAAACCCATTGATGGTATTGTGTCTCAAGGTTCTTTGGATCACTAAAATCAATCTCGGATACCTGTGATAATTAGTTTGCCATGTGAGCCCAATAAAAGGAAAACTGGATGTTCCACACTATTAAGCAGGCCAGAGTTTTCAAGTAAAATGGGAAAGAAAAAGGATCTCTCTGCTGCTGAAAAGCATCAAATAGTACAATGCCTTGGTCAAGGGATGAAAACATTACATATTTCCTGAAAACTTAAGCGTGATCATTGTACTGTTAAGAGATTTGTGGCTGATTCTGAGCACAGACGTGTTCGTGCTGATAAAGGCAGAATGAGGAAGGTTTCTGCCAGGCAAGTTCATCGGATTAAGAGATCAGCTGCTAAAAAGCCATTACAAACCAGCAAACAGATATTTGAAGCTGCTGGTGCCTCTGGAGTCCCTCGAACCACAAGGTGTGGGATCCTTCAAAGGCTTGCTGTCGTGCATAAACCTACGATTCGGCCACCCCTAAACAGTGCTCACAAGCAGAAACGGTTGCAGTGGGCCCAGACATACATGAAGACTAATTTTCAAACAGTCTTGTTTACTGATGAGTGTTGAGCAACCCTGAATGGTCCAGATGGATGGAGTAGTGGATGGTTGGTGGATGGCCACCATGTCCCAACAAGGCTGCGACGTAATCAAGGAGGTGGAGGAGTCATGTTTTGGGCCGGAATCATAGGGAAACAGCTGGTAGGGCTTTTTTAAGGTTCCTGAAGGTGTGAAAATGACCTCTGCAAAGTATGTAGCGTTTCTGACTGACAACTTTCTTCCATGGTATAAAAAGCAGAAACGTGCCTTCAGGAGCAAAATCATCTTCATGCATGACAATGCACCATCTCCTGCTGCAAAGAATCCCTCTGAGTCATTGGCTGCTATGTGTATAAAAGGAGATAAACTCATGGTGTGGCCAGCATCTTCCCTGACCTCAACCCTATAGAGAAGCTTTGGAGCATCATCAAGCAAAAGATCTATGAGGGTGGGAGGCAATTCACTTCAAAACAGCAGCTCTGGGAGACTTCATGCAAAGAAATACAAGAAGAAACTCTCCAAAAACTCACAAGTTCAATGGATGCAAGAATTGTGAAGGGGATATCAAAGAAGGGTTCCTATGTTAACATGTAACTTGGCCTGTTAGGATGTTTTGGAGTTAAGTAGCTTTTTTGTTCAGTGAATGTGATCTCCTAATGCTGTAAATTCCACAAATGAGCATTTTCAGTTCTTTAAAACAGATCAAATGTTCAGAAATTCTACTGTGCCTAATAATTTGGAACAGTGCATTTTGAGTTTTTTTTTCCATTTTGGAGATTATACGGTTATCATTGGGAGGTTTCTTCAATAAAATTCGATGTATACTCTAACGGGTGATGACTTTTATTAGAATGACTGTCATTTGCACCGACCACTTAGGAAAATCAGAGAAAAATATCATTTGCATAATAATTTGGAACATAGTGTATTATACAAATAAGAGCAAGAGAAATGGAAACATTAGTCTCCAAAATGTACTGACCTACTCCGAGGCGAATATGGTAGAGCAGGAACTGGTTTACAGATGAAGCAAAAACCAGCTGGACAGAAATGGAAAAATCATACAATGGGTATTCAGTCTTACATGCTTTTACTATTGCAAATTTACTAGACCAATCCCTCCCTCTACCAGAGAATATACTAATAAAATATGCAATTATGACCTGGAGGAGATCATTTAACATTTCTAACGAGAACAAATTAGTTGCCCAACTTTATCTACATTCCGCCCTGCTCTTCCGGACTTCCCTATAGACAGATGGAGAAAGAATGGTATGACCTATTGTTCGGCTTTATTTACGGACCTAAAAAAGATTCAATCATAAATTTTCTATCCTTGACTCTACAAGGATACAATATATTAGGTGAAATTCTCTACATATCTCTTCCAAGAATGATCATATCTCTTCTGGAAAATCCCTTAAAAATTTCTATTTAGAACACCAAAAATCTGTATAGACTCTTTAATAGTGACATAACTATTGAAAAATAAAAACACATGGTTAAGAGGAAAGAAGATATGAATTTCTGTTTTTCACCTAAGACATGGAAAGAAGCAATTGAAATAACATACAGGTCAATTGAAAATGCTAATCATGAGAATTTTAAAATCTTTTCTCTTTGGTTCTATACACCTGTCAGATTAAAGATGTTTTTTGAGGATGGGTCGGACTTATCCTGGAGGAACTGTGCTCAAAAAGATAACATATTACATGTTTCCTGGTCCTGTCCTAAAACAATCGACCTGTGGAAAAAGTACCATATTTTCCAACTATAAGGCGCACCTTTTTTCCTTATTAAAAATATGTTTTTTAATACACAACAAAAACAAACACATCAACAGGTTCAAATGAGCACACCATATGGCTTAGTAACTACTGAAATAGAGAATTGTTTAGTTACATGAAAACAAACAACTCCACACGGTATCATTAGTTTGCAAAAGACAATTGACAACCTGTTAGGTGCACCTTTTTTCCTCCAAAAATGGGGGGTGCTCTTATAGTTCGGATGTACCTGATGTGGATGGGGAAGTGGGGAGTGGCAGTGGTGGTGCCCATGGGAGTGGAGAGCAGTGAATATTTATCTTTAATAGCGGACACGCTGTTTGCCACAGCCGCTGACTTCTTGCAGCTGCCGGGCATTCACGCGTGCCCGCTACTTAAGGGAATGAATATACACTGCTCTCCATTCCCATAGGCGTGGAGAGCAATGAATATTCATTGATGTTTAATAGCAGCTACCGGCTCCTGCAGCTGCAGGGCGATCACGTGTGCCCACTGTCAATTCTGTGTTAAATATCAGTGAATATTCACTGCTCCACACGCCCATAGTTCCGGCATGGGAAGCAGTGAGTATTCCGGCAGCAGTCCTCTGCTTGTAGGCAACTCATGATGTTACTGCCATGCACTGCTTACACACGTAAATCAGCTGCTGGCACCAGAACTGGATGCTGTGAAGGAGAGCAGGGAAGGTAAGTAGAATTCTTTTTTTTTTTTTTCTGATTGGAGCTGTTTATTCCAGGCTGGGGATGAGGAGGCCATTCATACCAGGATGGGGACCCTGCATTACAGGGTAGGGATGAGGGAGCACTGCATTTAATAAAATGGTGGTGATTCTTACATTCCAGGCATCTTATTGCTTACCAGGGCTGGTGACTACGGTGAAGCCGGGTCCCAGGGTTGCTGCTGGCAGAGGCAGGAGTGGGGCGATGCTGCGGACCCCAGACTGGGAGAAAGGAGTGTTCAGATGTGTGACGCTGTGGGTGTTCGGTGGTGCAGGCAGCAGTGGTGCAGGGTCTGCGGGTGTTCGGTGGTACTCCGCCGACATTTTGTGAAAGTCCAGAGTCCCCGCACTGTTTACTATGCGGTGGACTCCAGGAAAATGGTTGCTGGGGCGGCACATGCGCGATGGAGATCTTGGTGCCGAGATCTCCATCTGCGCCGCATCCGCGGCCTTTTTTCTGGAGACATAGCGTAGAGGCAGGTGTGGATGGAGATCTCGGCCTTCCTCTATCTGCACCGAGTGAGAAGCCGGACCCCGGAAGAAGAATGGCGTCCGCCATATGCCGCTAGGCTACCGCCCGCCGCTCTACCACCACCGCAGAAGCACCACACCACCACCACAACATCCCCAGCTCCGGGCCCGCAGCATTGGCCCCTCGGTAAGAACAGTGTTCGATAAGACGCACCCTCATTTTCCCCCTAATTTTGGGGATCATAAAGTGCATCTTACAATCCGAAAAATATGGTAACAAAAAACGATAGAAATGTGGTATCGTTGTGATAGTACTGACCCAAAGAAGAAATTTCCCTTATCAATTTTACAGCACAGCATAGAGAACAAAAAACAATTCCTGTATTGTTGGTTTTTGTTAACTCTGCCTCCCAAAAATCAGAATACAAAGTGATCAATAAATGTCATGTGACCGAAAATGGTACCAATAAAAACGTCAACTTGTCCCACAAAAAAACAAGCCTTCACGTGACTCTGTTGGACAAAATATGGAGAAATGATAGCTCTCAAAATATGGCGATACATATTTTTGCAATAACAAAGCGTCTTTTAGTGTGTGACAGCAGCCAAACATAAAAACCCGATCTAAATCTTCTGTGTAAATCTCTGAAGTACTATTCAGATGCAACCCCCAGTGGAAGATTCACTATAATGAGGCAAATGGAAGCACTGTGGATGCTGTCTGACCTGTGATCCCGGCGGTGTCCATCTTTTTACTAAGAGTGCATAAAAGTGCCGTCAGCCAGTTTTCTGCGCCTCTGGGGAGAAAAAGGACACCACTGAACAGAGTCCAGATGCAGTCTAGAATAAGGTTATGTGCCTACGATCATATTTATGCAGCATTAAACCTGCAGCAGCCAGCTGTGACAGCATAGTGCCAGCAAATGTGTCCACAGACTCCTTCAGATCACTCACGGAGACTGACATGCGGCGTGTCTTTCCAGACCGCAGCATGTCAATTTCTCTTTTGGAGATTCTAGTCTCTGCAACAGAAATTACATCAGTAGAAATTTATTGAATGCAGTGAGTCTGTCAATGAACATGTGGATTTACCTATGTTCAATAGAAGGCAGTGCTTTGGTTTGGATGCAGCGAACATACACTGTGTGCAGAATTATTAGGCAAATGAATATTTTGATCACATCATCCTTTTTATACATGTTGTCCTACTCCAAGCTGTATAGGCTTGAAAGCCAACTGCCAATTATGTAAATCAGATAATTTACATCTCTGTAATGAGGAGGGGTGTGGTCTAATGACATCAACACCCTATATAAGGTGTGCTTAATTATTAGGCAACCTCCTTTCCTTTGGCAAAAAGAGTCAGAAGAGAGATTTGACGGACTCTGAAAAGATAAAAATTCTGAGACGTCTTTCAGAGGGATGCAGCAGTCTTGAAATTGCCAAACTTTTGAAGCGTGATCACCGAACAATCAAGCGTTTCATGGCAAATAGCTAAAAGGGTTGCAAGAAGCGTGTTGATAAAAAAAGGCACAAAATAACTGCCCATGAATTGAGGAAAATCAAGCGTGAAGCTGCCAAGATGCCATTTGCCACCAGTTTTGCCATATTTCAGAGCTGCAACGTTACTGGAGTATCAAAAAGCACAAGGTGTGCCATACTCAGGGACATGGCCAAGGTAAGGAAGGCTGAAAAACGACACCTTTGAACAAGAAACATAACATAAAACGTCAAGACTGGGCCAAGAAATATGTTAAGACTGATTTTTCTAAGGTTTTATGGACTGATGAAATGAGAGTGACTCTTGATGGGCCAGATGGATGGGCCCAAGGCTGGATCAGTAAAGGGCAGAGAGCTCCACTCCGACTCAGATGCCAGCAAGGTGGAGGTGGGGTACTGGTATGGGCTGGTGTCATCAAAGATGAACTTGTGGGACCTTTTCGGGTTGAGGATGGAGTGAAGCTCAACTCCCAGACCTACTGCCAGTTTCTGGAAGACACCTTCTTCAAGCAGTGGTACAGGAAGAAGTCGGTATCATTCAAGAAAAATATGATTTTCATGCAGGACAATGCTGGCCAGTAAAGGTCTAAAAGAAGAAAAAATAATGACATGGCCCCCTTGTTCACCGGATCTGAACACCATAGAGAACCTGTGGTCCCTCATAAAATGTGAGATGAACAGGGAGGGAAAACAGTACACCTCTCGGAACAGTGTCTGGAGGCTGTGGTGGCTGCTGCATGCAATGTTGATTGTAAACCGATCAAGCAAGTGACAGAATCTATGGATGGAAGGCTTTTGAGTGTCATTGTAAAGAAAGGTGGCTATATTGGTCACTGACTTTTTTTTGTTTTTGAATGTCAGAAATGTTTTTCTAAATTTTGTGTTATATTGGTTTACTTGGTGAAAATAAACAAGTGAGATGGGTATATATTTGTTTTTTATTAAGTTGCCTAATAATTCTGCACAGTAATAGTTACCTGCACAAACATATATCCTCCTAAGATAGCCAAATAAAAAAAAAAACACTCCAACTTCCAAAAATATTAAGCTTTGATATTTGAGTCTTTTGGGTTGATTGAGAACATAATTGTTGTTCAATAATAAAAAGAATCCTCTCAAATACAACTTGCCTAATAATTCTGCACACAGTGTACATTGCGTCCATTGTTCTGCTAGTTCAAGATGGTGGTCACCCAGCCTAACTGCTGCCTCATTATAGTGAGTGCCTCCCTAGGGGGTTTCATCTGAATTAAGTCACTCAAAGATTTAAAAGGGAACCCCAATTGGTGTGGTCAGGATAGAGCATCGAATAAATGTGATCCAAATTATATAAAATGTTCCCAATAAGAGCTTCAACTGAATCCATAGAAAAAGCCAGTCCCCACTCACATCCGTCATCTGTTAACGGAAATATAGGGGGTTTCAATGTTACTGGTAGCACAGTGGCTCTGGAAAAGCGAAATGGCCCTCGCCCCCCCAAAAGATATTCCGCACAATCTGTGCTCTTAAATCCAAATGTCCCCCCTCCCTTCTGAACCCAGTGTGCCTAATCCACATTTAGAGTCCACATGTTTGGCATTTCTGTAGCGATTAGAGCCCTGCCTAATTTACAGGTGCATGAGCTGGGCACAATGTATGGGCACTACAACATACTGGCCACTAGTACGGCAGTTTGCAATTGTCACTCGGCATCATCCACTGCTGCTTGTTGCTGGAAAATACCTATGGAGTCAAAATCGTCACTACACCTGTAGATAAATTCCCAAAGGGGTATAATTTCCAAAATGGGGTCACTTGATGGGGTGATTCTGCATTTTTAGCACTTAGGGGCTTGTATATGGAGTCGTCAAACTTCGTCAAAATTCTGTGCTCCAGGATGCCTCCTGTATAACAATACTGCTTAGCCATACGTCGAGACTTGGTAGGGACGGAGCACTATTCCTCAAGTCTCATTTTTGCATTGCTTTATTCTGAAAGCTATATCTTTTTTATTTTTTGGCTGATGGAGCTGTATGGTGGCTTGTTTTTTTTGTGGGGTATGATGACTTTTTAAGCAACCAATTTAATTTGCATTTGTGTTTTTGATCGCATTATATTCCACTTTTTGTTCTGCGGTAGGGTGATAAAGCATTGTTTTCCAGGACGTCCCCCTGACAGCACTATGGAGGACGTCCTCCTCCTCCTTACAGGGACAGGAAAAGCACACGAGAGGTTAAAAGGTCCCACTCCTCCCCCTATACCTCAGTGTTTTTCCTGTCCCTGCATGGAGGGACACACGAGAGATCGCTGCGCAGCTTACCGGACCCAGGGGGATCGTGCGGTTCGTCCAATATCCTTCCCCCTGTCAAGAGGTCCAGGGCCGAAACTCCCTCCTTGGGAGTCCCTCTGCTCCAAAGACCGGGGGCGGACGAGCTCCCGGGTAAGAGCCGCTCCTCCCGGTGGGAGGCTCTCGGCTCAGGCGTCATCCTTCTGGTCCAGGGAGGAACGCCAAACAGGCCTCGGCTGGGAGCTGAGCGTCACTTCCGGTGACGCGAACGCGAGGAATCAGCGTGCGTTCTAGAACGGAACGCAGGAAGGCCGAAGAGCGTTGCATTTGGAAACGCAGGTGCGCCACCAATCTTCATGCGTTCTGGAGTGGAATGCAAAAGGTATGAAAAGCGCGTCGCGTTTGGAAGCGCAGGTGCGTTGCCAATCTTTGTGCGTTCCAGGGTGGAACGCAGTAGGGGCGGCGCTAAAGACGTCGCAGCAGCGCTATATTAAGGGAGCGCGTGTATGGTGGCGTTTGAACTGCTGAGCGCCATTCTGTGAATATTAACACAGAGAACGCCCTGTAGCCACCATAGCAGTCCTAAGGCAGCAAGGTGAAACTTTTCTGCGGAAGGACATGGAGTCTGAGAAATCCAGAACGGAGGAGGATGCGGGGGTAAGTGCGCATAGCGCAAAAAACTGCACCCTCACAATGTAAGCTTCATCATCCAGACTCAGTCCTTAGTATACAATATTGTATATTAGGAAAGGATACTTCATCGACGTCTCTGCAGGCAGCGAAGAAGTCGGGCAAAGCCTCGGTGAAATCTAATCGCTGTTCCGCATGTCACACGAAGCTTCCTGACGCTTATAAAAAACCGATCTGTTGTTCTTGCACAGCAGCAGTTTTGGAGCAGGAAAAATCTTCATTATTATCTGACTTGAAGATCCTGATTAGGGAAGAAGTGCAGGCATCGTTATCTGCTAGTTCACAACAGCAGCCCACTAGTCAGGGTCCATGTCGTAAGAGACCTAGGTGGGAGTTGGAAGATCTACCCGACCGAGTCGGAGCTAAGCCAGGAGGTCTTCCATTTATTATGTCAACGATGGGGAACACCTCAGATAGATCTATTTGCTACAAGGAAAAATTCGAAACTACCAAGATTTTATTCGCTGAACCCAGCGGACAATCCAGAAGCGGTAGATGCCTTGAGTCAGAGGTGGAACGAACCTCTAAATTATGCATTTCCACCAATAGCACTGATATCAGCTGTTCTGAGGAAGATACGAGAAGACGGAGCGAGAGTCGTACTAATAGTTCCGTTCTGGCCAAGGAGGAGCTGGTTTCCACTTTTAGGTGCCATGACCACAGAAGAGCCAATCGAGCTTCCCCGGTGGAAGGACATAGTTCACCAGGGACCAGTTCTACACCAGGACCCAGAAAGATTGCATCTGTCAGCCTGGATCCTGAACGGGACATTCTAAAAGCTCGTGGTCTATCAGATCAGGTGATAACAACGATCCAGGCCAGCAGAAAACCGGTAACTTCGGCAATATATTATAAAATCTGGAAGAGGGTTCTGTCTGGAGGGTGGCAGGTCCGATGTCGTAGCCGGAGTCCCGGATGTCCCTCGAGTATTGGATTTCCTTCAGGCAGGCTTTAATATGGGTCTTAGACCTAGTACACTTAAGGTGCAGATCTCGGCATTAAGTACTTACATGGACTATCCATTAGCCTCACATCCTTGGGTAGTTAGATTTGTCAAAGCAATCCAAAGATTGCGGCCCACCATAAGACAATTATCTCCCCCCTGGGACTTAAATCTAGTTCTAGCGGCACTTTGTAAAACTCCTTACACACCAAATAAGGATTTGCCTATTTCACTCTTATCGATGAAAACAGCTTTTTTGGTAGCCATCACCACAGCCAAGAGAATAGGGAGATTCAAGCGTTATCCATTAAAGACCCATATCTGCAGATCAGAGAGGATCACATAGTATTAAAACTAGATCCTGCCTTCATGCCCAAGGTAGCTTCTTTGCAAAATCGCAATCAGGAAATCGTGCTCCCATCCTTTTGTGAGAGACCATTAAACATAAAAGAACAAGCCTTACACTCCCTGGATGTTAGACAGGCAGTGATTGATTACTTGGAGGCCACTCAGGTCTGGAGGAAAGACCCTAATTTGTTTATTTTGCTCGGAGGTAAAAATAGGGGTAAAAAAGCTTCCAAAACATCCATTGCAAGGTGGATTACCACTATAATCACAAAAGCTTACATATCTGAAGGTGTGGATTGTCCTATAAAGGTAAAAGCCCATTCTACCAGAGCCTTGTCAGCATCATGGGTTGAGAGAGCAGGAGCATCATTAGAACAAATTTGTAAGGCAGCTTCTTGGGCTAGAGTAAATACCTTTTGCAAGCACTACAAATTAGATGTGCTGTCAGGACAGCATACGTCATATGGTAGAAAAGTATTACAGGCCGTAGTCCCACCCTAAGGAGGGTTTCTTTGGTACTCTCCATAGTGCTGTCAGGGGACTTCTGGAAAATGGGTATTAAACCTACCGGTAATTCGGTTTCCAGGAGTCCATCCTGACAGCACGGTTAGTTCCCCCCCTTGTTTATCTTGATATTTATGCTAATTCATATGATGTAATATGTTTAAGTAAATTAAAGTGTTATCACTTGCATTGATCCATGGTATGGTACTTGTCAAATCACTGAGGTATAGGGGGAGGAGTGGGACCTTTTAACCTCTCGTGTGCTTTTCCTGTCCCTGTAAGGAGGAGGAGGACGTCCTCCATAGTGCTGTCAGGATGGACTCCTGGAAACCGAATTACCGGTAGGTTTAATACCCATTTTTTGCCTCGTCTTTCATTTACTTTTTACAGACAGTTTTAGAAGCTGGGTCGTTCTGGACGCACCGTTACCAAATATGTGTACCAAGTACCAAATAGTGTCAACTTGTCATCAGAGAGCAAACCATTGGCCTCGTCAAGCAGGAAATCCGTACATATAAACTTCTTAAAACCCCAGTCCATCACCTGGTCAAAGTGGTATGCCTGCTGACTCTCCAATGCCTTGGTCTCTTCCCCTTTAGCATTGCATGTGGAAAATTTCTATTTGTCGCGGACCTTGCTCTTTTGGACAACTGACTAGAAGCATTTAGAGCGATAAATAGTTCTAACCCTTTTCATCCAAACCTTTTGGCAGCATTTTAGTTTATCGTTTGCTCCGGATGATAACATTTGAGAACTTTGATGAGAACTTTTTATCAAGTCACCCACTCCATTTGTTTGCATTTTCTTTTTTCCATAATATTTATTTCTGGGTACAAATTATATATAAAAATAAGGTGTATCTGCAGGGCTGACATGCTATAAGTTATAGCAATGCTCCTGCATTGCTATACCTTATTACTGCGATCAGACTGCAGAAATTGAAAGTCCCATAGTGGGAATACGCAAAAAAAAAGTGAAAATTGTAAAAATAGGGTTTACAAAATAATAATAATTATATAAAGAATATGGTAACTTGCTAGTGCCTGGTGACCGGATGTCATCATGACATCGGGTCACCATGGCAACGGTTGGGACCCTGCTATGACGTTACAGGGTCTCGGATTCAACGGCAGAGGGGCTTTCTTCCCTCTGCCTGCTCGCTAAACCATTCCACCAATAACCCCTTAACGACCGCCGATACGCCTTTTAACGGCGGTAGTTAAGGGTACTTAAACCACAGTGCCGTTAATTAACGGCGCTGAGGAAAAAGCCTATAGCGCCCCCCAGAGTCGGAATTTATCCGGAGTCTCGGCTGCCAAGGCTAGCCGAGACCCCAGAGAACATGACTCGGGTTGTTTTTTACCGACCCCGGCGTTGCGATCACCGTTATTAACCGTATAACGGCGAACGCAAAAAAAAGTCTGATGTGCCATTTAATTTCTCTCTCCTCTGATGTGATCGCACATCAGAGGAGAGAGAAATGGGGTCCTCGATCTCTACTCCCTTCCCCCCCCCCCGTTTTCTTCCGGTGCTCCTGGGCCCTCCTGCTTCCCCCGATGGGCGTCGCCATCTTCTGGTAAGAAAATGGCGGGCGCATGTGCAGTGCGCCAGCTGAGATCTGCTGGCCGGTAACAATAGGAAGATTCTTCCTATTGGTTCATTTTGGTCACTGTGATAGACTCTATCTTGTGAAAGTAAAAATTTGCTGTTGAAAAAATCATTTTCGTGGAAAAAATAAAGATTTTTTATTTTCACTGCTCTGCGTTATAAACTTCTGTGAAGCACTTGGGTGTTCAAAGCGCTCATGACACATCTAGATAAGTTCTTTGGGGGTCTAGTTTCTAAAATGTTGTCACTTGTGGGGGGGTTTCGTTGTTTAGGCACATCAGCGGCTCTCCAAATGTGACATGGCGTGGCTCAATTCCATCCAATTCTGCACTGAAAAGGTCAAACAGTGCCCCTTCCTTCCTTGCGCCCAGTGGTTTACCCCCATATATGGGGTATTTGCGTACTCAGGACAAATTGCACAACAACTTTGGTGGTCTAACTATTTTTTCCACAAAAATGATCATTTTGCCCCAAAATTTTTATTTTCACGAGGGTAATAGGAGAACTATTACCCTCGTGAAAATAAAAATTTTGGGCAAAATGATCATTTTTGTGGAAAAAAATAATTTTTTTATTTTCACGGCTCTACATTATAAACTTCTGTGAAGCACTTGGGTTCAAAGGGCTCACCACAAATCTAGATAAGTTCCTTAAGGGGTCTAAATCCAAAATGATGTCACTTGTGGTGGTTTCCACTGTTTTGGCACATCAGGGGCTCTCCAAACGCGACATAGCATCCGATCTCAATTCCATCCAATTCTGCATTGAAAAAGTCAAACGGCGCTCCTTCCCTTGCAAGCTTTGCCGTACGCCCAAACAGTGGTTTACCCCACCATATGGGGTATCGGCGTATTCATGAAAAATATCACAACAAACTTTGTGATTCATTTTCTCTTTTTACGCTTGTGAAAATAAAAAAAATAGTTCTGAAGTAAAATGTTTATAAAAAAAAAATATTAAATGTTAATTTTTTCCTTCCACATTGCTTCAGTTCCTATGAAGCACGTAATGGGTTAATAAACTTCTTGAATGTGGTTTTGGCACCTTAAGGGGTGCAGTTTTTATAATGGTGTCACTTTTGGGTACCGTATTTTTTGGACCATAAGACGCACTTTTTTCCCCCTAAAATTTGGGGGAAAATGGGGGTGCGCCTTATGGTCCCAACATACCAAAAAATCCGGTGGCGGCGGCAGCCTTCCTGTGGTGTCTGGCCAGCAGCGGGGCTCTATGCTGCGTGGGGGGCTTCGCCGGCATTTCCCTCTTAGCCGGACAGCCCCCCGCAGCTCCGCTGCTGCGGCCTCCTGATACATGGCCGCCAGGGGCCTCCGGTGGCGGTCCCGACGAAGTCTTCCGTGCGGTGGTTCCGGTTCTTGTCCTGAGATCTCGGGAGAAGAGATCTCGTTGCCGAGACTTGAATGAGATTCGGCGGCCATCTTACCGGAGTCCCCTGGGGGCCATGTTTGAGGACGCCACCGAGATGCCGGAGGGAGCGGAGCTGCGGGGTGCTTTCCGGCTAAGACCGAAATGCCGGCGGAGCCCCCCTGCAGCACAGAGCCGGCTGCTGCCCCGGAACCACCGCACGGAAGACTTCGTCGGGACCGCCACCGGAGGCCCCTGGCGGCCATGTATCAGGAGGCCGCAGCAGCGGAGCTGCGGGGGGCTGTCCGGCTAAGAGGGAAATGCCGGCGGAGCCCCCCACGCAGCACAGAGCCCCGCTGCTGGCCAGACACCACAGAGCACAGGAGGCTGCATTGGGACCACCGCTATGGGATGTGAGTACCATATATTGCACAGCGACCCCACAGAGCCAGCGACCCCACAGAGCATAGCCACCCCACAGAGCATAGCCACCCCACAGAGCATAGCCACCCCACACAGCACAGCAACCCCACACAGCACAGCCACCCCACAGAGCACCCCTGCAACACAGAGCACTTCGGACTGTAAGACGGACCCCCATTTGACACATTATTTTTTTTTCCGTTTTCCTTCTGAAAATTTGGGGTGCGTCTTATGGTCCGGTGCGTCTTATAGTCCGAAAAATACGGTATTTTCTGTCATGTATACCCCTCAAAGTGACTTAAAATGTGATGTGGTTTAAACTGTAAAGCGCTGCGGAATATGTTGGCGCTATATAAATAAAGATTATTATTATTATGTGGTCCCTAAAAAAAAATGGTTTTATAAATTTTGTTGTAAAAATGAGAAATCACTGGTCAACTTTTAAGCCTTATAATTTTGTAACAAAAAAAAAAAGTTTTGTTTCCAAAATTGTGCTGATGTAAAGTAGACATGTGGTAATGTTGTTTATTAACCCCTTACTGCCATCGGACGTACTATCCCGTCCATGGTACCTGGGCCGTATGACCACGGGCGGGATAGTACGTCCCATGCGATCGGACGCGCCGATCGCGGCCGGGAGTCAGCTGATTATCACAGCTGACACCCGGGACTGTATGTCAGGAGCAGTCACGGACCGCTCCCGGCACATTAACCCCTTGGCACACCGCATCAAACATGATCGCGGTGTACTGGGGGCACAGGGGAGCATGAGACCCTCAGAACAGCGCGATGTATCGCACTGTTCCGAGGGTCCCTCCTCCCTGCAGGACCCCGGATCCAAGATGGCGCCGGGGTCCTTCCTGGTCCTGCAGGGAGGCGGCTTCCTCAGTGCTTGCTGAGAGCAGGCACTGAGAAGCCTGCAGCGATGCCAAAGCGATCGCTGGTATGACAGAGTGCTGTGCACACTGTCACACCAGCGATCTGGTATTATACAGTGATGTCCCACCCTGGGACAAAGTAAAAAAGTTAAAAAAAATTAAATAAAATAACAAGTGTTAAAAAAAAATCAAAGAAAAAAAAATATTCCCCAATAAATCCATTGGTTAGGGTTGGGGCTAAAGTTAGAATTAGGTTTCGGGTTAGGGTTGGGATTAGGGGTGTGTTAGGGTTAGGGTTATGATTAGGGTTAGGGGTGTGTTGGGGTTAGGGTTGGAGTTAGAATTGGGAGGTTTCCACTGTTTAGGCACATCAGGGGGCTCTCCAAATGTGACATGGCGTCTGATCTCAATTCCAGCCAATTCTGCGTTGAAAAAGTAAAGCGGTGCTCCTTCCCTTCTGACCTCTGCCATGCACGCAAACAGTAGTTTACCCCCACATATGGGGTATCAGCGTACTCAGGACAAATTGCAAAATAACTCTTGGGGTCTAATTTCTTCTGTTACCCTTGGGAAAAAAAATTGGGGTGAAAATATCATTTTTGCAGAAAAATAATGATTTTTTTATTTTTATGGCTCTACGTTATAAACTTCTGTGAAGCACTTGGGGGTTCAAAGTTCTCCCCATATATCTAGATAAGTTCCTTGGGTGGTCTAGTTTCAAAAATGGGGTCATTTGTGGGGGGTTTCCAATGTTTAGGCACATCAGGGGCTCTCCAAATGCGACATGACACCCCAGACCATTCCATCAAAGTCTGCAATCCAAAACGTTACTACTTCCCTTCCGAGCCCCAACGTGTGCCTGCGCAGTAGTTTTCTCCCACATATGGGGTATCAGCATACTCAGGACAAATTGGACAACAACTTTTGGGGTCCAATTTCATCTGTTACCCTTGTGAAAATAAAATATTGGGGGTGAAAATATTATTTCTGTAAAAAAAAGATTTTTTTGTTTTTACGGCTGTAAGTTATAAACTTCTGTGAAACACTTGGGGGTTCATAGTGCTCACCACACATCTAGATAAGTTCCTTGTGGGGTCTTTTTTCCAAAATGGGGTCACTTGTGGGGGGTTTCCACTGTTTAGGCACATCAGGGGCTCTCCAAATGCGACATGACGCCTGCAGACATATTCCATCAAAGTCTGCAATCCAAAACGTCACTACTTCCCATCCGAGCCCCGACGTGTGCCCATACAGTAGTTTTCTCCCACATAAAGGGTATCAGCGTACTCAGGACAAATTGGACAACAACTTTTGGCATCCAATTTCTCCTATTTTCCCTTGGGAAAATAAAAAGTTGGGGACTAAAAGAACATGTTTGCAAAAAATATGATTTTTTTATTTTCATGCTCAGGCGTTATAAACTTTAGTGAAACACCTGGGGGTTCAAAGTTCTCACCACACATCTAGATAAGTTCCTTGAGGGGTTTAGTTTCCAAAATGGTGTCATTTGTGTGGTGTTTCCACTGTTTAGGCACATCAGGGGCTCTCCAAACACGACATGGCGACCAGCCTACTCTGCTTTGAAACAGTCAAACGGCGCTCCCTCCCTTCCGAGCTCTGCCATGCACCCAAACAGTGGTTTACCCCCACATATGGGGTATCAGCGTACTCAGGACAAATTGAACAATAACTTTTGGGCTCTTGTTACCCTTGGGAAAATAAAAATTGGGGTGAAAAGATCATTTTTGTGGAAAAAAATATGATTTTTAAATTTTACGGCTCTACGTTATAACTTCTGTGAAGCGCTTGGGGGTTCAAATTTCTCATCACAGATCTAGATAAGTTCCTTAGGGGGTCTATTTTCCAAAATGGGGTCACTTGTGAGGGGTTTCCACTGTTTTGGCACATCAGGGGCTATCCAAATGCAACATGTCGTCCAATCTCAATTCCAGCCAATTTTTTTGGAAAAAGTCAAATGGCGCTCCTTTCATTCCGAGCTCTGCCGTGCGCCCAAACATTGGTTCCCCCCAACATATGGGGTATTGGCGTACTCAGGACAAATTGTACAACAACTTTTGTGGTCCAATTTCTCCTGTTACCCTTGGAAAAATAAAAAATTGGTGACTAAAAGATAATTTTTGTGGGAAAAAAATAGGATTTATTTTCATGCCCGGGCATTATAATCTTGTGTGAAGTATTTGGGGTTCAAAGTGCTCACCACAGATCTAGATAAGTTCCTTAGAGGGGCTAGTTTCCAAAATGGGGTCACTTGTGGGTGGTTTCCACTGTTTAGACACATCTGGGGCACTGCAAACGGAACATGACCCCCATCAACGTCTGCATTCCAAAACGTTATTACTTCCTTTCCAAGCCCTGACGTGTGCCCAAACAGTTTCCGCCCCCCACATATGGGGTATTAGCGTACTCAGGACAAATTGGACAACAACTTTTGGGGTCCAATTTTCTTGGGAAAAATCAAAAATTGGGGAATAAAAAATCATTTTTGTGGAAAATTGTTTTTTTTTTTTTTTTTTCACACCCAGGCATTATAAACTTTTGTGAAACACTTGGGGGTTCAAAGTGCTCACAACAGATCTAGATAAGTTCCATAGGGGGTCTAGTTTCCAAAATGGTGTCACTTGTGGGGGGTTTCCACTGTTTAGGCGCATCAGGGGCTCTCCAAACGCGACATGGCGTCCAATCTCAATTCCAGCCAATTTGGTTTGAAAAAGTCAAACGGCGCTCCTTCCCTTCCGAGACCGGCCGTGCACCCAAACAGTGGTTTTCCCCCACATATGGGGTATTGGCGTACTCAGGAGAAATTGCACAACAACTTTATCTGTCCATTTTCTCCTTTTACCGTTGTGAAAGTAAAAAAAAGTTTGTAAAAGGTCATTTTTGTGACTAAAAAGTTAAATATTACTTTTTTCCTTCCAAGTTGCTTCAGCTCCTGTGAAGCACCTGAAGGGTTAATAAACTTATTGAATGTTCTTTCGAGTACCTTGAGGGATGCAGTTTTTAGAATGGTGTCACTTTTGGGTATTTTCTGCCATATAGACCCCTCAAAGTGACTTCAAATGTGAGGTGGTCCCTAAAAAAATGGCTTTGTAAATTTTGTTGTAAAAATGATAAATCGCTGGTCAACTTTTAACCCTTATAATTTCCTAACAAAAAAAAATTTTGGTTCCAAAATTGTGCTGATGTAAAGTAGACTTGTGGGAAGTGTTATTTATTAACTATTTTGTGTGACATATTTCTCTGTTTTAAGGGAATAAAAATTCAAAGTTTGAAAATCTCAAAATTTTCGCCATATTTGTGTTTTTTTCAAATATAAACGCAAGTTATATCGAAGAAATTTTACCAATAACGTGAAGTACAATATGTCACGAGAAAACAATCTCAGAATTGCGAAGATCCGTTGAAGCGTTCCAGAGTTATAACCTCATAAAGAGACAGTGGTCAGAATTGTAAAAATTGGCCCGGTCATTAACGTGCAAACCACCCTTGGGGGGTTAAGGGGTTAAGTATTTTGTGTGACATATCTCTCTGATTTAAGGGCATAAAAATTAGAGGTTTGAAAATTGCAAAATTTTAAAATTTTCCCATGTTTCATGTTTTTTTTCATAAATAAACGAAAGTCATATTGAAGAAATTTTACCACTAACATGAAGTACAATATGTCACGAAAAACAATCTTAGAATCAGCGGGATCCGTTAAAGTGTTCCAGAGTTATAACCTCATAAAGTGACAGTGGTCAGAATTGTAAAAATTGGCCTGGTTATTTAGCTGCAAATTGGCTCCGTCACTAAGGGTTAATGTTTGCCTAAATGCATTCCTGGAGGGTGTGTTAGCTGTGCCAATATTTCTGCCTTTTTATGTATTTCGCTCTGTCAAAGACGCATCATCTTATAGTTCCAGCAAAATGGATGGGGTTTATAGAAATTTCCTCCTTACGGTGCTTTTTACGCAACATTAACTGACCTGCGGTGCTATTTCAAGTCTGCAACATGTCAATTCCTCTTGCGAGTACACTGAGTTATATGTGCAGAATTTCCCCATAGAATTACATTAGATGTGGAAAATTCTCAAGTAATAAACACACAAGCGATTTTAGAGCCTTTCCGTTTCCACAATCGCAATGCATCAAATAACACACATCCCGCATATGACTAGATAAGTTTTTGTCAATGCCAAATACCAGGAAGTATCAAGAACAAAGCAGCTTTTCTTTAAAATGTGACAGAACAACAAGAGACATAAAAAAATCACCTTAAAAACCACAGTAAAACCGTTAAAAATAGTGAAATAAATGCAAGTATTCTAATGTAAAGGAGAAGATATGATGCAGAAAATCTGCAACATCAATAACTCGCCAGCTGTGGTTTATAGGTAAAGTTGTTATCTACAGCATTGCTGTCTGGTCATGGATCTCTTAATCGCTCCTTCTTTGATCAACAGCCTCGATTCAGTCCCCATTATAGTAGGACATCCAGTTGTCTGCTATAACAGCAGTGAATGGAGGTTGTCCGCTACGCCCAGGGAGGCTCATTCTGGTGAGTAGACTCCTTTGCAGACAAGCCTCATTTGCAGACGTGACGCCGCTGATAAGTACGTCAATGTAAAACCTATAGCAGCATTACTCTACCGCGTAAAAGTCATTCTGACTCAGGGTTTGGCACATGTACTTCTATACTAGTGACTCTGAGCACTTACGGGGTCTGACAGGTTTCCTTCAAAATAATCAGAAGAGGCAGTGATGTTGCTAAATTGGTTATTGACAAAACCCAAGATAAAAACAGTGTTAGCAAATACCTTGCAGTAAATAAGTGGCATTAATGCATGAAACTAACTTGGGGTACTTGGTTAACATAATTTTAATTAAAAAAAATTCTCACTTTGTTTTTATCTTGGCTTTTGTCAGTTTAGTGACCAGTGTGAACATGCGCCTACATTACGTTAGCTGGAGATTGCGTTGATATAGCTCCCCATTGCTGAGTGTCCATTAGTCGAGGGTCTTGGTCCTATTCAGCCCTTATTCACATTCACTTCATTTGATATATGGTAAGATTTTAACGCTAGTGGTTAGGACCATCTTGAATAGGGTCACCCTGACGTGGTGGGATGGCTTTTACATTATTTTGATCAATGTTACGGTAACCAAGCACCCCATGCTATTTTAACACCGTTTTGCTGTTTACTTACTGCAGAGTATTTGTTAACATTGTTTTTATCTTGGGTTTTGTCTGTTTAGTGGCAAGTGTGAGCATGCACCTACACATTGCATGCATAGCAACTTATATTCCAGTTAATTTCTTTAGGGTTTTTTTTTATTGAATATTGATGCAGCCAAGGAAAGGTCTGTTGAGGCAATGATCACTTCTGGTGTATGACTCGCTGAAGCCTCAATGTTTGTGAGCTGGTACTATACTTTCTGTACCTCTGTATTCCACTAGGTGGCGGTACAGCTGCTTCAGCAGGCAAGATCTGTCTCCATGTATCCCTCACTGTTGTGAATGGACTTGAGATGAGTTCTGAGCAGAGGCTCCCTCTGGTGGTTACAAGCGGTACTGGACTGTCCAGTGAAGATTGGGAATCAGGTGTTACTGACTGGTCTTATATAAGGGAGTCGCCTTCCCATCAGGGTTGCCGGTGATCAATTGTTCTGGTCTCAATCCTTGATTCCTGATTCCTTTGTAGCCTGCTGTGTCGTGTCTGCATCTCCTGCTAACAGATAAGACATTTTCTTCTTTTTGTTTTTGTGCTTGATTTTTGCATTTTGTCCTGCACTTCTGTGGGGGCCTTCAGGGTCCCCTCCGGGGGCTTTTGCCCTCTCAGTTTAGTTCAGCCACTGATGTTTTGTACATTTGTTTTTTCCAGTTTTTTCAGTGGCTGCTGTTTTGATTTTGTTACACCAGAGAACTAATTTAGGTGGTAGAGGTCGTGTGATCTCAGGTGTTTTTGAAATTAGTAGAGTTGGTGCTTTTCAGGGTTTTTTGGGATTGCAGTAAGTGCCCTTCCTATCCTTTTCTATTTAGATAGTTTGGGCCCCAACGTTTGCTCATACTATTTTCTGTCTGTGTCAGTATTTCTTCTTGTCTAACCGCCATTACATGTTTGGGGTCTTTCTATGTTCTTTGGGCATCTGCTCCGGGGCAGATAGCTTTCCTCTTTCTATCTTTAGGTATAGTTAGTTTCTCAGGCTGTGACGAGGCGTCTAGGACCAACGGAGGAACGCTCCACGACTGCCTCTAGTTGTGGTGGTTAGTCAGGGTACTGCAATCTCATAGATTCCAACTGCTCTGGTGTATTGCCTTTTTCAGCTGCAGATGGAAGGAAGAGAGCCACAGTATTCATTACTGATGGGTAGGCGGAGCCCCAGATCAGGATGTTACCTCAGATCAAAAGAGTGATGACTGGCTGGCCCTCCAGCTCGGGCTCCTCCTACTCAGCTCCAGTCTAAGATTTGAGGTCCCAGAGGATGGTCGCTGCTAATGCAGCTCCTCAGAAGATTTTATTATTTTATATTCGGGCAGGGGACTTGGATCACTAGTTGGTCTAGAGGTCTCAGGGGTACCAGCGCTGCTGTACCCCAACCTCTCCCTTGGCGGATCTGTATTTACTTAAAGTCCCTGCAGAATCCTTGCCGGCCCTGGGGGATGAGGAGAGCTTCCCTGGCGGGGACGCAAACCACACGTGCGGTCACTGCGTTCTTCGCCCTGGGGGGGAAGCTTGGGCACAGCGCCAGAAACCCCTGAGGGTCCCTGTGGCGCCTTGGCTGGTGAGTACTCCACACAAATTTTATTATTATAATTATGTGTGAGTGCTTTAGCGTCTGGATGAGCAGCGCTATTACTTGTATGTCAGTATGCTTCAGCGCTGCTGTGACAGCGCTACTACATGTATGTCAGTATGCTTCAGCGCTGCTGTGACAGCGCTGTTACAAGTAGATGTGGTGATTTTTTTGTCCGCAGGCAGATACCTGCAGGACAGAGAGGGAGCAGGAGCGGGGGAGTTCGCGCTCATTATTCGAGCTGGCGGGGGCGTGGCCTAACTATTCCCGGTCTTCTGAGCAGGAAGACGCGCGCTCTGGCGTTTCTCCTGCGACTCCCTCACTGTGGCGGCCATTACACAGGCTCCTGGGCTCCTCAGACCGCTCCTCTCCTCATAAGACACCACGGCCAGCTGGGTGAGTGCTAAATTCCTCACCCTGCAGCGCAGCGATCGCTATCCTGCAGCTGCAGTCTCATTAGAGACATAGAAATTGGCTGGGGCTCACAAATATATATATTGTGGTGAGTTTGCAATATTAACCCCTCTGAGGGTTATTTCTACCAGCTAAATTTTCTTGACTGAATACCGCTGGGGTAACCCTGCTTGGTGGAGCGTTAACCCTTCAGCGTTTGAAAAAAAAACCGCATAGTTTTTTGCTGGTATTACCGCTTTGACCTGCTCATACAGGTGAGACATGTCTGAACAGGGTTCAGATGCCGCGGACCACGTCCCAGTGCCATTACGGCAATCAGATACGCAGACCTCCACAGCGTCTAGCGCTGCGGTCGACAGCGGTGGAAAATTGGACGATATCGCTCGATCGATCAGAAAACTTGTCTGACCTTTTAGGTCAATATGTGTCTGCTAATTCCTCTCAGAGGAAGCGACGCAGGCCGTTACCGGCCTCTACACGGAGCGAGTCAGATGTATCTGATATTGGACAGAGTTCCCCTTTAAATTCGGATGGAGAAATATCCGATTCAGATGCGGACGAGCCGCAGGGGCGTTCCTCTATGGCGAAGCGTACGGAGGCATTAATTGAAGCCATGAGAGATATATTACAGTTACCGGAGGAGGTAACTAGTCGTCCTGGTAAATCAGCACGCATGTTCCAGGAGTCCCGTGCTTCGCGTACAACATTGCCAGCTCTGGATGAGCTTAATAGTGTAATAGATGAGGAACGTCTATGTCCAGATAAGCGTTTTCATGGAACGCATTTCTTTGATACACTTTATCCTTGCTCTGCGGAGTTAAAGGCTAATTGGACTTCTGCTCCTGAAGTGGATGTGTCCTTATCTCAGCTTAGTAAATCCTCACTACTCCCTATTAAGGGAAAAGCGAGCTTACAGGAGCCTTTGGATAGAAAGGCAGAAGTGGCGGCAAAAGCAAGCTATGAGGCTGCGGGTCATGGATTTCGAGCAGTGCTAGGATCCATGTGTGCTGCTAGAGCTTCTCTAAGCTGGTTGGCACGTCTGAAGACGGAGTTGCAAAATGAATCTCCGTTATCTGAGATACGGGAAACTTGTGAATGGTTAGAAACGGCAGCCTGTTATATATTTGATGCCGGTCTGGATACGGCATCTCTGCTGGCCAAAGCGCAAGCTTCAGCGGTCACAGTCAGAAGAGCTTTATGGCTCAGACAGTGGGCCGGGGACGCAGTTTCCAAACAAGGGTTGTTGGCCTTACCTTACAAGGGTGGCCATCTTTTTGGATCCGACCTCACAGAGCTGATTTCCAAGGCTAAGGCATCAGCATTACCACAGCGTAGGGCCATGGCCTCTGTGTCCAGTAAGCCTGGTGTCTATAGTGGTCGGCGGTCCTTTCGGGGCCGAGGACGATCTAGTCACTCCTCGTGGGGATCGGGTCGTCTTTCCTTCTCAGGAAAGAAATCCTCTCAGAAAACTCGTACTCCCTGGAAGCAGAGTTTCCGCCAGGACAAGCGGGAACTTGACAAGAAGCCCGCAAAGTCGGATTGACGCCAGGGGTCCACTCGAGGATTCTCGAGTGGGGGGTCGCCTGCTTCTTTTCAAGGAGACTTGGATGGCTCGCGTTCCAGATTCCTGGGTAACGCGGATAGTGTCGGCAGGCTATTTCATAGAGTTTGCTTCTCGACCCCCAAATGTTTTTTGTCAGTCTCGCGTTCTGTCGGAACCCGAGCTTGTTGTCGCTCTACAGCGAGAGGTCGAATCTCTGCTACAAAAGGGTGTAGTGATACCGGTTCCGTCAGAGGACCGAGGGAAAGGTTTTTATTCCAACCTTTTTATAGTTCCCAAAAAGGAGAACAAATTTCGCCCGATTCTGGATCTCAAGCGATTAAACCGGCATGTCCATGCCCGGAAATTTCGCATGGAGTCGCTTCGTTCCGTTGTGGCAGCTCTGTCACAGAACGATTTTCTGGTGTCAATCGACATTCGCGACGCCTATTTGCATATTCCCATCGGAAAGGCTCATCAGCGCTTTCTTCGATTTGCCATAGGTCAGAATCATTACCAGTTCGTGGCTCTGCCGTTCGGCTTAGCCTCAGCGCCAAGGGTCTTTACAAAAATTCTGGCGCCCCTCATGGCAATTCTTCGAAGACAGGGGATTACGATTCTCCCTTATCTGGACGATCTTTTGATCGTGGCTTCCTCGGAGGAGGAGGCGTTGACGGCTCGGGATTTGTCTCTTCAGTTTCTGAAGGACTAAGGTTGGCTGGTCAATTGGGAGAAGTCGTCCCTGGAACCATCGAGGACAATTCTCTTTTTGGGAATGCATCTCGACACGTTTCGGTCGGTAGTTTCCCTACCACCAGACAAACAGTCATGTCTTCTTCGACATGTACAGATTATGAAATCCTCAACGGCAATGTCCCTACGGAAGTGTATGCGTCTTCTGGGACTGATGGTGGCGTCCATGGAGGCAATTCCTTTTGCCCAGTTCCATTCCAGGACTCTCCAAAGGTTCATCTTGAGTCGATGGAACCAGTCGCAATCGCTGGATTGCAGTGTCACCATTCCTCGCGCGGTGCGGGATTCTCTAGAATGGTGGTTACGTCCAGGGGCATTCTCCCTGGGGAAGTCTTTCCTCCCTCCGAAGTGGTCAGTTATAACCACCGATGCCAGCCTGACGGGCTGGGGGGGTGTTTGGAACAATCTCTGGATTCAGGGGGTATGGTCATCGGAAGAGTCTTTTCTTCCGATCAACATCCTGGAATTGAGGGCGATTTTCCTTTGCCTCCAACATTGGACGGTCCCTTTGAGCGGTCTGCCAGTCCGAGTGCAGACAGACAATGCGACGGCTGTCGCGTATATCAATCACCAAGGTGGGACAAAGAGTTCCAGACTCATGGTAGAGGTGTCCCGAATTCTGATTTGGGCAGAGGCCAGTGTACCAGCCATTTCGGCGATTCACATTCCAGGGGTTCAGAATATTACAGCGGACTTTCTCAGTCGCAGAAGGATGGATCCCGGGGAATGGAGCCTCCACCCGGAAGTTTTTGCACTACTGTGCTCTCGCTGGGGAACCCCCCAAGTGGATTTGATGGCATCCAGGTCCAATGCCAAGTTACCGACATTCATGTCCAGGTACAAGGACCCGAAGGCGGTGGCGGTGGATGCTCTAGTGGCTCAGTGGGATCAGTTCGAGCTGATCAATGTATTCCCGCCGATATCCTTACTTCCTCTAGTACTGCGTCGGATCAGACTAGAGAGGATTCCAGCTATTCTGATAGCTCCAGACTGGCCAAGAAGGGTGTGGTTCTCGACAATAATGTCGCTGTTGGCGGCACCTCCTTTTCCACTCCCTCTTCAACCGGACTTGTTGACTCAGGGGCCCGTTTGTCATCCGGACTTGATGTCCCTGCGTTTGACGGCGTGGCTCTTGAGACCGAAATCTTGACCCGTAGAGGTTTTTCAGCCGAGGTCATTGCTACCCTTCGTGCTGCAAGATGTCCGGCTACTACTAGGATTTACCACAAAATTTGGGAAACCTTCTTTTCGTGGTGTTTGGGGTCCTCTCGGAACCCGAGAAAATTTTCCATTCCCAACCTGTTGGCTTTTCTGCAGCATGGGCTAGACAAGGGTTTGGCAGTTAGCACTCTGAAAGGTCAGATTTCTGCTCTGTCCTTATTGTTCCGGAGAACCATTGCTTCAAATAGAGACGTGCTCTCCTTTTTCCGAGGTATATCTCGTAAGTTTCCGCCGCGGAAGGCACCCGTGTCTCCTTGGCGGCTCAACCTTGTTTTGGAGGCTCTTCAGCATAAACCTTTTGAGCCTATGGTTTCTGCTAGCCTTTCTTTACTTTCTTGGAAGGTGGCTTTCCTTGTTGCAGTCACTTCCTTGAGGAGAGTTTCTGAGTTGGCAGCTCTTTCTTGTTCGCCTCCTTTTCTGGAGTTTTTTCCGGATCGTGTAGTGCTTCGCACTCGGGGTGATTTTTTGCCTAAAGTGGTGTCACAATTTCATGTTAACCAGGATATTGTGTTGCCTTCACTCTGCCCGGATCCGAAGAATGCGAAAGAGCGAGATTTACACACATTGGATTTAGTGCGGGCCTTGAAGTTTTATCTATCTATTACTCAAGGTTTTCGTAAACGGACTCCCTGTTTGTGGTTCCAGCAGGTCGTCGGCGTGGTCAACGAGCTTCCAAGGATTCTATAGCTCGTTGGATCCGGTCAGCTATTTTGGAAGCTTACCGCCTTCGGGGTGAATCTTGCCCGATTAAGATTCGAGCTCATTCCACGAGAGCTGTGGCTTCATCGTGGGCTTTTCATCAAGGTGCCTCGGCAGTGCAGCTCTGCCGAGCGGCAACTTGGCGCTCTGTCCACACGTTTACAAGGTTTTATAAAGTGGACGTCAGTGCTTCCGCTGATGCAGCCCTCGGACGTAGGGTCCTGCAGGCAGCTGTAGTTTAATGTTCTGGATGAACTTGTGTTTAGCGCTGGTTGCGCTTTGTTGTTAAGGTTGTTGGGTTTCTGCCTTTTGTTGGTTTTTCCCACCCTTATTTTTGAACTGCTTTGGGACGTCCCATCAGTAATGAATACTGTGGCTCTCTTCCTTCCATCTGCAGCTGAAACACGGATTTTGGTAAAAACTTACCTGTAAAATCCTTTTCAGCGAAGGAAGGAAGAGAGACACAGCACCCTCCCACGGCAGAAGTGTGTTGATGTTTTCAGATGCAGCGCGACCCTTATCTGATAGCGATTATCTGGGCTGAGGTCAGCGCGCTAAGGCTCTGTTCCAGCATCGCCAGCTCATCACAGTAGTCAGGTTCCGTGAGTAGTACCTGGAACTCTGTGGTTTTTTGGTTTTCTTTGCATGCATAACCTGTATCCTTGTGTTTTTTCTCTGAAGTTCCTTCAGAAGGGGTTATGTTGCTCCGCTGGTGATCTTGGCTCTTTTCCTAAAAGCTTTGGTACGACTGGAGCTGAGTAGGAGGAGCCCGAGCTGGAGGGGCCAGCCAGTCATCACTCTTTTGATCTGAGGTAACATCCTGATCTGGGGCTCCGCCTACCCATCAGTAATGAATACTGTGTCTCTCTTCCTTCCTTCGCTGAAAAGGATTTTACAGGTAAGTTTTTACCAAAATCCGTGTTTTACCTGCACTCCTCAGCTACCAAATCATAACAGTATCACCGGCCAAAACTGAAAATTATATGGTACTCACAGAAGGGAAAAATATTGTGAAAGAAAAAAAAGGTTGTCAGAGA
Organism: Oophaga sylvatica; assembly: GCA_033576555.1. Lineage (NCBI taxonomy): Eukaryota > Metazoa > Chordata > Amphibia > Anura > Dendrobatidae > Oophaga > Oophaga sylvatica. Next base: position 280,456,974 of record JARQOD010000003.1, on the reverse strand, counting down.
TATTTTTCTGTTTGTTGCATTTTTTTTTCCCTCTGTATCTCTGGGTGCTGGGGAGGATTTTTTCTCTCAATGGAGTTTGCACAGTTGTCTGGCCGTGTGGATCAGCTTGCCACTGAGGTTCGGAGTATTGCTACCTATCTTGCTAGGTTGCCTGTTGTGGAACCTAGGATTCCCATGCCAGATTTGTTTTTGGGGATCGAGCCAAGTTTCTGAATTTCAAAAATAATTGTAAATTGTTTTTTGCCTTAAAATCTAAGTCCTCAGGGAACGCAGCGCAGCAGGTTCAAATTGTCATCTCTCTCCTGCGCGGCGATCCTCAGGATTGGGCTTTTCCCCTGACACCTGGGGATCCTGTTTTGAGTGATGTTGATGCATTTTTTCAGGCCTTGGGGTTATTGTACGATGAGCCTAATGTCACTGATCAAGCTGAAAAAGCCTTGTTGGCATTAAATCAGGGCTTGATGACGCTGAGTTATACTGTCAGAGATTCCGCAGGTGGGCAGTCCTGACCAAATGGAATGACGACGCTTTGGCAGCCCTTTTTCGGAAGGGTCTGTCAGATAATGTAAAGGATGTTATGGTGGGATTCCCTATCCCCTCTGGTCTCAATGATTCTATGTCATTAGCGATTCAAATTGACAGACGTTTGCGTGAGCGGAGAAGTATGCATGGAATAGTGTTGCCTTGTGAACCTGCTTCTGAATCCATGCAGTGTGATAGAGTGGTTTCTGGGGCACAGCGTCATGAGTTTCGAAAGCGCAATGGGTTATGTTTCTACTGTGGTGATGCCTCTCATGCTATTTCAGTCTGCCCTAAGCGGGGAAGACGTTTTGCACGCTCAGTTGTCTTGGGTAGTGTTCAGACTAAGTTTTTATTAACTGTTACTCTGATATGCTCTCTGTCCTCATTTTCTGCTCAGGCTTTCGTTGATTCGGGAGCATCTATTAACCTGATGGATTTTGATTTTGCTAAACGTTGCGGGTTTCCCTTGATACCCCTACAGAAGTCTATTCCCCTACTGGGGACCGATTCTACCCCTTTGGCTGAGAATAAACCTCAGTTTTCTACTCAGGTGATAATGAGGGTTGAACCTGATCATCAGGAGAGCTGCAAATTTTTGGTTCTGTATAATCTGCATGACATTATCGTGCTGGGTTTCCCTTGGTTACAGTCTCATAATCCTGTTTTGGATTGGAAATCTGTGTCTGTAACCAGTTGGGGCTGCCAATGTGTTAATACCAACACTCCTGTTTTTTCTGCCTCCCCCCAGGCTCAGGATGTTCCTGACTTTTTGATTGATTTTTCTGATGTGTTTAGCGAAAGTAAATCTGCATCCTTGCCTCCCCATAGGAGCTATGACTGCGCTATTGAATTAGTGCCTGGTAGTAAATTCCCTAAAGGTCGCCTTTTTAACTTGTCTGTACCTGAACATGACGCTATGCGGTCTTATATCAAGGAGTCATTGGAGAAGGGTCATATCAGACCATCCTCTTCACCCTTAGGTGCCGGTTTTTTCTTTGTGGCCAAAAAGGATGGTTCATTAAGGCCGTGTATTGATTATCGTCTTTTGAACAATATTACTGTGAAATATCAATATCCGTTACCCTTGATTTCTGACCTGTTTTTCAGGGTGAAAGACGCTACTTGGTTTACCAAGCTTGACCTCAGGGGGGCATATAACCTTATTCGCATTAAGCATGGGGATGAATGGAAGACGGCATTTAACACCCCTGAAGGGCATTTTGAGTACCTTGTGATGCCCTTTGGGCTCACTAATGCTCCTTCTGTCTTCCAGTCCTTCATGAATGACATTTTCAGGGATTTTGTGGATAAATTTCTGATTGTTTATTTGGATGATATCTTGATTTTTTCTAATGACTGGGACTCTCATGTGAAACATGTTCGAACTGTATTCCAGATTTTGAGAGAGAATGCTCTGTATGTGAAGGGATCAAAGTGTCTTTTTGGCGTACAGAGGATCTCATTTTTGGGATTCATTTTGTCCCCATCTGTTATTGAAATGGACCCGGTCAAGGTTCAGGCCATCTGTGATTGGGTCCAACCTACTTCATTAAAGGCTCTCCAAAGATTTTTGGGTTTTGCCAATTTTTATCGTAAATTTATTGGTAATTTCTCGGTTATTGTTAAACCATTAACTGATTTGACCAAAAAGGGTTCTGATGTGGTGAATTGGCCTCCTGAGGCAGTCTCTGCATTTCAGGAACTTAAGCAGAGATTCACTTCTGCTCCTGTTCTACGGCAGCCTGATGTTTCTCTGCCATTTCAGGTGGAGGTTGATGCCTCTGAAATTGGGGCAGGTGCCGTTTTGTCCCAAAGAGATCCAGAGACCTCTAAAAGTAACCCTTGTGCCTTTTTCTCTCGAAAATTTTCTCCTACTGAACGTAATTATGACGTTGGTAATCGGGAGTTATTGGCCATGAAGTGGGCTTTTGAAGAGTGGAGACATTGGCTGGAGGGAGCCAAACATCAGGTGGTGGTCCTTACGGACCATAAGAATCTGGTTTATCTGGAATCTGCCAAGCGACTTAATCCTAGACAGGCCAGGTGGGCCTTGTTTTTCACACGTTTTAATTTTGTGGTTTCCTTTCTTCCTGGCACTAAGAATGTTAAGGCGGATGCCCTCTCGAGGAGTTTCCTTGCGGACTCTCCTGAGGTATCTGATCCTTCTGTTATTTTGAAAGAAGGTGTAGTTCTTTCCGCCATCTCGCCCAATTTGAGACTGGCTCTGGAGGGGTGTCAGGAGGATAGGCCCGAGCGCTGCCCTGTTGGGAAATTGTTTGTCCCGGACCAGTGGAAAAAGAGTGTTATATCTGAGATTCATTGTTCCGCGTTGGCCGGTCATCCCGGAATTTTTGGTACCAGAGACTTGGTTAGTCGGTCCTTTTGGTGGCCTACCTTGTCTCGTGATGTCAGGGAATTTGTGCAGTCCTGCGGGACTTGCTCTCGCTCCAAGCCTTGCTCTCGCTCTAGTGGTTTGTTGATGCCATTGCCTGTGCCCAAGAGACCATGGACCCATATCTCTATGGATTTAATTTCCGACCTCCCTGTTTCTCAGAGAATGACCGTCATCTGGGTGATTTGTGATAGGTTTTCCAAGATGATACATCTTGTGCCATTACCTAAGTTGCCTTCCTCCTCTGAATTGGTGCTTTTGTTCCTTCAGCACGTGGTTCGTTTACACGGCATTCCTGAGAACATTGTGTCTGACAGAGGAGTCCAGTTTGTTTCCAGATTTTGGAGGACCTTTTGTTCTAAGCTTGGTGTTCAGTTGTCTTTCTCCTCGGCGTTTCATCCTCAGACCAATGGTCAAACTGAGAGAACAAACCAGACATTGGAGACTTATCTAAGATGCTTTGTGTCTGCTGATCAGGATGACTGGGTCTCTTTTTTGCCTTTGGCTGAGTTTGCTCTTAATAATAGGGCTAGCTCTGCCACTTTGATGTCTCCATTTTTCTGTAATTCTGGGTTTCACCCTCGATTTTCTTCAGGACAGACGGAGGCTTCTGCCTGTCCAGGTGTTGACTCTGTTGTGGAGCGTATGCAACAGATTTGGGACCAGGTAGTGGAGAGGTTGTCCCTCTCTCAGGAGAGGGCCCAGCGGTTTGCTAACCGGCATAGGACTGATGGTCCTCGGTTTAAAGTGGGGGACTTGGTCTGGTTGTCCTCAAAAAATATTCCTATGAGAGTGGCATCTCCTAAATTTAAGCCTAGGTTCATTGAACCTTATAAGATCATGGAGATTCTTAATCCTGTTTCTTTTCGTTTGCTTCTTCCAGGGACATTTAAGATCCATAACGTGTTCCACGAGTCCTTGTTAAAGAGGTTTGTTGAGCCAGTGGTTCCTACTGCTTTGCCTTCTGACCCTGGTCTGGTTGAGGGCAATATGGAGTTTGTGGTTGAGAAAATATTGAATTCTCGTTTTTCTAGACGGAAACTCCAGTATTTGGTTAAGTGGAGAGGTTATGGTCAGGAAGACAATTCTTGGGTGTTTGCTTCAGACATCCATGCTAGGAGACTCATCCGTGCGTATCATAGAACTCATCCTGACCGACCTGGTTGCTCAAGTGAGGGTTCGGTGACCCCTCCTCAAGGGGGGGTACTGTTGTGAATGGACTTGAGATGAGTTCTGAGCAGAGGCTCCCTCTGGTGGTTACAAGCGGTACTGGACTGTCCAGTGAAGATTGTGAGGATTGGGAATCAGGTGTTACTGACTGGTCTTATATAAGGGAGTCGCCTTCCCATCAGGGTTGCCGGTGATCAATTGTTCTGGTCTCAATCCTTGATTCCTGATTCCTTTGTAGCCTGCTGTGTCGTGTCTGCATCTCCTGCTAACAGATAAGACATTTTCTTCTTTTTGTTTTTGTGCTTGATTTTTGCATTTTGTCCTGCACTTCTGTGGGGGCCTTCAGGGTCCCCTTCGGGGGCTTTTGCCCTCTCAGTTTAGTTCAGCCACTGATGTTTTGTACATTTGTTTTTTCCAGTTTTTTCAGTGGCTGCTGTTTTGATTTTGTTACACCAGAGAACTAATTTAGGTGGTAGAGGTCGTGTGATCTCAGGTGTTTTTGAAATTAGTAGAGTTGGTGCTTTTCAGGGTTTTTTGGGATTGCAGTAAGTGCCCTTCCTATCCTTTTCTATTTAGATAGTTTGGGCCCCAACGTTTGCTCATACTATTTTTTGTCTGTGTCAGTATTTCTTCTTGTCTAACCGCCATTACATGTTTGGGGGCTTTCTATGTTCTTTGGGGATCTGCTCCGGGGCAGATAGCTTTCCTCTTTCTATCTTTAGGATAGTTAGTTTCTCAGGCTGTGACGAGGCGTCTAGGACCAACGTAGGAACGCTCCACGGCTGCCTCTAGTTGTGGTGGTTAGTCAGGGTACTGCAATCTCATAGATTCCAACTGCTCTGGTGTATTGCCTTTTTTACCTGCACTCCTCAGCTACCAAATCATAACACCTCACCATACTGTCCTCACATCTGCTTTTATGACTATTTCCAGAATAAGTGCTAGCATTTCTGGCCTATCTGCATAGAGATATGGGTATTTAAGTTCATTTTCTATTTCCTAGTTATTGGTGTGTGTATAGATTCAGTGCCTTGAAAAAGTATTTATATCTCTTGAACTTTTTCCATATGTTAAACTCACAAATTTCAAGCACTTTTGCAGTGTATAGGAAATGATACATGGTCACCTAAGTTTAAAAATATAAATCTGAAAATTGTGGCTTCATTTCCTCCAGAAGTAAGATAATTAGCAAATTCAGTCCACCTGTGTGTAATTTATTCTCTGTATAACCAGCTGTTCTGTGAAGACCTCAGCGGTTTGAGAACATTAGGGATCAAGCAGCATCATGAAAACCAAGGCACATCAGACAGGTATAAAGTTGTGGAGAAGTAAGCAGGGAAGGGTTTTAAAAAATAAATAAAAAGTAGCCCAACCTCTAAACATCTAATGGAGCACTGTTAAATCCATCATCCTAAATTTAGTATGGCATAACTGCAAACCTACCTAGACATTGCCGTCCACCTAAACTAACATCCCAAGCAAGGAGAACACTAATTAGACAAGGAGGCAAGAGGCCCATGGTCACTCTGGAGGAGCTGCAGAGATCCACGGCTCAGGTGGGGGAATCTGTCTTCAGGACAACGATTAGTAGTATATTCCACAATATTGGCCTTTATGGAAGTGTGGCAAGAAGAAAGCCGTTTTTGAAAGTAAGCCATATAAAGTCTTGTTTGCATGTAGTGGACTCAGCGTGTGTAAGAAGATGCTCTGGTCAGATGAGACTAGAGTAGAACTTTTTGGACTAAGTACAAATTGCTGTGTGGCAGAAAACTAACTGCACATTATCCTGAGAACCCCATCCCCACCGTCAAAATGATGGTGGCAGCATCATACTGTGATGATGCTTTTCTTTAGGAGGGACAGGGAAGGTGGTAAGATTTTATAGGAAGATGAATGTAGGAAAACCTGTTACAGGCTGTAAAAGACTTGAGACTGGGATGTAAGTTTACCGTATTTTTCGGACTATAAGACGCACTGGACTATAAGATGCACCTAGGTTTTAGAGGTGGAAAATAGGGTAAAATATATTTGAAGCAAAATATGTGGTAAAATATTTAATAACAAATAACATACTATTATATGTGGTGTTATTATATATAATAGTATGTTATTATGTTGGAAGCTACGGGTAGGAGATGATGCTGCGAGACCAGTGTGGTGTCTGTAAAGTACTATGTGAAGACGCTGGAGGGTGAATGAATGGGGGCATGGGGCTTATATTTAAAGCACCACTCCAGCACTGAAAAATAACACTGGAGTGCTGCTTTAAGATCCCATGGGAGAACTATAACTCTCAGCATGTCCTGCAGATCCTATGGCATGCTGGAAGTTGTAGTCCACCACAGGATGGCAGAGTGCTTTTTTATGTGCTGTAATTACTAACCTTAATTCTTTCTTGTACAGTGTGTCTGCAGGACCTGTGATGACATCATGAAGAGGCAGGGCTTTGTGTGGTCATGTGATGCTCCAGCCCGCCCTCTTCATGACCTCATCACAGGTCCTCCACAGGAGCATTTAGCATGGCATCAGCACAGCCCCTGTGCTGTCAGGTATGCGATACCTCCTGCTTCACTCTGCTCCTGCCTCCTGCTGCCTCCTTCTACTTCGGACACAGATCCCCAGCTGCTGCAGGAGTCCAGCGCTGGGGAAACCATATGGCTCTGTCATTTGCTGCTCCCAGCTCACTGCTCAGCTGATAGGTGGTCGGGAAAATGGCTAATTAATATTCACTGCACTTAAGTATCGGGACCAGTGGTGTCCCCAGCTCTGGATTCCTGAAGCAGAGGGGATATTTTCCTGCCTCCTGCCATCTCACTCCACGCTGCCCCCCTCCCCACATGTTACATTCCGACCATAAGACGCACCCACACTTTCCTCCCAAATTTGGAGGAAAAAAAGTGCGTCTTATGGTCCGAAAAATATGGTACATTCCAGCAGGACAAAAATCCAGAGCTACAGTGGAATGATTTAGAAGAAAGCATATTCATGTGTGTGAATGACCCAGTCACAGTCCAGAACTAAATCCCGTTGAGAATTTGTGGCAAGACTGGAATATTGCTGTTCATAGATGCCTCCTTCTAATCTCACTGGACTTTAGGTAGATTGCCAAGAAGAGCGGGCAAAAATATTACCCTCTAGATGTGCAGAGCTGATAGAGACATACCTCAAAAGACATTCAGCAGAAATTGCAACAAAAGGTGGTCCTACAAAGTATTCACAGGGGCTGAATTTAAATGCACTTCACATTTTTCAGATTTACATTTTCAAAATATTTAGAAAACCATGTATAATTTCCTTTACACTTCACAAATACTTAATACTTTGTGTTTGTATATCGCATAAAAAAATAAATTAAAGTTTGTGGGTGTAACGTTAAAAATGTTGAAAAGTTCACAGGGTATGAAAAGTTTTTCAAGGAACTGTTTATACGGTGTATGTAAGCTAATGTCCAACTAAACTTAGTAATCCTCCACCTTGTCTCTGGAAAGTGACTTTACATTTATCATGTACAAACCCTATCTATTGCCCTCTATTCGCCTTCTGATGCCTCGTCCGCTGAGATCGGCGTTTCTGTCCTGCATCCAAAGTAGCGCTGAAACGTCCTGAGAAACAGTACAGTCTGCCCCCCTTCACCTGCCTCCTGAGCTGCGGATGTGTGCTTGCCACCCGCCAGTGCTCCCTGTGCCACTGTGAGGCCATCTAGGATGCCGGAGGACTGGAACGTGACTATATACATGAGAAATGTACAGTCACATGATTACTTTAAATAGGCAGATAACGTGTGTAAAGTGCTGTGGAATTAATGACACTATATATAAGTAAAAGAAATAAATGACATTGGGTCCTGGCCCTGTAGAGCGGTCTGCACTGTCCTTCGTCCAACACCTCTGTTCCCTGTATTTCTTTCCCATGGTGACATTCCCAGAATGAATACATATCAAAAAACTGACCGGCACATCCAAACTTAGATTCAGTGTGAACAGGTGCTAAACCTAGAGTCACCAACTCATATACATACAAGAAGAAAAGGTAGCACACTGTAGCGCTATAGCTTGCAAACACGAAATATGAAAAATATGAAAAATGAATTACATCATTACCTTAGAAATATGAAAAATTGAGAAGTCTTAGCGCATAAGATGGCCAAATTATGTGAGCCTGATAGCCACGTCAAGGCTCTTCTCGTATATCAGTCCCTAACTAATGCCTATCCTCGCTTTAGAAAAGTCTGTCTGCATGGGAACCTATGAATCCTCTTTTCAGACTAAAATCTACATCTCTGTGGAGGGGTGATGAACCTGCTGTAATTAAAAGGCCTGTGACCACCAGGTGGAGTGCTCAGGCAGAAGGTAAATGAATACATATCAAAAAACTGACCGGCACATCCAAACTTAGATTCAGTGTGAACAGGTGCTAAACCTAGAGTCACCAACTCATATACATACAAGAAGAAAAGGTAGCACACTGTAGCGCTATAGCTTGCAAACACGAAATATGAAAAATATGAAAAATGAATTACATCATTACCTTAGAAATATGAAAAATTGAGAAGTCTTAGCGCATAAGATGGCCAAATTATGTGAGCCTGATAGCCACGTCAAGGCTCTTCTCGTATATCAGGTCCCTAACTAATGCCTATCCTCGCTTTAGAAAAGTCTGTCTGCATGGGAACCTATGAATCCTCTTTTCAGACTAAAATCTACATCTCTGTGGAGGGGTGATGAACCTGCTGTAATTAAAAGGCCTGTGACCACCAGGTGGAGTGCTCAGGCAGAAGGTAAATGAATACATATCAAAAAACTGACCGGCACATCCAAACTTAGATTCAGTGTGAACAGGTGCTAAACCTAGAGTCACCAACTCATATACATACAAGAAGAAAAGGTAGCACACTGTAGCGCTATAGCTTGCAAACACGAAATATGAAAAATATGAAAAATGAATTACATCATTACCTTAGAAATATGAAAAATTGAGAAGTCTTAGCGCATAAGATGGCCAAATTATGTGAGCCTGATAGCCACGTCAAGGCTCTTCTCGTATATCAGGTCCCTAACTAATGCCTATCCTCGCTTTAGAAAAGTCTGTCTGCATGGGAACCTATGAATCCTCTTTTCAGACTAAAATCTACAGTAGATTTTAGTCTGAAAAGAGGATTCATAGGTTCCCATGCAGACAGACTTTTCTAAAGCGAGGATAGGCATTAGTTAGGGACCTGATATACGAGAAGAGCCTTGACGTGGCTATCAGGCTCACATAATTTGGCCATCTTATGCGCTAAGACTTCTCAATTTTTCATATTTCTAAGGTAATGATGTAATTCATTTTTCATATTTTTCATATTTCGTGTTTGCAAGCTATAGCGCTACAGTGTGCTACCTTTTCTTCTTGTATTCCCAGAATGAAGACCTGTCACCAGCTCAAACGGGACCAGTTTTTCTCCAATTATATTTCCGCTGCTCCCTGGAATATTGTTCCCTTTTTTTTTTTTTTTTCACCATACGCTTATGCAGCTATCGTCCTTTTTGTTTGCTGCTGATTTGTATGGCCTTTACAAGGGGGCATGGTCACAGGATTCTCTGGGGGACGTCTCCTTTTTCACGGCGTGCCACTATTATCCTGTGAGGAACCTTTCACTTCAGAAAACGCTCTATACCTGCAGATATTGGGTTAATCTGCAGGTAAATAGCGTTACGATGATGCCAAGCCGCCTGACTGAAAGTACAGGTACCTGGAGAAAATTGGCTTATTTCCTGCATGAAGCTGCCAGCTTTCGCTCATTATTAACCCTACGTTTGCAGGTAACTAATGTCTGTAAAGTGCTGTGGAATTAATGGTGCTATATAAGTAATAGCATTTCTTGAGATACCTGGTTCTAGCATTTCCCTAAATTAGGTTTATTAGTGGAAACTTTCCTTTTAGCAACAATACAGCAAGAAACTACAAATTTTCCAATGTAACTTCCATGTTTTATATGAAATGTGTAGCTCTATATGACCTAATCCAGTATCCCCCCCTGCCCCTTGTGTTTTGTACATAATATATAGACATTACGCTAAAAAGTGCTCGAATGTTTTCCCTGATACTTCTGTGAAGGAACAAACCAATTAAAAAAAAGATATTCTGAGTTATTCTGTGAGCTTAGCAGTGCATTTACTAACAGACTAGCCAATATCCAGACCCACACATTGCATTTGGTGGGCTGGCCACTTGGTGGCACAATTGTCCTAAAAAATTACTTAATTTAAGAGCAATAATACTTCCAGCTTCAAATACCATGAAGCAGATCAAATGCTGCTTTTTGTTATGTAGGATCTCTGCCCATGATGATATATATATATATATATATATATATATATATATATATATATATATATATATATATATATATATATATATATATATATATATATATATATATATATACAGTACAGACCAAAAGTTTGGACACACCTCATTCAAAGATTTTTCTGTATTTTCATGGCTATGAAAATTGTAGAATCACACTGAAGGCATCAAAACTATGAATTAACACTTGTGGAATTATACATTACACTTTACAAAAAAGTGTGAAACAACTGAAAATATGTCTTATATTCTAGGTTCTTCAAAGTAGCCACCTTTTGATTTGATTACTGCTTTGCACGCAGAAAAGGTGAACGGATGGACTCTACATGCCTGGTTCCCACCGTGAAGCATGGAGGAGGTGGTGTGATGGTGTGGGGGTGCTTTGCTGGTGACACTGTTGGGGATTTATTCAAAATTGAAGGCATACTGAACCAGCATGGCTACCACAGCATCTTGCAGCAGCATGCTATTCCAACCGGTTTGCGTTTAGTTGGACCATCATTTATTTTGCAACAGGACAATGACCCCAAACACACCTCCAGACTGTGTAAGAACTGTTTGACCAAGAAGGAGAGTGATGGGGTGCTACGCCAGATGACCTGGCCTCCACAGTCACCAGACCTGAACTCAATCGAGATGGTTTGGGGTGAGCTGGACCGCTCACCGCTTCAATTTTGAATAAATCCCCACCAGCAAAGCACCCCCACACCATCACACCACCTCCTCCATGCTCACGGTGGGAACCAGGCATGTAGAGTCCATCCGCTCACCTTTTCTGCGTGCAAAGCAGTAATCAAAGCAAAAGGTGGCTACTTTGAAGAACCTAGAATATAAGACATATTTTCAGATGTTTCACACTTTTTTGTAAAGTGTAATGTATAATTCCACATGTGTTAATTCATAGTTTTGATGCCTTCAGTGTTATTCTACAATTTTCATAGTCATGAACATACAGAAAAATCTTTGAATGAGGTATTTCCAAACTTTTGGTCTGTACTGTATATATATGTATATTTATGTATATACATATGACCTTATATGTCTTTTTTCAAGGAATGTTTTCACAGTTTTTGCTCTATGATTTCATCATCTTCAAACATCCTTTCAATTGATGGGATAAGAAAAGTGTCCAAAATATGAACATAAACTTGCGCATTTATTGAAGATGTAATGACAGCCATCTCCCCAGTACCTGACATGCAGCCCCATATCATCAATGACTGAAATTTGCATGTTCTCTTCAGGCAGTCATCTTTATAAATCTTATTGGAACGGCACCAAACAAAAGTTCCAGCATCATCACTTTGCCCAATGCAGATTTGCGATTCATCACTGAATATGACGTTCATCCAGTCATCCACAGTCCACAATTGCTTTTCCTTAGCCCATTGTAACCTTGTTTTTTTCTGTTTAGGTGTTAATGATGGCTTTCGTTTAGCTTTTCTGTATGTAAATCCCATTTCCTTTAGGCGGTTTCTTACAGTTTGGTCACAGAAGTTGACTACAGTTCCCACCCATTCGTTCATCATTTGTTTTGTTGTGCATTTCCTGTTTTGGAGACATATTGCTTTAAGTTTCTGGTCTTGACGCTTTGATGGCTATCTTTGGTCTACCAGTATGTTTGCCTTTAACAACCTTCCATGTTGTTTGTATTTGGTTCAGATTTTAGACACAGCTGACTGTGAACAACCAACATCTTTAGCAACATTGCGTGATGATTTACCCTCTTTTAAGAGTTTAATAATCCTCTCCTTTGTTTCAATTGACATCTCTCGTGTTGGAGCCATGATTCATGTCAGTCCACTTGGTGCAACAGCTCTCCAAGGTGTGATCACTCCTTTTAAGATGCAGACTAATGAGCAGATCTAATTTGATGCAGGTGTTAGTTTTGAGAAAAAAAATTTACAGGGTGATTCCATAATTTTTTCCCTCAGAATTGAGTGACTCTATAATTTTTTCCCTATGCTTGGTTAAAAAAAATAACCATTACTGACTACCGCATTATTTTATTCTTGATTTCTTTTAGTGTTTCTTAAAGTCAGAAAGTTGCCATTTGAAATTACATCAGTTTTGTGTCATGTCTGTGATCTGTTTTTTTTTTTTTCAACAAAATAAAACAACTGAATGAACATCCTCCAATGCCGGTGATTCCATAATTTTTGCCAGGGGTTGTATATATAACCTCTCCCACTCGTTCGGTGCAATAAGAGATTGGCAGGAAAGGCGTTACTCTAGAAGTCACTAGCACTTGGTCTCATCATTCTTGACCTTAAGGCGAGGGCTACGCGGCAATCAGTGTCGCATTGCAACATCACAGCTAATGATTTCCTAAGGTGTCGCGTTGTGACCGGAGGCAGAGTTGGAAATGTTTCCAAATGAGTTAGGTTTTCTGTCACAACTCTCTTGTCAGTGTAAGTCACAAAAAGTTGGCTGTTTTATTTTGGAGCAGAATCTGAGCTCATAAATAGTTGTGTAATACAATTTGCAGACACGTTTCGCAGATTTTTTTTTTTTGTCACACGACTTTTCAGAGAAGTACTGTTGTGCGATAAATGTCTCCATGTGGCCGCAACCTAAAGCATGTTGGGATATAGATCGATAAAAAGGGCTGTGCACAATTGTGGTTAGTCTGATTTTTATGTAAGTTTGGATGCCTTTAGGTTAGTAGGTACCCAATATTAAAGCAAAGTAGTCTAAAGCGAATTTCCCATCATGAGTATTGGGTCCATTTCTGATACTGCGTCTTACAGTTCCACCAAGTGAATGGAATTTATGGAGATCTCTTGCCACTGTGCTTCCTTTTTGCACAAAGTAACCTGAGGTCTGCTGCGTGTTTGAAATCCACAACATGTACGTTATCTTGTGATAAATACGTGTTCTATTTGTGGATTTTTTTCTTGTGTGTGAATGAGATGAATAAATTCTGCAGGTAGAAAACACGTATTTACCCTTCTCCCATGACAGCACCATCTGAGAGAGGGTATCCGCCCATCAAGGACAGGAAACCTACTGAAAAAAAAGCGATACCTCTTTTCCACATCAGTTTGGTTTCCTATCCTTGTGGGAACCTGCAAGAACGCGGTACTTCACTTACCCAGGAGGGTGTCCGGGACGGGATGCCTTCCGAGAGTGTGGCAACACCGTCCAGGAGGTTGGTGCGACACCGTGCAGGCAGAGACCTCTTGAAACAAAGTCTCTGGCAGACCTCGAGGGACTGCGCACGCTGGGGTTGCGGGATCTCCCCAGCGAGGTCCGCCGGGACTCACTTCTTGGTCTGTGCATGTTCCGTGTGTGCTGGTAGATTGGCATGCCCTGGCGACAAGTGTGCAGCAAAGAGAGGCCGCTCAGGTGTGCGCATGCGCACGACATAGGTCGGAAATCCGTGTGACGTGTCGCGGTGATGTAGCGTGCCAGAAACTAGAGCGGCCATCCGGGACTGCGCATGAGCAGGGCTACTGAAGCTCCCTGCCCACAGTGCACCGGATTCAAACACTGGAAAGAGTGGGCCATATGGAGGTGACCTGGGCTATCCAATATAAAAGGGGATGTGCCCAAGAGTATGGTGACATTTGCTGCATCAGTCCTAATCATGGATGGACAGCAGCAGCCGACGCCACTGCATCATCAGCTACCACAGCAGCAGACATAGTAGCCATTGCAGCGTCACCAGCTGCACCATCGTCAGGGACGCAGTAGTGGCAGTCGGACAAACAGCAGGACCAGCCTTGAAGGAGAGATGTTCTTCTGAACCGACCCAGCCTCTGTCTCAGATACTGTAGATTGATCAGCTGAATGGTGAGTGATCTACGTGAAAGTGCACCATGTTAATACAGGCCCCCCTTTCTCTGTGTATTTTTTTTTTACTAGGAAAGGCCCTTGAAACATAGCTAGAAACCGAACAATAAGGATTGTGCGCAGTGCAAGGGAAGTTTATCCAGCACTTATAGTAAGAGACTCTGTCCCAATTGCATACGACAGACTGTCTCACTGGAAACCCCCTGGTTTGCTATGGACCTGAAGGCCATTATCATATCAGAAGTTCAGGATTCATTAAAGCACCTAATGGGAAATAGAGAGGAGGGATAATCAGAACTACAGTCAGAGAGATCAGTAGCACTTAAAGGGGAGGATTCGGATCTTTCTGATACCTCCTCTGATAATGACATGGGGGGCAGACCGTGCTTTCCAGCTGAGGACACAGACAAGCATAGCTGATCCCAAGACTACTAGAACAGTCCAGGACATTATGTTATTAATTGTTTATTCCAAAAATCTGGCCTTCATAGAAGAGAGGCAAAAAGAAAACCATTTTTTAAACTAAGCCATACAAAGTGCCATTTGCAGTTTGCAAAAAACCACATAGGTGACAGCATGTGGAAGAAAGTTTTGGGACAAAATATTGGGTGTGGTGGAAAGCTAACCCTCCACGTCACCCTAATTGCTGTGAAAGGTAGTCTTACAACGTATTGACTTGGGGGCGCTGAATCCAATTTCACTTCACAATTTTCAGATTTATATTTTTAAAGTCTTTAGAAAATGATCTATCATTTCCTTTAGGGTATGTGCCCCCAATCAGGAACTGTTGCGAGTTTGACGCTGCGTATTTATGCAGCATCAAACCCGCAGCGTCCAGATGTTACAGCATAGTGGATGGGATTTCAAGAAATCCGTCTCCACTATGTGTCCACAAGACTGACCTGCAGCACGTCTTTCCAGATCGCAGCATGTCCATTTCTTTTGCGGTCTAGACAATGGTCTCTGCAGGAGCAATTTCACCCATACAATGTATTTGATGCGGTGAATCCGCACGGTTCAGTGAACCCATGGAGATTCACCTGCGTTCAATAGACGGCAGCGCTTTGGGCGCAACAAACATGTGCTGCATCCAAAACACTGCTACTTCTGGATGGTGGGCACCTGGCCTCACACTTTATAAATACTTGCTACTTTGTGTTGGTATATCACATATCCACAAATTATACATTTAAGTTTGTGGATGTGACATGAAAAAACGTGGAAAAGTTCAGAGTATGAATACTTTTCAAGGCACTTGTATATGCATGATCCACTGATCCTAATTATTCTAATTTTAAAAATGTTACTTATGTAACAAATAATAGTAATAAAAGAAACGCAGTTATTAGGAGTAAGTTCACGGATTGAAAACTGTGGCAGCTCCAGAATCCCTCCAGCAAACCTCTGTGAAATACAAGTAATGCATATTGATAGTTTGTTTCCACAAGTTTGGCTGATTTGATACTTGGGCATCTGTGAGCTTTCTTCTAATAGCTGCTGTTCTTTATTAGCCTTATTAGTTGTGGATGTCTTGACTTAACAGATCCTTCTACATATCCTTTTGACGTCCTTTCTCTACTTTGATATTTTAATGCCCTTCTTTCCTGCCTGGCTTCATAAGTTGGCTTGCCCGCAGGCCAGGATGTGGTTAGCTTCCCACTGGGATGCCATTGGCTTAATTGGTTGACTCTGTTTTTTATTGTCACATCTATTTTTTCATCTTGATCTGGATAAAAAAAAAACCTTACAATTAGCATTTTTTTGGACCATACAAATGATCATCTATCAATTAACCTGCCCTGTGTTATGTAGTAGGTATTGTGCTGGAATTTACATGCAATAGAAAAATCTAACTCAAATAGAACATTAACATTACTGCATTTGGGGTGTTCATACATAGTAAGGAGTTTCATGATACCTGGCATAAGACTGACTTTTTTGTTAGTTTACAAAACAAAAAAAAGCGCAGATACGTGCAAGAAATGATCTGCTTACTTGGTGACTGTGGCAGGGAGACCTGACGTTTTTTTACAATGACTGTTATGGATGAGCCAAAGTCAAACTGGGTGACCTTAAAATGGGACAACAAGACAACTTATACCAATTCCTCCATTTAACTACACATTCATGCAATTAATTCTGCAAAAAGCTAAAACTTCCCTTAATCCTTTATGTGCATATAGTTACCATGGGCAGGGACGGACACCCACAGAGGACCCCTCTGCAACAACAGTATATGGGCGCTTTCCAGTAAAGTAGCTCATTATGATGCACAATTCCTCCTGGTTTGAAGTTACAGTAGTGCCACTCATCACTTGGGCCCCTGTGTGGCTTTCCACTTTATGGCATTTCCACCCCTGACCGTGTGAACTATATTCAAAGTCCATGCATTATCCAGAACGTCCTCTTAAGTCTATTAAGAATGAGGGAGATGCCCTGGGTGAGAATGCAGTGAAGCTTCTTCTAGTAGATGCAGTACAAACCGTAACCCCCTGATTTTTTTTTTCCGGTTTTGCATTTTCATTTTTTGCTCCCCTTCTTCCCAGAGCCATAACTTTTTTATTTTTCCATCAATATGGCCATGTTAGGGCTTATTTTTTGCGGGACGAGTTGTACTTTTGAACGACTCCATTGATTTTACCATTTTGTGTACTAGAAAATGGAAAGAAATTCCAAGTGGGGTGAAATTGCAAGAAAAGTGCAATCTCACACTTGTTTTCTGTTTGGCTTTTTTGTTGGGTTCACTAAATGCTAAAACTGACCTACCATTATGATTCTCCAGGTCATTACGAGTTCATAGACACCAAACATGTCTATGTTCTTTTTTATCTAAGGGTATGTTTCTCCAGTCAGTAAACGCTGCGGATTGGACGCTGCGTAGAGCCGCAGCGTCCAATCCGCAGCGGCCAGATGTTACAGCATAGTGGATGGGATTTCATGAAATCCCATCTCCACTATGCGTGCACGGCCCTGCGTACACGCACATGTGGCGTGTCCTTCTAGACAGCAGCATGTCGGAGACTCAGCAAGATAAACAGCACCGTCCTATGTATAGGATGCAGAATCACCACGCTTACAAAAGCCGGCAGCGCTGTGGATGGAGCGGGCTAAGTGGTGAAAAAAATTCCAAACATTGCTAAAAAAAAATTGCGCCATATTGCGATACCCGTATCGTCTCCATGTTTCGTGATCTCAGGTAGGGTAAGGGCTTATTTTTTGTGAGCCAAACTGATATTTTTAGTTGACACCATTTTGGTGCATATCTGATCTTTTGATCGCCCGTTATTGCATTTTAATGCAATGTCGCGGCGACCAAAAAAAATAATTCTGGCGTTTTGAATTTTTTTTTTATTGCTACGCTGTTTAGCGATCGGGTTAATCCTTACTTTTTATTGATAGATCGGGTGATTCTGAATGCGGCGATACCTAATACGTGTGTTTAATTTTTTTTTAGTGTTTTATTTTGAATGGGGAGAAAGGGGGGTGATTTAAACTTATATATATATATATATATATATATATATATATATATATATATATATATATATATATAATTTTTTTTTTTTTTTTTTTTTAATATTTTAAACACTTTTTTTCACTTTTGCCATGCTTCAATAGCCTCTATGTAGCAGAATTACTGACTTACTGTAACCTCCGACTACTGGGTGGCGCTCACAGCAAGGCGGCACTGACAACCAGGAGACCTCGAGTTGTCATGCCGACACATCGGTGACCTGCAATCGCGTGACGCAGGTCACCAGTGAGCACATTTCCGGCGCGATTGCCGGAAGTGCCATTTAACCCCTTTATTCCATCAGACGTACTATTCCGTCCATGTGACCCTGGACCTAATTCCCATGGACGGAATAGTACGTCATGGGCGATCAGCTGCGCTCCCGGGGGGAGCGCAGCTGATCGCCGCCGGGTGTCAGCTGATTATCACAGCTGACACCTGTGACTGTGTGTCAGGAGCGGTCACGGACCGCTCCCGGCACATTAACCCTTGGCACACCGCGATCAAACATGATCGCGGTGTACCCGGGGCACAGGGGAGGATCGCGCAGGGTGGGGGCTCCCTGCGCGCTCCCCTGAGACCCTCAGAGCAGCGCGATGTGTCGCGCTGTTCCGAGGGTCCGTCCTCCCTCCAGGTCCCCGGATCCAAGATGGCGCCGGGGTCCTGCAGGGAGGCGGCTTCCTCAGTGCCTGCTGAGAGCAGGCGCTGAGGAAGCCTGCAGCGATGCCAGAGCGATCGCTGATGTGACAGAGTGCTGTGCACACTGTCACACCAGCGATCTGCTAAAATACAGTGATGTTCCACCCTGGGACAAAGTAAAAAAGTTAAAAAAATAAAAATAAAAAGTGGTAAAAAAAAATCATAAAAAAAAAAAACATTCCCCAATAAATTCATTCTTTCCTGTAAATAAAAAAACAAAACAATAAAAGTACACATATTTGGTATCGCCGCGTCCGTAACTACTCCCCCTATAAAAGTGTCCCACTAGTTAACCCCTTTAGTGAACCCCTTAAAAAAAAAAAAAGAAAACGAAGCAAAAAATCAATGCTTTATCATCATACCACTGAACAAAAAGTGGAATAACACGCGATCAAAAAGACCGAGAGAAATAACCATGGTACCGCTGAAAACGTCATCTTGTCCCGCAAAAAAACGAGCCGTCATACAGCATCATCAGCGAAAAAATAAAGTTATAGCTCGCAGAATAAAGCGATGCAAAAATAGTAAATTTTATATAAAATTGTTTTCATTCTATAAAAGCGCCAAAACATAAAAAAATTATATAAATGAGGTATCGCCGTAATCGTACTGACCCGAAGAATAAAACTGCTTTAGCAATTTTACCACACGCGGAACGGTACAAACGCCTCCCCAAAAGAAATTCATGAATTGCTGATTTTTGTTCATTCTAACCTCCCAAAAGTCGAAATAAAAAGCGATCAAAAAATGTCACGTGCTCAAAAATGGTACCAATAAAAACGTCACTTCGTCCCGCAAAAAATAAGACCTCACATGACTCTGTGGGCCAAAATATGCAAAAATTATAGCTCTCAAAATGTGGTGATGCAAAAAAATATTTTTTGCAATAAAAAGCGTCTTTTAGCGTGACAGCTGCCAATCATAAAAACCCGCTATAAATAGTAAATCAAACCCCCTTTATCACCCCCTTAGTTAGGGAAAAATAATAAAATTAAAAAAATTTATTTATTTCCATTTTCGGGTTAGGGTTGCGGCTAAAGTTAGGGTTAGGGTTGGCGCTAACGTTAGGATTAGGGTTAGGGTTGGGATTAGGGTTAGGGGTGTGTTAGGGTTAGGTTTGTGGTTAGGGTTGGGACTAGGGTTAGGGGTGTGTTGGGGTTAGGGTTGGAGTTAGAATTGGGGGGTTTCTGCTGTTTAGGCACATCAGGGGCTCTCCAAATGTGACATGGCGTCTGATCTCAATTCCAGCCAATTCTGCGTTGAAAAAGTCAAACGGTGCTCCTTCACTTCTGAGCTCTGCCATGCGCCCAAACAGTAGTTTACTCCCGCATATGGGGTATCAGCGTACTCTGGACCACAAGAGTTATTGTGCAGTTTGTCCTATTTCTCCTGTTACCCTTGGGAAAATAAAAAACTGGGGGCGACAAAATCATTTTTGTAAAAAAAAAAAAATGATTTTTTTGTTTTTACGGCTGTATGTTATAAAACTTCTGTGAAGCACTTCGGGGTTCAAAGTGCTCACCACACATCTAGATAAGTTCCTTGTGGGGTCTATTTTCCAAAATGGGGTCACTTGTGGGGGGTTTCCACTGTTTAGACGCATCAGGGGCTCTCCAAATGCGACATGACTCCCCCAGACCATTCCATCAAAGTCTGCAATCCAAAACGTCACTACTTCCCTTCCGAGCCCCGACGTGCGCCCATACAGTAGTTTACTCCCACATATTGGGTATCAGCGTACTCAGGACAAATTGGACAACAACTTTTGGGGTCCAATTTCTCCTGTTACCCTTGTGAAAATAAAATATTGGGGGCGAAAAAATCATTTTTGTAAAAAAAAAAAAAAGAGATTTTTTAATTTACCGCTGTACGTTATAAACTTCTGTGAAGCACTTTGGGGTTCAAAGTGCTCACCACACATCTAGATAAGTTCCTTGAGGGGTCTAGTTTCCAAAATGGTGTCATTTATTTGGGGTTTCCACTGTTTAGGCAGATCAGGAGCTCTCCAAGCACGACGTGGCATCCAGCCAATTCTGCGTTGAAAAAGTCAAACGGCGCTCCTTCCCTTCCGAGCTCTGCCATGCACCCAAACAGTGGTTTACTCCCACATATGGGGTATCAGCGCACTCAGAACAAATTGCACAATAACTTTTGGAGTCTTGTTACCCTTGGGAAAATAAAAATTGGGGTGAAAAGATCAATTTTGTGGAAAAAATGATTTTTTAATTTTACGGCTCTACGTTATAAACTTGTGTGAAGCACTTGGGGGTTCAAATTGCTCACCAAAGATCTAGATAAGTTCCTTAGGGGGTCTAGTTTCCCAAATGGGGTCACTTGTGGGTTGTTTCCACTGTTTAGGCACAGCAGGGGCTCTCCAAATGCAACATGGCGTCCAATCTCAATTCCAGCCAATTTTGGTTGGAAAAAGTCAAATGGTGCTCCTTCCATTCCGAGCTCTGCCATGCGCCCAAACAGTGGTTCCCCCCACATATGGGGTATCAGCGTACTCAGGACAAATTGGACAACAAATTTTGTGGTCCAATTTCTCCTGTTACCCTTGGGAAAATAAAAAATTAGTGACTAAGAGATAATTTTTGTGGGAAAAAAATAGGATTTTTTATTTTCATGCCTGGGCATTATAAACTTATGTGAAACACTTGGGGGTTCAAAGTGCTCACCAAAGATCTAGATAAGTTCCTTAGGGGGTCTAGCTTCCAAAATGGGGTCACTTGTGGGGGGTTTCCACTGTTTAGGCTCATCTAGGGCACTACAAACGGAACATGACCCCCATCAATGTTTGCATTCCAAAACGTTACTGCTTCCTTTCCAAGCCCTGCCGTGCGCCCAGACAGTTTCCCCCCCCCCACATATGGGGTATCAGCGTACTCAGGACAAATTGGACAACAACTTTTGGGGTCCAATTTCCTTGGGAAAAAAATTTTTGTGGAAAATTGTTTTTTTTTTTTTTTTCACACCAGGCATTATAAACTTTTGTGAAACACTTTGGGGTTCAAAGTGCTCACAACAGATCTAGATAAGTTCCTTAGGGGGTCTAGTTTCCAAAATGGTGTCACTTGTGGGGGTTTCCACTGTTTAGGCATATCAGGGGCTCTCCAAACACGACATGGCGTCCAATCTCAATTCCAGCCAATTTTAGTTTGAAAAAGTCAAACGGCGCTCCTTCCCTTACGAGCTCTGCCGTGTGCCCAAACAGTGGTTTTCCCTCACATATGGGGTATTGGCGTACTCAGGAGAAATTGCACAACAACTTTATCTGCCCATTTTCTCCTTTTACCCTTGTGAAAATAAAAAAAAAGTTTGTAAAAGATCATTTTTGTGGCTAAAAAGTTAAATATTCATTTTTTCCTTCCACGTTGCTTCAGCTCCTGTGAAGCACCTGAAGGGTTAATAAACTTATTGAATGTGGTTTTGAGTACCTTGAGAGGTGCAGTTTTTATAATGGTGTCACTTTTGGGTATTTGCCATATAGACCCCTCAAAGTGACTTCAAATGTGAGGTGGTCCCTAAAAAAATGGCTTTGTAAATTTGTTTGTAAAAATGAGAAATCACTGGTCAACTTTTAACCCTTATAATTTCCTGCAAAAAAAAATTTTGCGGGGCGGAGCCTGGCTGCATATGAGGAAGTAAGATTAGGTCTGAGCTCCTCACCGTTCTGCTCCTTCTAAAAGCCTTTTCAGCCAATTTATTCACCCCAACATGGGCAAATCAACTCGAGATAAGTCTAAAGGAACCTTGAACTCCTCCAGGACTACCAAAAACCAGAGAGGCATTGATTCTTACATCACAAAGCACAACTCTGCTTCTGGCCGACCGCTGGACTTAATGGCGGAGGTTCCCGCCACGGACTCTGAGTGTGCAGGGGACCCCTCAGACGACGGCAGCTCCACACAAGCTTCCACGAGAGGATCCAGCCGCATGACAATGCGCAACTTTAAGAAATTACTTGACCAAGCACATGCTCCTATTTTGTCTGAGCTGAAGGACATCAAGCAAGAACTTCAGAAACTAGGGACCAGAGTGGACTGCCTGGAGAAGACTCAGACGTCGGTGGTCCGTTTTGGCCGAGCTCTGAGGGCTAAATTTCAAGAACAACAGCGCCATATGAATACGGTGATCACTATGGTCGAAGACCTTGAAAACCGTAATCGTCGCTCAAACATCCGGCTCAAAGGCATCCCGGAGACGGTTACCGCCGCTGAACTAGAGGCTACGGTGCAAGTGATATTCAGCTCACTGATTGGCACTGACAAAGACAAAGGCACTGCGATTGAAATTCAGAGGGTACATAGGGCCCTCCGCCCCAAGCCTAATGAAGATAACCCGCCACGTGATGTGGTTTGCGGCCTCCTGCGCTTTGTAGATGCAGCGGCGCTGCTGGCGGCGGCTCGTAAAAATGGCTCCCCGAAACTGGGAGAACATACTATTGCTCTCTATCCGGACCTATCACAAGCTACTTTAGCCAAGAGACGAATTGTCAAACCACTCCTGGATCATCTACGGGCTCATAACCTTGTCTACAGGTGGCAGTTCCCATTTGGTTTGTTAATCAGTAAAGGCAGCCTCAAAGTGTCAATCCGGACCCTGATGATTTACTGGGAGCCTGGGAGAAGCTTGACATACCTCCAATTAAGGTACCGTCATGGCTTCCAATTCCCCTAGACGAGGATCTGCCGCCGCTTCCAGATTCAGACATTTGGGTGAATGCTGAAGGTAAAACCAAGTCCTCTAAAGCTAAACGTAAGTTAGCGGCAGCTCCAGAACGTATTCGCACTGAGCCCTGCTCCGACACTGTCTGACTCAAGTTTGCGGTTTCTTCCCTCCTCATTTGTGAATTCTAATGCTCTCTTTATTTGCATCTCAGACCTTCTGTAGACTTTCCGTGTCGGATCTCCCAGCACTCCTTCCCTTTCTATGATTACACGGAGTATCAGTGTCTGTGCAACGATTTCTGACATCTGATGTCAACTATAAGACACTTAGTAGTCTGATGTTTGCCACTTACTTACAAACGACTGAGACGTCAGGACCTGGAGGTCGCCTATGTACAGTCTTCATCTGCCTCTACTGTCCGGATTTGTCCCTGGATTACCCGGACTGTGAACTGGATCTTTTAGAAGCGAGGCTTCGCCAGTCTTTTTGTTCTTATGGTTCGCGTTGTACACTTCCCGTGGACGTCATCGCTAGGAACCCGGATCCTTCTTCACTTGTTAACTGAGCTGTTGGACGAGGTCGTTACCAATCTTTCACATTTGGGAACCGTGAGTTATATATTTATGGTTCCCTCCTTGGATTCTCCCCGCGGCTAGATATGACTGTTGGAGTTTGGCGTTACCAATGAGATGCTCCTATTACATCTTGACTGCCCTAACAGCTGTGTACCTAATTTTCAATCCCAATTATTGTTGGTCGGTGTAAGATGTTATTTAATTTGGGGGAAGTCACGGAAGTACTTTAATGGTGAAGATGCTGTTCTTGTTCTCTTCCTGTATCCATAAGGGAATGTTCTGTTTTGAACATCTGAGCGCTAATGCGTACATTTGGTGCTGATTAACGGGGAGGTGTATGGTTTTTTATCATGCTCTGCCAGTATTGTAGGTATACAGTTGTTTTTACGTATCTATATGTTATGAATGTGCATTGCTATGCATGATCATTATATTCCTCTCCTCTCAGAGATAGCCCATGTTGGGGTGATGTTGCATTATTAGGGGTGGGCAGTACAGCTGGGGCTTCGTGTTCCAGGTTGCTATTGCACTCATACCCCCTTGGTCCTTGATGGCGACGCAGTCGGGCCCTTCCTGGTGGCCCTGGGGGGGTTCGCCCGACGGGACGTTTTCATGTGTCCGACCCCCACTCCCTCCCATCTGTCTTCATATGGGGGGAATCTGGTGGGTCAATACGGGACGCATTTATCTCTTCTCCTTCTACCTTTTCTGTCTCTTACTCTTTGTTTCTCCCTCTTCTCTACTCCACCTTATTCCTTCCCTTTCTCGACGGAGTCCGGTGATACGGTTACTCATGTTCTACTGGTCTATCCTCTTGGTGATTTAAGTTGTGGATGGCAAAGACATTATGACGCCTGACCTAACAACTGTATGCTCCCTTAATGTTAAGGGGCTCAATACCGCACAAAAGCGCTCACAAATTTTTGCCCTGTTGAAAAAGCTGAAACCTGCAATTCTCCTTCTACAGGAAACCCATTTTAAAGAATCGAATATTCCTACGCTCACTAAATTTGGCTATTCCTCTTGGTTTCACAGCCACTTTGGTTCTAAGGCCGCAAGAGGGGTTAGTATTGCCTTCAGGTCTGGTCTCCCTTTTATTCCCCAGACACATCTGACGGACTGTGAAGGTCGATATCTTTTTGTTAAAGGTAAGCTAGGCCCCATGACGCTGACCATTGTGAATTTATACGCTCCAAACACCAACCAAACTCCTTGGATTCTATCAGTGCTCCCTAAGGTTCGGACTTTTGCAGAGGGTACGATTGTGTTGGGTGGGGACCTAAACCTGGCGTTGTGCCCCTTGTGGATTCCTCTAGCAGGAGGCCTCTCGTGGGGAACTCTAAACTTTCTGCTGTTAAGCGGGCCCTGGCGGCCTTGGACCTGGTGGACACCTGGAGAGCCGCCCACCCTTTGGCGAGAGATTACACCTTTTATTCTATGGTACACAGATCTTACCACCGCTTGGACTACGTCTTTTTATCTAAGCATTCTCTGTCTTGCGTGGAGGGGGTCTCCATTGGTAATATAGCAGTATCGGATCATGCTCCTGTAACTTTGAAGTTACGCCTCCCTACTGAGTTCAATCGTCCTTTCACTTGGAAACTTAATGAATCCTTTTTAAATGACGAAAGAACTGTGCGAGACTTTAGTGGGAAACTTAAAGAATATTTTACCCTAAATGACAATGAAGAAGTCACTATCCCGATACAATGGGAGGCCCATAAGGCTTATGTACGTGTTTGTTTATGTCTCTGGGTTCCTTTAAGAAAAAACAACGCAATGAGGAGATTGATGCGCTTCTGCGCACAATCAACACTCTTGAACAAACACATAAGTTATCCAAAGCGGAAAGTACATTAGAGGAACTATTGTCAGCCAGGACCAAACTTAAGACATATTTGTCTTTGAAATTCATGAGGTCCCTCCTCTACGCGAAACAGAGACTGTATGCTCACGGGGACCGCGGTGGTAAGTTGATGTCCGCTTATGTGAGAGCCACCCGGCCGAACACGTTCATCTCCGCGATCCGCAAACTGGATGGTTCCCGGGTGTCCACTTCTAAATTGATAGGAGAACAGTTTTGTTCCTACTATGAAACCTTATATGATCTACACCCTAACAGATCCTCATCCCAACAGCGTGCACATCTGGGAAAGGTCGAATCCTTTTTAAACTCATTGCAACTGCCATCTCTCTCTTCGGAAGAACAGGCAGCCCTTATGAAACCCTTCAGCGGGGAGGAGATCTTGCAGGTACTTAAGTCTATCCCATTGGGGAAGAGCCCAGGCCCTGATGGTCTTCCAATAACTTATTACAAAAAATTGAGCCAGGTATTACTGCCGCAATTGGAGCGATGGTGCGGGTCTCTAGCACAGGGTGAAGGGCTTCCGGCGCAGGCCCTGATGGCCCATATAGCTGTGATACCAAAAGAAGGGAAGGACTCCACCCTGTGCAGTAGTTATAGACCAATTTCCTTGCTAAATGTAGATGTAAAATTATGGGCAAAATTATTGTCTTCCCACTTGCAGAGTCTCCTACCCCTCTTGATTCACCCAGACCAGACGGGGTTTGTCCCTGGGAGAGAGGGCAGGAGTAACACGTGCCGTGTTCTTAGTTTAATATATTATGCTGGGAGTCGGGGAGTTCCGTTGGCGTTGCTGGGGACGGACGCGGAGAAGGCATTTGATAGAATCGATTGGACTTTCATGAGATCGGTGCTGCTGAGGTTTGGTCTGCCGCCGGCCTTTGTGACATCGATTTTCTCGCTCTATAATCAACCGACGGCTTCAGTCAAAGTGAACGGTGCCTTCTCGCGTTCGTTCTCGGTCGCCAACGGAACTAGGCAGGGATGTCCATTGTCTCCATCCCTATTTGTTCTTTGCATGGAGACTCTTTTGCAATGGATCCAAACTCGGAGTGAGTTGCGGGGTCTCACAGTTGGGGGGCGACACCATCTAACAGCTGCATATGCTGACGACCTGTTATTGTTCCTCTCTGACCCACAGCAGGCATTTCCCGAGTTGATGAGGATCTTCGAGATGTTCGGTGAGATCTCGAATTTCAAGGTCAACTACCAGAAATCTGAGGCCTTAAATGTGTCGGTCCCCTCATGTCACATTGCTACTTTGCGCAGTGTGTTTCCCTTCCAATGGCCGTCGCGAGGTATTATATATCTTGGTTTAAAGTTGAGCAGAGATATCTCTGCGATCTTCCCGAATAACCATATCCCGGCGCTGGAAAAGATTAGGAAGAGACTTGAGTCACTACGAGTCCCCTTCATGTCTTGGCTTGGCTGGAAAGCATATTTGGTCTCTTATATAATGCCCAAACTGCTGTACATTATCCAGGCTGCTCCTGTGTTTGTGCCAAAGTCCTTTTTTAAGAATGTACGGAGCCTCTTTCTGAATTTTTTGTGGAGGGGCGGTAGAAGTAGAGTTGCTTATAAAATTTTGAGGCTACCGCGTAGAGCCGGAGGTATTAACCTCACGGATTTGGAGACCTACTATGAATCAATACAGCTCTTGCGCTGGTTAGACATCTGCAGACATGTTGGGAACTCGGACTCAGCCATAATAGATCTGGAATTACTGTCGAGCAGGGACAGGGCTGCTTTTTGGGTTCCCGCTTTGGGAAATACGACTAAGGTGCTACGAAATCCGATGCTGAAGGGGATAATGACTGTATGGAAGCGCAAGGGTTAGACTCACGTCTGTCGCCCTTCCCCTCTCCGCTGTTGCCGGCCAGCCTTATCCCGTTCGCTAACTCGTCATCTGATATAGACGCCATTACGCTAGACCTGTGGTCCCGACTGCGAGTTCCCATATCATTCTTCATGCCGCATGGTTCGCCGCCCTCTGAGACGTTTCTCTTGGAACACCTCTTACCTTTTGTCCCAAACTTCCTGCAACGACGACATTTTCAATTAAATTGTACAACCTTTAATTTAAACCATTCAACCGCACGCAGTGCCACCCAATTTGAACAACAGCTACTTGAGGCCTCATTTCCCCGACGTTCTCTCTCTATTATGTACGCATCTCATATAACACCTGCTGAAGTGTTTAAGCCTTCTTACTTACTTGAGTGGGAACGCGAGTTGGGCTGTTGCTTTTCAGAAGAAACTACACAGCAGATCTTGAACCGTTCACACGGATTCTCACATTGTGTACGGCTAAAAGAAAATTCGTTAAAATGTTAACCGCTGGTACAGAACACCGGAGATGTTGCAGAGGTGGGGCCTCACTGTTAATGCTCTATGCTGGAGGTGTAGGTCTGACAGAGGTACTTTGTCACATATTTGGTGGCACTGCGCTGCGGTTGCCCCTTTTTGGAAAACAGTAGAAGACACCACCCGTAGGATCTGTGATCCGAATTTTACACTCACCAGGGACTTGGTACTGCTCTGGTGTAACACCCCTAATTATACCCCACATAAAAAGAAACTAAGCACTCACCTTCTGATGGCAGCCAGATGGTTGATCGCTCTTCAATGGCGATCGGTGGCTCCGCCGACACTAGATATGTGGCTTGCAAAAGTGGACGACATATACAAATTGGAAGACCTCACGGCCAGATTGGAATTGCGTTATATGGCATTTGAGAAACTTTGGGCTCCTTGGGAAGACTACAGGGCTTCAGACTAGCTCTGAATTCAGAGTCACTTGGATAGTTGAATAGTTGAATGGTAGACATCGGACTCCGTCACCTCCTTTTCCTTCACCTCCTTTTCCTTCACTCCTTCCCCCCCTCCCCACCGCTTCTCCATTTCTATGTCTTCACTCATTCTATCTTTCCCCTGATTTGTATTCAAGTCGCCCTTGACTTATTCTCCCATATATTGGGCTCTCTTCCTTATTTTTCTTTCTTCTCTGTTTTCTTCTTTTTCCTTGTTCTCCATGATGTTTAATTCATTTGGTTTTAATTTGTTTTTGCTTCTGGTTGATACGTGATGTAACGTAACGTTTGTTCTTTTCTTTGCTTTATACTATTGTACTCTTTTGTGAAATAAACAGAGAATTTACAAAAAAGAAAAATTTTGGTTCCAAAATTGTGCTGATGTAAAGTAGACATGTGGGAAATGTTATTTAGTAACTATTTTCTGTGACATATCTCTCTGTTTTAAGGGAAAAAAAATTCAAAGTTTGAAAATTGCAAAATTTTCGCCATATTTGCGTTTTTTTCAAAAATAAACGCAAGGTATATGAAGAAATTTTACCACTAACATGAAGTACAATATGTCACGAGAAAACAATCTCAGAATCGCGAAGATCCGTTGAAGCGTTCCAGAGTTATAACCTCATAAAGAGACAGTGGTCAGAATTGTAAAAATTGGCCGGTCATTAACGTGCAAACCACCCTTGGGGGTGAAGGGGTTAAATGCTGTTGTCAGCGTCATTTAACTAGTTAATAGCCGCGGGTGGATTGCGATTCCACCCGTGGCTATTGCTGGCTCATGTCAGCTGTTCAAACATGTTATCGATTTTTCTCCGTGCTGAATAATGGTGCAGGTGCAGCAATGTTTTGATCTGCATTTGTATACTCCTGCATTTTTTGTTTGTCTCAGAGTCAGAACCCCCATTTTTCCTGGGAACATTACTGGGAGCTATTAGATTTTTAATTGTGCGACTCCTCCTAAAAGTGATACCAGGCTGATTTGGTAGAATATTTTTTAAAAAAGAATCCTTTAATAGCAAATGCCAATGTTTATTTAAAATACTCCTTATGAGTTTATTTCCTTTATTAAAACCTGTGATGAAGTTAATCTTAAAACGACAGATTTTTTTGTTTTTTTTTTTTTAGAATTTTTTTCTCTACAATTTCACCCCCTCTTTGGGTTCCTGTTCATTATTCACCAAACATTCCCATTGTGTTTTACTCATATTTTTTTTCAAAAGCAAAATTTATTAGTTTTTGTGGATATTTTTTTATCCAAAAATCTTTGAGGATTTCAGACTGTGCATTATAATCCGAAGCTTTACTGCAGTTTTTTCGTATCCGTCGAAATTGGCCGTGTGGAATTTTCTTTTCCATTTGGTATAATGTGCACTTCTGAAAGTCTAAGTAACCGTTGCTATCCACTTTTTAAAAAAATGTTTTTGTAACAATCTTATTGTCTTCATGAGAGATATCTAAATACGTAATTTTATCGCTATTGACAGTTGCTACAAAAGAAATCCCCCAAATCATTACGGTTAAGATTGTCAATTAATTTCCCTTGCTTTTTCAGAAGTCCCACGCCAGAATATAACTAGGTCATCTATGTACCGTTTATATAGCAAAATATTTTCTTTAAAAAATGGTGTCTGATAAAACCGATGAGGACTCGAATCGCCCCATAAAAAGATTAGCCAAACTTAGCGCGACCCGAGTGTCATGGTTTACTGGGTTCTCGGGTCAGGTAGTCGCAAGGTTAACTCGGTTGGCCTCTTTCTGGGTCCTGGGAGGCCTTTTATAGCCTCACTGTAAGGCCAATCTTTGTCATTTGTACTCTTGACCCTTGGCCGAGTGTGCTTGACCCTGTTGTGCCAGTGCTTTGTGCCTCTTCTACGTTTTGTCTGTCTGGTTCTGATTTGGCTGTGTCCTTGTTGTGAGTTTTGCCTGTCCCTTTTGTACTGTGCTGCCCTCTCTGTGTATGACCCTTGGCTACGTCCTGATTACCCTCTGCCTGCTTCTCTAGTACTGCGCTGCCCTCTCTGTGTATGACCCCCGTGGCTACGTCCTGACTATCCGTTCTGTCTATGCCCCTTGGTAACTTTGTCCCGTAGTTACCCTCCTAGGAGTTTTCCTTTACCTCCTAGCTCTCCGGAGCTTAGGCCATGCCCCCAGCTGTCAGGTGCTTCAGGTCCTCTGGCCTGAAGCATTCTCTATCTGTTACTGCTTCCTCTGAGAGACCTGTGGCCGGCTCAACCACTTGGCAGTCACGTTCTTCAGGTCCTGTTTGTCTGAAGCACGCATCTTCACCGCTGCTGTCCCGCTCCACAGGTATCTTTTGAGTACAATCTGTTTACTCAGGACACTCGCACTGGCTCAGTGAGCAAGTGCAGTGCGGTGTTCCTGACACCGAGTCCCCATTGCGGGGCCGAGATTCTGAAGGTACAATGAATCCTGAAATTTTTTCATTACCTCAGTAAAGCACATATTTTTATATATAACATCTATGAGAATCTCTATAGAGGAGTGCCGTCTCCATACTGGGATTTTCCTTGCTATCTGTTGTTTTACCACGGATGTCCGAGGGCCTTTTCCGTGTGCCCAGTCGGCCAAGCTGCAGACCGTTCCCCTTGGATTCCTGAGTAAAGAACTTAGCGTGCACTCAGTCAAGTAAGACAAGGTGCTGGTGTAGCGGACCTGAGGTCCCAAATCTAGAATAATATAATACACCGCACACTTAGTTGAATATGATGCAAGGGTGAAAACTATTATTTATTTATATACAGATTGGTAGTTTAGGCAAGGCAATATATGACAAGCGATTAAATTTAACGTTTCGGCTCAACCGGAGCCTTTATCAAAAAAGTCGCTTGAGGTCCAGTGCCAATGAATACAAAGAGAAGGTGCAAAAGCCAACAGGGTGTCAGAGTAAGGCTAATTAGTAGCAGCTGTTCATAGGGAATCGTAAACATGTCACATAATGCAGCTAACAGTCTGAGAGGAGATATTCAGAAGCAGCGCTCCTGTGCCAAGCTTGTGATGTATGTCATTCGGTTGAGCCGAAACGTTAAATTTAACCCCTTGGATTCCTGTCAGATCCCCTTTCAATGCTTCATTTTCGCCTTTGACTAGGTGAGTGCAGTTATATAAGCGTGCAATTTACACCTAGTTTCTACTGCACTTAGATTATGCGTGGCGTTGTTACCCTTTTTTTTCCCTATCTTCAGGGTTGTTTGGATTCATCTAAACTAAAAGCTGAGATCAGGGGCAGAACTAATATTTTTAAGACATTTAATAAGTTTCACAAATTGTACTGAAAAAATCCACATCACATTCTGCATTAAAATACAATACTACTGCATTTATTATATATTTTAGGACACCGACTCCACAGCCCTGCTACAAAATACTGACTACTGAAATTTTCAGTTATTTTGCCCTATTTGTTGTTTGCTTCACAATAAAAAGAAAACCAAATATTCCCAGTTGTAGGCATGTTTCTTAGATGAACTGATGGTAAATAAGAATGAAATTTCAGGTTGTGAAGTAACAAAACATATTAAATGGAAAGGTGGGTGAATACTTTTGCAAGCTTCTATGTATACATAGACTACCTATCAATATACCGCTGGTGGATGTAGTCCCACTGCGCCACTGGTTGGGCTTAATTTGCAGGGCATGACTAAGTGACTTCCTGATCTTCACTAGCACCTCTGATGGCGAGGATAGGCTTGGGCCACAGGATAAACATGAGATGACACTCTGTCAGTGCCTGGACCTGCAGCTGCTGGCCTACGGGTCATAACAGGTACAGCAGGGGTGAGACAGAAGTGTAGTCAAACGTTCTGGGGTTGGAACAGATGGCACAGGTTCAGGATACGTAGCCAAGGTCAGGAGCAGACAGGACGAGAAGACAAGCCAGGTCAATAAGTGGAGAGATAAACAATAATGTTAATCGAGCACTGAAATGCTTGAGTGCTCTATACTCGAATGGACGCTTGGAAGTGCTCTACTTGAGTAGCGAGTATAATGGAAGTGGATGGTAAACTCTAGCATTTTTCCAGAGGACGGAAAAATGATCTCATATAATTCACTTACGGTGCACCACGCGATACTCTGCACTGTTCGATATTCGATCGAGTGCCGATCACGCTCACCCATCACTAATAAAAAGCAAAACACCTTGACTGGGAACTAGATGCTAACCGCAAACTGGAAGCTAAGCTGAACCCAACTTCAGGCAAATGTGTGGAGGGCGATTCTGCATAATATAGGACCTGCTAGTTAGTGATTGGCTGGGAAATCCAAACACTACAGGAAACAGCAGGGTTTAATGCCTGCAGGATCTGTAGCCATATGGAGACATAAGGGAAGTGGTGAATGAGGAGTCAGTCTGGCAGCTTCACTTGAGGATAAGGCCTCTTTCACACATCCGTCTTTTTGTATCAGGCATGATCCGTCGAACACCTGAAGGGACGGATCCGGCGCTGAAATAAAAAAACTGATGCAACGGATCCGTTTTTTTGCTGGATCCGACCTGAACTTTTGAACCCAGAAAAAGAGGGTTTCGGATGCCTGGAGACACTGGAAAATGTAGTAGTAGTAGTCCCTGATACACTGGAAAATGTAGTAGTAGTAGTAGTCGTAGTCGTCGTCGTCGTCCTTGGTTTCCAGAATCCGGATCAGACTTTTGACGGATTGCACAAAAGTCTGATCCGGTTCCATTGACTTCTATTATTTCCGGCCGCCTGATGCGCCGCTTCAGGCACATCAGGCGGCTCCTGCAAACAAAAAAAAACCTTACATGCTCCGTTTTGTCTGGCCGCCGGAATGTACATTTCCGACAGATCCCGACAAAAACGGATGCAACGCAATGACATCAGGCACGATCCGGCGCTAATGAAAGTCAATGGTAAAAAAAAACGCATCCGGTACCGGATCAGTTTTTTTAGCAACACGCCGGATCATGCCTGATACAAAAAAACGGATGTGTGAAAGAGGCCTTAGCAAAGCTGCAACCGCAGTGAGTACACGCATGCGAGTTACCGCTGTGACACTCAGGCTATCCCTATCTAAATAGCCAGAAAAATGATATTCACTATATAGTTAATTGGATTGGTGGCAAAGTGGGGCTGAACTTGTGTTTTTTATAATGCCATATCGCTCTTCTGATGTTGCCTTTGTTGGCGAGATGTTTTGAGCCGCGGCAATATTCAGCTTCTCTTCTGTGTGCTTCCGTACTTGTCCACCGCATGCGCAGATTAACAAAAAGATCAATAACTTGGAGACGTAACTTCGCGTGCGGCTTCGGTTGTTTTTCTGTAGACCACAGCAGTTACTGTGCCAGTGCTATGTATAAAATAGGCAGGTCACTGACCGATCAAAAACAGGAGGATGACATCGAGACCCTGCCCACAGGCTCGTCCCGATGCACAAAGATATGATTACAGGAGAACTTCAAACACTAATTAAACCTAAAACACAAAATGGATTTCTTCACCTCAGATATCATTTGGATAAGTATTGCAGAGTAAATATGATAGTTTCTGTTCTTTACAAAATCCTGCTGACAGGTTTTCCTTAATGTGTTAATACCAAGTGTCAAGTTATCTCTTATGCATGGCATTGGTGGGTAGCTTTGTGATTGTTTGAGGTCTGACAGCTGGAACCTGCAGTGATCCTGAGATCAGAAGAGTGAGAATGGGACTCGGCAGCCCTGTCCTAAATGGAGCAGAAGTGTGCATGCACTGTCTCCGCACATTGTCTATGGGACTGCAGAATTCTGTGGTTAGTGGTTTCCAGGGGTCCCACAGACAATGAATGGCGTGGAGGCCATGTGTTTGCATTTTAGCACCAATCAGCATGGAGCTACAAAGCTGTACTCTTGGGCTTTCAGGATTGCTGAGGGGGAGATACAAGCATTTATCAAGGTGCTCGCTATCCCACGGATGGGAAATACGCCTTTAACCCCTTAACGACCGCCGATACGCCTTTTAACGGCTGTAGTGAAGTGGACTTAAACTACAGCGCAGTTAATTAAGGGCATTGTGGAAAAAGTATATAGCGCCCCCCAGAGGCATGATTCGGGTCAGTTTTTACCAACCCCACTTTTGCGATCGCCGTTATTAACCATATAATGGCGACCTCAAAAAAAAAAAGTTGCGATCCTCCATTTAATTTCTCTCTCTGATGTGATCGCACATCTGTCCCCCGTGCCTCCCAGAATCCCCCCTCCCTCCCCATCCTCCGATGTCTCCCGCTGCTCCCCGCGTCTTCTCCGGCAAAGAAAATGCGCAGTGTGCCCGCCGAGTCTGATTTTCTTCGGTGTCTTGGCTACGAAGGGTAGCCAAGACCCAAGAGAACATAATTGGGGTCCCCCGCTTTTGCGATCGCCGTTATTAAGCATATAACGGCGATCGCAAAAAAAGCATGTAATTTCTCTCCCCTCTGATGTGATCGGGAGAGAAATAGGGTCCCCAGGTCCCCCAATGTGCCCCCTGTACCTCCCGATTTCCCCGTCCTCCCGCAGCTCCCAGCCTCCCAGCGTCTTCTTCCTGTAAAAGAAAATGGCGGGCGCATGCGCAGTGCCGGGCCGGCAGATTTATTCATTCTGTGAAAGTACATTTTGATCACTGTGATAAACCCTATCACAGTGATCAAAATAAAAAAATAGTAAATAAACCCCCCCTTATCACCCTCTTAGTTAGGGACATATAATAAACTAAATTGTTTATATTTTAATTTTCCATTAGGGTTAGGGTTATAATTAGGGTTAGGATTAGGGTTAGGGTTACAATTAGGGTTAGGGTTACAATTAGGGTTGGGATTAGGGTTAGGGGTGTGTTGGGGTTAGGGTTGGAGCTAGAATTGAGAGGTTTCCACTATTAAGGCACATCAGGGGGTCTCCAAACTCAACGTGGCGTTCAAAAAGACAAATGTCGCTCCCTCCCTTCCGAGCCCTGCCATGCGCCCAAACAGTGGTTTACTCCAACATATGGGGTATCAGCACACTCAGGAAAAATTGAACGACAACTTTTGGGGTCCAATTTCTCCTGTTACCCTTGGGAAAAAAATAGCATGCTAAAAAATCATTTTTGAGGAAAATAATGATTTTTTTATTTTCACGGCTATACGTTATAAATTTCTGTGAAGCACTTGGAGGTTCAAACTGCTCACCACACATCTAGATAAGTTCCTTAAGGGGTCTAGTTTCCAAAATGGGGTCACTTGTTGGGGTTTTTCACTGTTTAGGCACATTAGGGGCTTTCCAAACGCGACATGGCGTCCAGCCAATTCTGCATTGAAAATGTCAAATGGCGCTCCTTCCCTTGCGACCTCTGCTGTGCGTCCAAAAAGTGGTTTACCCCCACATATGGGGTATCGGCGTATTCAGGAGAACTTGCACAACAAATTTTTTGGTTCATTTTTTCTTTTAACACTTGTGAAAATAAAAAAAATTTGGTTCTGAAGTAAATTTTTTGCAAAAAAAGGTAAATGTTAATTTTTTTCCTTCCACATTGCTTCAGTTCTTGTGAAGCATGTAAAGGGTTAATAAACTTCTTGAATGTGGTTTTGAGCACCATGAGGGGTGCAGTTTTTAGAATGGTGTCACTTTGGGGTATTTTCTATCATATAGACCCCTCAAAGTGACTTCAAATGTGAGGTGGTCCCTAAAAAAAATGGTGTTGTAAAAATGAGAAATCGATGGTCAACTTTTAACCCTTATAACTTTTTAGAAAAAAATATATTGTTATCAAAATTGTGCTGATGTAAAGTAGACATGTGGGAAATGTTATTTATTAAGAAATTTGTGTCACATATCTCTCTGATTTAAGGGCATAAAAATTTAAATTTGCTAAATTTTCAAAATTTTCGCCATATTTCCGTTTTTTTCATAAATAAAAGCAAGTCATATAAATTTTTTTTACCAATATATCACGAAAAACCAATCTCCGAATCAGCTGGATTCGTTAAAGCGTTCCAGAGTTATAACCTCATAAAGTGACAGTGGTCAGAATTGTAAAAATTGGCCCGGTCATTAAGCTGCAAAATGGCTCTGTCACTAAGGGGTTAAAATACATTGTTGATATCCCACTGAGCTGCTCGGTTAGCCCGACACATCAAGTATTTTGTTTATGTTCACATGCAGCATTTTTTTTGTTGCATTGTTTTCAGCAGAAAAGAAGCTGCATTTTACAGTACCAACAAAAGCTATGAGATTTAACATATCTCATGCATATGCTTTTTCTCCCTGACTGAATTTGAGCACTGCAGCAATTTTTAAATCTGCAGCACATTGGTACTTGATAAAGTGAAAAAAAGCAGCAAATGTCATTTTAGCAGATTTTTTTGCAAATTAAACTTTTTTTTTGTATTAAACTTGTACAGTAGAAAAATCATACGTGTAATCTGCACCAAAAAAGTAGCTAAAAGCTGCAGCATTTTTACTGCTTATAGAGCAGGTTGCGAGAATGCTGTGTGTGAACATGGCTCTATTCTTTCTCCTGAGATTTCTCAGCCTGCAGTTCTATTCTCTTCTGCTTGGCGGCTTCCAATGTTCAGTCCACTGGCCAGTTGTCTTATTTTTTCTGTGAAAGGTGAACTTGTCGTATTTCACCTAAGAAATGCTAGAGACAGGACAAGCAGAGGAGGAGGCGCAGGAGTGGAGGGTCTGTGCCGAGTTATTTTTGGTGTTTGGTATTTAAAGCTGGAATATTTCATCCTACTCATAATGAGTCTTCTAGAAAAAGTGGGCCTGTTACTGTGAATGGGTATGCAGCAGCTAATCATCCCTGGAGCGCCACATCAGAAGCTCAATTAAGCAGCTAAAGCTCTGAATTAAAAGTAAGATAATGAGGCAGTGCCACAGCTGTAATTACTGCAGCGCTGCCAACCTTTTGTATACAGATGACTTCTAAACCCCACACTGCTAGTAATGGAAGCACTTGTAAGCGCTGCACTCATTGCAGCCACCACAAATAGACTACAGTAGTATCCGGTAACCTGGGCAGTGCGCTATAAAATTATTAATCTCGCTGTTCTTGAAAAGGGAGAGGATTTTTTAATAAGTGGTACATTGCAAAGTTGCTTGTTTTACAAAGACTTGGCAAATTTATCAATTTAACCCCTTAGTTACTAAGCCGATTTTGATCTTAATGACCAAGCTCAATTTTTGAATTCTGGCCAGTGTCAATTTATGAGATGAGAACTCTGGAATGCTTCAACATATTCCACTGATAATTTTTTTTTTTTTTTTTCGTGTCACATTGTACTTTGTTAGTGGTAAATTTTAGGTTGATATGTTTTTTGCGTTTATTTGTCAAAATATTTACATTTTGGGGAAAAGTTTTGCAATGTGAAATTTTGAAAATTGCTACGTTTTTATGATATTAAACCAAGTTAGTCATGCGGTACAAAATAATATAATTTCTCATGTATCTACAGTACTTTACATCTGCATAGTTTTTCAAACGTCGTGTTATTACATTAGGATGCTAGAGGGGTTAAAAGTTTTAGCAGCACTTTCTCTTTTTTTTTTTTTTAATGTACAAAACTTGTCTCTTTAGAGACCTATTCAGATTTAAATAGACTTCGAAGGGCCTATGTATTTTAAACTCCCTAAAAGTGGTAACACTTTAAACCCCCTTAGGTGGTTTGTACTTTAATGACGGGGCCAATTTTTACAATTCTGACCACTGTCCCTTTATGAGGTAATAACTCTGGAACAATGGATCCCACTGATTCTGAGGTTGTTTTTTCATGAAATATTGTATTTCATGATAGTGGTAAAATTTATTTGATATGACTTGTGTTTATTTTTGAAAAAAAAAAACAAAACAGAAATTTGGCGAAAAGTTTGAGAATTTTCCAACTTTGAATTTTTATTCCCATAAATCAGAGATATGTCACACAAAATAGTTAATAAATAACATTTCCCACATGTCTACTTTACATCAACACAATTTTAAAACCAAATTTTTTTTATTAGGAAGTTATAAGGGTTAAAAGTTGACCAGCGATTCTTCATTTTTCCAGCAAAATTTACAAAACCATTTTTTTAGGGACCACCTCACATTTGAAGTGAGTTTGGGGGTGAATATGACAGAAAATACCCTAAAGTGACACCATTCTAAAAACTGCACCCCTCAAGGTGCTCGAAACCACATTCAAGAAGTTTATTAACCCTTAAGGTGCTTTCCAGGAATTTTTTGTAAACAAAAATAAACATTTAAACTTTTTTTTTCCCAAAAATTTACTACAATTCCAGTTTTTTATTTTGACAAGGGTAACAGGAAAAAATGGACCCTAAATTTGTTCAATTTCTCCTGAGCATGCAGATACCCCATATGAGGGAGAAAACAACTTTTTAGGCCACAGCAGAGCTCAACCCCTCAAGGAATGTACTTAGATGCGTGATGAGCATCTTGAACCCCTGGGTGCTTCACAGAAGTTTATAACATTGAGCCGTGAGAATAAAAAAATCACATTTTCCCCCACAAAAATGTTATTTTCACCCCAAATTTTGCAAAGGTAACAGGAGAAATTGCATCATACATTTTGTAGTAAAATTTCTCCTGAGTGCGCTGATACCCCATATGTGGGGAATACTACTTTCGAAGCACGGTGCAAAGCTCAGAAGGGAAGAGGCGCCATATTGGAGTTCAGATTTTGCTGGAATGTCACATTGCAGAGCCCCTCAGATGCCAAAACAATAGAACCCCCCCACATGTGAACTCATTTTATAAACTACACTCCCCATTCAATTCATCTAGGGGTGCAGTGATCATATTGACACCACATGTGCCTCACAGAATTTCATACCATTGAGCAATGAAGAATGAACGAATTACATTTTTACCACTAATGTTGTTTTAGCCCCAAGTTTTTCATTTTTCTAAGGGTTAATAGGAATTTTTTTTTTTCTCTACAACAAACGAAGGTCCATTTTTTCCCCGAGTTCACCAATACCCTACATGTAAATCGGGAAATATTTTTCAGGCACAGTGTAAAGCTCAGAAGGGAAGAGCTGCCATATTGCAGTTCGGATTTAGCTGGAATGGTTTGAGGGTGCCATGTCACATTGGCAGAGCCCATGAGGTGCCAGAACAACAGAAACCCCCTATATGTGAACTCATTTTAGAAACTACACTCCCCAATGAATTCATCTAGGGGTGCAGTGATCATATTGACACCACATGTGCCTCACAGAATTTTATACCACTGAGCGGAGAAGAAAGAGTAAATTACATTTTTACCATTAAAATGTTTTAGCACCAAGTTTTTAATTTTTCTAAGGGCTAATAGGATTTTTTTTTACAACAAACGGAGGTCCATTTTTTCCTGAGTGCTCCAATACCCTACATGTAATTGGGAAATATTTTTCAGGCACAATGCAAAGCTCAGAAGCGCTAGATTTCTCGGTTATGGTTTGCAGGTGCCATGACCCACTGGGAGAGCTCATGAGGTGCCAGAACAGCAGAACCCCCCCCCCCCCCATAGGTGACCCCATTTTACAAGCTACACCTCTCAATGAATTCATCTAGGAGTGCAGTGATCATATTGACACCACGGGTGTGTCAAAAATTTTATACCATTGGGCAGTGAAGAAAAAATAACTACATTTTTACCAAAATTTTGTTTTAGCCCCAGATTTTACATTTTCACACAAGAAGTGGGTAAAAATGACACCATAATTTGTGCCACAATTTCTACTGACAATGCCACTAATTTAGAATAGTGCTAGGGTGTATGGAAACCTATATCTGGTACATACCAGTATCGGCTGGTGGGGATCCCCGGACGTCCCTCTGCCCCTAGCACTATTCTAAATTAGTGGCATTGTTAGGAGAGTACCGTATATAGGGAATTAGCTGCACACCAGCCTGTTTTATTATAACCAATACATGCCCATGGTGGCTGTTTGGATTTTAAAGGGATGTGGTTGCTAGCTTCCAATATGGTACTCAAGTTATTGTGCAATTATACTATATGGGTGTTATGTCAGTTCATGACACTAGCTATATGGCTGTAGTGGTGTTACCTATGGAATGTCAATCCCTCTTCATTCTGTCTAGCACCTTTCTTTTGTATTGTTTTTTTAATATAATAAAGGATGTGATTTTGTAATTGATATACTATTGCGTGGTACCATTCTTTGACACTTTTTGGTTACCATAAAAGTGATAGCATGGGGAAGCAGCAGCATTCCCATGCTGTAGAATTCCCCATGCTGTAGAAACTGTCAGCTCTGTACTGACAGAGAAGCTTGCTTATCAACATGTTTGCTAGCTCTGGTGACCCGGTGTCCTCATGACGACATCGGGTCACCATGGCAATGATCGGGACACCGCGTCACGCCGCGAGGTCTCCAGTCCAGAGGCATAGGGGCTGTCGGCCCTTTGCTGGCTCCCGGAATACTGCGATCTCATGCGATAGCAGAATTTTGGGGGTTAAAGTGCCAGGAGTGGTGTATGACCGCTCCTGGCACTTACTGCTGTGTGTCAGCTGTCTGAATCAGCTGACACCTAGTGGCGGTCGCCCGCACACAACACGTGTGCGCGGACGAACATGCAGACGTAATAATCCGTCCCTGGTCAGATAGACCCAGGTCACATGGACGGTCTTTTACGCCTAATGTCAGAAAGGGGTTCAAAGTTTCATCCATCAAATATTTCAAAACTGCTGTCAGGTAATTTGCTAACCCTTCAGGCTCTGCACAAGAATTTAATGCAAAGTAAAATGGAAAGAAAGAAAAATGTAAATTTTTACTCTAAAATGTTGCGTAATCCTAAATTTTTTCACTTTAACAAGGGATAGCACAAGAAGTGGATTCCCCAATTTACCACGTTAATAGTGAGCGTGCTGATAACCCATCTGAGGATAGAATCCTCAGTTTACACAAACGTCAGGGCTCGTAAGGGAGGGAGCACCATTTGAATTTCTGAACACAAATTTTGCTGACATAGAGTTAAGGTGTCATGTCGCATTTGCAGGGCCCATACGATGCCTAAACAGCAGAAACTCAGAACTGACCCCTTTTTGGAAATTACAACCATCACGGTTTTTATCCAGGAATATAGTGAGCATTTTGAATCTACAGGTACTACACATAATTTGGTAACATTAGGTCATCATATTGAAAAATTTAATTTTTTTTTTCCACAAACAGGTTGTTTTTGTCTTAAATTTTTCACCTTTGCATGAGGTAATACGAAAGAGTGGACTCCACAGTTTATCCACTTCTGAGTGCGGTGATACCCCACATTTAGTCAAAAAGTTCTGATTGGCCACACAACAGGGCTCGGAAGGGAAGAAGCGGCACTCACTTGGAATAAAAATTTAGCTGGAATAGATTGCAGACACCATGTCTCATTTACAGTTCCCATGAAGTACCAATACAGCAGAAAACCCATAAGTGACCCCATTTTGGATACCAGACCCATCAAGGAATTTATCTAGGAGTGTGTTGAGCATTTTCAACCCATAGGTGCTGCACAGAAGTTTGTAAAATCTGGTTATGAAAATTACGTTTTTCCTCTAAAATGTTTTAGCCCCAAATTTTATTTTTTACCATGGATGGTAGAAAACAGACCCCCAACCCCTGATACTTATGTGAATATACTGTTATGTGCAGAAATATTTGGATAGTGACACACATTTCAGCTGTTTAGTGACACATATTCCTGATACAGTTATATAATCAACTAGAAATAGGCCCTATGCCAGGGTTCGACAAACCCGGGCGCCAGGTCGCCAGTGGCGCCTAGAAAATCATGCCTGGCGCCCGGGTTTGTCGGGGCCCTGAGCAGGCGGGGGGCCCACTCGCCGTCGGGCACCCCGGCGCCCGTTAGCGGAGGAGAGCGGTGTCAGCGCCGCGACCCGCCCCCTCAGAGACCCGGCAGCAGCTGGCAGAATACTTACCTCTCCCGTGCCTCCGCTGCCGCAGCTCCGGGCTCCATGGGGCGCCGGCGTATCCTCTCACAGCAGTGCCGCTGAATGATGTCATCATTCAGCGGCCGGCTGTGGCAGAGAGCGCGGATGCCGGCAGGTGAGATGTGATGTGTATGTGTGTGTGTCTGTGTGCATCAGTGTGTGTGTGTATGTGAGAGAGTGCTTGTGTGCTGCATGTGTGATGGTGGTGGGGGGAGGGCAGTGATGATGGGGAGGCATTGATGATAACGGGGAGGCATTGATGATGATGGGGAGACATTGATGATGATGGGGAGGCATTGATGATGATGGGGAGGCATTGATGATGATGGGGAGGCATTGATGATGATGGGGAGGCATTGATGATAATGGGGAGGCATTGATGATAATGGGGAGGAATTGATGAAAATGGGGAGGCATTGATGATAATGGGGAGGCATTGATGATGATGGGGAGACATTGATGATGATGGGGAGGCATTGATGATAATGGGGAGGCATTGATGATAATGGGGAGGCATTGATGATAATGGGGAGGCTTGTGAAATGGGGAGGCATTAATGATGATGGGGATGCATTGATGATGATGGGGAGGAATTGATGATGATTGGGAGGCAATGATAATGATGGGGAGGCGATGATGATGATGGGAGGCATTGATGATGATGGGGAGGCATTGATGATAATGGGGAGGCATTGTTGATGATGGGGAGGCATTGTTGATGATGGGGAGGCATTGATGATGATGGGGAGGGGATGATGATGAAATGAAAAAAAAATTCTGGCTCCTAAGTTTTTTGGCTGGCTCCTAGATTCTGAACAACTTTGTCGACCCTGCCCTATGCTATCGCATCGGCCGTGAACTGCGGCTACGCAAGTGACACTGCCGCTGTGCCTTATGGGATTCGAGGACAGCGGCCGGAAGTCCCAACTGGCGATTATATTATAAGATGGTCAAATTGGAGTACCCCTTTAATGTCTGATTCTGCAGCACCATCTACTGGGATGGAAATCAGGAATCCTCTGCAGAGAACCTTGACTGCTCTCCTCGTGGTGTAGCAGGTTTCCATACTGATATCTGCACATTGGCATCCATGTAAGACTCCAGGGCTGTGGGTGAGCTCATCAGCAGCCCAGCCTCCGTAATCATCCCAGCAGTAGGAGCAGCACTCTCCCAACAGCATCTTCCCATGCACTGCAGACTGCCAGGCGCTGCTCTGCAGATCACTACTGGACGAACACAGGAAGGTCATTACTGCCCACACTGCAGCAGGCACCGCTGCCACCCTGCCTGGCTCCTACCCACACCGCAC
The DNA here is from genome assembly GCA_033576555.1 of Oophaga sylvatica. Lineage (NCBI taxonomy): Eukaryota > Metazoa > Chordata > Amphibia > Anura > Dendrobatidae > Oophaga > Oophaga sylvatica. Next base: position 280,413,397 of record JARQOD010000003.1, on the reverse strand, counting down.
GCCTGTCTGCGTTCCAAGCCTCACTACCACTGATGGCAACTGGGCTGAAGGACCTGTGATGACATCAGGACCATGTCACATGTGGGCGGAGTCTGACTTCTGGCTGTGCTGCTGCCCTGTATTCAGCAAGTGGCACTGCCGCAATGCCTTATGGGATTCGGTTACAGCGGCCAACTGGTGATTATATAGATAGATATGGGCTTAAAGTGCAGACTCTCTGCTTTAATTTGAGGGTATTTACATCTTAATTGGAATAAGGGTTTAGGAATTACTTTTTTTTTTTTAGCATGTAGCTGCCTCTTTTTAAAGGAACCAAAAGTAATTAATATAAGACCACAAAAAGATTGCAAGATGCAGCAAACCCATGTAATAAAGATGAAGGCAGCAAAACACAGGTTTAAAATTTTTAATGAAACCACCACTGAAAACCTACCAATTCATGGAGGGTGTGATTGCTTAGTATTAAAATTGGACACAAAAAGGCTTGCATATTGTGCTGGGCACACACGTTTAGTGCACAGTGTCTGACTTTCAGCCTGTTAGTGACGCATGTACTATTAGATTAGGTGGGATTTGTCAGCCCTCCAAAACAAAAGTGGCACCCACCCCAATGCGTGTTTCAGCTACTAACAAACAAACTTACTACTAACTGACGAAGGTAGTAGCTGAAATGCATGTGGTGTGTGCACCACTTCTGTTTTGGATGTCCGGTAACAGAGCTGTCTCGCTAACAGAGCTGTCTCGCCTCTCCATTACTAACCTCTGGGCTTATAGATGTGCCATTTTTGGGGCGGCTGAGAGCTTATGTTTTTAGTCTGGGAGGGGGCCAATATCTATGGCCCCCTCCTAGGCTGTTAATGCTGCATGCAGCAGTCTACAGGTTATTTAATTATAGGGGACCCTGTGTCATTTTTTTGATGGGGGGGTGTCCCTCATTTTAATTACCAGGAAAGACTAAGTATACAGCTATGAGCTGATATTAATAGCCTGGGAAACTCCATAAAATTTTCCCTCTTCCCAGGCTATAAACATCTGCCCTCAGTTGTCCGCTTTGCCTTGCTGGTTAATAAAATTTTGGGGGATCCCAGTTGCTGTTTGGTTGCAGCCTATCGCTTTAACCCTTAGATTACCGTCAGACCTGCGGTAACTATATTGGGTTAATTTAAATGATTAGAGAATGTGTCTGTTTTATTTATTCTCTGTATGTGATTATTTAACTCTTTACTTACATCCCCTAATCCCATTACCCCGATCTGACTGCACCAGGGCATTGCGAAGAGCCTGGGCTAAGTGCCAGAAATGGTGCTTCATATATGAAGTGCCATCTCTGAGGCAGCGGAGGGCTGATATTTTTAGCCTGGGATGAGGCAAATAAGCAGAAAAAAGGTGGTGAAGACAGTAATTACACCACAAAACTTTTTTTTTTTTTTTTTCAAAAATCTTTATTTGGCTCCAAAATGTATTCATAGCTGTACAAAAACGCATGCAAACCTGTGTGGTTTTTTTGCTGCCAAAAAATTCCTAGAGATTCAGAAACGCTGCAGAAAATTACTTAAAATTACTCAACATGTGCACATAGTCTTAGAGTATAATCTTTATTATGTTATGGATCTATGATTTCCTAAAGGGTTTAATAGATTCCAGTTAAACATGTGACTTTGTAAACGTCCTTTTATAGTTCTGGTACGTTGTTTCTCATTTCTGATTACTTGTAATTGTGCTATATAGCGAACATGTACCTTGGGTGTATCAGCACGAAGAGTATGTAAATCTTTTTTCCTTATGTTCTCTCTTCAGTAGGATTATAGTAGCATGCAATGCTGCAGTGAAGACTAGAGATGTGTCCTCTACATATTGCTATGCTGTAGGAGGTGTGATGTTTGCTCACGGTTTCATAAATCCCCCTTTGACAGCGTGATATGATGGAGAACAGTTGTATTCCACCATGCGCATGACATCTACTCTTCGCTCATCACTGAGGGCACCAAGCGGAAATGTGCCAGTGCTTGCCTTCTTTACTTAAAGGGGTTGTCCAGTCCGAATCGAAAGGTCTGCAGTCACTCTGTGACTGCAGACTTCTAACTCCCCCCAGCGGGCGCACTGTGCTCTGTGGGGATTCGCCGGTTTCTGATCCAGGACTGGAGGTTATGTATTTGTTGGGATATGTTTCCACGGTCAGGAAACACTCAGTATTAGCTGCTGATTGAACGCTGTGTCCTACTGCAGCGTTTAATCCGCAGCGGCCGGATGTTCCAGCATAGTGGAGGGGATTTTATGAAATCCCATCTTCACTATGCGTCCGATTACATGGGTGACACACCCGCTAAACCGGACGTGCGGCACGTCTTTTTAAACCGCACCATGTCTATTTACCTTGCAGCGACGCTCCGTCGCCGCAAGGTAAACAACACAGTCCTATGTAGGGGTGCGCCAATTCCGGATGTGTTCTTTGAACACATTCGGAATCACCGCGCATATAGAAGGGGGCAGGACTTTGGGCGTAGCTGGGTTTCCGCTCCTTCCAAAGCGCACAGAATCCGGTACGTGGACACGTACCCTTATACTTACTCCCGGCCAGGGCCCGTATAGTGGGCGTGTCCGCGCCCTGTCTGGTGACACTGCCATTCAATGGGCCTGGCCATGTAGAGGGCGCTGCCTTGCACCATACAAGAGTGTCACAAGCCACATCCAGCTTTTGCCCCCTAATAGTAGTGGCAACCAAAGCCCCATTAAGAGTATTTTGATAACCGAAGCTTCTCCACAGAAATCACCCTGAAGCACTATACCAAGATCCAAGGGTTTCTACTATACCTCCATTTAGTATTCTCCCATCCAGCTCTCCCAACACACTGTCACATCCATCTTCAAGCACCTCTTCTGACGGGTAGTATCGTCCTGTCTTCATCGTAGAATAATCCTTGATCAAAATGTTTGGTCCCCATAAAATAATAAGGCCTATACGCCCCTCCCATGTCGGCGCCATTCCCATGGTGTCTGTACTTGTGGTCACGGAGTTCCAGTGCGGTTGATGTGACATGGGATGCCGGCGTACAGTCAGCACTGGCGCTGCTGTCCCCACATTCGGACAAATCGAACATGAAGAGGAAGTCTGACCTGCAGCTGATCTCAGACTCCTTCTTCCTTCTTAATTCGACAAAAGACAGGGACAGTGACTCCAGCGCTGATTCGACGCCCGGGTCTCGTGTGACAACCACCACACTGGAGCCCTGAAGCTGCGAGTTCCGTACCCTGCTGGAACGGCGCCAGCACTGGAGGGGAGTATGGACTTTATTATTTTATGGGGGCCAAGCGAGGGATATGAGAAGAAGTTGTCTAAGTAGTGGACGACTTCTTTAAATTATGTTTAAACCCCCAAGACAAATATAGGTGAATCCAGATATGTTCTTCTCTGCAGGTCTACTCACAAAATACACCATTTTGAGATGTGCTCTTCATACCTGTTTGCTAGACATGGAGCTAATGCAGCAAGCTGATAGCCACGAGCCACAATTCATGGGACCGCGAGCCACATGTGACTCCCGAACTACAGGTTGGGGACCTCTGTGTCATTGGCTTTAGAAAATACCTGATGACGTTCAGTTGTTCCTAGAACCAATTGGTTGGCTCTAATCCAGACCATATGAGCTGATCTGTTCCTTTCATTGCTATGTTGGCTATTCTATGTACCGTATGTACTGCTGCGGGTGTATACCTGCATTTGGTTTGCTGCTCCAGTACGTGTGTATATGTCTTCAGCCATTTTAATTTGCTGCGCCTACTGCCTTACTGCGCCTTTCTTTAACCGTCATTTTCTACCTGTGGCTCTTCACCAATGTTATATTTTGTGAAATGTTTTCTGAGACTTATGCTAGTGATATTGTAACTCTATGGTTCTTTGCCATTTTTGTAGGTGCGTATAAATTTGAGACCACTAGCAAGTAGCACAGCAGTGTACCCTAGAGTTGATCATAGTCTCTAGGTGTAAGGATTCCTACAGGATAGCAATGACCAGGTTTATCTTCTGTCTATATTCTCATTCATTTTTCCAGTCCAGTGCTTAATTAAGTATTGACATATGCCTTATAGCTACATGCATATTTAAAACTAGCAAAATGGAATTTATGTATGAGATGCAGTACAAATGTCGAACTTTATTTACATCTCAGCTCGAAATTGTCAGTTTTGTGTTAAGGATGGAAACCTTCCAGGAATAACAGTTCTGTACTTTGTCTCTCCTGGTTGCCACAGTATGGCTGCATGTGATCGTTGCATATTTAGCTTCAAATATGTTATTCTATCAGGGGAATGCAGTAAGGCTATGTGTACTCGCTGCGTTTTCGCGGTGGGTTTTCCGCACGGAAATGGGCCAAAAATGCTATGGAATCCTTATGCAAGCTAATTCAGTGACAATCCTGAAGTGTTGTGCACATAATCAGTAAATTTGCTTTGCGCATTTGCAGTACATTTTTTTCTGCAGCATGTCAATTCTTGTTGCAGATTTGTAGCATTTTACACACATTCACTTCAATTGAGACAGTCAAATCCGCAGCAAAAATGCAGGTATAAAAATGTTTGCGGATTTGCTGAGTTATTCTTTGCGTTTTTACTGGCTTCCTATGGTGTTTCTCACTTTGTCATCTGTGTGACAGCGTGGGAAACACCGGAGCGGTGGTTCTTATCAGCAGTAATGCTACCGTCGGTCAGAGCGCTGCGTGGTCATGCTGTCATATGTCAGCGTAACCCTGCAGCTGTGACCCGCAGTAATGCTACCGCCAGTAAGACCTCAGGTCAGAGCGCTACGGGGTCATCATATCAGTGGTGAATGTGACTCGCAGCTGTGACTGTGACCTGCAGTGGTGACCTGCAGTAAAACGCTTACTGCAGGTCAGCAGGCGTGGGCTGATGAGACCACTCCTCCCATTAGCCTACGTCTGCTGTCACTGATAAGTGATGGCAGGAGCCACTGATGGGAGATTTTCTTACAAAAAAAACACAACATGTATATTCAAATAAAAAAAAACTCATACTCAACGCCCAATTCCCGATGCCTATGTCTCCTAGAATAAAATAATAAACCACCATATACCCACCTGTCCACCGTAGTCCCCATAATTCCGAGTGTCCCACGGCGCTCTCACGTGTAGAACAGTCACATTGGGAGATGTGACTGCTCTACCTGGCCGCCGGCGATACACTGACAGGAGGTAATCGCTCCCGCAGTGTATCACTGAGCTGCCGTGAGAGAGTTCACCAGCTGATCAGCTCCGGTACTCTCACTTACGGCACCGCTGCGTCACATCAGTGACTGCTCTCAAAGTAATCAGGATCATTGTGGGACATTATGGATTATCTTCTCTGCGGACAGGTGAGGAATATTGTGCTTCATTATTTTATTTTTGTTGCAGGAGATTTTGGCATCAGTGGATTAGGCGTTGAATGAGTATGGTTTAATTTAAATTCATTAAAGGAGTCTGTCATTATTTCAAATAAAGGACTTTATTCTTGGTGTCTGTTGTTACAATATTACTATGGGGTTAGTGTTGGGGGTGTCTTATATACGCCTCTCCATTACTTAACCTATGGACTTAATGTCACCTGACAATACAAAGGTGACATCAAAACCCCCAATCATCACACCACTTGCCACCGCTATAGAGCAAGTGGGAAGAGTGAGGCTAAGCGCCAGATTCGGCGCTTCTTATTGATGCGCCTTTTCTGGGGCTGCTGAGAGCTGATATTTTTTAGTCTGGGAGAGGCCAATATCCATGGCCCCTTGCTATTCTATTAATATCACGGCGCAGCAGTCTGTCTAGCTGTGAGCTGATATTAATAGCCTGGAAACCTTTATAGCGTTTGGCTCCTTCCCAGAATATTAACATCAGTCCTCAGCCATTGGCTTTTCTCTGCTGGTTATGAAAATTACGCTGGAGCCTATGCAAAAAAAAAATTTTTTTTCTTTTTTTTTTCTTTAAGTTAAGATTTACTGTTTGGTTACAGCCTATGTAGATTCATTCTGTTAACTCTCCTACATAGGCTGGTGACAATGTGTTTGTGTCTTTGTGCTTACTTACCGACTTAGTAATCAGGGTGTCTGGATGACACCTTTTCATTACTAAGCTTAGGTCTTGGTGTCAATGACCCTTCTGACACCAAGCCCTAATCCCATTATGCTGATACTACTGCATCAGAATGAAAAAGGTGGTGTTGAACCAAGAAAATACATCAGAGAACTTTTTTTTAATATCTTTATTTAGCTCAAAAAAGCCTTCATTGCTGTATAAAAACGCTTACAAAAACGCACCAAAAATCACACCAAAACGCGCGTTTTTGCTACCAAAAGATGCAGAAGCCTTGCAGAAATTTCTGCAAGCAAACGCTCAATGTGCGCACTTAAGGGTATGCCACACTAAGAAGCGAGATCGCTAACGAGATCGCTACTGTGTCACCATTTATGACACACTAGCAATCTCGTTAGCGACGCAGCTGTGTGTGACATGTAGCAGCGATGTGGCCCCTGCTGAGATGTCGCTGATCGCTTATGAACGTTCTGAGCCGTTTTTTGGTTGTTGGTGTCCCGCTGGTGAGCCTGAATCGCTGAGTGTGACACCCTTTATGAACGACTTTACCAGCGTCGCAGGCGGGACTAGGTTTTCCCAACGACCGCAGAGGTCGTTATACAGATCGCTGATGAGATGTGTTTGGAATCACAGATCGCTGATGAGATGTGTTTGGAATCTAACTAGCGATCACATAGCGATCGCACTAGCGATCTCGCCAGGTTAAGTCATTGTTGTGATCGCTGGTGCGATCGCTAAGTGTGGCAGTGCCTTTAGTCTAACAGTTTTCTGAAGAGAGAGACTTTTTGGAAAGACATTTACAGTTTTCTCTATTTAAGATTTGATCACATTTTTGAGGATATACAGCCCTAATCTGGCTGGTTAGAAAAAAAGTCTAAAAATGCCAAAATCATATCCAAGTATGCCGTACAAATGATCTGATATTCATTATTTATATTACTCACTTATGTAGGGCCATAATTACTGTCCCAATTGGGGCTCACAATCTAGATTCCCTATCAGTATGTCTTTGGAATGTGGGAGGAAACCCACACAAACATGGGTAGAACATACAAACTCCTGGAGATGTTGTCCTTGGTGGGATATGAACCCCAGACCCAGCACTACCCAGGAATGGTGCTAACCACTGAGCCACCGTGCTGACTTGCATGTTTCTATAGGCCCTAATTAATTTGTGTGTTCCCGTACATGTATGGCGTTATTGTCTCTGCCTATATTATTAAAAGAAATAATAATGAATCCTGGTACAAGTGGGATAAAGAAGAATCTTTGTATCTGTGCACTGTAATAGTGAGATCAGGAAACCAGTCCTGTACTAAAGCCAGCCTCCCTGCAGATGGGGGAGGCAGCGTTGTCATGGCGATAACTGCATGTTTTCTATACATGTAATCACACAATACATATGGCACATTCATCTCCTCTGCACCGCCTGCTGAGCTGTCATATGTTACTTTTTATGTCTGCTCACTTCCTTTCATAGCCACATTCCAACCTGGGGAATTTGCATTTCTGCAGTTTTACGAGATATGATCTTAAGAAGTTTCTTACCTGTATTAATTTTAAGAATCAAACACACAAAAATATGTGCATGATGTTAAGGTGGGCTTTATGTGGTCTTATGGCACGGCATGTAAATATGCCATAGGTATAATGAATGCATGTATCTGGAGAGCTAGTCCCTTGTAGGCACATGGTTAGAACTCCCAATCAGAAGAATGGAAGAGCCGCATTTGTGCTACCGTGTTTCCCCGATAGTAAGACACCCCGATAGTAAGACGTAGTGGGGGTTTTAGGGGGATCGGCTTATGTAAGACGTACCCCGAAAGTAAGACATACCGGTAGTAAACTGTACATTGGAAAAATAGCTATATACCGGTACCTTTTGAATTAACTGCGGGATGCGGACGCAGGCGGGGGGGCTCACTCACCGTCGGGCACCCCGTCGCCCGTTAGCGGAGGAGAGCGGTGTCAGCGCCGCCACCCGCCCCCGCCTGCTCAGGTCCCCGGCAGCAGCTGGCACAATACTTACCTCTCCCGTGCCTCCGCTGCCGCAGCTACGGGCTCCAGGGGCCGCCGGCGCTTCCTTTCACAGCAGCGCCGCTGAATGACGTCATCATTCAGCGGCCGGCTGTGGCAGAGAGCACGGACGCCGGCGGACAGGTGAGATGTGTGTGTGTGTGTGTGTGCGTGCTTGTGTGTCTGTGTGCATCAGTGTGTGTGTATGTGAGAGAGTGCTTGTGTGCTGCATGTGTGAGGGGGGAGGTCAGTGATGATGGGGAGGCATTTATGACAATGGGGAGGCATTGATGATAATGAGGAGGCATTGATGACAATGGGGAGGCATTGATGACAAAAATCGACATTTATTTTCCAATATAAGACATACCCGAAAGTAAGACATATTGGTACTTTTGGGGGTAAAAAGAATGTAAGACACTGTCTTACTTTCGGGGAAACACGGTACCACCTCCCCAGGGACCCTGATCTCAAGATGAATGTGGGGCCCTATCTATTATTCTTGTCATGTTCCGTGGATATGCCACACATGTATCAGATGGGGAAGCCGCTGTAATCTATCACTGCTGTTAATGTGCCGAGAAAGCATCACAAAAAGAGAAGCC
>JARQOD010000003.1:280294065-280404599 GCA_033576555.1 Oophaga sylvatica | reverse complement strand
GAAAGAACTTTCGCATGTGGAATGGCGAGTTAAAGAAGACCGGGTTGTGGGTGCCTTTGCGATGCAGAGTCCAGAACTGTTGAGTCTCCTCCAATGGTGCCAGGGGGAAGGAATGGAGAATCGGACAGGACCCATGACCTAGATAGAGGGGGTGTGGTAAGACCAGGCAGGGAGCAGGAAGCGTGGGAAAAATGAAGAAGTTTCACGCCGGTAGGGAGAGAGGAAGCAGAGGTGTACGGCACCTCTGCAGCGAGAGACACAGAGCGGAGCAGTGCCTCAGCAGAACTTACGTGAGAGCCCCCAAGAGTCAGCGAGTGCGCATAGCGTCGGGCACTCAGCTAAGCAACGTGCAGTGCTCGCAGTGAGAAGTGGGTGCCAGGTGCTGGACACTGCGGTGTGTTCCCCATCTTTCACAGGCATGCAGCGGAGCACGCATAGGACCGAGACTTCTGCAGCACTTCTCCCCCACACTTCTGCTGCACAGATTAATGGACTAGGGGCTCAGCGGGCAGAACCGGTGACCGCCCGCTGCCGCCAGAAGCTGGACCGTGATTTGGTGGGTCACGTCTGAAGACTCCGTGCCAGCCATTGCCAGTATTCCAACCCCCATCAGACCGCACGTGGATGAGGAAGAAAGAAGTTATGATAAGTGAAGTTCAGATACCAGACTGTTGTGTTACACTTTACCTTTAACTGCTATTGTCTATTAACTCCCAGCGAGGAGATCTTTCTCACTATCTTTGTTTTAAATTAAACTGTATTGTTGTTAAGGATTGTTCTACAATCCCTGCATCCTCGTACCCGCTTACAACAGGAGTCAGGAGCCGGCTGCTGCGGCTAATGCCTGTGCCTGCTGCTAAAGAGAAATGAATATTCACAGCGCTGGCAGTGAATATTCAATGCTCTTTAATAGCAGGCACAGTAGTCGCACCCGCCGGCTATCCTGCAGCTGCCAGGTTATCTTGTGTGCCCACTACTTAAGGGAATGAATATTCATGGCAGGGCGTGGAGAACAGTGAATATTCATTCCCTTTAGTAGCGGGAACACCCGACAGCTGAGGTTACTGTACCCACTATTAAAGAGCAATGAATATTCACTGCCCTCCACGCCCATAGTCCTGGCGTGGAGAGCAGCGAGTACTCAGACAGCTGTCCTCTGCTTGTAAGCAGCGCAAGACAACTGCCACGCATACAAGTATAAATCAGCTGCTAGCATCAGAACAAGACGCTGCAAGGGAGCATAGGGAAGGTTAGTAGGATGGTTTATTTTTTTAATGTCTTTCTGATGGGGGCCATACATACCAAGATAGGGATGAGGGGGCCATGCATACAAGGATGGGGATGAGGAGGCCAAGTACACCAGAATGGGGATGAGGAGGCCGTGCATACCAGTATAGGGATGAGGAGGCCATGCATACCAGCATGGGTATGAGGAGGCCATGCATACCAGGATGGGTATGAGGAGGTCATGCATACCAGGATGGGTAAGAGGAGGCCATGCATACCAGGATGGGTATGAGGAGGCCATGCATACCAGCATGGGGATGAGGGGGCAATGCATACCAGCATGGGGATGAGGAGGCAATGCATACCAGAATGGGGATGAGGGGACAATGCATACCAGGATAGGGATGAGGGGGCCATGCACACCAAGATAGGGATGAGGGGGCCATGCACACCATGATAGGGATGAGGGGGCCATGCACACCAAGATAGGGATGAGGAGGACAATTCATATTTCACATTGACATGCTTTAGCATGATAGAGTGCAACCTTTTTTTTGTATATTGTAAATGGAGGTAGCTCCTCCTGGTATGCACCTATTCACACTACTCTGAATATGCCAGTCAGTTTTTTATTTCTATGTTAGTTTACGGACCGAGCATTCCGCCCTTCAACATGTGGTGATTTTAATTACAGCAGGTTCCTTCTTACCCACAAATGCAGGCATTGCTGAGAGAAGAGTCCACATTCACCCAGGAATTCAAACATCAGCTTTAGAGAGGTATTCACACACGTAGGGAGTGGGACCCATCTAATTTTTGAGACCACCTTGATGATGGTTGATGGGCAGATATAATTTGGCCAAATTTTATGCTAAGCGTCTAAATTTTTTTTCCTAATATTCAAAAGCCGTATTGCTATTCATATATTTCACATTGACATGCAACCTTTTTTGTATATGACTAGATTTTTGCCATCTAATCTGTGAGCAGCATAAAGAAGAGACAGGGACCCCGATTACAGTGATGTGTTACATACTGGACTCTTGCTGTAGTTTTGAGAAAATCACTGTTTAATCAACAGGACATCATCACTAGTAAACCTGCTGCTATGTAGTCTTCCATATGAATAAGCTCTGCATAACCTCATCTGCAAACCTGATTGGTAGTTTTCTGCCTATGCACAGTGTACACCGAAACTGTTGATCAGTAACGTGGGCAGGTTATACAGAGCTCATCATTCACAGAACTGGCAGATCTACAGCAGATAGTGATTTTATCAAAACTGCAGCAAGCAACATCTTTAAGGTGCCCATACACGAACACTTAGCTCATGGCAGACAAATGCAGTTCTCTCTCATATGCAACTGCTTCAAAATGGGTGCTGGCTTGTAATGTCTCCCACACTTCCACTCGCAGAATCAACTATTTGACGGTAGGTGTGAGAAACCACCCCCGCTTCCCTAAAAAGGGTTTTTTTATGAGAAAAATACGGATTTTTGTGTTACTCACCGTAAAATCCTTTTCTCCGAGACGCTCATTGGGGACACAAGACTGTGGGTGTATGCTACTGCCGCTAGGAGGCTGACACTAAGTAAATATAAAAAAAGGTTAGCTCCTCCTCCGCCGTATACACCTCAGCACTGGCCGCAGGCAAACCCAGTTTAGTGCAAAAAGCAGTAGGAAGCTAAAGAATAAATCAGTGTTAACACAGGTACAATATATCCAGAAGTAAATCTACTGATATAGACCCAAGAAATAGAATTAACTCCAAAACGAAGCCATCCGGCTATTAGGGAGGGTGCTGTGTCCCCCAATGAGCGTCTCGGAGAAAAGGATTTTACGGTGAGTAACACAAAAATCCGTATTTCTCCTTCGTCTCATTGGGGGACACAAGACTGTGGGACGTCCCAAAGCAGTCCCTTGGGTGGGAAACCGACTCCACAGTGTAATTTATGACAGGCATTGCCTATAGGTGCGCTACCGCGCCCTGAAGAATCCTTCTACCCAGACTTGCATCCGCTGAAGCCTGAGTATGGACATTATAATGTTTGGAGAAAGTATGCAGACTGGATCAGGTTGCCGCCTTACAAACCTGTTCCGCCGAAGCTTGATGCCGAAGAGCCCAGGAGGCACCCACTGCCCTGGTGGAGTGAGCCTTGATTCCTGCGGGAACCACAGCGCCTCTGATGCGGTAGGCCTCCTGAATGGTCAACCGTATCCATCTGGCTAAAGTTGACCTAGAGGCAGCGAGTCCCTTCCTGCGACCTCGGGGAGGATAAACAGCGTGTCCGTCTGCCGAAAGGATGCTGTCCGAGATACATATCTCCTGAGTGCTCTCACCAGATCCAACGTATGGAGAGCCTTCTCCACTCGGTGTGTCGGAGCTGGGCAAAATGAGGGCAAAACAATGTCCTCATTAATATGGAATGAGGACACGACTTTAGGCAAAAAAGGTGGTGTTGGCCTGAGCACTACCTTATCATGATGGAAAAGTAAGTACGGAGCTCTACAAGACAGTGCTGCCAGCTCCGAAACCCGCCTTATGGATGTTATGGCTACCAAAAACACCACTTTCCATGACAGGTAAGTCAGGGAAACCTCCTGAAGAGGCTCAAATGGAGATTCCTGCAGGACTCCTAGGACCAGATTAAGATCCCAAACCTCTAAGGGAGCCCTGAAGGGGGGTACTATATGGACAACCCCTTGAATAAAGGTCTTAACCTGCAAATTAGACGCGATTCTTCTCTGAAAAAGAACCGACAAGGCCGATATCTGTCGTCTAAGAGTACTTGGAGCTAGACCTGAATCTAGGCCCGCTTGGAGAAAAGACAGAATGTTTGGAATTGAAAACAGAAGCGGGGAACAACCCTGTTCCCGGCACCATGCAAAAAAGACCTTCCAAGTACCATGGTAGATACGAGCCGAGGTGGGTTTCCGAGCGCTAGCCATTGTAGCAGCGACTTTTTTGGAAAATCCAGCCCTGGTTAGGATCCAAGATTCAACGGCCAGGCCGTCAAACACAGGACCGCTGAGCTCTGGTGGTAGACTGGGCCCTGGGAGAGAAGATCCACGCGTTCTGGCAGACGCCAGGGTGCGTCGGCGAGCAACTGTACTAGCTCTGCGTACCATGAACGACGCGGCCAATCCGGAGCAATTAATATCGCTGGGACCCCCTCTAACCTGATCTTTCTGATCACCCTTGGAAGCAGAGCTATCGGTGGAAACAAGTATGGAAGATGAAACTGATTCCACGGTAGAACCAGGGCGTCCACTGCAATTGCCTGCGGATCTCGGTATCGGGAGACGAAGTTGGGCACCTTGGCGTTTACCCTGGAGGCCATCAGGTCCACATCTGGGGTTCCCCAGCGTAGACATATCTGCTGAAAAACTTCGGGATGTAGCGACCATTCCCCTGACGCTATCCCGACGGCTGAGGAAATCCGCTGCCCAGTTCTCTCGCCCGGAATGTGGACCGCTGATATCACAGAGTGATTTCTCTCTGCCCAGGTCAGAATATGTTTTACTCGTGCATGGCCGCCCTGCTGCGGGTACCCCCTGATGATTTATGTATGCCACCGCCGTGGCATTGTCCGATTGTATCCGGACAGGGCAGCCAGCCAGATGATGGTGAAAACTCTTCAGAGCCAGCCGAACAGCTCGGATCTCTAGAACATTGATCGGGAGGGTTGATTCCTGCCGACACCATGCCCCCTGGGCTGTACAGTGACGAAACACTGCTCCCCATCCGAGAAGGCTGGCGTCTGTTGTGACTATCAGCCAATGGACTGGAGGAAAAAAATCGCCCTTGGAGGAGAGTGGTGCTGTTTGTCCACCATGTGAGCGTCTGTCTGACCTGCAGGGACAGACGGCACCGAAGATTGAGCGAGTAAGGGCTCCTGTTCCATATTGCCAAGATTGCATGCTGGAGGGAGCGGAGATGGAACTGGGCAAATGGAATGGCCTCGATTGCCGCCACCATCTTTCCTAGGACCCTCATGCAAAACCGGATGGTGTGAGGTATCGGTTGGCGAAGGACCCGTACCTCCTGACGGAGAACTAGGGCCTTGTCCCGAGGAAGAGTTATCAACCCCTGAGCAGTGTTGAAGATCATCCCCAAAAAGGTGATCTTTCGAGACGGCACAAGAGACGACTTTTTTAGATTCACCAGCCACCCTAGGCGAGCAAGGGTGTCTAGCGTAATGTTGACACTTTCCTCGCAGGCTTGAAAGGATGGACCCTTGATGAGGAGATCGTCTAAGTATGGCAAGATGACTATCCCCCGGGAGTGCAGAATGGACACAACTGCAGCCATAACCTTTGTGAACACCCTGGGGGCTGTGGCTAGCCCGAAGGGCAAGGCTGCGAACTGAAAGTGAAGATCGCCGATGGCGAACCGAAGAAACCTTTGATGAGGAGGGAATATGGGAATATGAAGATATGCATCCTGAATGTCTATTGACGCTAGAAATTCCCCCTTTTCCATGCTTGCAATGACCGAGCGGAGAGACTCCATTCGGAAATGTCGAATCCTGACGAATTGGTTCAGACGTTTTAGGTCCAAAATAGGCCTTACAGTGCCGTCTTTCTTGGGTACTATGAACAGATTGGAATAGAACCCTTGACCCTTTTCGACCTCTGGTACAGGAACAATGACCCCGCTGCACCGAAGAGATTCGACCACCTTGAATAAGGCGTGAACCCGGGAATCTTTTTTGGGAAGACGCGAGGGAAAAAAACGATTTGACGGCAGGCTGATAAATTCTATTTTGTACCCTGAGGTGACTAACTCCCTGACCCACTCGTCGTGAGTAATTGACAGCCAAGTTGGGCGAAACCAGAGTAAGCGGCCGCCTACTCTGGACGAATTGACCGGATTCTGCCTCCAGTCATTTGTCCGAATATCTTTGGGGTTTAGACCCTCTAGATCAGGGGTGGGCAATTAATTTTGCCAGGGGGCCGCATGAGAAATTGGGATGGTTTTAGAGGGCCGGACTAATATAATTAACTCCGTTCTACCCAATACTGTATATATACATATATATATATATATATATATATATATATATATACTGTATACTGTATATATACATACCTGCCCATTATCATCATCTTCTCCCCATCATCATCAATGCCTCCCCATTATCAGCAATGCCTGCCCATCATCATCTTCTCCCATCATCAATGCCTGCCCATTATCATCAATGCCTGCCCATTATCATCATCTTCTCCCCATCATCATCAATGCCTCCCCATTATCAGCAATGCCTGCCCATCATCATCTTCTCCCATCATCAATGCCTGCCATCATCAATACCTGCCCATTATCATCATCTTCTCCCTATCATCATCAATGCCTGCCCATCCATCATCATCATCTTCTCCCCATCATCAATGCCTGCCCATTATCATCAATACCTGCCCATTATCATCATCTTCTCCCCATCATCATCAATGCCTGCCCATCATCATCATCATCATCTTCTCCCCATCATCAATGCCTGCCCATTATCATCAATATCTGCCCATTATCATCATCTTCTCCCCATCATCAGCAATGCCTCCCCATTATCAGCAATGCCTGCCCATCATCACACACAGACAGCACATAAGCACACACACACACACACACAGCACCGCACTACATAGACACAGACACACACAGAGACACGTCTTACCTGTCCAGCATCCCCGCTCTCTGACACAGCCGGCCGCTGAATGATGACGTCATTCAGCGGCCGGCTGTGAGAGGAAGCGCCGGTGGAGCCCGGAGCTGCAGCAGCGGAGGCACGGGAGAGGTAAGTATTGTGCCAGCTGATGCCGGGGCCCTAAGACTGCCGGGGCCCTGAGACTGCCGGAGCGCCTCCGCGGGCCGGTCACTGACAGCCGGCGGGCCGAATGCGGCCCGCGGGCCGCCCCTTGCCCGGGTCTGCTCTAGATCTTGGCTGTTGAGATCGCATTCTTCCCAAAGGGTTGGTCTTGTAGGAGACCTGGCGATCTCTGGCCTGATTAGGTCGTCCTGCGCTGGAGGTGGCTGTTGCGGCCCAACCTGGGTTACGAAAAGCCCTAAACCGAGGCTGAAGTTGTCGGCGAAAAGGCTGTCTAATCTTTTGCTGAGGAAGGAAACTGCTCTTCCCTCCTGTCGCATCAGATATGAGCTGATCCAGCTTCTCGCCAAATAACCGGCCACTCTGATACGGTAAGGATGTGAGTGGTTTTTTTGAGGTTGAGTCCGCTCGCCAAGTTCTTAACCACAAGGATCTTCTGATAGCAATCGCATTGGCAGCAGCTAGAGCTGCGCAATTTGCCGCATCCATGGAAGCGTTAATTAAGAAGTCTCCTGCAAGAGCTATCTGATTAGAGATCTCAGTTACTTCAGACGGCACTTCTATTCCGTGGAGAGCTCTATTTAGAGACTCCGACCAGGATATCATGGCCTTAGCAACCCAAGTTGCTGCAAAAGAAGGAGAGAGAGCAGAGCCTGATGCCTCAAACACTGAGCGGGCCAAGCTCTCAATCAGACGGTCCGTTGGATCCTTGATCGAGGAACCGTTGGGAAGAGAGAGAAGCGTCTTGGACGCTAAACGCGATACCGGAGGGTCGACTGCAGGAGATTCCGCCCACTTCTTCAGAAGTTCGGGAGCAAAAGGATATCTGGTATTAATAGCCTTTTGTCCTGCGAAGCGTTTGTCCGGCTTTTCCCGGTGGCGCTGCACCAGCTCTTCAAACTCAGGATGAGCACCAAAAACCTTATGAGTTTGCCTGGCTCGTTTGAAGGACACCTTATGACCAGAGGCCAAGGTGGACTCGTCGTCTACCCCCAGGGATTGATTGACAGCTTCAATTAGACTGTCAATTGTCTCCTGACAACTTGGTGCTTCTAAATTGAGGGAACCTTCAGAATCGGAATCCGAATATTGATCACTCGCCCCCAAAGGTGAGGGAGAGCGAGAAACAGAACTGAAGGATGCCGAGGCCCCAGACGGCATAGGCGACACAGTGTGGGTTTGCTTCCCCTGTGTCTGCCTGGTGAGAGCACGGCCCCTGCAGGCCGGAGGTTCCTGAGCCGTAGCCAAGACGGATGAACCACTGTCCCTGCTCCTATCGGGAGCTTGAAGGGACTCGATTGCTCTCGTTAGTGACGCCATAGATTGAGACAGAGATAGGGCCCATTCCGGGGGACCTGACGCACTGGGCTCGGCTATAGGTGAAGGCTCCTGAGCCCGTTCGGAGTCACAGGCTTCACAGACCCGATTAGTCTGGGCGTGCGGAAAAGGGGACTTACAGGCAATGCATGCCGTATACAGCACCGTGTGGGTCTTAGCCCTTCTGGACATACTGGATCTGTCACAGAGTTCTTCCAGCAATTATTTGGATGTGGCGGTGCGGTATAGCGGAGTGGAGCGCAGCGAAGGGAGCAACCAGGCTGGAGGTAGTAGCACTTACCCCAGTCCTGTATCCCCGAATGTCTAACAATGATGGGATGCCCGTCCTGCGAAGCGCTTGCGTCCACTGCTGTAAAGGGTCACTGGGCGCAAGAGAGAAGACGGAGGCTCCAGACTTCAAAAAAGCGCGCCTCCCTTTCAGAGGGGGCGTGCCTAAATAGCCGAGCCTAGGGGGGGAGGGGTCACGAGGCGCGGCCTAGCGCCGGGCAAAACCGGGGACTCAATTTCCGGCCGCGGCCTAGTCTCCGGCCGAAGCCGGGGACTAAATTTCCGGCCGCGGCGTAGGCCCAAAAAAAAACAGGGGGCGGGCCCGCCGGAGGTGTCGCTGCCAGGGGCGGAGCCCGGCTTATTTTCCGGCCAAAGCTGGGAGTAAGATTAGACGCCGCGGCCTAGTCCCCGGCCGAAGCCGGGGACTAAATTTCCGCCCGCGGCCTAGTCCCCGGCAGAAGCCGGGGGCTAAATTTTTGGCGGCGGCCGCCCAGAAGCCGGGGGGCGGGCCGCCGGAAGATGACGCTGTTTAGGGGGAGGAGCTCAGGACGGGGACCGGAGCCCGGCCTCCTGCTCCTGGCTGAAGCCAGGCTGAATCACCTACCGCCTCTCTGGGACGGAGCCCGGCCGATCTTCTCTCACCAGCGAAGCGCTTGTTCCTGACCCTCCAGCACATCCCTCGGCCCCACACCGATACCGTGGCTTCACTGAAGGTGGGTTCGGGTTTCGTCTCTGGCCGTAGCTGCTTGTAGTGGACTCTGTCTTTTTAGACAATATTCCCAGCGTCTCGCCCAGTCTCAAATTAGAGGGGGGCTTGCGGAACCAAAAATGGGGGACGGTGCAGGCACCCTAACTCCATCACCCCTTCAGGGGATGAGGAGAGGGACCGTCCGCCTCCTTGCAGCACCGCAGTCTGGCATTGGTGGTGCAGTGGGGGCCGCACGGACTATCTCCTGCCACTGTACAACCTAGGGTTTCAATACCTTAGGGTGGTCAGGGCTGAGTCCGGCATTCGTGTCCCACGTCGCGGGAGAGGATACGTGGAGGCTTCACTCCACGTGCTCGCCCGTTGATGGTTTGGGGAGATCGGACCCCTTCAAAAGGGTCCGTCGCCCCTATCTCATCTTCGTGGGAAAGTTGAAGGGAAAAAAAAAAAAAAAATGATCTGGAAGAAACCAGAACGTGTGCCTCCATCAGACACTAAGCATGAACTGGGTTTGCCTGCGGCCAGTGCTGAGGTGTATACGGCGGAGGAGGAGCTAACCTTTTTTTATGTTTACTTAGTGTCAGCCTCCTAGCGGCAGTAGCATACACCCACAGTCTTGTGTCCCCCAATGAGACGAAGGAAAAAAACTAACACTAAAGTAAAACATAATGAACTGGTTATATCTTTAACCCCTTAAAAATTGCACAATTTTTTTGTGTAGCTCAAATTTTTCCATCTCTTCTTCCAAGAGCCATATCCATTTGATTTTTTGTCAAGTGCTGCTACCTATCCATGGAAGTTTTTAAAGACTCGAGCGTCACAGAATCTGAACAGTGGTCATGGTACCCCTTCCACCAACTGTTAAGGGCCTCAGAGTTGAGATCACATATTACAGATATGCCAAACATATGCAGGCAAATGGAACAAATGCATACCACACTAAATATAAGAGGACCACTAAATAAGCATATGGCGAGTCATAAGTCATTGTTCACACACAGGAATTTTCAAGAGACGTGCTACAAAAAAAATGTGGGTTTGCCTTGGATTTTCTGACAGCAATGAAAAGAATTGGACACATTCTTCAGTAGGCAGCACGTGCTGCAGATAAACACATTTAACTAGATCAGCACTAATGTTATGGGCTCTGTACAACAGACAATAGAAATTTCTCTAGAAGTTAAAAAAAAAATCTAAAGAAAAAAAACGTTCTACAAGAGTAGTTATTTCCTTGGTCAATCATATTTGAAATACTCAGGTTGACTCATTTGTTGAGTTACAGACAATGAACTAGTACATTTCTAGATACACGTAGAATTCATTATTAATGAGAGCAGACATGCTTTGGTACTTTTGATTGAAAGAAAGGTGCTGCAGATGGCGGTATTTTCACTATGAAAAGTATCAGACCCACTGATAGAAAGCATACAATGTAACACAACCGCATTTAGCAGTAAATTTATGGCAGCAGAAGGTTCAAATACAGCACACTACATGCTGATGTACAATTTCTCTGTCCTTGCATTCAGATTTCTTGCAAATTTCCTTCCATCACTGGATATGACACACTAGTATTATAAAGTACCGTATTTTGCGGACTATAAGAGACACCCCAAATCTTGAGGAGGAAAACATTTTTTAAATTAAAATGGTGGTGCGCCTTATAGTGCCATTTTATGGTAGGTTAGCGGGTTGTAGGCGGTGGTGGAGCGGGATCGCAGGAGGCAGGGTTGCTGCTTCAGGAGGCCGGCTGTGGCAGGAGTGGGGTGATGCTGCGGGACAAGATCTCAATTTGTGCATGCGCCGCCTCTGGTGGCCATTTTCCTGAAGCCTGTCACAGGGTAATCAAGGGAAAGAGGACTCCAGCCAGTGAGTACCTGTAGCCTTGGGACACCCTCTTCTTCCATCATGGGGCCCGCAGCATCGCCCCCACTCCTGCTGCCACCGGCCTCCTGAGACAGTGACCCTGCCTCCTGTGAGCCAGCTCCACCACAGCCGCCCTCCCAAGTAGAGGTTACCTTCGCACCCCCATTTTACTTCCAAATATGAAGAAAAATGCATCTTATAATCGGAAAAATACGGTATATATACAGTATTTCTTAATGTAGTCACAACCCAATAAGTTTGAGGGAAACAGACATAAAAAAGCAGTTTTTAATTGCAACCATAGTACTAATCAGAAGACCATTTTAAATATATGTGGCTGTGTAACTGGAGGAGAGCAAATTAAGTTATATTCTCACCGCAGCTTCTTGCTTCCAGTCATCGGGGAAGGGGCTGGGCACAGTCAGCGCACCATTATCACTTCCCTTTCTCCTTGACAGACATGCTTTTCTTAGGCATATTTGCAGAGCAGGATTTCAGACAAGATGCAGGGGATTACAGCATGCTCGCTTAGTAGTGAGTGCTTGACTGTTCACAGTGCCCTACACGGCCCAATGTCGGGGATTAAGTGGCTGCAGGGAGAATATAACTTCATTTTCCCTGCAGCCAAACTTCCAGTTTGGGAAGGCTCACACCAACGTATGAATTGGGCAATTGCTATATAATTTTTTTTTTAAATCGGATTGCACACTGACCCATGTTACTCAATTAGGCAGGATAGATGGCTGTTTTGTTCACTGACAATCCGTATGTGAAAAAAAATCACAGCATGCTGCGATTTGACTCTGAAATCGGATAGACTCACCCTAGTCTATGGGTGTGAGAAAAATTGGATATCAGTCTGGAATCCGATTTCTACGGATACACTGCGATTCCAGAACAGTAAACTGTAAATGGTCATGTAAATAATAGGTGACACTGCAAAAAATGGATAATACGGACGACAAGTGAGAAAAAATAACACTTTTCTGGAAGCGAAAGGGATCAATTTTTTATACTGTTGTAGACAGTCACACTGATTTTAAATGGTATTTACTTGCGCTTGCAGATTAGCACTATGGGTGCAAGAAAATATGTGTTTTTGTTTTGTTTTTTTAAATTACAGGAGGTAAAAAAAAATGTATGGGTGATGGCCACTAAAGGAACAGCAATGCACTTCAGACAAAGAAAAAAGCTCTTTATTTAACCTTATAAGGCCTCATTCATGTTACATGTAGTTGTTTTTTCATTTTTTTTCATAAACACAGGATGTAATCATTATAATCTATGGCGCTATTCAAGTGTCCGTAATTTTTCATAGCTAGAAGGGTTTGTGCAAAACTCACGGAGATATGTACATTTTTTCCAGTATCACGGATGAAAAATGGCCAATAAAATTCTAAAAAGTCTGTGGAGCCGTGAAAAACACATACAGCACACGGATGGCATCAGTGTGCACTCAGTGTGCCATCCATTTCACTATTCAAAGTATAGGAGAAGCTTTATAATTTATCCATCAGTGAAAACCATAGATGACACATTGGTGATAAAACAGACAAAGACCGTACACTGATGACTAAGTCGTGATCGAAACGGACTGTACACTGATGGTAAAAGCGGCGGACACACAGACCTACACAGATGACAAACTGATGGTGAAAACACACACGGACCGTACACTGATGGTAAGGACGACAGACACACAGACTGACACTGATGACAAACTGATGGTAAAAACGGACACAAGGACACTGATGACACAAGGACCGTATACGGATGACACAATAATGGTATAAATGGACCATATACTGATGACACACTGATGGTAAATACAGATTGTACATGGATAACACAAAATACAGATGACATCAGTACCATTTTTTCACACAGACATATGAAGGAGACCTAAAAGTCAGTTCAGACTCCGCCTTTGCAGGGAACGAGGATCTCTAAATACAAGCTCTCAACCACAAATGTGACTCAAGACCATTATAAGTCCATATTTATACAGGTCATTTGACATAAATAAGAATAATTATCCCCATTAACACGGATTTTCCCAACGGAACGTTCTAAGCACAACAGA
This sequence comes from Oophaga sylvatica, assembly GCA_033576555.1. Taxonomy (NCBI): domain Eukaryota; kingdom Metazoa; phylum Chordata; class Amphibia; order Anura; family Dendrobatidae; genus Oophaga; species Oophaga sylvatica. The sequence goes on along the minus strand of JARQOD010000003.1, from coordinate 280,391,287 downwards.
ACATTTCTTGACACTTACTGCTATATAGTACACCTTCGCCTTCTCCACCAGCTGCCAGTTCTCCTTCAAGTCAAGGTGCTTTGTTTTATCATAGCAGTTAGCAGCCGCTAAGTTTGCGACCAGAGACCTGAAAATAATACAGATCAAGCTTTATTTTGGAGAAACCAATATGAATCAGTGAACCCTAAAAGGAATGTCATTGTTACCATCAGGTTTTCACATTAAATGTATTTTTATTCTATTTTTTCTACTGTCTGTAATATAATAATAATAATAATAATCTTTATTTATATGACACCAACATATTCCGCAGCGCTTTACACTTTAACAGTTTCAAAACACAAGTCATAGGTAACAACGTTAACAATACAATAATTAAAGCAAAATAAGCCGACCCTGCTCGTGAGAGCTTACAATCTACAATGAGGTGGGGGAGATACAAAGTACAGGTGTATATATACAATGGTGCATTTACAATGATGGTCCAGCCATCTTGAGGGAGTGAGGGATGGATGGAGATAGTGAATGGGCTAACACACACACTTACACATAGAATGACTTTGGTTAGTGAATGTGATAGGCCGCTCTGAACAAATGTGTTTTGAGGGAGCGCCTGAAACCATGCAAATTGTGGATAGTCCTAATTTCTTGGGGTAGAGCATTCCAGAGGATTGGCCAGCACGGGAGAAGTCTTGGAGTCGGGAGTGGGAGGTACGGATTAGTGCAGAGGTTAGTCGAACGTCGTTTGCAGAGCGCAGCAGTCGGTTGGGCCGATAGATAGAAATGAGGGAGGAGATGTAGGGGGGTGCTGCACTGTGGAGAGATTTGTGGGTGAGAACCAGTACTTTGAATGGATCCTATAATGAATGGGCAGCCAGTGTAAGGACTGGCGAAGAGCGGACGCGTCCGAGTACCGATTAGCCAGATGGATGACCCTGGCTGCTGCATTAAGGATGGACTGGAGAGGGGATAGTCGAGTAATGGGGAGGCCAAGTAATAGTGCGTTGCAGTAGTCCAGGCGGGAGTGGATCAATGCTACAGTGAGGGTTTTTGTTGTTTCCATTGTGAGGAAAGGGCGGATTCTAGAGATGTTCTTTAGGTGTAGACGGCAAGAGCGGGCAAGAGATTGTATATGGGAGGTGAAGGAGAGATTGGTGTCAAACATAACACCCAGACAGCGAGCCTGCTGCCGGGGTGTTATTATGGTGCCGCCCACAGAGAGGGAAATGTCAGATTTAGGGAGGTTATTAGATGGCGGGAGCAGAAGCAGTTCAGTCTTGGAGAGGTTAAGTTTCAGATAGAGAGCGGACATGATGTTGGAGACTGCGGACAGACAGTCGGTGGTGTTCTGTAGAACAGCGGGGGTAAGGTCGGGGGATGACGTGTATAGTTGTGTGTCATCGGCATAAAGATGGTACTGAAAGCCAAATCTGCTGATGGTCTGTCCAATTGGGGCCGTGTAGAGAGAGAAGAGAAGGGGGCCAAGGACTGAGCCCTGGGGTACACCGACAGTGAGAGGAAGAGGAGATGACGTGGAGCCAGAGAACGAGACACTGAAGGAGCGGTCAGAAAGATAGGAGGAGAACCAGGAGAGAACAGTGTCCTTAATACCTAGTGACTGGAGCCTAGACAGTAGGAGACGGTGGTCAACCATGTCAAAAGCTGCAGAAAGGTCGAGTAGAATGAGCAGAGAGTGGTCACCGTTACGTTTTGCTGTAAGAAGGTCATTGGTCACTTTGATGAGTGCAGTTTCAGTCGAATGTAGGGGTCGGAAGCCGGACTGTGAAGGGTCTAGGAGGGAGTGAGTGGAGAGGTAACGGGTGAGGCGGGAGTATACTAGGCGCTCCAAAAGTTTAGAGATGAAGGGGAGATTGGAGACCGGTCTGTAGTTGTTTGTGCAGGAAGGGTCAAGAGTGGGTTTCTTTAGTAGTGGAGTAACGATGGAGTGTTTGAAGGAGGATGGGAAAATGCCAGAGGAGAGGGAGAGATTAAAGATTGTAGTTAGGTGAGTTGTGACAACTGGAGAGAGAGACTGGAGGAGATGTGAGGGGATGGGGTCGGTAGTGCATGTAGTCGGACGAGAGGAAGAGAGGAGTCTGGAGACTTCTTCTTCAGTGATGGTATCAAATGTGGAAAGTGAGCCAGGGGAAATGCAGGGTGGGATGGGGGTCACAGCACTTGGTGGTTGAGAGCAGATTTCCTGACGGATAGTATCTATTTTTTCTATAAAGTGGGAGGCCAGGTCGTCAGCACAAATGTCTGTGATAGGGGCTTGTGCTTTTGGCCTGAGGAGGGAGTGAAAAGTGTCAAAGAGTTTCGTGGGGTTGTTGGCTAGTGAGGAGATCAGTGTGGTGAAGTAGGTCTGTTTGGCGAGGTGAAGGGCAGCATTATAAGTTCTTAACATGAATTTAAAGTGGATGAAGTCTTCTGGTGTGCAGATTTTTCTCCAGAGGCGTTCAGCACTCCTAGAGCATCGCTGAAGAAATTGAGTTTGCAATGTGAGCCAGGGCTGTTTTACTGTGTGTTTGGAGGTTCTGAGGGTGAGCGGTGCTACTTGGTCAAGGGTGTTTCTAAGAGTGTCATTGTAGTGATGAACAGCCAGATCAGTACAGGAAAAAGAGGAGATTGGGGACAGCGATAAGTGTAGGGAGTCTGAAAGTGTCTGAGGGTTAATGGCTTGTAGATTTCTGAATGTGTGGTAGGTGGGAGTGCGCTGGGGTGGTGGAGGATTTGTGAGCGTGAAGGAGAGAATGTTGTGGTCAGAGAGTGGAAGCGGTGAGTTATTTAGGTGGGAGATTGAACAGAGGCGGACAAAGACCAGGTCAAGGGTGTTGCCATCCTTGTGTGTCTCAGAGGTTGAAAGCTGTGAGAGGCCTAGAGAAGTGGTTAGTGATAGAAGCTGAGATGCAGATGTGGAAGTAGGGCTGTTAATGGGGATGTTGAAGTCTCCAAGGATAAGGGTTGGTAGTTCTGAGGACATGAAGTGCGGCAGCCAGGCTGAGAAGTGGTCGAGGAACTGGGTGGGTGAGCCTGGGGGCCGATATATGACCGCTACTCTGAGGGAGAGGGGATGGAAGAGCCTGATGGTGTGGACCTCAAAAGAAGGGAATGAGAGTGATGGAATTGGGGGGATGACCTGGAAAGTGCATTGTGGGGACAGGAGTATGCCAACTCCACCACCATGTCTGTTTGTGGGTCTCGGGGAATGGGAGAACTGTAAACCACCATAGGAAATGGCGGCAGGGGAGACCGTGTCAGAATCCTGAATCCAGGTTTCAGTGAGTGCCAACAGATTAAGAGAGTGGTTCAGAAAGTAGTTGTGCAGGAAGGGTAGCTTGTTGCATGCAGACCCTGGATTCCAGAGGGCACAATTGAAAGAAGGAGATGAGGGAGTGCAAGTAATATTAATAAGATTATTATGGTTTCGGAATGAGGTAGGGTAGGGATTGAGGTTGGGGGATGGTGGACCAGGGTTGGGGGAGATGTCCCTGAAATCAGTAGGAGTAGGAAGATAAAGAGCAGGTAGTTTTTGGAATTGTAAGTAGGTTTTTTCTGTGATGTGTTTGGGCAAGATGGGCTGAGGTTTTTCAGGAAGATGAGGAGTGCATGGGAGCTGTACATGGGAGAGGGAAGGATAGAGGGGCTGATGTGTATGAGTCGTGATGGAGGGGGGATGGGACGGTGAATGTGGATGGCAAGGGAACACAGGAGGATAGGGATAAAATACATAATTAAAAAGAAGCAAAGTGTGGGATACCTGATTCCAGTACTGATTAATATATTGGTCAACTTACAGTCAAATTCCAGTCCAATTCTAGTCTAATTCATAGTATAGTAATTAGAAATCTGTAATTTGAAATATGGAATTTGAAATAGTAATCCTGTGCAGACTACGTCTGTGCAGACGCATGGCTCTGAATATATCTAGGACTGAGGTGGATCAGCTGTGAGGGGGGATGTGGGCGTGATTACCCAGACCACATGGTCACAGATAAGCAAAGCTAATAAAAGAGGGGGAAGGGGCTGGCGCTAGGTATGCATGGAGGACACAAGGGGAATGAATGCAATTGTGAATACAGGAGGATGGGTAAGTGAAATGCCAGGGATATTATATGCACTTATTAAACAGTCAAAAACAGAGAAAAAGCTGCATAGATGATTGCACACCATGCAAAATTAAGCAGTTCAAAAACACACACACAGCAATTTGGCAAAGCTGGAGATATTTGCTTCATACCATGCAAAATTAAGCAGTTCAAAAACACACACACAGCAATTTGGCAAAGCTGGAGATATTTGCTTCATACCATGCAAAATTAAGCAGTTCAAAAACACACACACAGCAATTTGGCAAAGCTGGAGATATTTGCTTCATACCATGCAAAATTAAGCAGTTCAAAAACACACACACAGCAATTTGGCAAAGCTGGAGATATTTGCTTCATACCTGTAGGAAGAGGAGATACTATAATACTATAATACTACATATATTAATACAAATTGTGAACGTCAGCAATTCGTACACTAGCCACTAAGCCGAATACAAGCTTCATGTTCTGTACAACTGACCCTTCAGCATTGTCATCAAGTGTAGGATTACAATGAAAAGTAAGATGTCTCTCAATTAGGGTTGAGCATTCCGATACCGAAACCCGGTTCCGATACCTGAAATCCAATGTAAGTCTATGGGAACAAAATATCGGAATTTTTTAATTCCAATATTTTGTTACCATAGACTTACATTGGATTTCCGGTATCGGAACCGGGTTTCGGTATCGGAATGCTCAACCCTACTCTCAATATTTACATCTCTAGCAAAAAATTTCAGTTTGTCTGATTTTTCTCTTTATAGGTATATTTTTGAGTAGAATGTAAATTGCTTTTTTATTCTATAAACTACTGACAACATGTCTCCGAATTTCCAAGCAATAAATTTTGCATTTATTTTCAGAAAATGAGAAATGGTCAAAATAACAAAAAAATGCAGTGCTTGCAGACCTCAAATAATGCTGAGAAAACAAGTTCATAATTATTTAGAAACAACAATACTAAAGTTGTAACTCAGGAAGAGTTCAGAAATCAATATTTTGTGGAATAACCATGATTTTTAATCACAGCTTTCATGCGTCTTGGCATGCTTTCCACCAGTCTTTCACACTGCTTTTGGGTGACATTATGCCACTCCTGGTACAAAATTTAAGCAGTTCTTTGCTTGATGGCTTGTGACTATCCATCTTCCTCTTGATTACATTCCAGAGGTTTTCAATGGGGATCAGGTCTGGAGATTGGGCTGGCCATGACAGGGGTTTGATGTGGTGGTCCTATATCCACACATTGATTGACCTAGCTGTGTGGCATGACGCATTGTCCTGCTGGAAAAAAAAACAGTCCTTAGAGTTGGGCAACATTGCCTGAGCAGAAGGAATCAACTGTTTTTCCAGGATAACCTTGTATACAGCTTTATTCATACGACCTTCGCAAAGAATAACCTGCCCAATTCCAGCCTTGCTGAAGCATCCCCAGATCATCACCGATCCTCCACCAAATTTCACAGTAGGTGCAAGACACTGTGGCTTGTACGCCTCTCCAGGTCTCCGTCTAACTATTAGACGACAAGGTGTTGGGCAAAGCTGAAAATTAGACTCATCAGAGAAGATTACCTTACTCCAGTCCTCTATGGTCCAATCCTTATGGTCTTTGGCAAACTTCAGCCTTGCTCTGCTTTGCTTCTCATTGATGAAAGGCTTTTTTCTAGCTTTACATGACTTGAGCCCGGCCTCTAGGAGCCTGTTATGAACTGTTCCTGCCGTTCACTTCACCTCAGCTGCCATTTGCCATTCCTTTTGTAGGTCACGATGTCATCCTGCGGTTGCTGAGTGACATTCAAATAAGATGACGGTCATCCCGGTCGGTGGAGAGTCGTTTTCGCCCTCTGCCTGTCTGTGGCTTTGTTGTCCCCAATGTCTGCTGCTTGACCTTGTAGTAACGGACTGCCATCTTAGAAATTTTAAGGATGGAGGCAACATGACACTCACTGTATACCTCTGCTAGTAAAGCCTGAATTGAGCCCTTTTCCTCACTCAAGACTTTTCTTTTCAACTCCTTTAGCATGGTTAAAAGATATTTTTTTCATTCCTATTACTTTTGGGATATTACTAGCACTTCTTTTGCTATCCTGATTTAGTTCAGGTGATCACCTAATCAGAAGCACATTAAATAGAATGAGTTGTACTCTGGTTCAGGAAAGATGTATATCTTTGTACCGTGTTAGCCAGTAGATAGAAAAATATTTAGAATGGAGAGTCCTCAGTAGTTGATACCTTTTAATGGGTAACTGAAAAGATAAATTGCAAGCTTTCGAGACTACTCAGGCTAGACTAATACAAAATCTGAAGAATCACATATTTATAAACAACTCAGCACAAAAACAATGCAATAGGTAAGACAAGTGACGTGAAGCAGAACTGTCATTATGGGAGATAGATTATGTTCATCTCTATCTCCCATAATGACAGTTCTGCTTTACGTCACTTGTCTTATCTATTGCATTGTTTTTCTGCTGTGTGGTGTATAAATATGTGATTCTTCAGATTTTGTATTAGTCTTTGCCTGATGAAAAGACCTGAGTAGTCTTGAAAGCTTGCAATTTGTTACCATCTTTTCAGTTAGCCATTAAAAGGTATCAACCACTGAGGACTCTCAATTCTAAATATTTTTGTACTCTGGTTGCAATTCAACTAACACTGGAATGGAATGGCTGTCAGACATGTAGATAAGCTGATTTTATAAAACTGTGCAGTGGTCCTTAATTTTTTTGCCAGAGCTGTACATATGCACACTATAAGTGAAGGCTGCTCCATTCTCAATAGGTGATAGTCACAGTTTCCTTGCTCCCCTTAACCCTACAGTGACTTTAGCTTGGATTAGAACATACAGTACATAGAAAGCTCACCAGAAACGTCAGTGCATCAAAGCAAATTTCTTGCAGTCTTATGTCCATGTGGCTGCTCAAAGAACAGTATCAGTCTACTGTTGGCTTAGGCCTCTTTCACACATCCGTCTTTTTGTATCGGGCATGATCCGTCGAACACCTGAAGGGCCGGATCCGGCACTGAAACAAAAAAACTGATGCAACGGATCCGGTTTTTTGCTGGATCCGTCCTGAACTTTTGAACCCAGAAAAAGAGGGTTTCTGATGCCCGGAGACACTGGAAAATGTAGTAGCAGTAGTAGTAGTAGTAGTAGTAGTGTAGTAGTAGTAGTAGTAGTCATAGTAGTCCTTGATTTCCAGAATCCGGATCAGACTTTTGCCGGATTGCACAAAAGTCTGATCTGGTTCCATTGAATTATATTGTTTCCGGCCGCCTGATGCGCCGCTTCAGGCACATCAGGCGGCTCCGGCAAAAAAACAAACCTTACATGCTCCGTTTTGTCCGGCCGCCGGAATGTACATTTCCGCCGGATCCGGACAAAAACTGATACAACGCAATGACATCAGGCGCGATCCGGCGCTAATGAAAGTCAATGGAAAAAAAACGCATCCGGCATTACATTTCGCCGGATGCGGTTGGACAAAAAAATGCCGGAGGGCGCCGTCAGGCGCACAACGGATGTGTGAAAGAGGCCTTAGTGGCCCGTGAAAAAATAGCAAGATTATTTGTTTGTTTTTGTAACAAAGTGTGATATGATGATCTTATAGATTTAACATAAAAATATGATCATGTTTGGTAGCACATTCCCTTTAAGGCATATCAGCGAAAACACAGAATATGTGTAATGTAAGCGCATACCAATACACAAAGGCTCAGTCCAACACCTCATATCTCCATTTTTTTTTTAATTTCTCCTCTCTCCATTGTAGAGATATTTACTTCTAAAGTTTGGAATACTGCCCTGATACCCATGATAGATCTACAGTGTTATGTACATTGGTATTACAGCACACTTCCCCTATCACGGCTCTGTAACGGCAGTAATTGCTCGCAGTGAGAGGATCTTCGTGTAATATGGTTAGATATATCAGTCTCGCCACATCACAGGGAAACAGCCACTACTGACCTTCCGTGTAGGAAGCTGCCTTCTTAGCATAGGGCAGCTGTATGCAGAGGAAACAGTAAATGCCCCTAGATTATAATATCTGCTAAAGCCTTGGTTGAAGAGGAAATTATAATTTTAGGTGCTCTAAACTTTAGAAGCAAATAACTACATAATGAAGAGGAGAAATAAAGTAAAACTTATTTTTATTCAGACCTTTGGTACTTTTACCATTATGCAGCTAGTTCAGCAGGTATAACGTAGTGAAAGACCCTGTAAAACAAACATGTCAAATCATCTATGCTGCCTTTGTGAGTGCAGGATACATGAGAAAGTGAGAAAAGCTTTGTGGTGTGTAGGTTGATGGCATTTTGGGTATGGATTTGAGAAAAGGATCCTACTGGGGGGTTAGCAAGACCCGATTATCACTATTCCATTATTGCCAAGCATGCCGGTCTCTTCTGATAGTCCTATGAGGATTTACTCTGCTCTCTACCAAGACATTTTTTCATATTATATATATAAGAAATTCTTATCAAATAATGCCAATGCCACAAAAACTAAAGTAATACCAAAAAGGTGTCTGTCACTTCCGAAATGCAAACTGAATTAATTGAACAAGTACAGTATGTATTGTACTTAGCCCCTATATAAATCATATTTTCAGTATACAATTCACTGTTGGTGAAATTAGTTTGAAAACGCTTTAATATAACATACACAAATGAGAAGGCTTTGGTGCACTGTAATGCCTTCCTTAATTTGTATACTCAGCACTTCCCAGTCTCTGACAGTGAATGCTTGGCCAGCGCACTCTGAAAGCCAACCGCGGTACTGTGCATGGACACTGACTATGAAGGAATCAGCAACAATAGTACGGTGGAGAGTCCCTCTTACACCATTGCCTCCTGTCATGACAATGCCATTTCAACACCCAGAAGTGTAGGAGAAAGGAGAGATCAGTTATGTGCTCCTCCTGTCTTCAGTGCATCACTGAGTAGGTCTACACTGAAGACAGAAGGTGCACAAAACTGATCACTCCTCTCCTTTGAACTTGCTCACTACACTTCTAGGTGTAGAAGAGGTGGTGCCATGATCGGAGGCAATTCTAGGAGTAGAAGAGGTGATACCATGATCAGAGGCAACTCTAGGGTTAGAAGAGGTAGTGCCATGATCGGAGGCAAGTCTAGGGGTAGAAGAGTGGTGCCATGATCGGAGGCAATTCTAGGGTTAGAAGAGGTGGTGACATGATTGGAGGCAATTCTAGGGTGTAGAAGAGGTGGTGCCATGATCGGAGGCAATTCTAGGGTTAGAGGAGGGGGTGCCATGATCGGAGGCAATTCTAGGGTTAGAAGAGGTGGTGCCATGATCAGAGGCAATTCTAGGGGTAGAAGAGGTGGTGACATGATTGGAGGCAATTCTAGGGTGTAGAAGAGGTGGTGCCATGATCGGAGACAATTCTAGGGTTAGAGGAGTGGGTGCCATGATCGGAGGCAATTCTAGGGTTAGAAGAGGTGGTGCCATGATCAGAGGCAATTCTAGGGGTAGAAGAGGTGATGCCATGATCAGAGGTAATTCTAGGGTTAGAAGAGGTGGTGACATGATCGGAGGCAACTCTAGGGTTAGAGGAGGTGGTGCCATGATCGGAGGCAATTCTAGGGTTAGAAAAGGTGGTGCCATGATCGGGGGCAATTCTATGAGTAGAAGAGGTGGTGCCATGATCGGAGGCAATTCTAGGGTTAGAAGAGGTGGTGCCATGATCAGAGGCAATTCTAAGGGTAGAAGAGGTTGTGCCATCAGGGCTGTGGAGTCGGTAAGCCACAGTTGCGACTCCGACTCCTGGATTTTATCAGGTTCCGGCTCCGACTACTTCATAAATGGCCAATTCGTAACAATAAATTTACTGTTGTAAAATATTAACATCGTGCTTATTCAGTTGCTCACCATCATATTATAAGTAATCAGACCACTTAGAGCAAAAACTATATTTATTAGAATACAATTAGAATATAGCAAATAACTTTTATAAACTTTTCTAAACTCTTGTAAGTAAATATGCAAATAAACACTGTTATGCAGTTAATAATAAGAAATCTATAAATTTGTCCTCAGAAAAAGTATTGCCTCTGTCAGATCCTCCTTCATGGATGCCCTCAAATTTGATCTAATTATTTTGAGAGCAGAGAACAACCTCTCTACACTAACTTGGGTTGGTGGCAAAGCAGTAACCACTCGGGCAACATCTCTGACAATGTCAGGATACAGAGGAATCGCTTGTTGCACTGTTATTTTTGATGAACGGTCAAATTTCTCAATTTCTTTTAGTGCACATGAAAAATTCTGCTGAAATGTACTTCCTGTGTTCTTTGATGGGGATGACTCTTCTTCTATGCGGGAACGCTTTGCACGGTCCTTGTGATCCAAATATTTTTCGAAATTAAATTCTTCATCAGTTGATGAGGGTGAAGATGTGGCAGGACGACCAAATTCTTCTTGTTCCTCCTGACTGTTCTGCAACCCTTTCATCCTTACTGCTATTTCAAACAGAGCTTCTTTTCCTTTAGTTAGCTGTTGATCATCTAGAAGAATCCGATGCATTGGGTCTACATAAACAGCTGCCAAAATAATGTTATTTTGTAATAGTAGCTCCTCTCTCCGTTTCATTGATGTAGCAATGCCACTTGCAATTAACCCTCCTCTTTGGGACAGGCGAAACATCAGGTTCTTCCACTCCTTTAAGAAAATACCTGGAGTTAAGTCCTCTGCTTGTAATTTTTTAGTCACTGTAAATGGGTGCTCTAGCAATTTTTCCAGCTCAGTCACCTGATTCCACTGACTTTCATTTAGAGTCAGTTGAGGGTTAGCCATGTCTACAAGAAAGGTTTTCAGTTCAACCAAGCGCTGAATCATTAAGTAAGTACTGCCCCATCTTGTGGGCTTGATCAATAATTGCCCCTTTTCCAGCACGTCTCTTCAAAATTGAGTCAACTTTAGAGGTTCTGGCAACAGTAGCCAATTTTCTCACCTTGCCAATCAGTGCAGCAGCATGTCCTTCTTGCAGACTGTCTCTTATAGCCAGCTGTAGCGTATGCACAACACAGCGCATGTGATGAATGAAAGAACGTATTGACACAGTTTCAACAAGATCATCTAAACTATCATGATGCTGTTCATCTGAAGCAACTTCAGTTTGCTCCTCAGTTACAATACTGTGTTCCTCTATTTCAAACATTTCTGTGTCTGTGGACCCAGAATGTTCTTCTAGCTGCTGGTCACCATCATTACTCTCATTCATTAGCTTAATAGTACTTATATTTGAAGCATTGTCAGTTACGACAGAAAGAACTTGCTCTTTTTTAAGTTCATAGTCTTGCAGAACCTTTTCCACCAAGACCTGGAGAAACTCACTGGTGTGATGAGCTTTGGTGTCTTTTACTGCCAATGTCTTGGTAACTATTTCATTTTTGTCACAAACAAATCGGACATTGATGGCAAAATAGTTCACTCTGTGACGTGTGCAGGCATCCATTTTAAGAAACAGAAAGCGTCCCTTGAGAGTTTTTTTAAGTTCTTCCTTTTGTTTAAAAGCTTCTTCGATTACTAATTTTCTAATACTCTCTCCAGAGAAACACCAAGCTTGCGGGCCATTTCCCCATTCAGACACATAAAAGCTGGTCATGAAAATAATGAAATAGGCACACTATCCTTTACAACAAGCTCTATGATCTGTTTTTTAAATGTATCTACTGTCATTGTCACAGTAACTTTCTCACTGACAAAATATCTTGCAACTGATGGCTGCAAAGTTCTCTGCTCCTTTGTTTGGCTGGAAGAGCTGGGCACTGGTTCATTGGTTTGGATGCAGTCTTTCTCATCCACTGCTTTCAGTACTTCTGGATGAAAGCGCTGTAAATGTCTCTTTAGATTAGAAGCTCTGGTAGGAGCATTTTTATCTTTGCCTGAATATGCACTGATCTTGGCTTCACAGCATTTGTTTTCGTCTGGATCATTTGTCATACACTGACAGATATAATGTTTTCTATCTTGAGTGATGGTGAAATGTTCAAATACAGCTGATTTAATGTGACGCTTCTTTGACATTCTCAGGTTTTTAATTCTGCATTCACAATCCAAATGACAATTGTTTTTCCTAAAAACAATTGTACAAAATTATTGCCAGGTCATACAACTGATATAGTGGTCAGTAATACTGTTATTCCTCATGTATTCACAGTTAACTGATGCAAAGTTTGTTGAAAGGATAATACTTCTTAAGGGTATGCCACACTAAGCGAGATCGCTAACGAGATCACTACTGCATCACCATTTATGACGCAGTAGCGATCTCGTTAGCGACTTAGCTATGTGTGACATGTAGCAGCGATGAGGCCCCTGCTGAGATGTCGTTGATCGCTTATAAACGTTCTGAGCCGTTTTTTGGTCGTTGGTGTCCTGCTGGTGAGCCTGAATCGCTGAGTGTGACACCATTTATGAACAACTTCACCAGCGTCGCAGGTGGGACTAGGTTTTCCCAACGACCGCAGAGGTCGTTATACAGATCGCTGATGAGTTGTGTTTGGAATCACAGATCGCTGATAAGTTGTGTTTGGAATCTAACAGCTAAGTCGCTAACGAGATCGCTACTGCGTCATAAATGGTGACGCAGTAGCAATCTCGTTAGCGATCTCGCTTAGTGTGGCATACCCTTTACAGTCTTCCTCTTCTGAGTAGCAGCTGTGAGATGCTTGGAAGACGCACAGCTAGTAAACATCTAGTCTAGAGGAGGAGCTTTACTACTAAGAATTTGTAACACATTTTCACTTTCAGTTTCATACATTGTAAGTAGGGGGGTTGGGGCAGCATTAGGTTAATAATAATAATAATCTTTATTTTTATATAGCGCTAACATATTCCGCAGCGCTTTACAATTTGCACACATTATCGTCGCTGTCCCCCATGGGGCTCACAATCTAGATTCCCTATCAGTATGTTTTTGGAGTGTGGGAGGAAACCGGAGTACCCGGAGGAAACCCACGCAAACACGGGGAGAACATAAACCAAGTATAAGATTAGATAAGGTCAGTGGAGAACAGTGACACACAAGAAGTAAGAAATGTCTCTATCTCCAGCAGAACTGCTTATCACTGTTGTTCATAGTTTGATAGAACATATATATTTCAGTAACATTTATAAAATTCATATGAAAGTTCAATTATGAAATATTAATACATTTTTTTTAAAAGCTGGAGTCGGTACATTTCTACCGACTCCAACCAAAACTAACTCCGACTCCACAGCCCTGGGTGCCATGATCGGAGGCAATTCTAGGAGTCGAAGAGGTGGTGCCATGATAGGAGGAAATTCTAGGTGTAGAAGAGGTAGTGCCATGATGGGACCCAATTCTAGGTGGAGAAAAGGTGGTGCCATGATCGGAGGCAATTCTAGGTGGAGAAGAGGTGGTGCCATGATCAGAGGCAATTCTAGGTGGAGAAGAGGTGGTGACATGATCGGAGGGAATTCTAGGTGTACAGTAGAAGAGGTGGTGACATGATAGGAGGTAATTCTAGGTGTAGAAGAAGTGGTGCCATGATAGGAGGCAATTGTAGGTGGAGAAGAGGTGGTCCCATGGTAGGAGGCAATGATGAAAGGGGGAGCTTCTTCCATACTGTGTGTGCGCCAATGAATGCTTCATAAGTTAAGGTTCAGGCAATGCTTTCTCTGACCAAGTGTGTCCTGTAAATCAGAGACAGGAAACTGCTCAGTATTAAAAAATGGAGGAAGGAGTAATGGTGTGCTAAGCTCTTGGCCACGGCAAGGGTGCAAAAAAACACCATCATTTGCATTTGGAATATAAAAAGCTTTTCAAACTAATTTCATAGGTGAAACACATACTGCTAATATGATTTTTGTAGGAGCCAAGTACACTACAACACTGTTTAAATAGTTCAGTTTGCATTTCAGGGTTGACAGATTTCCTTTAAACTTAAAAAAAAAAAAACAGAAGCACATTCCCATACACCATCAAGGAATGGTTTTCACTTCAGTGTAACTACGGTCCAGGTAAAACCACATGTACATGAAGAACATGATCAGATCTGACCATTTCATGACTTGCACCCTGAAGTTCTCACCAGTTTCCCTTCTGCAGCCTATATGCCTCATTTTCAGTTATCGCTGAATTCAGCTTGCAGAGTCCAAGACTACATGCAATCACGTCCACCATACACAGGAGATTCTGCTCCCTCAGATACAGAAGCATGGAGGAGCACCTACTGCAGTCCTCTTTTACTTATTTTCATTAGGGTATATGCACACATTGCTTTTTCCTTTCGTTTGCTTTTATGGCCAGTGTGAACATGCTTTTATATCATATATATATTCAAGTGTACTTCAGTTTTTTTTTTTCTCTAGTATTTTTGTATTCAGTACAAATAGGGTGTGGCCTCCTTTCTACTGAGCTGTGTAGTTCATATATAGTCCCTCTGAAGCTGGGTGTCCGTTTGGTACCCGGAGACTCTCTGCCACTATTCACACTAGGTAGGTTTTAACGTTAGAGAGTGTAATTACTGTCCCAAATGGGTACACCTTGCTGTGGTGGGACAGCTTTATACTTTTTTTTTTATCAAAACAGTGTTTACCAAGTACCCTATGTTAATTATTGAATGCACTTGCTTTTTTACTTATTTTCATTAGGGTATATGCAGTGTCAGACTGGGATGCTAAGGGCCTACCAGTAACATTGACTTTGGGGGCCCACATTTCACCTGCATACAAATATTACACTACCCTCGTTCACAAATATACCTGTATCTTGATATAAAAATAAACTGGATAGTTTGGTTAATGAATGATGAGATGCTGCTTTTTTTCTGTACAGAGTGAATCAATTGAATTATGCCAAATACTGCCCATATAGTGGGGTTGGGGGCCCAGATCTGCACAGGGACCCACCTGGTGATTTCCCTGTTACCCTATGGGCCAGTCCGAGCCTGGGTATATGCACACATTGTATTTTTCTTTGATTTTGTCAGCTAACAACTGGACAAGAAAGTACACTTACTAACAGCTGAAGCAGGTTTGTTCTCTTATCCCTGAAGCTGCTACCTTACCTCCTCCCGCACCCCCTCTGCATAGACTTCTATTGGCAGCAGTTGTAACATGATCGCATAACGAAGCTGAAAACCCATCTTTTCTCTTCCTCTTGATAGGCTAATTCTAGAAGTGAATAATCATCGTAGGGAGGGGAGACACAGCAGCTAATAAGCGAAAAAACCATTGTCCTGTATTCGGAAAATAGCTGCTAAGTTTCTTACCTTCACTTGTACCATTGATTCATGAAAAGATTCTTAAAGTGACAGCAACTTGTTCTCTTAGACCCAAATTAATCAGAAATTGATCAATTATAAACGATACTTCAGCAAAAAGTCTACGATTTGAGGAGCTGAGACTTACACCACATGGAATGCAATATAAACAGAGTCCAAGTAAGAAATAATGTGTAGACAAAGAAAGAAGTCATTCTCAAGATCACTGAAATAGCAAACACGGCACTATGAGGGGGCTGACTGACCTGTTGTCCCCAGTGATACATGCCGCACAGGTGCCTGTTGGCTGCTCGCTCTGCTCATAATAGTGGGCATCAACGTGTACCTCCTCAGTTTTCTTTTTCAAGATTTCTCCAAACTTGTCTTTGCCAATGCATCCAAAAAATGTGGCCACCTTAAAGGGCTTCTGGATCATCCACTGTAATATAAAGAAAATTGGGATTTTCAAATGAACTGTAGATCAGAGGAAAGCTTCCGTAACAGGATATTCCTTGGCAAAACACTACAGAAGTCCAATTCAGAGAAGAATAAAAAAAACAGAAGTATTTGTTTGTTTTTTCACGGCGTAAAAAAAAGCTGCAAAAACGCATCGTGTGCACATAGCCTAAATCTGATTTATTCACATTCACATCAATGATTTAACACACAGATCCAGCAATCAGGTATTTTTTGTTTTTATTGCAAGTCAAGAAAATAGTGTAGACAAAACTTTTTAAGTCCAGCTAAAAAAAAAGATCACAGCTGTATCTTTTCTATCATTGATGTGAATAGGTCAGATTTAAAGTGCATCAGCTTTTCATCATTTTGAGACTAATTTAATGTTTTATTGGGTCTGCTTCAAATGGATGATTACAGGGCATAAACATTCTGTTGTGTAAGGCTGTGCGCGCATGATGGGTTTTTGATGCATTTTCACGGGGGTTTTTTTTACGCGCGTAAATGGTCCAAAAATACAATGGAATACTTATGCAAGGTAATTCAATGACAATCCAGAAGCGTTGTGCACACGATCAGTAAATTTCCATCTGTATTTGCAGCGTTTTATTTTGTGCAGCATGTCAATTCTTTTTGCGTTTCTGCAACACTTTTGACATATTGACTTCAATTCAGTCCGTCACATCTGCAGCAATAACGCAGGTGTAAAAAGGTTTGCGTATTTGATGCCAAAAACGCTGCGAATTGTCAAAGGAAATGATGTCAGAAGGATGAAGAGCGAGTGAGAATATGTACCCATGTGACGAACAGCCCATAGTGATTGTACTTAGGCGTCGTCTGACGGGACTACTACTCCCATCCGGCTACGTCTTTTGTCACATATAACAGCATAAGCCATGTGCACGAAAATTGCGGAATTCATTCTAAATGATAGGAAGCTTAAATCATGCGTTTTTGACGCGTCTTTTCCCCGCGAAAAAACGCAAAAAAACGCAAATAATCCTGAACGTGTGCACTTAGCCTAAGCATACAAGTGCATTTAATGTGCTTTGTGGAAAATAATGCAATACTGGCTAGATCCCTCTAATACACAGTACTGTATGTATGCCAAACATGAGTACAAAAGAAATACAAAGTAGCCATACTCTTAGATTACGGTTTGCTCCCATGCTGATATATTTAACTTCAATTGATTTAAAATTACACAATGGAGGTGCAGGCAATGAGCTTTTTATGATGAGAAGGCTTTGCTTAGCATGGAAGAGGAAGGAAGGAATTAAGTATCCCAGAGAGCCCCAACAGACTGCTAATGAAACAATACTCTGGGATGGAGGGAGGATAATGAGGAGAGGGCTGGGGGAGATACAGTAAAGCCAGCCTGGTTCTCATTACAGCCGATTAGCTTATCCACTCAATCTTCGGGGTGAACTAAAAGCTGCACCAATTTGCTGGCACACTGAAGAGACCGTAGGGACACTTTGAATTGATTTCTGTACAACATAAGAAAATTTCATTAGTAATGATAGGTATTGTCCTGGGTCGCAGAGAGGTGAACAGCGATTAAATCAAAATCCTACAAAATGCATACAGTTTACAGGCACTGACAATTATCGCTAATTTGTTACGAATATGTGTTGTAACCTTGCTAAATCAATAAGTCTTAGGGTACGAGCAGACATTTCTGCATCTCTTGGCAGGAAAAACGCAGAGCAAAGTAGGTGTGGGTTGTTTTTTTTTTTACATGCATGCAGATTTTGCTGTGTTTGTACGTGTGCATATTTTTCCCCACTCCCTAGTATGGGTGAAATCTGCAGCAAAAAAATTCACATCAGCAACGTGTGCACGTGACTCCAGGTTTCTCGTTCACTTTGCTGGCATCAGAAAGCCCTCCAGCTTTTGTGACAAATCTGCGCAAAAAAATTTACAAAACCACGACAAATCTGCAACGTGTACACAGGCCTTAAGAAATAAGCAAGCAAACCTAATTCCTAAGTCAACAACCACGTTCTCAATCACAGAAAGTTTACTGTACTTTAGAAATATTACACTGTAAATAATCAAATCTACATAAGGCTGAAATATCTCGTTGCCTGTTCGTGTCACACCACATGCATATAGATGTATTTAGTAGTGATAAGCAAATGTGCTTGGATAAGGTGTTATCTGAGCATGCTCAAGTGCTAACAGAGTATCTTTGGTGTGCTCCAATACTATACTTGAGTCGCCGTGACTGCATGTCTCGCAGCTGTTTAAAGGGAATCTGTCACCCTAAATTGGCGGGATATTTAAATGATGGCAGTCAGGTCAGATGGGCGGTGTTTTGGGTACTTGCCTTAACATGTTGTTCGCCGCTGTCTCCATTATTTCTGGGAATTGTAGTCGTTGCCCTCCATATAACGCGCGTGAAGTTGTGCTCAAGTCCAGTCATCTACATTATTCCTAAAATCAGGATTGCCAACAGTCCAGAAATTCTGTGAAACATTTTCATACCTCCCAACTTTTGAAGATGGGAAAGAGGGACAAAGGCTGCGGCGCGGTAGCAAATTTAGGCCACGCTTCCGACCACACCCATTTCACAACTAGTCACATCCATGCCCACTGACTGGTACTGAGGGCACAGTGGCTGGCATTATGGGCACAGTGGCTGGTACTGAGGAAAAGAAATAAACAGAGAGAGAGAAAAAGAAAACAGAGAGAAAAAAACGAGAAAGAAAGAACAAGAGAGAAAGAAAGAAGCAAAGAAAGAAAGAAAGGGGAACGAGAACAGAGAGAGAAAGAAAAACAAAGAAAGAACAGAGAAAGAAAGAGGGGACAGAAAAAAAACTGAAAAAAAGAATGAGGGGAAAGAAAGAACAGAGAGGGAGAGAAAGAAAGGGGAAAGAAAGAACAGAGAAAGAAAGAAAAGAAAGAGGGGAAAGTAAGAACAGAGAGATAGAAAGAAACAGAGCGAAAGAAAGAAAGGGAAAGAAAGAAAGATGGGAAAGAAAGAACAGAGAGAGAAAGAAAGAGGGGAAAGAAAGAACAGAGAGTAAGAAAGAGGGGAAAGAAAGAACAGAGAGAGAAAGAAAGATGGGAAAGAAACAGAGGGAGAGAGAAAGAAAGAGGGAAAAGAAAGAACAGAGAGAAAAAGGAAGAACAGAGAGAGAAAGAACAGAGAGAGAAAGAAAGAACAGAGATAGAGAAAGAAAGAGGGGAAAGAAAGAAAGAGGAAAGAAAGAACAGAGAAAGAAAGAAAAAGAACAGAGAGAAAGAACAGAGAGAAAGAAAGCTGGGAAAGAAAGAACAGAGAAAGAAAGAACAGAGAAAGAAAGAGGGGAAAGAAAAAGAACAGAGAGAAAGAAAGAGGAAAGAACAGAAAGAGAGAGAAAGAAAAAAAGGATTAGAAAGTGAAAGAAAGAACAGAGAGAGAAAGAAATAAAGATACTACAGCAGCCCGGCTCACATTGTAGTGCCCACCTGAGCCTCCCGATGCAGGACAGATCATGAACCGCTCACATGACCGACATCCCGATTCAAAGGCGATCCCACTGTCCACGCTGCCGGAGGAGGACAACAGTGATGGATCTGAAGCATTCCCTGAAGTGCCTCCATGTTTCCGTCACAATCTCCTCCCGAAATTACCTCATTTGCGGTTAGCTTCTAGCACATCACTTCCGGTGGAACGTCACGTGCGAGTTTTAACCCCTCTCTGCCATCAGACGTACTATTCCGTCCATGTGACCCTGGACCTAATTCCCATGGACGGAATAGTACGTCATGCCCTTTAATGCGACATCGCGACTAAAGTCGCGGTGATCGCATTAAAATTCCGACGCCATCTTACCAATTCTGAACAGCCAATCGCAGCCTTTCTCACTGTTTCAGCCAATCAGATAGGCTGAAACAGTGAGATCCCAGGCTAGGATCGAGTACCGATGTACTCGATCCTAGGCCTGGGTCTAGCACTATGCAGACCCCCCCCTGGATTGGCGCGATCGCCGATCATATCGATAGCGCCAATCGCAGGGCACAGAAGCGGTATTACCGCGCTGTGCCCTGCCGGTTCCTGCTGGATCGGTGCTATAAAAGCACCGATCCTAGGCCGGAACATAGGACAGGCCTAGCAGGGCCTGCAGGAGCTGATTGGCGCGATCGATGTTATCGTCGATCGCGCCAATCGCAAGGCACAGCCGCGGCGCAGGAGCGCTGTGCCTTGCTGCTGACCTGCCGGATCGGTGCTGTAATAGCACCGATCCTGGCTGGATCGGTGCTGTAAAAGCACCGATCCGGCTGTGGAGGCTCAGGACAGGCCCTGTAGGGCCTGCAGGAGCTGATTGGCGCGATCGATGACATCGTCGATCGCGCCAATCACAGGGCACAGCAGCAGTCTGATCGCTGTGTGACCGCGCTGTGCCCTGCAGGTGACCTGGCTGCTGCCCTGGCTGTGACCTGCCTAGGATCGGAGCTGTGAGCTCCGATCCTGGGCAGGTTGCCAGGGTAACCAGGAGAGCTCTGATTGGTGGGATCTTGTTATGATGGATCCCACCAATCACAGGTCACAGAAGCGAATTGACCGCTCTGTGACCTGTCTCACCTGGCTCTGACCTGTGAGTGACCGTTCTGCAGGGGTCCTCACACTTGCTGAGGATTCCTGCAGAGCGGTCATACAACAGATCTCTCCTGTGCTGGGCCTTGTAGTGCTGAAGACAGAAGAAAAGAAAACAGAAGAAAAGAAGAAAGAAGATAGAAAAAAGAAGAGAGACTACAACCGTAAGTGTTGATCCCTCTCTTCCTCCCTCCCCATCCCCTTCCCCTCTTTTTACCCCCTCCACCCCCCTTTGCGCCGCCTCCGTGCGCACACCCAGCCGCCGAGCGTTGATTGGTGACGCATTTCACCGATCAACACTCGTGCTCTCAGCCCCCTTTGCGCCACCTCCGTGCGCACACCCTGCAGCCGGCGAACTTTGATAAGTGACGCAGTTCACTTATCAGAGCTCGCGTCCGGCGGGTTTCCTTTTTTTCACCCCCCCTTTGCGCCGCCTCCGTGCGCACACCCAGCCGCCGAGCGTTGATTGGTGACGCATTTCACCGATCAACACTCGTGCTCTCAGCCCCCTTTGCGCCACCTCCGTGCGCACACCCTGCAGCCGGCGAACTTTGATAAGTGACGCAGTTCACTTATCAGAGCTCGCGCCGGCTGTTTTCCTTTTTTTTTTTTTTCACCCGCCTTTGCGCCGCCTTCGTTTCCACATCTAGCAGCCGCCAAATTTTGATAAGTGACTCAGTTCACTTATCAGATCTCGTGCCGGCTGTTTTCCTGTTTTTTTTTTCACCCCCTCCCTGCGCCACTCCCTTTGCGCCACATCAAGCAGCCGCCGAACTTTGACAAGTGACACAGTTCACTTATCAGAGCTCGCACCGGCTGTTTTCCTTTTCTTTTTTTTTTTTTCCTTTTTCTTTTTTCACCCGCCTTTGCGCCGCCTCCGTTTCCACATTTAGCAGCCGCCGAACTTTGACAAGTGACACAGTTCACTTATCAGAGCTCGAACCGGCTGTTTTCCTTTTTTTTCACCCCCTCCTTGCGCCACATCTAGCAGCCGCCGAACTTTGATAAGTGACGCAGTTCACTTATCAGAGCTAGGGCCTGCTGTTTTAGACTTTTCTTTTTACAGGCATTTTTTTCTCCCCATTTTTTTTTTCTTTTAGATTTTTCTTTTCAGCATAGTTTACACCAAGCACTATCCCCCCCCACACATACACAGTTATCAATAAAGTACACCCAAGCACCACATTTACAAAAAAATGTCCCACCCGTCCCGTTCGTCCCAACAGCGCTATTCATTGGAGGAGGCATACGCTTTTCTTGCCTCCGACACTGATAGCGAGGGAGAGGATCCCACATTTCTTTATTTTTCAGATTCCTCTTCCTCCTCCTCTTCCCCCTCCTCATCTTCCTCCTCGGGTCCTGCGGAACCACCACGCAGACGCCCCAGGACAGAAGATGAGGCATCTGCCGCCATTCCAGAAGACGAAGATGAAGCCGAAGCCGAACCAGCGCAACCCACTGCGGATTCCGTGTGGACCTCGCCCCCCGAAAATTACGAGCCACTGATTCCTGATTTTGTGGCAGAATCAGGAATCAGGTTTGACACCACTGGCCTCACAGAAATAGACTTTTTCAAAGTCTTTTTCTCTGAGGATTTTATTAACCACATGGTGGAGCAAACAAATTTGTATGCTCGTCAGTTTTTGGAGCAAAACCCCCGTTCATCATATTCTAACTGGTCTCCTGTAGACGCAGTTGAATTGATGCAGTTTTGGGGCCTGGTCCTTCACACGGGGATCTTGAAGAAGCCAGAACTTCGGCAATATTGGAGTGTTGATATTTTATATAACGCTCCAGTGTTCCGAATGGTCATGGCCCGGACGCGTTTTGAGGCCATCCAGAAATTCTTGCATTATAACGATAATGCACAGTGTCCCGCACGAGATGACCCCAACTTTGACCGTCTGTTCAAAGTTCGGCCGGTCATCGAACACTTCAACAAAAAGTTTGCTGAAGTGTACGTGCCCAAAAGGGACATTTGCGTGGATGAGTCCTTGGTTCATTTTAAGGGACGGCTCGGATTCCGTCAGTACCTGCCCAACAAAAGGGCAAGGTACGGAATCAAACTCTACAAACTTTGTGAGAGTACCTCAGGGTACACTCACCGTTTTAGAGTTTACGAAGGAAAGGACACCAGGATTGAACCCCCTGAGTGTCCTCCTGTCCTGGGAGTGAGTGGGAAAATTGTGTGGGATTTGGTTCACCCACTGCTGGATAAAGGTTATCACCTCTACACCGATAACTTTTATACCAGCATCCCACTCCACAAATCCCTCTTTGCGCGTGGTACCGCAGCCTGCGGTACCGTCCGCAAAAATCAGAAGGGCCTCCCGAAGTCGCTGCTTGGGCAGATGCTCAGAAAGGGTGAGAGCAGAGCCTAATGTAGCGACCATCTTCTGGTGGTCAAGTACAAGGACAAGAGGGATGTCCTTCTCTTGACCACCATACACGGTGATGGCAGCGCCCTCAGCACTGTACGGGGTACCTCTACACAGGTCCGCAAACCGGACTGTGTACTTGGGTACAACAAATACATGGGGGGTGTTGATCTCTCTGATCAACTCCTCCAACCATACAGTGCTTTGAGAAAGGCCAAGGTGTGGTACAAGAAGCTGTCCGTGCACATCGTCCAAATGGCAATGCTCAACGCTTTCCTGCTGTCACGATGTGCACGCCATACCAATACGTCGTACCTTCAGTTCCAGGAGGTAGTGATCAAGGCCCTGATGTTTGGCGCTCAGAAAGGAGAGGGCCCCAGTACTTCCGGAACTGAAGGTGCTCGTATTGTACCAGGCCAGCATTTCCCGGGGGAGGTCCCGCAAACTGCAAAAAAAGGTAAGTCGCAAAAAAGGTGCCGAGTGTGTTACAAAAGGGGAATACGCAAGGACACCATTTATCAGTGCGACACCTGCCCCGAAAAACCTGGCCTGTGTATGAAGGATTGCTTCAAATTGTACCACACCTCCATGCACTACTAATTTACTTTACAGGAAAGATTAGTTCCAGAAGGGGGGCACATCTAGAGAAGCTTCTTGGGGGTCTAATTTCTAAAATTATGTCACTTGTGGTTTTTTTTTCCTGTTTAGGCACATCAGGGGCTCTGCAAATGGAACATGACGCCCGCAGACCATTCCATCAAAGTCTGCATTCCAAAACGTCACTACTTCCCTTCCGAGTCCCGACGTGTGCCTAAACAGTTTTTTCCCACATGTGGGGTACCAGCGTTCTCAGGACAAATTGGACAACAACTTTTGGGGTCCAATTTCTCCTGTTATCCTTGGGAAAATAAAAAATTGGGGACTAAAAAAAAATCACTTTTGTGGGAAATTTTTTTTTTTTTTTTTTTTCACGCCAGGGCATTATAAACTTTAGTGAAACACATGGGGGTTCAAAGTGCTCACCACACACCTAGATAAGTTCCTTAGGGGGTCTAGTTTCCAAAATGGGGTCACTTGTGGGGGGTTTCCACTGTTTAGGCACATCAGGGGCTCTGCTAACGGAACATGACGCCCGCAGACCATTCCATCAAAGTCTGCATTCCAAAACGTCACTACTTCCCTTCCGAGCCCTGCCGTGCGCCCAAACAGTGGTTCCCCCCAACATATGGGGTATCAGCGTACTCAAGACAAATTGGACAACAACTTTTGGGGTCCAATTTCTCCTGTTACCCTTGGGAAAATAAAAAATTGGGGACTAAAAAAATCACTTTTGTGGGAAAATTTTTTTTTTTTTTTTTCACGCCAGGGCATTATAAACTTTAGTGAAACACATGGGGGTTCAAAGTGCTCACCACACACCTAGATAAGTTCCTTAGGGGGTCTAGTTTCCAAAATGGGGTCACTTGTGGGGGGTTTCCACTGTTTAGGCACATCAGGGGCTCTGCTAACGGAACATGACACCCGCAGACCATTCCATCAAAGTCTGCATTCCAAAACGTCACTACTTCCCTTCCGAGCCCTTCCGTGCGCCCAAACAGTGGTTCCCCCCAACATATGGGGTATCAGCGTACTCAGGACAAATTGGACAACAACTTTTGGGGTCCAATTTCTCCTGTTACCCTTGGGAAAATAAAAAATTGGGGACTAAAAAAATCACTTTTGTGGGAAAAAAAATATATATTTTTTTCACGCCAGGGCATTATAAACTTTAGTGAAACACTTGTGGGTTCAAAGTGCTCACCACACACCTAGATAAGTTCCTTAGGGGGTCTAGTTTCCAAAATGGGGTCACATCTGGGGGGTTTCCACTGTTTAGGCACATCAGGGGCCCTCCAAACGCGACATGGCGTTCGTTCCCAATTCCAGCCAATTTTGGTTTGGAAAAGTCAAACGGCGCTCCTTCCCTTTCGAGCCCTGCCGTGCGACCAAACAGTGGTTCCCCCCCACATATGGGGTATCAGCGTACTCAGGACAAGTTGGACAACAACTTTTGTGGTCCAATTTCTCCTCTTACCCTTGGGAAAATAAAAAATTGGGGACTAAAACATCATGCTTGTGGAAAAAAATGATTTTTTTTCTTCACGGCTCTACATTACAAACTTGCGTGAAGCACTTGGGGGTTCAAAGTGCTCACCACACATCTAGGTAAGTTCCTTAGGGGGTCTAGTTTCCAAAATGGGGTCACATGTGGGGGGTTTCCACTGTTTAGGCACATCAGGGGCCCTCCAAACGCGACATGGCGTTCGTTCACAATTCCAGCCAATTTTGGTTTGGAAAAGTCAAACGGCGCTCCTTCCCTTTCGAGCCCTTCCGTGCGCCCAAACAGTGGTTCCCCCCACATATGGGGTATCAGCGTACTCAGGACAAGTTGGACAACAACTTTTGTGGTCCAATTTCTCCTCTTACCCATGGTAAAATAAAAAATTGGGGACTAAAACATCATGCTTGTGGAAAAAATATGATTTTTTTTTCTTCACGGCTCTACATTACAAACTTGCGTGAAGCACTTGGGGGTTCAAAGTGCTCACCACACATCTAGATAAGTTCCTTATGGGGTCTAGTTTCCAAAATGGGGTCACATGTGGGGGGTTTCCACTGTTTAGGCACATCAGGGGCCCTCCAAACGCGACATGGCGTTCGTTCGCAATTCCAGCCAATTTTGGTTTGGAAAAGTCAAACGGCGCTCCTTCCCTTTCGAGCCCTGCCGTGCGCCCAAATATTGGTTCTCCCCCACATATGGGGTATCAGCGTACTCAGGACAAGTTGGACAACAACTTTTGTGGTCCAATTTCTCCTCTTACCTTTGGGAAAATAAAAAATTGGGGACTAAAACATCATGCTTGTTGAAAAAATATGATTTTTTTTTTCACGACTCTACATTATAAACTTGCGTGAAGCACTTGGGGGTTCAAAGTGCTCACCACACATCTAGATAAGTTCCTTAGGGGGTCTAGTTTCCAAAATGGGGTCACATGTGGGGGGTTTCCACTGTTTAGGCATATCAGGGCCTCTCCAAACGCGACATGGCGTCCGTTCTCAATTCCAGCCAATTTTGGTTTGGAAAAGTCAAACTGCGCTCCTTCCATTCCGAGCCCTGCCGTGCGCCCAAACAGTGGTTTTCCCTCACATATGGGGTATCGGCGTACTCAGGAGAAATTGCACAACAACTTTATCGGTCCATTTTCTCCTTTTTCCCTTGTGAATATAAAAAAAATGTTTGTAAAAGATCATTTTTGTGACTAAAAAGTAAAATGTTCATTTTTTCCTTCCACGTTGCTTCAGCTCCTGTGAAGCACCTGAAGGGTTAATAAACTTTTTGAATGTGGTTTTGAGTACCTTGAGGGGTGTAGTTTTTACAATGGTGTCACTTTTGGGTATTTTCTGCTATATAGACCCCTCAAAGTGACTTCAAATATGAGGTGGTCCCTAAAAAAAATGGATTTGTACATTTTGATGTAAAAATGAGAAATCGCTGGTCAACTTTTAACCCTTATAACTTCGTAACAAAAAAAAATTTTGGTTCCAAAATTGTGCTGATGTAAAGTAGACATGTGGGAAATGTTATTTGTTAACTATTTTCTGTGACATATTTCTCTGTTTTAAGGGAATAAAATTTCAAAGTTTGAAAATTGCTAAATTTTCCAAATTTTCACCATATTTGCATTTTTTTCATAAATAAACGCAAGTTATATGGAAGAAATTTTACCACTAACATAAAGTACAATATGTCACGAGAAAACAATCTCAGAATTGCGAAGATCCGTTGAAGCGTTCCAGAGCTATAACCTCATAAAGAGACAGTGGTCAGAATTGTAAAAATTGGCCCGGTCATTAACGTGCAAACCACCCTTGGGGTGAAGGGGTTAAAGTGCTCTGTCGTGTACTCCTGTGTCCACGGGAAAAGTAAGCTCCCGGCAGGGGCAGCAGGGCATATGGAGCCGTGCGTGCACAAGGTGTATGGTGGGAAGCATTCATACCTCCCAACCATCCCGGATCCAGCGGGACAGTCCCGATTTTGAGAGCCCCGCTGCCCCTGCCAGGAGCTTACTTTTCCCGTGGACACAGGAGTACACGGCGGAGCACTTTAAAACTCGCACGTGACGTTCCACCGGAAGTGATGTGCTAGAAGCTAATCGCAAATTAGGTAATTTCGGGAGGAGATTGTGACGGAACCATGGAGGCACTTCAGGGAATGCTTCAGATCCATCACCGTTGTCCTCCTCCGACAGCGTGGACAGTGGGATCGCCTTGGAATCGGGGATGTCGGTCATGTGAGCGGTTCATGATCTGTCCTGCATCGGGAGGCTCAGGTGGGCACTACAATGTGAGCCGAGCTGCTATAGTATCTTTATAGAATCTTTATTTCTTCTCTCTGTTCTTTGTTTCTCTTTCTAATCCTTTTTTTCTTTCTCTTTCTGTTCTTTCCACTCTTTCTTTCTCTCTCTGTTCTTTTTCTTTCCCCTCTTTCTTTCTGTTCTTTCTTTCTCTGTTCTTTTTCTTTCTCTGTTCTTTCTTTCCCCTCTTTCTTTCTCTGTTCTTTCTTTCTCTCTCTCTGTTCTTTCCCCTTTCTTTCTTTGTTCTTTCTTTATCGTTATTTCGTTCTGTTCTTTCTTTCCCTCTTTCTTTCTCTGTTCTTTCTTTTCCCTCTTTCTTTCTCTCTCCCTCTGTTTCTTCCCCTCTTTTTTTCTCTGTTCTTTTTTTCTGTCCACTCTTTCTTTATGTTCTTTTTCCTTCATTCTCTCTGTTCTTTCTTTCCCCTTTCTTTCTCCTCTCTGTTCTTTCTTTTCCCTCTTTATTTTTTTCTCTCTCTCTGTTCTTTTTTCGGTCTCCTCTTTCTCTCTGTTCTTTCTTTCTTTCTCTCTCTCTCTCTCTCTCTCTCTGGTCTTCCTTTTTTCTCCGTTCTTTCTCTCTGTTCTCTTTCTTTCCCCTTTCTTTCGCTCTCTGTCCTTTCTTTCCCATCTTTCTCTCTGTTCTTTCTTTTCTTCTCTTTCTCTCTGTTTCCTTTTTCTGTTCTTTTATCTCTCTGTTCTTTCTTTTTTCATTCTCTCTCTGTTCTTTCTTTCTCTGTTATCTTTCATTCCCCTCTTTCTTTTTCGCTGTTCTTTCTTTCTCCTCTTTCTTTTTCTCTGTTCTTTCTTTCTCCTTTTTTTTTTCTCTCTCTGTTCTTTATTTCTTTACCCTTTTTCTTTTTTTTCTCTCTCTCTGTTCTATTTCTTTCCCCTTTCTTTCTCTCCCTCTCTGTTCTTTCTTTCTTTCCCCTCTTTCTTTCTCTGTTCTTTCTTTCTCTCATTCATTTCCCTCTTTCTTTCTCTCTGTAATCTCTTTCCTTCTGTTCTTCTTTTCTCTCTGTTCTTTCTTTCTTTACCCTTTTTCTTTTTTTCTCTGTTCTTTCTTTCTCTCTGTTCTATCTTTCATTCTCTCTGTTCTTTCTTTCCCTCTTTCTTTCTCTCTCTGTTCTTTCTTTCCCCTCTTTCTTTCTCTCTGTTCTTTCTTTCCCCTCTTTCTTTCTTTCTCTGTTCTTTCTTTCCCATCTTTCTTTCTGTTTCTTTCTATCTCTCTGTTCTTACTTTCCCCTCTCTCTTTTCTTTCTTTCTGTTCTTTCTTTCCCCTTTCTTTCTCTCCCTCTGTTCTTTCTTTCCCCTCGTTCTTTTTTTTTTTAAATAATAATTTTTATTAATTTTAACATATAACATAAGTATGTAAATGTACATTCCAAAGCATTGTTCTTAGCTTAAGTATTCAACATTTCAGTTTTTGATTATCACACTACTAATTGTATGGTCTAAATGCAAACTAAACATCAAAAACATAAAAAAAAAAAAAAAATTCCCTTCCCCATTACCCTCCCTCTTCCCAAACATACAGGAAACACTTGTATATTCCTTGTGTGCTCCTCAACCTTTCTTTTCGTCCTCTTCTTAATCCCTTACACATTCTTGAACATTTAGTCTGCATCTATAGTTTATACTGCGTCTTAACCCGTTATCCCTTCCACCTTTTCCATCGACATTCAAATCAGCTATTTTCAACTTCCCCAATGTTCCACCCAAGTCTTCCAGTATGTACCAACTGGTCTGTTCAAAGGGTTTCATAATTCCCTGAAGCTCTTTGTTTGCGTAATGCCTACGTAAGAAGCATTTACATTTTGTTATGAGCGATTTTATACTCTTTTCCTTGTTATGCTCGGCTTCCAGCCATTCTAAGTGAAACAAAGTCTTCATTTGACCCATTATAACTTTCCGATTTGGAATGGAATCGCTCAACCAATCCTTTAATAGGCTTCTTTTGGCTATCATACAAATTAAGTGGAACATTGGAGATAATGTGTCCTTCCCTTTTTGTTGTGGGTCTTCTTCCCCTTTCCAGTAATGGAAGAGGAACGGTAACGGGTGCAGTGATATGTTCCCAATACCCATATTTTCCAGCATATGTTTTATGTCTATCCAGAATTCCTGTACTTTAGGGCATCCCCAGAGTCCGTGTAGCAGATCAGACTTTCCGAGTTTGCATTTTGGGCAATGTACCAGACGATCCCTCATTGTTCTAGATACTGGTATGTTGAAGGCCAGTATAGCCCTGTGCATAATCCTAAATTGTGCGTCTCTCCAAACCTCACTTAAGATGTTTTTCCGAACTACCTGCCAACCCGCCAGTATTTTTTCCCCAATTTCCTCACCCTCTATTTGTTTGGCCCAGGATCTAAATGTTTTCTCTATGTCCATTTTCCCAAGGATGGCTTTCAGACTTCTGTATATTGCAGATATATTGCATGTACCTGCTCGGTCAAATAATAGATTATCCATTGCATTCCCCCTCGTCTCTTCCCTCACATTTATTAAATGCATCATTATTGTCCCTTTTATTTGCCCAAATTGTAGGAATTGTTGTTCACTTAGCTTGAATTTTGATATTATCTCTTCCCTACTCAGCCACCTATTTTCTTCTTCATGCAGTAGATTAGCTATTTTATGGATCCCCTTCACCCTCCATTCCTGAAATAGTTTGTTCTCTGCTATTTGTTGGAACGCAGGGCTTCCCCATATAGGTAAATCTCTCGATATTCTCCAAGATAATTTAAGTTTTCTCCTAAGTTCCTTCCATGTAGCTATTGTATCCCGATACACTATTGAATTTTTTATTTTTTTAGGCAGTAGGCTTTGTGGCGTGTGTAATAAGGCGACTAAGTTCCACGGGTACGCATACGATTTTTCCAGGGCGGTATCAGAAAACCCACTAGTGTCTTTAAACCAATCTACTATGTGACGGGAAATACACGCTAGATTATAACCTCTTATGTCTGGCAAGTTTACCCCTCCCTCTTCCCTGGAAGCCATTAGTGTAATCAGTTTTATACGGGGTCTTCGACCTCTCCAGATAAATTTCCTGATAGCCGAGTATACTTTCTGCACATCAACATGCTTTAGGAGAACAGAGATGGTCTGCAACGGATACATGAGTTTCGAGAAACTCATCATTTTTAAAAGGTGAATCCTGCCCAATAGACTCAAAGGCAAATTTTGCCACCTATCTAATTCCTGTTGAATTTTGGAGATGACTGGAGGAAAATTTAAGTTATATATTGACTCTGGTTTTCTACCAGCTTGATCCCCAGATATGTTATATATGTTTTGGATATTGGAATACTACATATTTCCTTTTCCACCATACTACTTCTGCCTCTATCTGTTAAGTGGAGAATTTCACATTTGCTTTTATTTAGAGTGAATCCCGAATACCTACCAAAATTTTCCATAAGATCCAGGACCCCCGGCAGAATTCTTGCCACCTCAGCCATGTAGAGTATGATATCATCTGCAAAATACGAGGCCTTAAGCTTCATGCCCCCTACTGGTATCCCTTCAAATACTTCATGTTGTTCTAGGTATCGTTCAAGGGGTTCTAATGCCAGATCAAATATAAGCGGGGACAAAGGACATCCCTGACGTGTTCCCTTTTCCAGAGGAAAATTTGCCGATAAATGACCTGGTGTTTGAATTCTTGCTGCGGGGTTAGCATATAGGGCTTTTATAAAATTTCTAAAATTTCCCACAAGCCCAATTTTGTCCAAAACTTGTCCTACCCAACTCCACTTCACCTTATCAAAAGCCTTCTCTGCATCTAGTGTAACCAGAGCCGGCATACCTCGACTGATTTCTTCTTTATTTATTGCATCAATGGCTAACAATGTACGTCTTACATTTGTAACTGCACTCCTACCTTTCACAAAGCCCACCTGTGCAGGTGTTACTAATGTTGGGAGTATCTCTGCTAATCTGTTTGCCATGAGTTTGGATATTATTTTAACATCTTGATTTATCAAGGATATAGGTCTATAAGATGCTGGGTCCTCCACATTTTTCCCTTCTTTTGGTATTAAGCTAATATGAGCTACATTAGTCCCACCAACAAATTCCCCCCCTGTAACAATTCATTATACCATACAGTCAAAGTAGGGGTTATTTGTTGGGACATGACCTTATAAAAATCGCCCGTGAACCCATCCGGCCCAGGTGCTTTTGCAGCTGGCAATCCCCCAATGGTTCTCTTCACCTCCTCCTCTGTAATGGGAGCATTTAGCATATTTAACTGTGACTCTGTGACATAAGGCATGTCAATTTGTTTTAGAAATTCCCCACCCCTATTTGTGCCCTTGGACTCTTCTAAATATAAGTTAGCATAATACTCCCACAGGGTTGAGTTTATTTCCCTAGGGTTATCTACCATTAAACCCTCTCTAGTCTTAAGCTTTAAGATATTATTCTTTCCCTTCTTGCCCTTTGCCAAGTTTGCTAATAGCTTTCCTGCTTTATCCCCATATCTCCTCAGCTCTATTTCCATTTGCGTCTTTCTAAATAATTCTTTTTTTTTCCGCCCATACGTCAAAATCCCTTTTGGCCTCCCTCCATTCATCCCTAGTTTTTGCTGTATTTTGTTGTTGAAAGTGCAAGCATTTCTCCCTTAATTTCCTACTAAATTCCTCATATTTAGTGTTTGTTTGTTTTTTTAATGTATGCACATACGCTATTAATTTCCCTCTCAGGACCGCCTTTCCTGCTTCCCAGTATGTTTGTGGTTTCAGATCATCCGCCGAATTGTGGTAAGAATACTCCTCCCACCATTGCTGCAATATCACTTTAAATTGCCCATCCCCAAGGAGAAACGATGGGAATCTCCATATGTAATCCGTTCCCCTTGGAAACCGCTCAAGTAAATTTAGAGAGATTGGCGCATGATCCGAAATCACCATTTCCTTAATTTTCGACTTTTTGCATCTGTCTAGTAGCCCTCTACTCACCAATATATAGTCAATTCTAGACCAAGTTTGATGTGG
Organism: Oophaga sylvatica; assembly: GCA_033576555.1. NCBI lineage: Eukaryota > Metazoa > Chordata > Amphibia > Anura > Dendrobatidae > Oophaga > Oophaga sylvatica. Next base: position 280,359,139 of record JARQOD010000003.1, on the reverse strand, counting down.
GTGGGAAAAGTGTGTAAATTCTCGTTCATTGGGTGATTCCAACCTCCAAACATCCGATAAATCTGAGTCCTCTATTAATTCTGCCAATAGAGTTGATTTCCCACTAGTTTTTTCCCCTCTTGTCCCCACGTGACTCAATCGATCTTCCTCGATAGAGTGTGTGTTGTTGTAATCTCCTCCTACTATCATGTTCTTTGTTGTGTTTTGCAATATTTTGAAACGTAGTTGCTCAAAAAAAGGTTTTTGGTCTGTGTGTGGCGCATATATATTGATTACACAGATTTCTTCCTCATTTCTTTCTAGCTTTAGCATTATGTACCTTCCATCTGTATCCCGTTCTACCTGCCTTACTTTGTACGGTAGATTTTTGTGCAGCAATATTAGAACACCTGCCTTTCTTCCCACCCCCTCTGATCCATACACCTCTCCCACCCACAGTTTTTTCATCCTAAACATATCTTCATTTCTCAGATGTGTTTCCTGCAATAATGCAATATCTGCTTCTAGTTTCTTTAAATGACGCAGAACCATCATTCTTTTAGTCGGGGCTCTAAGCCCCTTTACATTCCATGATACAATGTGCATACTATGATATTTTCATTTTTGAGTTATAAGTTGGGTGCTCACACCAAATAATCACAATTTTGTTCTGACTTACATTGTGTTCCTGCATGTCTCCCCTTTGAACAAAAAACAAGTTAACAACCAACAACAAACAATCACTCAATAGCATTTTTCTGTGACTTCCTTTTTCTGGCTTATTCCCCCACACTCTCCTCCCCGGCAATATTTGTTTCGTTAAGCAATCTCTAAGTTCTTTAAGTGATCACCCCCTCAAGTGACTACAAATAGGAAAGTCCTTGGGTCGCCAGTCATATTAAAGTGTCCTTCTCCCTGCTTTATCCCCTCCAGAATGTATTACTTATCTGCTTCAATATCCACTTCCTGGAGTGTCTTGTGATGTCGGGGTGTTCTTTGTCTTTGGGTCTGTGGGCTCATCCTCTTCTCTCTCTGTACTTTGTTCTGCTTTTCTCCCCTGCTTCGGCGATGTTTCGACCTCTGTTTCATCTTGTCCGTTTTTCCTCAGCAGCTTCAGTATGTATTCTTCTGCATCCTTCGGATTTTGAAAGCTTTTTGTTGAGCCATCTGTGTGCCTTACTTTCAATATGGCCGGGTACAGTAACTGGAACTGTATATGATTTTTAAATAGTCTGGAACAACAGTCACTGAACATTCTGCGCCGTTTATTAACTTCCACAGAATAGTCATTGAAAATGATAATTTTGTGTCCTTGAAAAGTTAACGGCTCTCTTCGACGTCTGAACGCTCGCAGAATGTTTTCCTTATCGTTAAAGTCCAAGTACTTGGCTATTGCTTGCCTTGGTCTCTGGCTTTTCTCTGGTGTATTGTTCGGTCTTTGAGGGCCTATTCGGTGCGCCCTTTCTACCCTCCTGTGAGAGGCTATTCCCAGAGCCTCTGGTAGATCATCTTCAAATATTCTCTGAAGTTGTCTGGGCTTGATAGTCTCTGGGAGTCCAACGACCCTTAAATTATTCCTACGTGATCTGTTTTCAAGATCTTCAATGCGATCTGTCAAAATATGAACTTGCTTCTGCAGTAAACTGATGTCTTTATCAGCCTGTTCATTAATATCTTCCAACCGCCCAATTCTGCCTTCTACCTCCTCTATTCTCACTTCATGTTGTGAGATGTCTTCTTTAAGACCCATCAGCGTCTGTTTCATTGCATTCTCAAGGGAGACTCTTATCTGTGGGGTGAGGTGTTTGATTACTGATTCAGTAAGTTCTTTGTAGTTTATACTGCTGAAGTCTGCCTGCATCTCTTCCCTCAGCTGGTCAGATTCTCCCCGTCTTCTCCCATCTTCTGCTGAGAGTCTGTACACAAATCCTCCTCTCTTTGCTCCTGTGCTGGAGATAACAGCAAGGCTTCATTGGTGGCCATTTTGGATATCTCCTGAATCTCCCCTGTCATACCACTCACCGGGGTTTTACTGCTGCGGAGGAGATAACGTTCCATGAGCTGGATTATCTGCTTCTCACTTCTCTGTGCTTTTGATCCTTAGTTTTCTTATTAGATTTTACAGCTTTGAGGGGGTGAAATCTGCTGGGGCTGCGGAGCTATCTCTTCTCACAGCCTCCCAGCCAGGGCCTGACCCGGAAGTCCTCCCCTCGTTCTTTTTTTCTCAGTTTTTTTTTTCTGTCCCCTCTTTCTTTCTCTGTTCTTTCTTTGTTTCTTTCTTTCTCTCTCTGTTCTTTTCCCTTTCTTTCATTCTTTGTTTCTTTCTCACTCCTTTTTTCTCTCTCTGTTTTCTTTTTTCTCTCTCTGTTCTTTATTTCTTTTCCTCAGTACCAGCCACTGTGCCCATAATGCCAGCCACTGTGCCCTCAGTACCAGTCACTGTGATCAGCATGGAGCACGGGGCGTGGACACGGGTGTGACTAGTTGTGAGATGGGTGTGGTCAGGGGCGTGGCCTAAATTTAGTATCGCGCCGCAGCCTTTGTCCCTTTCCCATCTTCAAAAGTAGGGAGGTATGCACACACACGGCTCCGCTCCGTACACCTCGTACACACACGGCTCCGCTAAGTACACCTCGTAAACACACGGCTCCGCTCCGTACACCTCGAACACACACGGCTCCGCTCCGTACACCTCGAACACACACGGCTCCGCTCCGTACACCTCGTACACACACGGCTCCGCTACATCCACCTCGTACACACACGGCTCCGCTCTGTACACCTTGTACACACACGGCTCCGCTCTGTACACCTTGTACACACACGGCTCCGCTCTGTACACCTCGTACACACACGTCACCACTCCGTACACCTCGTACACACACGGCTCTGCTCCGTACACCTCGTACACACATGGCTCTGTTACATCCACCTCGTACACACACGGCTCCGCGCTGTACACCTCGTACACACACGGCTCCGCGCCGTACACCTCGTACACACACGGTTCCGCTCCGTACACCTCGCACACACACGCCTCCGCTCCGTACACCTTGTACACACACGGCTCCGCACACCTCGTAGACACACGGCTCCGCTCCGTACACCTCAAACACACACGGCTCCGCTCCGTACACCTCAAACACACACGGCTCCGCTACATCCACCTCGTACACACACGGCTCCGCTCTGTACACCTCGTACACACACGGCACCACTCCGTACACCTCGTACACACACGGCTCTGCTCAGTACACCTTGTACACACACGGCTCTGCTACATCCACCTCGTACACACACGGCTCCGCACCGTACACCTCGTACACACACGGCTCCGCTCCGTACACCTCGTACACACACGACTCCGCTCCGTACACACAACAGCACTGTAAACACCTCCTGACCTCACACAAACTTTCCTTCATCCAGCACCATGACAACCAGTACACCAGAGACCTGCACAGGAGAACCCCGATCATGTGACCCCCTGACTCCTACCCTCCTGTGACCTCATCACAGGTCCTGTGCTCACAAAAGAGGAGACGTCTTGCTTGCTGTGAGAGGCAGAGGTGGAGAGACAGGGAGGGTGAGAATGGGGTGCATGGGGGGCGTGGCAGCTTAGCTCACTGCGGGAAACAGTGTCCCGAGCGGGACAGCGGGTGGGAGGGTCTGAATCGGGACTGTCCCGCTCAATCCGGGACAGTTGGGAGGTATGCATTTTGTATAAATGACTAGTTTGCACTTTACGCTTCAAAGTGAATGCAGCTGTCATTATATTCAATTATTACCTGTAGACATACAGTTGTGTGAAAAAGTGTTTTCACCTTCTTGATTTCTTATTCTTTTGCATGTTGTCATACTTAAATGTTTCAGACCACCAAATAAATTTAAATATTAGACAAAGATCACACAAGTAACCACAGAATGCAGTTTATAAATGAAGGTCTTTATTTTTAAGGGAGAAAGAAATCCAAATCTATGTGGCCCTGTGTGAAAAAGGGATTGCCCCTCCCCTTTAAAACAAACTACAGTTAAGGTACTGCCACACTAAACAATCCCGCTAGCGATCACGATAACGACGCATACTAATGCGATCGCTAGCGGGATTGTTTCTATATCGCTAAATGCGGCCACATTTAGCGATATAGTTAACGACGCTATTGCCGTTAGCGATCTTCTTAACGACTTTAGCGGTACAAAAGTACCGCTAAATCGCTAAGAAAAGGTGCCACACTAGCGATATATACTTACCCAGCGGGAGCGCCGACGAGAAAATAGGGTCCGGAGCGATTCCAGCGACGAGCGAGATCACAGCAGGAAGCTCGTCGCTGGAAGCTGCCGCACTGAACAATATCGCTAACGGGATCGCTAAATAGTGACGTTTTTTAGCGATCCCGTTAGCGATATTGTTTAGTGTGGCATACCCTTTAGTTTATCACATCTTTGGGAAGCGTAGTTCAAATTCCCTAGCCACACCCAGGCCTGATAACTGCCAAACCTGTTCTCAATTAAGAAATCACTTAAAGAGAATCTGTCACCCCATTTGTGCCCTATGAGATAGGGCCACCGCCATCAGGGGCTTATCTACAGCATTCTGTAATGCTGTAGATAAGCCCCCGATGTTACCTGAAAGTGAAGAAAAACGAGTTATAAAATACTCACCCAGGGGCGTTCCTGCCTATTTTGTCCCGAAAACTAAGTCAGAACATAATGTAAATCAAGCCTATGGCAACTATAGAATGTCGATGGCAAAGACCATGTTACAGCCTTAAATATGAGATCAATCGGCACGTCCGCCTTCTCAGCCCAGGAGGATGCCATAGCCCGTGCCGAATGTGCCTTCATCTCATCCGGAGTTCTTTCACCTTTTGCTGAGTAGGCCAGACAGATTGCATCTCTGATAAATCGGGATAAAGTGCTTTTTTTTTTTTTTTTTTTTTTTTAACTCCACACCCCGTCCTGTGGCCCTGAAAAGATACAAACAGAGCCCTGCTCTGCCTCCAGGGACGAGTTTTGTCTATATGACCCAGGACCGCTCTTTTCAAATCTAAGGTGTGAAACCTTACCTCCTCAGGAGTTGAAGGACTATCAAAAAAGGAGGGAAGAAAGATTTCCTGACTTCTATGGAATTTAGCCGCCACCTTAGGGAGATATGAAGGGTCTGGTTTCAAAACTATCCTATCCTGAAATATCAACAGGAAGGGAGGATCAATAGATAGGGCCTGGATGTCACCCACTCTCCTAGCAGACGTTAAGGCAACTAATAGGGCCGTCTTCAGAGAAATGTGTTTCAATTACGCTGAGTCTAAGGGCCTGTCAGGGCATTCAGGACTAGGTTCAAATCCCAAGGGGGCAACCGAGCAATGTGTAACCGGGTTGCTACGTTCACAAGATGCAATGAACCGAGCAACCTACCTATCCACCACTAATTTGTGACCATACAAGGCCTTCAGGGCTGAAATCTGTACTTTTAGCATATTAACTGAGAGACTTAGCTCCCGACCCTTCAGCAGGATCTCTAGAATGGCAGTAATAGGTACTTCAATAGAGAAGGCTCCCCTATAGAAATGAAGAAATTTTCTCCACACTCTACTATAGATCCTCGTTGTAGACTCCTTTCTACTCTGTAGAAGGGTATCAATCAAGTTGCTAGAGAATCCCCTTAGCCTTAGTAACTGTCTCTCAAGTTCCACGCTGTCAAGTGTAGGTCCTTCACTTGAGGATGAACGAATGGGCCCTGAGAGAGCAGGTCCTGATCTGGTGGGAGGATCCAGGGATCGGATATGGACATTGCTCTGAGCCATGAAAACCAAGGCCTATAGGGCCAGAACGGGCCGATGAGGATCACCCTCACCTCCCTGATTTTTTCTGATGACCAGCGGAGTACTATCATTGGGGGAAACGCATATGAGAGAGAGATTTTATGTGCCTGAATTGATGTAGGGGTTAAATTAAAGGAATACAAATTATTCTGGGCATGCTCAGTTTAAAAAAACGGAATATGTCTTTTTACGGACAGTGACGGATCCTGCGCCCATAGGAGTCAATTACAGCCTATGACGGATGGCGCTGGATCCGTCGGCACGTCTTTTCGACGTACACAAAAAACGTTCCTATGTCCGTTGTATCCAGCCGACGGACACAAAATTTATGACGGATCCAGATGAAACGCATGGCCATCCCTCGCTAATGCAAGTCAATGAGAAAAAAAAAGGATCCTGCAGCATCAATTGCAGGAATCGTTTTTTTCACAAAACGACGGATTGTGACTGATGGCAAAAAACTGATGTGAAAGAGGTCTTAGGGCCAAGGAATTTGATATTTTTTCCCATTCATTGTGGAAGAATGACAACCATCCCCCTACTGGAGGGTCCAGAATAGCGGAACTTGTCTCCCCCTTTGGAGGAAGACCCACTAAACAGGGTTGGTCTCTCTACTTCTCCAGCGATCTCTATAGGTTCTCTTCCTTCCGAACGGCTGTTTCCTGAAGGCTCTCCTGTAGGACGGAAAAGTCTGGTTAGGGAACCTCTTCTTCCTTTCCCCTGCTTTGGTGAGGATATCATCCGGCACCTTGCCAAACAGGTACTCACCCTGGCAGGGAATTGCGCATAGTTTTGACTTTGCTTGCTCGTCCCCTTTTCAGCCTTTTAACCACAAGGCGCGCCGAGCAGCATTAGCCAGTCCTGCCGATCTAGCAGCCAGTCGCAAGGAGTCCGCGGAGGTATCGGCCAAGTAAGCTGTCGTCTCCCTGATCAGAGGGATAGAGGACAGCAATCTGTCTCTAGAGACCTCGGTTTTTATCTCTTCCTCTAACTGGTCCACCCAGACCATAATTGACCTTGCTGTACATGTGCCTGAGATGGCTGGCTTGAAGGCCCCTGTACACGACTCCCAAGATCTCTTAAGTGTGTCAGCTTTGCGTTCTAAGGGATCTGTCAAAGATTCAGAATCCTCTACCAGCAGGGAGGAACGCTTTGAGGTTGAGGCTACTGCCGCATCTACCTTAGGTATCTTAGACCAATGTGTTAGGTCTTCATTCCTCAAAAGGGCATCGCCTCTTTGAGCTCGAAGGAAGGAATCCCCGTTGTCCTTGCTTCTCCCATTCTTTCCTGACCACATCCTTCACTGCAGCTATTATTGGGAAAGAACGCCTCTTCCTCTGAGAGGCCGGCGAACATAACGTCCTGTGTGGTCTTAGCCTCCTTTGCATCCATAGTCCCCATTGTACTGCGAACAGCCTTGACCAGATTGTCGACACTTTCAACGGGGAAACTTGAACGACCCTCTTTGTCCGATGATGAGGATGTCTGAGAGGAGTCAGTAGACCCTACTCCTTCCTCATCAGAAGAGAGATTAGAAATGGAGGAAGTACTCCTTATATTAGGCTTATGCCTCCCAGCTTTATCTGAGGCTTTAAGGGATTGAAGCTCGTCCTTAATTATGCGCCTTACATCGTTCATTCTAACGGACGATTCCTCCACAGGCTGGCCAATACAGATATGACAAACACTTCTGGGATAATTATCAGGAAGTGGCTGAGAGCACAAAGCACATTCCCTATGCTTAGATTTTCCAGACTTTTTAACCTGAAGGGCCACACAGAAAGAAGGGGCAATCAGCTTAATAAGTAGAGCCTTTCACATTCGCCCAGTGAAGCTTGCCATGAAGGTACCGGTTTTGAAGGCGGAGGCACAGCTTTAGATGAAGATTTTGCAGATTGACTGCATCTTCCACTCTTATCTGTGGAGTCACCCTCACGGGAGCGTCCACTACTGCTCTCTTGCTGTGCACCTGCACATTCACCACCTGTGGGTGCGCTACAGAGTCTCCTGGGGAGGACATCATGGCACACTGGCTTATCCCATGATTTCTGCTTTATAGTCTGCGCTCCTGCGCTTCCTCAGTCCCCCTGCTTCCTCAGTCCCCCTCCCGGAAGATGTCTCCATTACTTCCGGGTCAGAAGCGCCAGTTTCACTTTTCCTTTTTTTTTGCGCATGCGCGCCGGCGCACTGACTCCACCACCTCCTCCGGCCGTCCCCCGCAAGTTACTCACACCACTTCCGGCCGGGGCAGGAGAACTTACCCGTCTACCCGCTCGTGCGGCCCGGCTTCCTCCTCCCGACACCGCCGCACAGCCCCCTGTTATGATATGGTAGACGAGGAGGACAGTAACAAAAAAACGGATAACTTACCGGTAATGCTCTTTTATAGAGCCCACGACAGCACCCACAGAGAGGGGATGCGCACCTAGGAACAGGAAACCTACAGAGAGATAAAAGGGGCGGCCCCCCTCGCTCCTCAGTTGGATTACAGAGAATGAGAGGAACCGCCACACAAGTCTCAGTTAATTTGCTCCGTAATACATTTAAGGTATATATACATATTTACACTGCTCGGCTATGTACATCCACTATATACAATTAACCCTTCACCCACCGGAATGCACAGTGTGTACTATAACTAAGGGAGGGAAGTAAGTGGGTGCTGTCGTGGGCTCTATAAAAGAGCATTACCGGTAAGTAATCAGTTTTTTTCTCTTCGCCACGACAGCACCCACTGAGAGATTTTCAGAGACAATCACCAGGGAGGGACCACCGTGTCAAGGACTGATCTACCAAACACTAGGTCTGTTGAGGAGGATAGATCTAATTATAGTGATCATAGAAGGTAGAAGGCGGAGCCCAGGTTGCAGCCTTACATATAAGGTCTATCGGGACATCTGCTCTTTCTGCCCAGGAGGAAGATATGGCCCGTGCGGAATGTGCCTTCACGCCCTGTGGTTGGACCTTCCCTTTTGTCACATACGGCAGTGCTCTGCCTCCAGGGTCTAGTCCTGTCTAGATATGCTAAGACGGCTCTTTTAACATCTAAAGTGTGGAATTTTTCTTCCTGTGGTGATGAGGGGTTATCATAAAAGGAAGGAAGATAGATTTCTTGAGATCTATGAAATTTAGTCGCCACTTTAGGGAGATAAGACGGGTCTGTTTTCAACACGATCTTGTCTGGATATATAGACAAGAAAGGAGGATCTATTGATAAGGCCTGGAGATCACTCACTCTTCTTGCTGAGACTAAGGCAACTAACAAAATGGTTTTTCATGAAGCATATTTTATCGGAACTGAATGAAAGGGCTCGAATGTACTTTCCGTTAAGGCCTCTAGGACTAGGTTTAAGTCCCAAGATGGCATCTGTGGTATATGGACTGGTTCTGCTCGATGGCATGCTGAGACAAACCGAGCTATCCATTTATTGCCTGCTACGTCATAACTATATAAGGCCCCTAGAGCCGACACTTGGACTTTAAGTGTATTTACTGACAGACCTAACTTATGCCCTTTTTGCAAGAATTCTAGAATAGCCAGAATAAGCACTTCACCAGACAGGCGTGCTGAATGAAAAGCTAGAAATTTCTTCCAGACTCTGGCATATATATTAGTTGTGGCCTCCTTCCTGCTATGCAGGAGCGTATTAATTAGTCCATCTGAAAATCCTCTTAGTTTTAATAGCTGCCTTTCAAGTTCCAAGCCGTGAGGCGCAATCCTTTGACCTGAGGGTGATAGAAGGGCCCCTGTGAGAGAAGGTCCCGATCCCAAGGATCTGAGACCGACATGGCCCTCAGCCATGAGAACCACGGCCTCTTGGGCCAGAATGGGGCTATTAAGAGTACTCTCGCTCTTTCCTCTCTTATTTTCCGGATGACAATCGGTAATAGTATCATTGGAGGAAAGGCGTAGGCCCGGTGAAATGTTCACAGGGTCTGCAAGGCGTCGAGCATGTCCGGATTGTCCGTCCTGAATAATTTAGCGAACCTTTCTACCTGCCTGTTGTTCCGTGTGGCGAACAAGTCTATGTCCGGTATGCCCCATTTGAGCGTTATCATCTTGAAGATTCGATGATTGAGTACCCACTCCCCTTGGTGTAGGGCATGGTGACTGAGAAAATCTGCCCTGACGTTGTCTATCCCTCTGACGTGCAGGGCTGACAGGGACAGGAGATGACTTTCTGCTAATCTTAAAATTTTTTCTGCGATAGACATGAGTGGCACTGATCGTGTACCTCCTTGGTAGTTTACGTACGCCACTGAGGTGGTGTTGTCCGACAGTATCCTTGTATGAGTTCCTTGCAGCTGCGGAAGGAAGTTATGTATGGCGTGATATATAGCTTTTAGCTCCCTCACATTTGACGAGTCCTCTGACTCTGATCTAGACCACTGTCCCTGCACCACATTATCTTCAAAATGAGCCCCCCCCCAAAGGGCTGGCATCTGTGGTTACTACAGTATATTTGAGGGAACCACTACCCAAGGAACTCCTCCCGAGAGATTTGGATCTAGCCACCAGGTTAGGGAACTAATTACTTCCGGGGTTAGGGATATTTTGTTCTCTAACTGTCCCTGTAATCTCTCTTCCTCTTGAAGGATTATTCTCTGCAATTTTCTGGTATGAAACTGGGCCAACCGAACTGCCGGGATACATGAGGTCAAAGAGCCCAGCAAAGACATGCCTTCTCTCAGAGATACTATAGGATTATGTATTACCGTCTGTACTTTATTAATTACGGTTAACTTTTTTGCCTCCGGCAGCAGACATTTCTGACTTACTGAGTCCAGATGAAGGCCTAGGAACGTCTGACAGGTTATCGGCCGTAGCCTGGATTTTTCCCAGTTCATCAGCCAACCTAAGTTCTGTAAGGATGAAATTACATCAGACAGCCTGCGTTCACACTGTTGGAACGAATTTCCTACTATTAGAAGATCATTCAGGTACGGGATTACCAGGGTGTCTTTTACTCGTAAATATGACATCACCTCCAGCATCAGTTTGGTGAAGACACGTAGTGCCGTAGATAGCCCGAAAGGCATTGCCGCGAACTGGAGATGACGGATTTGGCCTTCTAATGTGACCGCCACTCGAGAAAAGCGTTGATGCGAGGCATGTATTGGTAGATGGTAATACGCATCCTTGAGATCCATGACCACCATGTATCATCTGGGAAATAAGAGTTTTATGGCTGACCGTATAGATTCTATTTTGAAGGTTCAGCTTTTTTAACTTAACTATGGTTCTAAATGAACCGTCTGGTTTAGTTACCAGAAATAAGGGAGAGTAAAAGCCTTTCCCTTTTTGATATACCGGAACCTCTACTAGTACTTTCTTGGATAGCAAGCCTTTAATTTCTAATTCTAACGCCTCTTGCTGAGCCTGGGACTTCAGAGAAGTCAATAGAAAGGAGTCCGGAGGATTCCGAACAAATTCTAATGTTAGGCCTGATTTTACGATGTTAATGGCCCAGGAGTTAATTGTAATCTCTTCCCATTGATAACAGAAGTGCAATAGCCTGCCACCCACCGGTAGGTGGTACTAGCGGAACTTATCTCCCAACTTGAAGGGACGTCTACTGAATAGGTTTCCGTTTTGTTTGAAATCCCTGTTATTCCAGGAATTCGGGGCTTTATAATCCTTCTTTCTGCCAAACGATGGCTTCCTGAATGCCCTCCTGTAGGATGGAACATATGGATTAGGGAAGCCTTTTTTCCTTTCTCCTGCTTTGGTTAAGATGTCATCTAACACTGCGCCAAACAGGTACTCACCCTGACAGGGTATAGCGCAGAGTTTCGACTTAGTTTGTGCATCCCCCTTCCAACCTTTCAACCATAACGCCCTTCGGGCTGCGTTGGTTAATCCTGCCGTTCTTGCCGCCAGGCGGAGAGAGTCTACTGAGGCGTCTGAAAGGAAGGCCGCTGCGGCTCTAATTAAAGGGATGGAAGACCGTAGCTTGTCCCTGGAGAGGCCATTTTTTATATTCTCCTCCAGCTGGTCTAACCATACTAACATGGCTCTGCCAGTACATGTGGCTGATATTGCCGGTTTGAATGCCCCTATACACGACTCCCAGGACCTTTTTAAGAAGTGCATCTGCTTTCCGATCTAGGGGTCTGACAAAATTCCAGTATCCTCTACTTGCAAGGATGACTTGCGGGAGGTTGATGCAACAGCTGCATCTACTTTGAGCGCTTTCGCCCAGGAGGCCAGGTCTTTGTTATCGAAGGGGTACCGTCGTTTTGATGCTGCTGACATAAAGCCTCTCTGCCCTTGTTTCTCCCACTCTTTTTTCACTAACTCTTTTATAGTCGGGATCATTGGAAATACTCGCCCTTTGCGCTGGGAGAGACCGGCAAACATAATTTCCTGGGGAGTTTTAGGGTCTTTTGCGTCTGATAATCCCATAGTGTTCCGAACTGTCTTAATCAGGTTATTAATACTGTCGGTCGGAAAACAGGTGTGCTCCTCCTCCTCTGATGAACATGATTCGTGCGAAGCCTCTGAATTCAGTTCCCCGCTGTCCGCGGAGGATCCCACCCTGGGTGGGGTGATCTCTCTAAGGGACTTCCTTCCCGTGATACTACTAGCTTCCCCCAGGGCTTGTAACTCCTCTCTGATCATTAGGCGGATATCTTCTGTCCTCACTGAACTTTCCTCCTGAAGTGTATGGCCAATACAAATTTGACACAATCTTTGGGAATAAGTGTCTGGGAGGGGCTGGGAGCATAAGGCACATTCTTTGTGTTTGGACTTATCCATTTTTTTGGCTTAAGGACACACAGAAAAAGAGGAGGGGGAAGGGCCATCAGCTTGACAGGTGTGATCTATAACACTCACCCAGTGAAGCTTTTCGTCAGGATGGTACCGGCTTTGGGGATGAAGGGTCCGGCTGCGGTGTGGAGAGACTTGACTTTCCTCCAGTCCTGCTCGTGGAACCACTCTGCTTAGAGTGTCCACTACCACTTTTTCTGCTGCTGCTACGTGGCACCACCAGCTCCTCAGGTGGGCGCGAAACAAGGTCACTTGGGGATGACATTGCTGCGCACCGGTATGCAGTATGGCCGGTGCTTTTATGCAGCTTCCCCATTTCCTCTTTTTTTTTTTCCTGAGCGCCGACCCGGAAGTGCTAGCTTCACTTCGGGGTTTTATGCCTCTCTGCGCCTGCGCGGCCGCTCTATCCAGCAGCGCTTGTCTATGGTCTCACCCATAGCCCAGTACCACTTCCGGGGACCGCTTAGTTCCCTGACCACGCTCGCCGGCATTGCGTTTCCGGCCGCGCGTATTCCCCCTGAAAAAACTCCGGTCCCGCCCCTACACCACGGAGAGAGATGCGACGGGGACCTACCATCCTGACACATCGAGGCTCCCAGCGTCACCAGGTAGGGCAGCCACGGCCTCACTGCTCCTGCAGTGTGTGACACCGATATTATACGCGAGCAAGAGCAGCCTTGCTCCTGGCCTCGCACCTGGGAATCTGTCCCCCCATGTGATGGTGGGGCTGCAAACCTGTCTCCTGCTGCTGCCTGATGAGGCATGCGCTTCCGACTCGGCCTAAGGACTCCGGTCCTGCCATTACATCCAGGCATGTGCGGTGTCTTTTTTCCCCAGCTGAGGGGGAACGAACCCTGCATTCCCTCGACGCTGCTTCTGATGCTGGAGCCCCTGCCGCTCTAAAAGAAACTGCACAGGCAGCAATCCAGCACAGGGATTCCTCTTCTCAAGATAGGTTCCTCTCCTTGGAACAGGAAACAACTGAGGAGCGAGGGGGGCCGCCCCTTTTATCTCTCTGTAGGTTTCCTGTTCCTAGGGGCGGATCCCCTCTCTCAGTGGGTGCTGTCGTGGCGAAGAGAAAAATAGCCAAGGCAGCCAGTCACCCAGAGAGGTTGGTAACTAATGGATTGCAGACCCCTAAACTAACCGCATAACTAGAAGCAGCAGTGGGACGTACCTACGATGACCTAGATGCCTCGTCACAGCCGGACAGTTAGCCAAGCCTAAAGATAGAAAGGGGAAAGCTAACTGCCCCAGTGTAGCGCCCCAAAGGAATAGGTAGCCCCCACACATATATTGGCGGTGAGACAAGATGAAACACAAATGCAGGCAGAAAATAAAGTAAGCAAACGCTGGGGCCCAAAACTGTCCGGATAGGACAGAAAAGAATACTTTCTGCAATCCAGCAAAGCCCTAGGAAAAATTCCAACACTTCTGATTCCAAAAAATACTGAGACCACACGATCTCTCCCGCTATATCAGAACTCTAGTGTGAACAGGTAGCTACCCAGCAGCCACTGAAATAACAGGGACTGAACAAATGAACCGAGATAACAGAGAAACAGAGACCAGCGCAGGCCCCAGCAGGGGGACCCGGCTGACCTCACTCAAAAGGCAGAAAAACAATAGAAAACAAAACCAAAGAAACAAGCAAAAAATGGCTTATCTGAAAGTTGCAGGAGCCTGCAGTAAGCGGACTTCCAAACTGGACCAGGAAGAGACAACTAATCACCGGCGAGGATCATGAGAAAGTTACTCCCTTAAATCTCCCCCAGTCATCACTCCCAGATTGCCAATCGTCCACAGCTGGATCCTCAGCTGAAGGGCCTCTGTCCATCAAGGTAGCTTCATTAATATCAACAGCCACCAGAGGGAGCCCCAACTCAGAATCCAGAGGACTCACAACAGCCCCCGGTCTTACTGGAGAAGCCGACACCCGCTCCTCCCAGATGAGTGCTGGCCCGTCTAGCCACACCGCATACCCACGTGAGCCAGGACGGCCACCCCCGGACCCTGGCCTCACGCCATCCACTGCCAGACGAGGGGGGAGCTGACCAGGCAGGCATCCCCCGACATTGCTTCTGGCACTGCAGCCCCTACCGTTCGCACAGACACCGCACAGGCGGCCTCACAGCCCAGGTATCCTCTTCATTCCGCAAGTTCCCTTAGGAACAGGAAACCAACTGAGGGAGCGAGGGGGACCACCCCTTTAATTTCTGTAGGTTTTCTGTTCCTAGGGTCGGATCCCCTCACTCAGTGAGTGCTGTCCTGGCGAGGAGAAAAATGCTCTTTTTTACTGTGGTAAACAAACACTCCAGTAAGAAAGCAAGAAAACATGATAAACGATTAAATAAGCAATCCCCACACACTTTGTGTCTCCATCTCCTCCCGAAAACACCCCCTCAATTTGAAGGGAAAGCCTTTTCTAATGTCTGAAAAGTAGAATAGTGTGTCCTACTTAACAGTGCCCCATCTGCTGAAGATAATTAGTCAATTATCAGAGACAGGCTAGTTGCCTCAGTCTTTTGTGCTGGCCACAATATTCTATGCCACAAGCAGGGTGGGGGAAAAAACAATACACTAGTCACAGATGTCAAATCTTAAGACTCTAGGCAGAGAAGGAGGGGCCGCATTTGTACAGGCTGCTAATGCTTTGTGCAGGGATAATGGGAGGGATAAATAATGGACTGAAAAGGAAGTAGTTCACCTGCTGATGTGTCAAGGTATAGGAAACCCAGCACGTTCCTCCGGGTGCAGCAGTATAATTCACTTCTTCCACAAGAGAATGACTGTCATTCTAAATTTCTCTGTGCGCCTTTATACGTTAAGCAATTTTGTAGTAGGAGATTTGATACTCAAAAATCATTTCTTCACTGAGCAGCTGTCACATTATCAAGCTTAGCCACTGGCAGCCAAATGTCCATACAATTCATAGCAAGGAATCTCAAGAGCACTTTGTGCTTTGGTTCTCAACTTGTGTCCGAATATGATCATCTGGGAACTTATAAATTACAATTCACTATTACAAAATAAATTAATGAGCTAGATTTTAAGGCTTACTAATGTTTGTACATAAGCTCCAAAAGGTTTAGCAGAAGCCTTAAGCAGAATTTGGAACCAATTACTTGCCACTAGGAGCCAATAATTATGTGTGGATTAAAAAATATTAAGTGCAAAAATACTAATCTTAACTCAGCGTTAGAAGGGGATGTCCAAGATCATGCAAAAGCTGCACCCAAATAATTCTAGAAAACAATTACATACCATATACTCACCCTATATTCCCAGTGTGGAGCTGACTGGCCAAAGAGGCCAGTAAAGTAGAGTATAAAAATTTGCATGGTTCTAGTCTGGCATCCAGACCAATCCTCCCTGGCACCTGGACCTGGCCAGTCTTCACTTCTGAGTCCAGCATCCTTAGTGCCTCTTGCACTTACCAGTCTACACATAATATTAGGTGGCACAGTAAGAGTATAAAGGTGCAGATGATGCTGGCCTGAGAAGTGGAAAATACACTGGTCTGGCTGCTAGAAGAATAGTATTCTTTATGCTCAACTGTAATGGTAATGATGAGTCTATGCAGCAGGCGTTAGCTGATGGGGTGTAGTATTCTCATCAGCCGACTCCTCTGTGACCGGGGGTAAACTTTGCAGCTATCTGACTGGCAGTAATAATCCTACCGCTGATCAGAGCCACCAGTGTTTCTCGCACTATCATAAATATGACAGCATAGGAAACACCAGACGTTCATGGTGCCGAGCCCGAGCAGTGACATGGACTTCCTGGAGAAGTTCGTCTTCAGGGTCCGCGCCCGAACAGTAGGTGCTCAAAACGGACCCTGAACTTTACTGCTCAGGTCTGCCCAACACTAATAATAATGCATAAGATTTGAGTTACAAGTTCTAATAAAAAAATTACTTTAAAATGAACCCCACATAATGGTTATATTTGTATTATTCTTCTGGTCTAAATAGCTTTAAAGGAAATATGTCACCCCATTTTAGCCCTATGAGATAAAGATATCATTGCATAGTGCGTCCCATAACTTATCTATGGGTACCTATGTTATCTCCAGTTTTCATGTAAAAATACCTTAGTAAAGTTAGTTTTCTAGAATGCAAATCCTTGCGGTCCGGTCGGCGGCATTTTTTTTCTTCCCCCAACCCTGCTCCTCGGCTTCTCTTGCGTATCGCCGTCTGTGAATCGCACAGACGGCGTTCGGCTTGTCACGATTGCGCTTTTCAAAATCCCCTCGCGCTTGCGCAGTGTGCTTTGCCCACCAGTGGGCAAAGCATAAAATCATTACAGCGCACGCGTGACTATTTTCCTCCACTTTCCTTGCCCCGGAAGTCGTCTAAGGAAAGCAGTAATTTCCGGGGCAAGGAAATAGTTGCGCATGCGCTGTAATAATTTTATGCTTTGCCCACTGGTGCACTGTGCAAGCATGAGGGGATTTTGAAAAGCGCAATCGCGACAAGCCGAACGCCACCTGTGCTATTCACAGACGGCCATACGCAAGAGAAGCCGAGGAGCGGGGGGGAGGAGGGGAAGGAGAGAAGAAAAAAAAAACGCCGCCCTCCAGACCGAACAGATTTGCATACTAGAAAACGAACTTTACGAGATATTTTTACATGGAAACTGGAGATATCATAGGTACCCATAGATTATGATATGGGACGCACTATGCAATGATATCTTTATCTCATAGGGCTAAAATGGGGTGACAGATTCCCTTTAAGGCCTCTTTCACACATCCATTTTTTGACTTCAGGCGCGATCCGGCGTGTTGTTAAAAAAACGGATCCGGTACCGGATGCGTTTTTTTTTAGCATTGACTTTCATTAGTGCCGGATCGTGCCTGATGTCGTTGCGTTGCATCTGTTTTTGTCCGGATCCGGCGGAAATGCACATTCCGGCGGCCGGACAAAAACAGTCACTGCAACGTTTTTTCTTTTTTTACGGAGCTGCCTGATAGTGCCTGAAGTGGCGCATCAGGCGGCCGGAAATAATACAAGTGTATGGAACCGGACCAGTCTTTTGTGCAATCCGTCAAAAGACTGATCTGGATTCTGGAAACCAAGGTGTCTCTCTCTTTCCCCCACCCCTCGGTCCGGACATGCGTACCTGCATTTTCTGGCTCCAAAACTTATTTTTCCGGTTTCAAAAGTTCAGGTCGGACCCAGCAAAAAAACTGATCAGTTGCATCAGTTTTTTCATTTCAGCGCCGGATCCGTCCCTTCAGGTATTCGACGGATCATGCCTGACACAAAAAAACGGATGTGTGAAAGAGGCCTAAGTCATTCATATTTCTTTCTGCTAGTAGAAGTAAAAAGGCAATGAATACAGCAAGTATTACCTCATATACCCTTATAACTCAGGTTTTCTTTACTATTTCCATATTCCAAGTTTGTAGGGAATACTCAATTTGTTTGTTCTAGTTTACACAGCTGTCCAGTCTCCTAGCATTCTGGAAACAAATTAATCAGAAATGGAGCTGCTTCCCATGCATCTCAACATTGATCATATTACCAAAATGAGGGAGGAAGGGGTGCAAGGACAAACTTAAAAAAAT
Source organism: Oophaga sylvatica (assembly GCA_033576555.1). Lineage (NCBI taxonomy): Eukaryota > Metazoa > Chordata > Amphibia > Anura > Dendrobatidae > Oophaga > Oophaga sylvatica. The sequence goes on along the minus strand of JARQOD010000003.1, from coordinate 280,340,994 downwards.
AAATATAAACATAAAAAAAAAAAAAAAAAAAAACTTATTTTGCAGCTGGAACTAAAAGGGTGTCCAGAAGTCATACAGACAAATAAAAAAGTGTATGGAGGTAAAAGAAACATGGCTTCACTTAGAACTAAAGTTGAGAGTACACTTGACAGTATTTCTGATAATCAGGCAAGCCTTTGTGCAGGTCTTCCTTATTATTCAACATTTGATTACATACACTCTATGTCATCACTTTATGAACAATGAGAGTCAAAATTAAGATGCTAAAAAGACCACAATGCCTTTTATTGAACTGGAAGAAAAAAAAAAGTTGGTACCATGTTAGCCAGTTGATAAAAAGATCGCTCTCAGTGGGAAAATACAATAATAATCTTAAAGTTATGATACCTTTCAATGGCTAACAAAAATAAAATAAATGATGTTACAAAGCAGGCTTTGCGGACTTCTTAGGGTAGGTTCCCAAGCGCAGAAAATGGCAGCGCTTTGGACACAGCACGTCCGCTCCGTCCAAAGTGCTGCCGGCTTTTGAACGCAGTTGATTCCGTATGTGTTCATTGAACCGTGCGGAATCACCAAGTCTAATACATTGTACGGGTGACTTTATCTTGGGGAGACTGAGAATCTCCGCAAGATAAATTGATATGCTGCGGTCTGGAAAGACACGCCGCATGTGCATCTCCGCAAGGAAGCGCGGGTTCAGATGAATGCATAGTGGAGATGGGATTTCATGAAATCCCATCCATTATGCTGTAACATCTGGCCGCTGCGGGTTGGACGCTGTGGATGTAAGCAGCGCCCAACCCGCTGCGTTTACTGACTGTGGGAACATACCCTTAGGTGTCTTCGTCAGGCATGGTATAACAAAGTATCTGAAAAAACACATACACAAAGAGCAGAGACATAGCATAAATAATGTACATTTAAATAAACTGTATTTAATGTGTATTATATTATATGGAGGACTATGGGGTGTGTATTATATATACACTGTGTTCCAAATTATTATGCAAATAATATTTTCTCAGATTTTCCCAAATTACCTATATTAATTTCAGTCATTGTAATTTTCCAGTCAAATAACTATTAGAGTACAATTGAAAGGTTTTTGTACAAATTGCCTATGATAACAGTATATTTTTTTAAAAATAAAACACTCAAACTGCACTCAAAATGCATGTTCCAAATTATTATGAACAGCAGAGTTTTCTACCTTTTCATTTTAATAAAGAACAAAAAAATGGTCATTTTTGAAATTATAAGCATTAGCAGGTTATTACAAACTGAAATCAAACAGTTTTCAACTCAAAACTTTATTCTAGGTGATGTTACATTTGCACATAGGACCCCTTGTTCGAATGGAGCTTCTGAACTCTCTCGTCCATTGAATTTGTCAGGTTTTGGATGGTTTCTGCTTCAATTGTTTTGCATGAGGACAGAATACCCTCCCAGAGCTGTTGCTTAGATGTGAACTGCCTCCTGCCATCATAGACACTCCTTTTGATGTTGCTGCAGAGGTTCTCAATGGGGTTGAGGTCAGGGGAGCATGGGGGCCACACCATAAGTTTGTCCCCTTTTATGCCCATAGCAGCCAGAGATGCAGATGTGTTATGTGCAGCATGAGACGGTGCATTATCATGCATGAAAATGATCTTGCTGCGGAATGCACGGTTCTTCTTCTTGAACCACGGCAGGAAGTGCTGTTTGAGAAACTCAACATACACTATGGAGTTCATCTTTACCCCTTCAGGGATCCTAAAGGGGCCGACAATCTCTCTCCCCATCATTCCAGCCCAAAACATTACTCCACCTCCTCCTTGTTGGCACCGTAGCCGTGTTTGCTTGGGGAGTCCATCAACCAGCCATCCTCCACTCCATCCATCTGGACCATCGAGCGTTGCACGGCACTCATCGGTGAACAAAACAGTTTTGAAGTCAGTCTTCATGTATTGTTTGCGCCACTGGAGCCGTTTCTGCTTGTGTGCAGTGGATAGAGGAGGTTGACAGGATGGCATACGCACAGCTGCAAACCTCTGAAGGACTCTGCATCTTGTTGTTCAGGGGACGTTGGAGGCACCAGCAGCTTCAAAAACTTGTCTGCTGCTATGACAAGGCTTTTTTGCCGCTGCTCTTTTAACCTGACGTAATTGCCTGTAGGAAAGAGTCCTCAATTTTCCCTTATCAGCACGCACACGTGTGTACTGTGAATCAGCTACATACTTCTTGATTGTGCGATGATCACGATGAAGTGTCTTGGCAATGTTGATTGTAGTCATGCCTTGATCTAAACACTCCACAATTTGTTGCTTCTCAGCAGCCGACACATTCTTTTTCTTTCCCATTTTGGCAGAAAATGTGGGACAGCCTTCTTAAGTAGTCTTGCCTTTCATTGGACACATCTGCCAAACTAATTAGCAGTGCACAGGTGTCTGCAATTGTTTACAGTGATATAAAGAGCCCTGACACACATCACCATCAATGAGTTTAACTGACAAACAAAAAAATTCTTACTTTTCACTCCTAAACAATTTTTGCATAATAATTTGGAACACAGTGTACTATGGGGAGCACTATGCGGTGTATTACACTGTATGGAGAAATATGGGGTGCATTACACTGTATGGAGAACTATGGGGAAAGAATTATACTTATACTGTATGGAACACTATGGGGTGCATTATACTATGTGGAGCACTATAGGGTGTGCATTATACTGTATAGAGGACTATAGGGTGTGTATTATATATACTATGGGGAGCACTATGGGGTGCATTATACTGTGTTGAACACTATGGGGTGCATTATACTGTATTGAGCACTATGGGGTGTATTATACTGTATGGGGCACTATGGGGTGCATTATACTGTATAGAGGACTATGGGGTGTGTATTATATATACTATGGGAGCACTATGGGGTGCATTATACTGTATGGAGCGCTATGGGGTGCATTATACTGTATGGAGCATTATGGGGTGCATTATACTGTGTTGAGCACTATGGGGTGCATAATACTGTATTGAGCACTATGGGGTGCATTATACTGTATTGAGCACTATGGGGTACATTATACTGTATTGAGCACTATGGGGTACATTATACTGTATTGAGCACTATGGGGTGCATTATACTGTATTGAGTAGTATGGGGTGCATTATACTTTATTGAGCACTATGGGGTGCATTATACTGTTTTGAGCACTATGGGGTGCATTATACTGTATTGAGCACTATGGGGTGCATTATACTGTATTGAGCACTATGGGGTGCATTATACTTTATTGAGCACTATGGGGTGCATTATACTTTATTGAGCACAATGGGGTGCATTATACTGTATTGAGCACTACAGTGTGCATTATACTGTATGGAGCACTACGGGCACATTATACTAAACAAGATGTTTATGGCAGAACAGAAATGCTTATTTTTGGTAGCATATTTGCTGATGTAAACTGAAGATATGCTGCTGATATAATGATACTGTATGGGGACAGATTGATCTACTAGTGATCGTTCTGTGCCTGTCATTCTTCCACATCTTGTGCAAAGAGGCCAGGAAACAAGCGGTGAGCGACTTCAATACTGGCCATCGTTTACCATCCTGAACTTAGCGCATGTAAATACAACCGAAATGTTTTTGTGATGGTGCAACATGTGAGCACTAGGCCCTCACTGTCTAAAATTGGCTCTGGCAGTGAGTGTTTGTGTCAGTAATGTCAGACACAGAGGGGGAATGATGGGAGAGGTAGCATGATGCAAAGAACAAGTAAACAACCATCCCTGCTAAAATACAAAAAAATTAAAATAAAATATTTTGGGGAATACTTGGGGTCACGGCAGTAGCTTAGCTACTGGAGGAAGGTGGGGGTGGGTACAGGGTGTGGTCCGACCAGGCTCAGAGGGGCCTATCTAGAGCTACCGCTGCAGATAAAGCTGTGCGGTAGAGCAGTGAGACATGATCTGCTTGCACTATCACTCCCCATTCTGCAGACCACAGGTCGCTTTTTACTTGTGACCTACAGAACGGCAGGGAGATGCAGTGTCAGAAGCGCTGGTGGATGCACTTGACATCAGAGTTCCAGCGTATTGACGTCATCACGTTGTGCCTATGATGCCCAGTGCATCCACCGATGCTAGGCAGGCGGACTAATCATGATCCTGGATTAGATGAGTATTTGAGAGGTTTTCATTTTATTAAAACGTGTGGTGTGACTGTAAGGGCATTTTAAAATGTGGGGGCCCTCATATAGCGTGGGTGCTACTGTGGGGGGCTCTTAAAGTGTGAGGGGCATTATTCAGGGTGGCTTCAAATGTGGGAGCCATTATACAGAGTGAATGCAAATGTGGGTGTCATTATACAACTTGGGTGCAAATGTGGGGGTCATTATACAGGGAGGATGCAAATGTGGGGCCATTATACAGCGTCTGTGCAAATGTGGGGGCCATTATATAGCGTCAGTGCAAATGCGGGGCCATTATACAGCGTCGGTGCAAATGTGGGGGCCATTATATAGCATCGGTGCAAATGTGGGGGCCATTATACCACGTCGGTGCAAATGTGGGGGCCATTATACAGCATGGGTGCAAATCTGGTTGCCACTATACAGTGTGGGGACCATTAGTGTGGGAGCCAACGTGAGTGCCATATACAACGTGGGAGCTAATGTGAGATTCAATATACAATTTGGAGGCTAATTTGATGCCCATCTTACAGTGTGGGGGCTCTCAAAGCGTATTGTCTAGTAAGGGGTCCTTCACACAGTGTGCTGCCTACTATAGGGGCCATTATATAGTGTGGAGACTACTGTGAGGGTTATTCTACTGAGTTTTGGGGGGAGCAATGAGGATATAATACTGTGTATTGGGGAGCTGTGGGCACACCATACTTTGCACAGGGGAGCTGTGGGTCTAACATACTGTGCACAGGGGGAGCTGTGGGCCGAACATACTGTGCTCAGGGGAGCTGTTGGGGCATAGGGGAAGAACTGTGGGCCAATCATACTGTGTATAGGGGAAATGTACATAGGGGGACTACGGGGACATTATTAAATGTTAAGTGGGCACTCAAAGGGAACCTATCACCTCGTTTTGCCGCTAAAAGATGCGGCCACTGCCTTTCGGGGCTTATCTACAGCATTCTTTAATGCTGTAGATAAGCCACCGGTCCTACCTGAAAGATAAGAAAAACAAGTTTCATTATACTCACCCGGGGGGCGGTCCAATGCGGTCTGATGAGTGTCGCAGGTCCGGATCCGGCACCTCCCATCTTCATGTGATGTAGTCATCCTGCTTGCTTCATGCCGCGCTCCTGCGCAAGCGTACTGATCAGCTCTGTTGAGGGCAGAGCAAAGTACTGCAGTGCGCAGGAGCCGGGAAAGGTCAGAGAGGCCCAGCGCCTGCGCACTGCAGTACTTTGTCTGCCCTCAACAGGGCAGGTCAGTAAGCCTGCGCAGGAGCACGGCATGAAGCAAGCAGGATGATGACATCGCATGAAGATGGTAGGCGCAGGACCTGGACCTGCGATACCCAGAGGATCAGACCGCATCGGACTGCCCCACGGGTGAGTATAATAACACTTGTTTCTATTATCTTTCAGGTCGGACCGGGGGCTTATCTACACCATTACAGAATGCTGTAGATAAGATCCGAAAGCCTGTAGTCGCATCTTATAGCGGCAAAACGAGGTGACAGGTTCCCTTTAAGAAGTATTATTGTTACAGGTGAATACAGAATATTATGATCATCAGAGGTGCAAATGGAGGCTATTACTTTCTATGGGCAAAATGTTGGCACTGTTTTCTAGGGCACTTGTACAGGGCATTAATATTTTCTAGGGGATTTTTACAATCTAGAGGGCACAAAGGAGGCATTTACTTTGTAAAGGGCAAAGTGCTGTGCATTAATATGTGGAGCAATTAAAGGAGCACAGTTTTGGTGTAACAGGTAGGGCAGTAATCGGGACACATACAGTAAAGGCACTGCCACACTTAGCGATCGCACCAGCGATCACAACAACGACAACCTGGCGAGATCGCTAGTGCGATCGCTATGTGAACACTAGTTAGATTCCAAACACAACTCATCAGCGAACTGTGATTCCAAACACAACTCATCAGCGATCTGTATAACGACCTCTGCGGTCGTTGGGAAAACCTAGTCTCACCTGCGACGCTGGTGAAGTCGTTCATAAAGGGTGTCACACTCAGCGATTCAGGCTCACCAGCGGGACACCAACGACCAAAAAACGGCTCAGAACGTTCATAAGTGATCAGCGACATCTCAGCAGGGGCCACATCACTGCTACATGTCACACACAGCGACGTCGCTAACGAAACCGCTACTGCATCATAAATGGTGTCGCAGTAGAGATCTCGTTAGCGATCTCGCTTAGTGTGGCATACCCTTAAGAGCGGCTCAACACTGGGGTATCAGTAGGATGAGGAGATTGTGCAGGATGGGAACAGATAGGGACAGTGCTAGAAATGCAACAAGTCAAATGTGTCTGCTGTAATGTCTCAGACGAGTCCGGGCTGGAGAAGTTATGTCAGTCTGGGGCAGATGGAAAAGACCAGCAAAGTGAACAATTTCATCAAAAAGAATGTTAGATTTAAATCACTATCTATAACTGTACTCTATTAACTTATATGATCTGCAAAACTGATATCTATCACTATATGGTCATCATATGGCAGTAATATCAGTGTTGATCTTTGTAAAGAGATTTACTTTCAGTAATACCATGGGCATCAGCTGAGGTTCCCCTAAGGCCTCTTTCACACTTCAGTTGTGCGACGTCAGTCAAAATCCGCCAAAGTATGAAAAAAGCGGATCTGCCATTTTTTGGGGCGGATCCACTTTTTTTCCATTGACTTGCATTAGTGACGGATTTTGACGGATGGGCATCCGTTAGGTCCGTTTTTTGATGGATCTGCCAAAAATTTGGCGTCCGCTGTTTTTGGAAAACGTCCAATGCAACGTTTTTTCTGTCCGAAAAAAAAAGGCGGACTATGGCGGACCCGCCGCATCCGCCATTTTGTATAATGGCCGTGTATGGGTGGCGGATCCGTCGCTTCCATAGAAAACCATACAAAATGCTGACAACACTGTCCGGGGTGTCTCTCTCTCGCTCTCTTGAAAAGTTCATGGCGGATCCGTCAAAGAACGGATCCGTTTGCATCCGTTTTTGCAATTTTCTGGCGGATCCGCTATTTTCACACTTTGGCGGATTTTAACTGACGTCGCACGACTGAAGTGTGAAAGAGGCCTAAGCCACAATTAGGGTGCGCCACCATAGTTGTTAAAAAGGTTACTTGGATATGGGCCCACACAGATGTTCCGCCTAACCCCCTTCCCTCTCCCTGCCCTTACCCCCCTCTCCAACCCAAGCTGAACACCTAGCTATGCCTCTGGGTCACAGCACATAGGCTTAGTCACAGAATCGTGTACTTCTCAACTTTTAAAAACAGAGAAAAAGGGATATGTATTGTGGCACAAAGTAATTTTGCCCCTATTGTTCTCACCCACTACGATAACCCATTCATTGCCCCATAAAATATGATGCCAAATAAAATGTTGCTCACAGTACAATACCCCCACAGTGAGTTTTGCCACACGCAGTATTTTAACCATACAATGAATTAATCCACAGTACAGTCCTCTCGCACAGTATGATGTCCCAAAATTATCCTTCCCCAGCAAAGTATAATGCCCTCAATGACTCCAACACACTGATGTCCTATAGCTCTCCCATACAATTATGATGCTTCCCCAGTCCCCCAACCCAGTAAGATGCCCCAAGGCAACCCCACAGAACTGTAGGATGGCCCCCACAGCTCAATAACAAAGTACAATAGCTCAGAAGCAGCCAAACTTTATAATGGCCCCCATAAAGTAAAGTGGCCCACATACAGCCCAATACACAGTATAGTTGCCCACACAGGCCCCTCCACAAAGTCTACCCCACACAGTATAACGGCTCCGCCACACAGTATAATGGCTTCCACACAGCCCTCCATGCAGTAAAATGGCCTCTACACAGTCCACCACAAAGTATAATGACTTACACACAGCTCCAAAATACAATATAATGAATTTCTACACATTATAATGACCAACAGCCTTTGATTGCCCTCACATTCCTTTATACACAGTATGATGGCCCCACATTATATACTTTTTTGTGATTTTCAAATGTATTCGCTCAGCAGATGTTAAGCTTGTTATGTTAACTGCATGTTAAAGAAACTTGCACACTGTATTGAACATGAAGTCTAAGGGTCTGTGCAGACGTTGTGGATTTAGATGCTTTTCAGCAGCTTTTTTGGACGTGCGTAATTGCATCAAATCCGCAGTGTAGTGCACATCCAATGTAATTCAATGTAAAATGAAGAATTGCTGTACACATGCTGTGGTTTATTTACCGCAGCACGTTAATTCTTTTTGCGGATCGGTAGCAGCATAAAATAAATTCTCTCTCGCTCTCTGGCATGGAGGTGATCAGTCTGTGGCACTGCTGAGGTGTTATGGAAGCCCTGGTTGCTTTCTTATCAGCCTTCAGCTCATCTGCATTGTTGGGTCTGGTGTCTCTCATCTTCTTCTTGACAATACCCCATAGATTCTCTATGGCAGTGTTTCTCAACTCCAGTCCTCAGGACCCACCAACAGGTCATGTTTTCAGTATTTCCTTAGTACTGCACAGGTGATAAAATTATCACCTGCTCAAGCATTAATTCCATCACCTTTGCAATACTAAGGAAATCCTGAAAACATGACCTGTTGGTGGGTCCTGAGGACTGGAGTTGAGAAACACTGCTCTATGGGGTTAAGATCAGGCGAGTTTGTTGGCCAATCAAGCACAGTGATACTGTTGTTTTTAAACCAGGTAATGGTACTTTTGGCAGTGTGGACAGGTGCCAAGTCCTGCTGCAGAATGAAATTTCCATCTCCAAAAAGCTTGTCGGCAGAGGTCAGCATGAAGTGCTCTAAAATTTCCTGGTAGACGGCTGCGCTGACTTTGGCCTTGATAAAACACAGTGGACCTACACCAGCAGATGACATGGCTCCTGAAACCATCACGGATTGTGGATACTTCACACTAGACCTTGGAAAACAAGGTCCCAGAGTCTAGAAAAAGAGTGGAGAGGCACACAATCCAAGCTGCTTAAAGAAAAGTGTGAATTTTCCACAAATCAGTGATGGTTTGGGGAGCCATGTCATCTGCTGGTGTAGGTACACTGTTTTATCAAGACCAAAGTCAGCGTGGCAGTCCACAAAGAAATTTTAGAGCATTTCATGCTTCCCTCTGCCGACAAGCTTTTTCAATATAACAGAAAATACCCCAAAGTGACACCATTCTAAAAACTGCACCCCTGAGGGTGCTCAAAACCACATTCAAGAAGTTTATTAACCCTTTAGGTGTGTAAGGTTCTGTGTACATGTTCCTGAAACTCAGTTTGTTCGTCAGCCATTTTACTTTCTGTCTTGCTGCAGCTATCTTGCCCTCAGTCAAAATGGAGTTTCCAGCTTGCATGTTCCCGCCCTGATTCTCTCCTTTTGCTTCTTAAGCAGCCACAGCTGAGCAATCAGTGCTTCAGAATCTAGCCTGCAGTGAACCTGTGACCTGACTCCTAAAGCCTTGGACCTTGTACTCCAGCTATTCCTACTGAGGAACTCTGAAGCACTTGTGGACTCTGAACCCTGCTCTTTGAAAGACCCACGTTTGCATGGACTTACGGTAACAGAAAAGAAGATCCTGAACCTGTTGTGGAGAGTGATTGCTGAGCTTAGATTACTCTGGCCTGCTGTGTCTCCTGCTTCTGTGTCTGCAAACTGTGTGACTATTTTTGCCAACTTGTATGAAGTAATACAAGACTTTCTATATCAAACCTGTGTCTCATGTATTTTCATCGCACCCAAGCACAAGACGCTATATGAACTGTACTACATACATTACAAGATTCTGAAGCCAAAACGTTAGTGTCTGCTGGGTCTGGAAAGGCTGTGTCTGCTGTAACTGTGGATATCGGATGTCCGGTTGTACTTTCTGTGATGACAGTGGTTGTGACTTCTCACAACCATTCCAGGTGAGCAATTCCCTTAAGTGTTTTTTTTTTCTGCAGTGTTACCACAGGTAAACACTATTGTTTTTTTTTTTTTTTCTTCTTTTCTCTTTTTTGTCTGCTGTAACTGTGGATATCAGATGTCCGGGTGAACTTTCTGTGATGATAGTGGTTGTGACTTCTCACAACCATTCCAGGTGAGCAGTTCCCTTAATTTTTTTTTCTCTCTGCAGTGTTACCACAGGTAAACACTATTGTTTTTTTTTCTTCTCCTCTCCTCTTCTTCCAGTACTCCTGTCTTAAAAGATCTGGAAAATGGAGGCCCGCATAAAGGAACTTTGCGTAGTGACTGATAATATCCTTGCAGATTTGCAGAATATAAAGACCCGTTTTTCAAGCCTACAGGACCTCACTAATCACAATTTGCAAGTGTTTGGACAGACTGCCCAGGATTTGCGAGCCAGGATTGAGGTTCTAGAAGAGCGAGTCCAGGCTCCTGCCGTAGCCCCGAGTTCTGGGATTCCCAAGTTGCCCCCTTTTCGTTTTGGCGGTGAACGTGAGAAATTCAGGGGATTTATTAATCAATGCAATCTTTTTTTTTCTGCACATGCTTCACAATTTCCCACTGAACGATCTAAGGTGCTTACTATAATTATGTTGCTTACCAACAAGGCTTTGATGTGGGCAAACCCTCTGATTGAGACTGAGGATGATTGTTTGAATCACCTTGATGCTTTTATTTCAGCCATGGGGCAGGTGTTTGATGACCCCAATCGAGGTGCAACAGCTGAAGCAGCCATGTTAGCTTTGCGCCAAGGTAAGCACTCGGTAGCTGAATATGCCTTGGATTTCAGGAGATGGGCCCTTGATACCACCTGGGACAGTTCCGCCAAAAAATCTATTTTTCGAAAGGGGTTATCTCCACTGATTAAGGATGAACTTGCTCGTGCCGACCCTCCCACTGCGTTAGGTGACTTTATTAACTACTGCATCCGTATTGATACTCGTCTGACTGAACGCAGGCAAGAGAGATGGTTCGAAAGCAATCGCACTAACCTTTTCCTACCTTCCTCTCCAGCTAAGGAACCTTTGAGTAGGATTACACGGGAACCTGAACCTGAACCCATGCAGGTAGACTCTTTACAACGACGGGTTAGTGATGCACGCAAGGAACATCGTTTTAAGGAGAATCTATGTTTCTATTGTGTTAAGTCAGGGCACTTCATTATAAACTGCCCCAGCCGTTCTCGTAAGACTACTGCAGCACTCATTCATTGTGAGTGTTGCGAGAGGGGATCTGTCAGGTCCGAGCCTCAGGCTCCAGAGAGATCTGCAGCAACAGATCTTGATTTCTCGGACTTAAACTCCGTTACCTCTGAGGACGTTGACTGTGTAAACGCTGCCATTTTTCAAGTTTCCTCAGCGGTGTCCCAGCTGAGTTGTAAGAAAAACAATTCTCATTGCTTTCTTTCCATCAAACTCTGGGTTGACTCAGCTTGGGTGTCTAGCTCTGCTATGATCGACTCAGGGGCAAGTGGAAATTTTATGGATGTCTCCTTTGCTCTGAAACAGGGGATACGTTCAGTGAAGAAGGCTACTCCAGTACAGATGGAAACTGTGGATGGCTCCCTGCTGACCTCTGGACCAGTGGATCAGGAAACAGAGCCTTTGAGGGTTCTTATGGGTAAAGATCATCAAGAGAAACTGTCCTTTATGCTTATCTCTTCTCCCCACTTTCCCATTATTCTAGGGCTACCATGGCTGCAGGCTCAGAATCCTACCATTAACTGGGAGACCAAGGAATTACACTTTCCAGAGAAACAGATGAGTCCAAAAGTTTCAGCTTGCTCTGTTCCTAAAGGAACCATGTCAGTCCCTGAACTACCAGCTGTATACCAGGACTATGTGGATTTATGTGACAAGAAGAACGCTGACCAGCTTCCTCCTCACCGTCCATATGATTGTCCAATTGAATTATTGCCTGGAGCAGAGATACCTTTTGGTAAGATCTACCCCCTGGCGGGGCCCGAGCTAAAGGCTTTAAAGGATTACATAGACGAAAATCTAGCCAAGGGCTTCATACGCCCCTCTTCATCTCCTGCAGGTGCACCCATCTTCTTTGTAAAGAAGAAAGATGGATCTCTGAGACCATGCGTAGACTATAGGGAACTCAATAAGGTTACTATTAGAAACCGTTATCCATTGCCTTTAATCCCTGAGTTATTGGAGAGAGTGCGACATGCCAAAATTTTCTCTAAACTAGATCTTCGTGGGGCCTATAACTTAGTCCGTATTAGACCTGGGGATGAATGGAAGACTGCATTCAGGTCACGCTATGGACACTTTGAATATCTAGTTATGCCTTTTGGTCTGAGTACAGCCCCAGCCACTTTCCAACACTTGGTGAATGACATCTTCAGGGATCTCCTAGATACATTCGTGGTAATTTATTTGGATGATATTCTAATTTTTTCTAACTCCACAGAGGAACATCATGGACATGTGAGAATGGTCTTGGAACGTCTAAGACAAAATCATCTTTACATCAAACTTGAAAAGTGTGAATTCCATAGGACCGAAATTCAATTTCTGGGGTATGTACTGTCTACACAAGGAATTAGTATGGATGGAAGCAAAACCCAAGCCATCAAGGATTGGCCAAGTCCTAGAAATGTGAAGGAGGTACAGCGCTTCATCGGGTTTGCCAACTTCTATAGACGTTTCATTAGAAATTTCTCTGAGGTAGTGTCACCTATCACCCAACTTACCCGGAAAGAGTCTAGGTTCTCCTGGACTCCCCAAGCCCAGGAAGCATTTTCCCGTCTAAAAGATAAATTTACCACTGCACCTATCCTAGTACATCCCAACCCCGAGCTTGCCTTCATAATAGAGGTGGATGCTTCAGACTGTGCCGTTGGAGCTATACTCTCTCAGAGAACAGGTGAGAAGAATGTCTTGCATCCCTGTGCCTTCTTTTCCCAGCAGTTGTCTTCGGCTGAGAGGAACTACGATGTGGGCAATAGAGAGTTGTTGGCCATTATTGCCGCATTCAAAGAATGGAGACACCTTCTTCAGGGAGCTGCACAGCAAATAGTCGTCCTGACAGACCATCGTAACCTTGAGTTTATCAGGTCGGCTAAGTGCCTGACTCCTCGCCAGGCTCGCTGGAATCTTTTCTTAAACCAATTTAATTTTATCATTTCTTATAGACCAGGATCGCGCAATGGAAAGGCTGATGCACTCTCTAGGATTTACTCAGCAGAGACACGTCCAATTACTCCTCCTAAGACTATTCTTCCTGACTCTAGATTCCTAGGAGTAATTCATAATCAAGACCTACTTAAGGACATCAAGGAAGCATACCATGCGGATTCCTTTTTGGCACAACCCCCAAGGGACGCAAGTCTTGTCTTTAAGAATGGTGTGTGGATTCAGGGACAACGCCTGTATATTCCTGAAACAGTCAGATTGAGAGTATTGCAACTCATTCACGATTCCAAGATAGCTGGGCATAGAGGAATTCTAAAGACACAGGAATTTCTCTCTCGTTTCTTTTGGTGGCCCACTTGCAGGAAGGATGTTTTAAACTATGTCACTTCATGTGAAGTCTGTGCAAGATGCAAAACACCTAGCTCCTCACCAACTGGTCTGTTACAGCCTCTTCCCACCCCGTCCCGCCCGTGGGGATCCATTTCTATGGACTTCATTGTGGAGTTACCAACCTCTCAAGGGAAGAACACCATTCTAGTGGTGGTTGACCGTCTAACAAAGGCAGCTCATTTTATCCCTTGTGTCGGCTTACCCACTGCAAAACAGACATCAGATTTGATGATTAAAGATGTGTTTCGCTTACATGGAGTACCGGATGAGGTTATTTCGGATCGAGGGGTGCAATTCACTTCTAGGTTTTGGCAAAATTTCTGTGCAGCATTGGACATTAAAGTAAACCTTTCTTCTGCTTTTCATCCTCAGACTAATGGACAGACCGAACGAACCAATCAAACCCTGGAGCAGTATCTCCGCTGCTTTATCTGCCACCTACAGGATGATTGGGTGGATCTACTTCCATTAGCTGAGTTCTCGTATAACAACTCTCAGAGTGCCTCCACTAAGCAGTCTCCTTTTTACTCTAATCTAGGTTATCATCCTAACATTCTACCACGATTTCCCATAGAAACGCCTTTACAGCAGTGGCTGAAAGAATCACGTCTTTACAGAAGAATATGGATCTTCTAAAGGAGAATCTGGAATCGGCTCAGGAAAGGTACAAGAAAGCAGCAGATAAATTTCGTAAACCTGCACCAGCTTTCAAGGTAGGAGACTTGGTCTGGCTGTCAACCAGAAATCTTAAGTTAAGGATTCCATCGTCTAAGTTGGGACATAAGTACATTGGACCCTATAAAATCAGTAAAATTATAAGTGCCGTTGCTTGTCGTCTTCAACTGCCCAGAACTATGAGAATTCACCCTGTCTTTCATGTATCCCTACTAAAGGCTGCGACACCCAATACGTTTCCTGGACGTTCTTCTCCTTGCCCTGACCCAGTGCTAGTCGATGGTCAGGAAGAATTTGTGGTAGAAAGGATTTTAGATTCCAGGTTGTATAGAAATCAGTTACAATATCTGATTAAATGGCAGGGCTACCCAGTGGAGGACAACTCATGGGAACCAGTCAATAACGTTAATGCTCCTCGCTTGCTCCGTCAGTTTCATCAGAGGTACCCACACAAGCCTAGCCTGAGGTCATCCGGAGGTTGTCCCTAAGGGGGGAGTAATGTAAGGTTCTGTGTACATGTTCCTGAAACTCAGTTTGTTCGTCAGCCATTTTACTTTCTGTCTTGCTGCAGCTATCTTGCCCTCAGTCAAAATGGAGTTTCCAGCTTGCATGTTCCCACCCTGATTCTCTCCTTTTGCTTCTTAAGCAGCCACAGCTGAGCAATCAGTGCTTCAGAATCTAGCCTGCAGTGAACCTGTGACCTGACTCCTAAAGCCTTGGACCTTGTACTCCAGCTATTCCTACTGAGGAACTCTGAAGCACTTGTGGACTCTGAACCCTGCTCTTTGAAAGACCCACGTTTGCATGGACTTACGGTAACAGAAAAGAAGATTCTGAACCTGTTGTGGAGAGTGATTGCTGAGCTTAGATTACTCTGGCCTGCTGTGTCTCCTGCTTCTGTGTCTGCAAACTGTGTGACTATTTTTGCCAACTTGTATGAAGTAATACAAGACTTTCTATATCAAACCTGTGTCTCATGTATTTTCATCGCACCCAAGCACAAGACGCTATATGAACTGTACTACATACATTACAAGGTGCTTCACAAGAACTAAAGCAATGTGGAAGGAAAAAAAATGAACATTTTACTTTTTTCACAAATAATTTGGAACCAAAATTTATTTTTATTTTCACAAGGGTATCAGGAGAAAATGAACCACAAAATTATTCATATGGAGCATGGAGAAACGCAATAAACCTTACCTTATTTTGTATCAAGACCTGTGCCAAGTGCCTACTGCTGAGAATGAATCCCTACAATTCTAAGATAATCATGAAAGAGCTTTGCTAAAAATGCTAGTTTCACGATTATCGTGCTTACCTTGTAAACAGGCTAATGATGACTCGACGTATGAGCAAAATGCTAGCTCATCAGGGAAAATGACCTTTTATGCAGCGCAAAAAAATCATCATTCCTGCGCTGCATCATCCTGTGTAACCAGGACTCACACGGCTAAGAACCATGGCCCCCCTCATCCCTACCCTGGTATGAATGGCCCCCTGATCCCTATCCTGGTATGCAGGGCTCCTTATCTCATCCTAGTATGCATGGCCCTATCCCTATCCTGGTATGCAGGGCCCCCATACCCTAATCTGTTATACAGGGCCCCATTCTTACCCTGGTATGATTGGCCCCCACCGCGGTCCTGGTATGCATGGTCCCATCCTTATCCTGGTATGATTGGCCTCCATTCTGGTATGCATGGCCACATCAGAAAACATTAAAAAAAAAAAATTACACTTACCTTCCCGGTGCTCCCTCGCAGCGTCCTGCTCTGATGCCAGCAGCTGCTTAATGTTTGGAAGCAGCACATGGCAGGGACATCATGTGCTGCTTGCAAGCCAAAGGGCAGCTGTCGGAATACTCAATGCTCTGCACACTGGGACTGTGTGCGCGCAAAGCAGTGAGTATTTATTGCTCTCTAGTGAGCAAAGTGTCAGCCAGAGCCTTTATGCTGCGGCTGCCAGTGGTCTCATGTGCCGATTATTCATTTCTGTTAAGTATCGGCACACATGACCACCGGCAGCAACAGGAAGGCTCTGGCTGACTCTGTGCTCGCTAGAAAGTAATGAATGCTCTCTGAGCTCACAGTCCAGGCGTGCAGAGCGCTGAGCATTCTGGCAGCTGGTCCTTGGCTTGCAAGCAGCGCATCCGGACTATAAGACGCACCCCCCATTTTTGGAGGAAAAAAGTGGGTCTTATAGTCCGAAAAATACGGTAGTTTGCTTCAGTCTGCCTGTGTAAGGCTACTTTCACACTTGCGTTTTTTAGCGCTGCGTATCGAGCGCACATAAAACGCATAAAAAAACGCGTGCAAACGTGTGTAATCGCAGCGATATTTTGCAGTCGAAGAGTGCGCATTGCTTTTAAAAAACGCAGCGATTGTAAGCGATTGTATGCTATTTAAAGCGTTTTTGTATGCGTTTGCGTTTTTTCTGTTCAAAACACATGATCAAAATCCTTGAAAAATTCTTTCAACAGAACCTACCAATGGGACACCAGTGGGCGTGTCTTATTGAAAATATTTATATAGAGCCTGTTCACAGCCCTTTTTTACATTTGCTTGCATTTGCCTTGGTGAACATGGATCTGCTTATGAAGACTTTCCACTTCAACCTGGATGTGGACATGGCTATGGCTCGGGCTTATGCCGTTGCTTGCCATGAAGAAAGGGAGAGACAGAGACATCGGAGACGGCAGCGTCGGCGTTTGTGGGTAAATCCCATTGTAGAACTCCGGGAGAGCCGTGGAGCGTATCACACCCTCTACAGTGAGCTGCAGTCAAACCCGGAGAAATTTAACGACTACACCCGGATGTCACAACAAACCTTCATGGATTTACTTGCTCGGGTCCAACAATTAATAAGGAGACAGGACACACAGCTCCGTCGGGCGATTCCTCCAGAGGAAAGACTCCTGGTGACATTACGGTACGTAATATTGAGAAACCAATGCCTGCATCATTGTATTACTTATGCCATGTACTATTCCAAAGATGACAGAATTATTGTTCTGCCACCTAGTAAACAAAGACCTGCAGAATTATTGTTATGGCATTTTTTGTTTCGAAATGTTTTACAAAAACATATACAATAATATTTTTTTTGTTCTTTCTCTAGATTCCTTGCTACTGGAGAGAGCCTGTCTTCACTCCACTTCCAGTACCGGATTGGTATCTCCACGTTGTCAGGAATTGTTGTTGACACCTGCCGGGCATTGTGGACTGTTCTCTGTCCGGAATTTATGCCCCTGCCCACCACAGAAAAGTGGCTAGAAATAGCCGACAAATTCTGGACAACCTGCAATTTCCCCAACTGTTTGGGAGCAGTTGATGGGAAACACATCCGCATCATCAAACCTAAAAGAACATGCTCGGAGTACTACAATTACAAGAAGTACTTCTCTACAGTTCTCATGGCCATTGCGGATGCAGACTGTATGTTTGTTGCCGTGGACATTGGTGCATTTGGCCGTGGGAATGACTCACAGGCGTTTAAGAACTCGGACATGGGACGGAGGTTGTATGGAAACCAGTTTAATTTCCCCATGCCACGGCCTCTTCCCCACACCGAAGGTCCACCACTGCCATTTGTAATGGTTGGGGATGAGGCATTCCAGATGAGCCAACACCTGCTTAAACCCTACTCCAGCCGGGACTTGGACCACAACAAAAAAATTTTTAATTACAGGCTGACCAGGGCAAGAAGAACTGTAGAGTGTGCCTTCGGTATATTGGTTTCCAGATGGCGCATTCTGGGCACAGCTATTCATCTTAAAGTGCAAACAGTGGATGAAGTTGTGAAGGCCTGTGTTGTGCTTCATAACTTTGTCATGGCGAAAGAGCACCCAAACTTTGAACTTGATGATGCAGCTCCTAACCCATTGCCTGAGTTCACTCAGCACCCTCTCAGGTCTTCTGTTGAAGTAGGCCAAATGAGAGACCAATTTGCGGCCTACTTCATCTCAGATGTAGGACGGATGGATTGGCAAGATCAAATGGTGTAAAATAATATTGTTGTCTGTATGTTAACAAATTTTTGGATTTTTTTAGTATGTTAATAAAATACCTCTGTTTATACCTCTACCACGTGCAGTCTCTGTTTTTAAATTAAAAAACAATGATGAAATGGCCAGGTTTACCAGTTAATTCATGATGCATATTTTTTGGTGCATCATGAATTTATTTGTAATCCTGACTAGGAAATTAACTATACATGTACACAAGTTGTATGACCTTGATTATCTCTCCACTTTTGCTTCCATTTTCAGTGACGGTGGACATAACACAACAATTATTTGTGTCACCTGGCCTGCTGTTTCCAAAAATTGATTTGGGGATGCACAAGCATCTGTAAATTTTTAGTCCTGATCATGTGACTATAAATATAATTTGTATTTTCATCACTGACTTGAGTTGGAACGCAGAGATACACAGATTTTGGTAAGAACTTACCTGTAAAATCCTTTTCAGCGAAGGAAGGAAGAGAGACACAGTAATTCATTACTGATGGGTAGGCGGAGCCCCAGATCAGGATGACACCTCAGATCAAAAGCGTGTTGACTGGCTGGCTCCTCCAGCTCGGGCTCCTCCTACTCAGCTCCTTCAGTCGTACCAAAGCTTTAGGGAAGAACCAAGATCACCAGCGGAGCAACATAACCCCTTCTGAAGGAACTTCAGAGAAAACACAAGAATACAGGTTATGCATGCAAAGTAAGCCAAAAACCACAGAGTTCCAGGGACTACTCACTGAACCTGACTACTTATCAAAAAAATACCGGCACATCCAAACTTAGATTCAGTGTGAACAGGTGCTAAACCTAGAGTCACCAACTCATATACATACAAGAAGAAAAGGTAGCACACTGTAGCGCTATAGCTTGCAAACACGAAATATGAAAAATATGAAAAATGAATTACATCATTACCTTAGAAATATGAAAAATTGAGAAGTCTTAGCGCATAAGATGGCCAAATTATGTGAGCCTGATAGCCACGTCAAGGCTCTTCTCGTATATCAGGTCCCTAACTAATGCCTATCCTCACTTTAGAAAAGTCTGTCTGCATGGGAACCTATGAATCCTCTTTTCAGACTAAAATCTACAGTAGATTTTAGTCTGAAAAGAGGATTCATAGGTTCCCATGCAGACAGACTTTTCTAAAGCGAGGATAGGCATTAGTTAGGGACCTGATATACGAGAAGAGCCTTGACGTGGCTATCAGGCTCACATAATTTGGCCATCTTATGCGCTAAGACTTCTCAATTTTTCATATTTCTAAGGTAATGATGTAATTCATTTTTCATATTTCGTGTTTGCAAGCTATAGCGCTACAGTGTGCTACCTTTTCTTCTTGTATGAACCTGACTTGTTATGTTTCGGTAGCTGAGGAGTGCAGGTAAAAAAGGCAATACACCAGAGCAGTTGGAATCTATGGGATTGCAGTACCCTGACTAACCACCACAACTAGAGGCAGCCGTGGAGCGTTCCTACGTTGGTCCTAGACGCCTCGTCACAGCCTGAGAAACTAACTACACCTAAAGATAGAAATAGGAAAGCTATCTGCCCCGGAGCAGAACCCCAAAGATAATAGAAAGCCCCCAAACATGTAATGGCGGTTAGACAAGAGGAAATACTGACACAGAAAGAAAATAGAATGAGCAAACGCTGGGGCCCAAACTATCTAAACAGAAAAGGACAGGAAGGGTACTTACTGCAATCCCAGAAAACCCTGAAAAACACCAACTCTACTAATTTCAAAATCACCTGAGATCACACGACCTCTACCACCTAAATTAGCTCTCTGGTGTAACAAAATCAAAACAGCAGCCACTGAAAAAACTGGAAAAAGCAAATGAACAAAACTCAGTGGCTGAACTAAACTGAGAAGGCAGAAGCCCCCGGAGGGGACCCAGAAGGCCCCCAAAGAAGTGCAGGACAAAATGCAAAAATATAGCAACAACACAAAAGAAGAAAAATTCTTATCTGGTAGCAGGAGATGCAGACACGAAACAGCAGGCTACAAGGGAAACTGGAATGAAGGATTCAGACCAGAACAATTGATCACCGGCAACCCTGATGGGAAAATGACTCCCTTATATAAGACCAGTCAGTAACACCTGATTCCCAGTCCTCACAATCTTCACTAGTACCGCTTGTAACCACCAGAGGGAGCCTCTGCTCAGAACTCATCTCAAACCCATTCACAACAGTACCCCCCCCTTGAGGAGGGGTCACCGAACCCTCATTTGAGCAACCAGGTCGGTCAGGATGAGTTCTATGATACGCACGGATAAGTCTCCTAGCATGGATGTCCGAAGCAAACACCCAAGAATTGTCTTCCTGACCATAACCTCTCCATTTAACCAAATACTGGAGTCTTCGTCTAGAAAAACGAGAATCCAATATTTTCTCAACCACATACTCCAGATTGCCCTCAACCAAAACAGGGTCAGGAGGCACAGTAGCAGGAACCACTGGCTCAACAAACCTCTTCAACAAGGACTTGTGGAACACGTTATGGATCTTAAATGTCCCTGGAAGAAGCAAACGAAAAGAAACAGGATTAATAATCTCCATGATCTTATAAGGTCCAATGAACCAAGGCTTAAATTTAGGAGATGCTACTCTCATAGGAATATTCTTTGAGGACAACCAGACCAAGTCCCCCACTTTAAACCGAGGACCATCAGTCCTATGCCGGTTAGCAAACCGCTGGGCCTTCTCCTGAGAGAGGGACAACCTCTCCACTACCTGGTCCCAAATCTGTTGCATACGCTCAACAACAGAGTCAACACCTGGACAGACAGAAGCTTCCGTCTGTCCTGAAGAAAATCGAGGGTGAAAACCAGAATTACAGAAAAACGGAGACATCAAAGTGGCAGAGCTAGCCCTATTATTAAGAGCAAACTCAGCCAAAGGCAAAAAAGAGACCCAGTCATCCTGATCAGCAGACACAAAGCATCTTAGATAAGTCTCTAATGTCTGGTTTGTTCTCTCAGTTTGACCATTGGTCTGAGGATGAAATGCCGAGGAGAAAGACAATTGAACACCCAGTTTAGAACAAAAAGTCCTCCAAAATCTGGAAACAAACTGGACTCCTCTGTCAGACACAATGTTCTCAGGAATGCCGTGTAAACGAACCACGTGCTGAAGAAACAACGGCACCAATTCAGAGGAGGAAGGCAACTTAGGTAATGGCACAAGATGTATTATTTTGGAAAACCTATCACAAATTACCCAGATGGTGGTCATTCTCTGAGAAACAGGAAGATCGGAAATGAAATCCATAGAGATATGGGTCCATGGTCTCTTGGGCACAGGCAATGGCATCAACAAACCACTAGAGCGAGAGCAAGGCTTGGAGCGAGAGCAAGTCCCGCAGGACTGCACAAATTCCCTGACATCGCGAGACAAGGTAGGCCACCAAAAGGACCGACTAACCAAGTCTCTGGTACCAAAAATTCCGGGATGCCCAGCCAATGCGGAACAATGAATCTCAGACATCACACTCTTTTTCCATTGGTCCGGGACAAACAATTTTCCAACAGGGCAGCGCTCGGGCCTATCCTCCTGACACCCCTCCAGAGCAAGTCTCAAATTGGGCGAGATGGCGGAAAGAACTACACCCTCTTTCAAAATAACAGAAGGATCAGATAACTCAGGAGAGTCTGCAAGGAAACTCCTCGAGAGGGCATCCGCCTTAACATTCTTAGTGCCAGGAAGAAAGGAAACCACAAAATTAAAACGTGTGAAAAACAAGGCCCACCTGGCCTGTCTAGGATTGAGTCGCTTGGCAGATTCCAGATAGACCAGATTCTTATGGTCCGTAAGGACCACCACCTGATGTTTGGCTCCCTCCAGCCAATGTCTCCACTCTTCAAAAGCCCACTTCATGGCCAATAACTCCCGATTACCCACGTCATAATTACGTTCAGTAGGAGAAAATTTTCGAGAGAAAAAGGCACAAGGGTTACTTTTAGAGGTCTCTGGATCTTTTTGGGACAAAACGGCACCTGCCCCAATTTCAGAGGCATCAACCTCCACCTGAAATGGCAGAGAAACATCAGGCTGCCGTAGAACAGGAGCAGAAGTGAATCTCTGCTTAAGTTCCTGAAATGCAGAGACTGCCTCAGGAGGCCAATTCACCACATCAGAACCCTTTCTGGTCAAATCAGTTAATGGTTTAACAATAACCGAGAAATTACCAATAAATTTACGATAAAAATTGGCAAAACCCAAAAATCTCTGAAGAGCCTTTAATGAAGTAGGTTGGACCCAATCACAGATGGCCTGAACCTTGACCGGGTCCATTTCAATAACAGATGGGGACAAAATGAATCCCAGAAATGAGATCTTCTGTACGCCAAAAAGACACTTTGATCCCTTCACATACAGAGCATTCTCTCTCAAAATCTGGAATACAGTTCGAACATGTTTCACATGAGAGTCCCAGTCATTAGAAAAAATCAAGATATCATCCAAATAAACAATCAGAAATTTGTCCACAAAATCCCTGAAAATGTCATTCATGAAGGACTGGAAGACGGAAGGAGCATTAGTGAGCCCAAAGGGCATCACTAGGTACTCAAAATGCCCCTCAGGGGTATTGAATGCCGTCTTCCATTCATCCCCGTGCTTAATGCGAATAAGGTTATACGCCCCCCTGAGGTCAAGCTTGGTAAACCAAGTAGCGTTTTTCACCCTGGAAAACAGGTCAGAAATCAAGGGTAACGGGTATTGATATTTCACAGTAATATTGTTCAAGAGACGATAATCAATACACGGCCTTAATGAACCATCTTTTTTGGCCACAAAGAAAAAACCGGCACCTAAGGGTGAAGAGGATGGTCTGATATGACCCTTCTCCAATGATTCCTTGATATAAGACCGCATAGCGTCATGTTCAGGTACAGACAAGTTAAAAAGGCGACCTTTAGGGAATTTACTACCCGGCACTAATTCAATAGCGCAGTCATAGCTCCTATGGGGAGGTAAGGATGCAGATTTACTTTCGCTAAACACATCAGAAAAATCAAACAAAAAGTCAGGAACATCCTGAGCTTGGGGGAGGCAGAAAAAACAGGAGTGTTAGTATTAACACATTGGCAGCCCCAACTGGTTACAGACACAGATTTCCAATCCAAAACAGGATTATGAGACTGTAACCAAGGGAAACCCAGCACGATAATGTCATGCAGATTATATAGAACCAAAAATTTGCAGCACTCCTGGTGATCAGGTTCAACCCTCATTATCACCTGAGTAGAAAACTGGGGTTTATTCTCAGCCAAAGGGGTAGAATCGATCCCCAGTAGGGGAATAGACTTCTGTAGGGGTATCAAGGGAAACCCACAACGTTTAGCAAAATCATAATCCATCAGGTTAATAGCTGCTCCAGAACCAACGAAAGCCTGAGCAGAAAATGAGGACAGAGAGCATATCAGAGTGACAGTTAATAAAAACTTAGTCTGAACACTACCCAAGACAACTGAGCGTGCAAAACGTCTTCCCCGCTTAGGGCAGACTGAAATAGCATGAGAGGCATCACCACAGTAGAAACATAACCTATTGCGCTTTCGAAACTCATGACGCTGTGCCCCAGACACCACTCCATCACACTGCATGGGCTCAGAAGCTGGCTCACAAGGCAACACCACTCCACGCATACTTCTCCGCTCACGCAAACGTCTGTCAATTTGAATCGCTAATGACATAGAATCATTGAGACCAGAGGGGACAGGGAATCCCACCATAACATCCTTTACATTATCCGACAGACTCTTCCGGAAAAGGGCCGCCAAAGCGTCGTCATTCCATTTGGTCAGGACTGCCCACCTACGGAATCTCTGACAGTATAACTCAGCGTCATCAAGCCCCTGATTTAATGCCAACAAGGCTTTTTCAGCTTGATCAGTGACATTAGGCTCATCGTACAATAACCCCAAAGCCTGAAAAAACGCATCAACATCACTCAAAACAGGATCCCCAGGTATCAGGGAAAAAGCCCAATCCTGAGGATCGCCGCGCAGGAGAGAGATGATAATTTGAACCTGCTGCGCTGCGTTTCCTGAGGACTTAGATTTTAAGGCAAAAAACAATTTACAATTATTTTTGAAATTCTGAAACTTAGCTCGATCCCCTAAAAACAAATCTGGCATGGGGATCCTAGGTTCCACAACAGGCAACCCAGCAAGATAGATAGCAATACTCCGAACCTCAGTGGCAAGCTGATCCACACGGCCAGACAACTATGCAAACTCCATTGGGAGAAAAGATCCCTCCCAGCACCCAGAGATACAGAGGGGAAAAAAAAAAAAAAAAAAAATGCAACAAACAGAAAAATATCTCTGACAACTCTGACAACCTTTTTTCTATCACAACATTTTTTCCCTTCTGTGAGTACCATACAATTTTCAATTTTTAGGCCGGTGATACTGTTATGTTTCGGTAGCTGAGGAGTGCAGGTAAAAAAGGCAATACACCAGAGCAGTTGGAATCTATGGGATTGCAGTACCCTGACTAACCACCACAACTAGAGGAAGCCGTGGAGCGTTCCTACGTTAGTCCTAGACGCCTCGTCACAGCCTGAGAAACTAACTACACCTAAAGATAGAAATAGGAAAGCTATCTGCCCCGGAGCAGAACCCCAAAGATAATAGAAAGCCCCCAAACATGTAATGGCGGTTAGACAAGAGGAAATACTGACACAGAAAGAAAATAGAATGAGCAAACGCTGGGGCCCAAACTATCTAAATAGAAAAGGACAGGAAGGGTACTTACTGCAATCCCAGAAAACCCTGAAAAACACCAACTCTACTAATTTCAAAATCACCTGAGATCACACGACCTCTACCACCTAAATTAGCTCTCTGGTGTAACAAAATCAAAACAGCAGCCACTGAAAAAACTGGAAAAAGCAAAAGAACAAAACTCAGTGGCTGAACTAAACTGAGAAGGCAGAAGCCCCCGGAGGGGACCCAGAAGGCCCCCAAAGAAGTGCAGGACAAAATGCAAAAATATAGCAACAACACAAAAGAAGAAAAATTCTTATCTGGTAGCAGGAGATGCAGACACGAAACAGCAGGCTACAAGGGAAACTGGAATGAAGGATTCAGACCAGAACAATTGATCACCGGCAACCCTGATGGGAAAATGACTCCCTTATATAAGACCAGTCAGTAACACCTGATTCCCAGTCCTCACAATCTTCACTAGTACCGCTTGTAACCACCAGAGGGAGCCTCTGCTCAGAACTCATATCAAACCCATTCACAACACTGACTACTGTGATGAGCTGGCGATGCTGGAACAGAGCCTTAGCGCGCTGACCACAGCCCAGATATCGCAATCAGATAAGGGTCGCGCTGCATCTGAAAACATCAACACACTTCTGCCTTGGGAGGGTGCGGTGTCTCTCTTCCTTCCTTCGCTGAAAAGGATTTTACAGGTAAGTTCTTACCAAAATCCGTGTTTCAGCTGCAGATGGAAGGAAGAGAGCCACAGTAATTCATTACTGATGGGACGTCCCAAAGCAGTTCAAAAATAAGGGTGGGAAAAAACCAACAAAAGGCAGAAACCCAACAACCTTAACAAAGAAAAGCGCAACTAGCGCTAAACACAAGTTCATCTAGAACTTTAAATTACAGCTGCCTGCAGGACCCTACGTCCGAGGGCTGCATCAGCGGAAGCACTGACGTCCACTTTATAAAACTTTGTAAACGTGTGGACAGAGCACCAAGTTGCCGCCCGGCAGAGCTGCACTGCCGAGGCACCTTGATGGAAAGCCCACGATGAAGCCACAGCTCTCGTGGAATGGGCTCGAATCTTGATCGGACAAGATTCACCCCCAAGACGGTAAGCTTCCAAAATAGCTGACCGGATCCAACGAGCTATAGAATCCTTGGAAGCTCGTTGACCACGCCAACGACCTGCTGGAACCACAAACAGGGAGTCCATTTTACGAAAACCTTGAGTAATAGATAGATAAAACTTCAAGGCCCGCACTAAATCCAATGTGTGTAAAGCTCGCTCTTTCGCGTTCTTCGGATCCGGACAGAGTGAAGGCAACACAATATCCTGGTTAACATGAAATTGTGACACCACTTTAGGTAGGAAATCACCCCGTGTGTGAAGCACCACACGATCCGGAAAAAACTCCAGAAAAGGAGGCGAGCAAGAAAGAGCTGCCAACTCAGAAACTCTCCTCAAAGAGGTGACCGCTACTAGGAAGGCCACCTTCCAAGAAAGTAAAGAAAGGCTAGCAGAATCCATAGGCTCAAAAGGTTTATGCTGAAGAGCCTCCAAGACAAGGTTGAGCCGCCAAGGAGACACAGGCGCCTTCCGCGGCGGAAACTTACGAGCTATACCGCGGAAAAAGGAAAGTACGTCCCTATGCGAGGCAATGGTTCTCCGAAACAATAAGGACAGAGCAGAAACCTGACCTTTCAGGGTGCTGACTGCCAAACCCTTGTCTAACCCATGCTGCAGAAACGCCAACAGATTGGGAATGGAAAATTTTCTCGGGTTCCGAGAGGAACCCAAACACCACGAAAATAAGGTTTCCCAAGTTTTGTGGTAAATCCTAGAAGTAGCCGGACTTCTTGCAGCTCGAAGAGTAGCAATGACCTCGGCTGAAAAACCTCTACGGGTTAAGATTTCGGTCTCAAGAGCCACGCCGTCAAACGCAGAGACTTCAAGTCCGGATGACAAACGGGCCCCTGAGTCAACAAGTCCGGACGAAGGGGAAGTGGAAAAGGAGATGCCGCCGACAGCGACATTATTGTCGAGAACCACATCCTTCTTGGCCAATCTGGAGCTATCACAATAGCTGGAATTCTCTCTAGTCTGATCCGACGCAGTACTAGAGGAAGTAAGGATATCGGCGGGAATACATAGATTAGCTCAAACTGATCCCACTGAGCCACTAGAGCATCCACCGCCACAGCCTTTGGGTCCTTGTACCTGGACATGAACGTCGGTAACTTGGCATTGGACCTGGATGCCATCAAATCCACTTGGGGAGTTCCCCAACGGGAGCACAGTAGTGCAAAAACTTCCGGGTGGAGACTCCATTCTCCGGGATCCATCTTCTTGCGACTGAGAAAGTCCGCTGTAACATTCTGAACCCCTGGAATGTGAATCACAGAAATGGCTGGTACTCTGGCCTCGGCCCAAATCAGAATCCGGGACACCTCCACCATGAGTCTGGAGCTCCTTGTCCCGCCTTGGTGATTGATATATGCGACAGCCGTCGCATTGTCTGTCTGCACTCGGACCAGCTGACCGCTCAAAGGGACCGTCCAATGCTGGAGGCAAAGGAAAATCGCCCTCAATTCCAGAATGTTGATCGGAAGAACAGACTCTGCCGATGACCATACCCCTGAATCCAGAGATTGTTCCAAACACCCCCCCAGCCCGTCAGGCTGGCATCGGTGGTTATGACTGACCACTTCGGAGGGAGGAAGGACTTCCCCAGGGAAAATGCCCCTGGACGTAACCACCATCCTAGAGAATCTCGCACCGCGCGAGAAATGGTGACACTGCAATCCAGCGATTGCGACAGATTCCATCGACTCAGGATGAACCTTTGGAGAACCCTGGAATGAAACTGGGCAAAAGGAATCGCCTCCATGGACGCCACCATCAGTCCCAGAAGACGCATACACTTCCGCAGGGACATTGCTGTCGAGGATTTCATAATCTGCACATGTCGAAGAAGACATGCCTGTTTGTCCGGCGGTAGAGAAACTACTGTCCGAATCGTGTCGAGATGCATCCCCAAAAAGAGGATTGCCCTCGATGGTTCCAGGAACGACTTCTCCCAATTGACCAGCCAACCGAAGTCCTTCAGAAGCTGAAGAGACAAATCGCGAGCCGTCACTGCCTCCTCTTCCGAGGAAGCCACTATCAAAAGATCGTCCAAATAAGGAAGAATCGTAATCCCCTGTCTTCGAAGGATTGCCATGAGGGGCGCCAGAATTTTTGTAAAGACTCTGGGCGCTGAGGCTAGGCCGAAAGGCAGAGCCACGAACTGATAGTGATCCTGTCCTATGGCAAACCGAAGAAAGCGCTGATGAGCCCTTCCGATGGGAACATGCAAATAGGCGTCGCGGATATCGATTGACACCAGAAAATCGTTCTGTGACAGAGCTGCTACAACAGAGCGAAGTGACTCCATGCGAAATTTTCGGGTGTGGACATGCCGGTTTAATCGCTTGAGATCCAGAATCGGGCGAAATTTGTTCTCCTTTTTGGGAACCACAAAAAGGTTGGAATAAAAACCTTTTCCTCGGTCCTCTGACGGAACCGGTATTATTACACCCTTTTGTAGCAGAAATTCGACCTCTCGCTGCAGAGCGACAAAAAGCTCGGGTTCTGACGGAATGCGAGACTGACGAAAAATATTTGGGGGTCGAGAAGAAAACTCTATGAAATAGCCTGCCGACACTACCCGCGTTACCCAGGATTCTGGAACGCGAGACATCCAAATCGCCTTGAAATGAAGCAGGCGACCCCCCACTCGAGAGTCCTCGAGTGGACCCCTGGCGTCAGTCCGACTTGGCGGGCTTCTTGTCAGATTCCCGCTTGTCCTGACGGAAATTCTGCTTCCAGGGAGTACGAGCTTTCTGAGAGGACTTCTTTCCCGAGAAAGAAGAACGACCCGATCCCCACGAGGAGTGACCGAATCGTCCTCGGACCCGAAAGGACCGCCGACCGCTATAGACACCAGGCTTGCTAGACACCGAAGCCATGGCCCTACGCTGTGGCAATGCTGTTTCCTTCGCCTTTGCCTTGGAAATCAGCTCCGTGAGGTCGGATCCAAAAAGGAGGCCACCCTTGTAAGGTAAGGCCAATAAACCTTGTTTGGAAACTGCGTCCCCGGCCCACTGTCTGAGCCATAAAGCTCTTCTGACTGTGACCGCTGTAGACTGCGCTCTGGCCAGAAGGGATGCCGTATCCAGACCGGCATCAAAGATATAACAGGCTGCAGTTTCCAACCATTCGCAAATTTCCTGTATATCAGATAACGAAGATCCGTTCTGCAACGCCGTCTTTAGACGTGCCAACCAGCCTAGAGAAGCTCTAGAAGCACACATGGATCCTAGCACCGCTCGGAATCCATGACCCGCGGCCTCATAACTTGATTTTGCCGCCATCTCCGTTTTTCTGTCCAACGGCTCCTGCAAACTCGCCTTCCCTTTAACAGGGAGTAATGAGGACTTACTAAGCTGGGATAAGGAAACATCCACCTCAGGAGCAGAAGTCCAATTATCCTTTAACTCCGCAGAGCAAGGATAAAGGCATCAAAGAAATGCGTTCCGTGAAAACGCTTATCTGGGACACAGACGTTCCTCTTCTATTACACTATTAAGCTCCTCCAGAGCTGGTAATGTTGTACGCGAAGTACGGTACTCCTGGAACATACGTGCTGATTTACCAGGACGACTAGCTACCACCTCCGGTAACTGTAAAACCTCTCTCATGGCGTCAATCAATGCCTCCGTACGTTTCGCCAGAGAAGAGCGCCCCTGCCGTTCGTTCTCATCTGAATCGGATATTTCTCCATCCGAACTTAAAGGGGAACCCTGTCCACCATCCAATTTGGATACATCTGACTCGCTTCGTGTAGAGGCCGGTAACGGCCTGCGTCGCTTCCTATGAGAGGAATTAGCAGACACATATTGACCTAAAAGGTCAGACAAGCTGTTAATCGAGCGAGCGATATCATCCAATTTTGCACCACTGTCGACCGCAGCGCTAGACGCTGTTGAGGTCTGCGTATCAGATTGCCGCAGTGGCACTGGGACATGGTCCGCGGCTTCTGAACTCTGTTCAGACATGCCTCCCAGTATTAGCAGGTCAAAGTGGCAGCACCCGCAAAATATGCGGTTTTTTATTTATTTATTTTTTTTTTTAAATCGCTGAAGGGTTAAAGCTCTCTTCAGATAGAGCTACCCCAGCGGTATTCAGCAAAAACGCTGGCAGAAATAACCCTCAGAAGGGTTAATGTCGCAGACTCCCCACAATATATATTGTGTGAGCCCCAGCTAAATATACAGGTCTCCAGTGAGACCGCAGCTGCAGGATAACGATCGCTGCGCTGCGGGGTGAGGAATTTGCACTCACCCAGCTGGCCGTGGTGTCTATGAGGAGAGGAGCGGTCTGAGGAGCCCTGGAGCCTTTGTAATGGCCGCCGTAGTGAGGGAGTCGGAAGAGAAGCGCCAGAGCGCGCGTCTTCCTGTACAAAAGACCAGGCAGAGTTAGGCCACGCCCCCCGACAGCTCAAATATTGAGCGCGAACTCCCTCGCTCCTGCTCCCTCTCTGTCCTGCAGGTATCTGCCTGCGGACAAAAGATCACCACATCTACATGTAACAGGCGCTGTCACCGCAGCGCTGAAGCATACTGACATACATGTAATAGCGCTGCCACTCTCAGACGCTAAAGCACTCACACATTATCATAATAAAATTTGTGTGGAGTACTCACCAGCTTAGCGCCACAGGGACCCCTCAGGATTTGTGGCGCTTGTGCCCATGCTTCCCCCCAGGGCGAGGAACGCAGTGACCGCACGTGTGGTTTGCGTCCCCGCCAGGGAAGCCATCCTCATCCCCCAGGGCCGGCAAGATTCTGCAGGGACCATAATGTAAATACAGATCCGCCAAGGGAGAGGTTGGGGTACAGCAGCGCTGGTACCCCTGAGACCGCTAGACCAACTGGTGATCCAAGTCTCTTGTCCGAAATAAAATAATAAAATCTTCTGAGGAGCTGCATTAGCAGCGACCATCCTCTGAGACCTCAAATCTTAGACTGGAGGAGCTGAGTAGGAGGAGCCCGAGCTGGAGGAGCCGGCCAGTCAACACGCTTTTGATCTGAGGTGTCATCCTGATCTGGGGCTCCGCCTACCCATCAGTAATGAATTACTGTGGCTCTCTTCCTTCCATCTGCAGCTGAAAATAAAGATTATACATCTTGTTCAATACCAAGGGCTGGTGGCATGCTGAAGTGGTGATGCCCCAAATAACGCATCGTCACTTCAGAATGTATCAGGCCTGGGCAGGTGAGTACACATGAGTTCTAAACAGCAGCATCGCTACAGTATGCTTCAAATAAATGCAGACTGAAGCAACGCTGCTGGTTAAAACTCATGTCTATTCACCTGCCCAGGTGTGATAGTAATGATACAAGGCCATGGTATTGTACATATATAAAGTGTATTTTCACCATCATCACCTCACTTTCTTCAACACACACTGAATAGAGGATGTGCTAAATTACAATCTATATCTAGAATACATGGCCTTTTATCATAAAGTGAAATAATGTCAAAAACACACCAGACTCATTTCACTTTTTAGTATATCTGGAAAGGTAAAATAGATATGCCTTGCACTCAACACCATCCTCTATTCAGTCTGTGCAATATTAGCAGACAGACAGACTGGTGGTGAAAAAAATAGGAATATATTTGTGTTTTGGAGTAAACATATCTCCATGAAGTACACAAACATGTGTCATTCCTGTAGTTATGTGTAGTCAAAACGCAAACTGTACGGCACAGTGTGTGTACGGCACAGTGTGTACGGCGCAGTGTGTAGGCGTCAAAATAAACACAAGGCAAACCAAAATTACTAAAAGAAGATTGGCACTTTTATTTTTCACAAGAGGAAAACAATTTTAGAATTTGCAATGATTTTTTTTAATACATTTGGATAGATCACATTATTACTTTTTTGGAGTACAAAAAGAAAATATGTATATTCACACAAAGGTTTTGGATAGATCAGATTAGTACAATATGTGTCCAAGATGCCATTATAGTCACTGCCCCAGAAATTGTAGAAAAATCAGATTAGTACAATATGTGTACAACATTACCAGTTTAATTGTCAGTGCCCCAGAAATTGTAGAAAAATCAGATTAGTACAATATGTGTACAACATTACCAGTTTAATTGTCAGTGCCCCAGAAATTGTAGAAAAATCAGATTAGTACAATATGTGTACAACATTACAAGTTTAATTGTCACTGCCCCAGAAGTTGTAGAAAAATCAGATTAGTACAATATGTGTACAACATTACAAGTTTAATTGTCACTGCCCCAGAAGTTGTAGAGAAATGTGATTTGTCCAGATAATATTATAAATTTTTATTGCGACGGACGTTTTGGTGGTGATTTCGATACTCTGGGGGTGTGCAGAGATGAAGAGCGGCTGGAAAGCGATGAAGGGGTTCGAGGGGAAGGGGCAACAAAAGTAGTGGGTGAAAGAAGATCAGACATCAAATGAGAGGCACTTTGAGACACATTAGGAGGAGAGGGTGGATGGACCAACAAAGTTTTTTTTTTCTTCTTGGGGACAGGAGTACCATGCATGGACCGACTTCTCTGTGTCCGCCTTGAGCTGGTTGACCGTGGCCTTGACCCAAAAAAGAGTGAATGTGGGTCACCGCTCTCATGCTCGGTGGGGCAGTGGCGGTGGAAGTGTTGGCAGTGCTCTGAGTACCACAAGGGTTGGCGGTGTTCCAAGGAGAAGTGGGTGCCCTTGAAATGGATTGTTGCTGACTGGTGGCGGTACTCATAGGATCAGTGGGTGCTGTGGCCGGAAATTGTTGACGACTGGTGGCGGTACTCCAAGGAGGAGAAGTGGGTGCCCTTGAAATGGATTGTTGCTGACTGGTGGCGGTACTCATAGGATCAGTGGGTGCTGTGGCCGGAAATTGTTGACGACTGGTGGCAGTACTCCTAGAAGGAGAAGTTGGTGCGGTGACAAATGGTTGCTGACTGCTGGCAGTACTCCTAGAAGGAGAAGTGGGTGCGGTGGCCCAAGCAGGTACTGCGGTGGCTTGAGTCCATGACTGTGGACCAGTGTCTGTGGGGGTGTTGCTCCACACAGGAGCAGCGCTTGCCATGGTGGTGGCGACGGTGGAGTGTCCAACAGTACTCGGACTTGTGGTGGTGTAGTGGTGACTCGGAATGCTGGTGGCCGTGCAGTGGTATGCAGCAGAAGTCGGTAGTGATGTGTGGCGAATCAGTGGTGGCACTGTTGGATATGCAACCACTGACTGCTGCACGTATCGATTCTGCTGCATAGCCTGCAAGTAAGCAGTGTTGCAGGCCTGCATCACACTCAGCTGTTGGTCAGGACTAAGGTGTTCCGCCATGCCCCGTTCAATTTTACTGAAAAAATGGTGCGCTGGTCTGTTGAGGTCGGCCTCCAGGCGATCAAGACGCTGTTCGACACAGTTGAAGCGGTGATCCATGTGGGCAAAACCACGTTCCATAAGTGAAAAACCGCTTCCAACTGAGCCTCCAAGCGTCTTCATATTGCCTTGAAAGGCCTCGCTCAAGTGAACAAACTCGGGCAAGACATTCCTCTCCATGGCCCTCTGCCGCTGGCGGGAAGTGCCCGCATAACCAGTGGCAGAGACCTGGGAGAGGGGAAGACCTGATGGACCAGCTTCCTGGTCACCAGCTGTCCGTGTTGCTGACCTGCAAGTTGCTTCCAGGCTGTCGGATGGCTGGGACGAGTCCAAGGTCGTCCGAGGAAGGACTGCTTCAGGGACAGGCTGCATGGTGCTGCTCCAGGTGCTGTGGAAAGAAAACAAAACCATTACTATAATGCTTTAACAAGAAGCATCAGCTGTGGAAAAAAAAAACCTAAAAATAAAAAATTTAAAAATTAAAAAAAATAAAATAAACTTACGCTCTGCTGGCAAGGACCGGTCTCAGGAACGCCAACTCGCGATAGTAGCGATATTTCTTTCTGGGCCTTGCTGCAGAACCACTGCGAACCTGTCCCTCTGCTCGAACATCAGTGTTGAAGCGGTCCTTCATCGAGCGCCATCGTGTGCGGACTTTGTTCACTGTTGAGAAAAAGTAAAAAACAATTATACAATGCAGTCAGGGCAAAATCAGTCTCAACACACATACCTGAATGAAAATGTCAAACTGTCAATGCAGCATTATAAAAAGCTATACAATACACAGGATAGTCACTGTAGACCCAGATGAAACTGTTGTGTTTGCTGTTAGAATATATCCACCAGCAAAAACAACAATAGCATCTGGAACAACAGTGACTAGGCAATAAAAAAACCAATAGAATGCACAAGACATAGCTGAAGAAACCACAGGTCAGTGACTGTTGACCCAGATGAAACTGTTTTGTTTGCTGTTAGAATATATCCACCAGCAAAAACAACAATAGCATCTGGAACAACAGTGACTAGGCAATAAAAAAACCAATAGAATGCACAAGACATAGCTGAAGAAACCACAGGTCAGTGACTGTTGACCCAGATGAAACTGTTGTGTTTGCTGTTAGAATATATCCACCAGCAAAAACAACAATAGCATCTGGAACAACAGTGACTAGGCAATAAAAAAAACAATAGAATGCACAAGACATAGCTGAAGAAACCACAGGTCAGTGACTGTTGACCCAGATGAAACTGTTGTGTTTGCTGTTAGAATATTTCTACCAGCAAAAACAACAGTACAATGAGGAACAAGAGTGACTGGCCAATAAAACGATCAATAGAATGCACAACACATAGCTCTAGAATCACCAAGGCAGACACTGTTGAACCACATGACACTGTTGTTTTTGCTGGTAGAATATTTCTACCAGCAAAAACAACAGTACAATGAGGAACAAGAGTGACTGGCCAATAAAAAGATCAATAGAATGCATCAGGAACAACAGTGAGCAGTACAGAGAATGAAAATACTTACTAAACGCCTTTTTCAGGTTTGGAGAGGCGCTGTCCCAGCCATCCATCAACGCTGCGGCCACCTCGTTCCATAGACACCGGGTCACCACATTGTCCTTGTACTGCGGATCACGGCTGTCCCACAACGGGACACGTTCATGGACCTGGCAGATGAGGGCCTCGTTGTCCACATACAGGTCGTCGTCCCGTTGTGGAACCTAGAAGAAATAAAATAAAAATTACAATCTTGTATAATTTTTATAAAGAAAATAACAATAGGAGTACAAAAGAAAAATACATTCAAAGGCTATATACTTACATTCCGTCTCGCCACCGGGACTTGACTCGCTGCGACTGCTCCTGAGACTCCTCAATGCAAGTGTCCGACGATGATGTCTGAAAAAGGAACACAATTAGGACATTTGTAGATTCAGCAGCTATACTTACCCAAAGGCAGGAAGATACTCACATCATGCTCTGCTTCCGCCAGTTCTTGCCGGGATGGTGAATATTCGGATCCAGAAGACATGCTGCAAAAATAAAAATTAATGATGAGCACATATTACATTATAAAGACAGCCTGTCATTTGTTTAAAGAATACTCACATTCTTGTACTTTGGATCAGTCTTGAGTCCAGGCACAGTGTCTCCAGGCAATATCCAGGCTGTGTATGGGTCCAAGGTGGATC
Organism: Oophaga sylvatica; assembly: GCA_033576555.1. Lineage (NCBI taxonomy): Eukaryota > Metazoa > Chordata > Amphibia > Anura > Dendrobatidae > Oophaga > Oophaga sylvatica. Next base: position 280,305,261 of record JARQOD010000003.1, on the reverse strand, counting down.
TTCCAGTCTCCAGGTCTAGTCTCCAGGCAGTGTATGGGTCCAAGATGGATCGTCCAGTCTCCAGCTCCAGTCTCCAGGCACTGTAGTATGGTGCACGCTGTTTGCAGGCCTTTTTATAGGGATCCAGGCTGTATCTTCAGGTCTCTTTATCAGCAGGCAGTCTCCAGGCAGTCTGCGTAGGGGTCTGTGTGGCACTGACACCTTCCTTTATCTATACTCATTTTATCTTGACTCCTCACAAACAATGTATCTTGTCTAGGGGGTAATTGGACAAGTGTCTAGACATTGTTTTCTTAAAAATCGCGTGCGCGCACAAGCGCTGACAAGCGCACAGCCACACGCACGCCAGCGCCCACATAGACAGCAATGATATTTTTGTGCGCACGTGCGCATTTTTAAATTAGTGTGCTGCAAAAAAAAATGCAACATGTAGCGTCTAGCGCGTCTGGGCGCACACCTGGAAAATGCGCTGCGCACTCCAAACGCTAATGAGCGCGTGCAAGCGCAAGACACTGCGCCCGACATGTTAATGATAGGGGAACATTGCGCATGCGACCAATAGCGCACGATGCGCAGCGCTAAAAAACGCAAGTGTGAAAGTAGCCTAAGCCTAAACATGTCCAAAAAGACAGGCGTACTATATTCAGAAAAAATAAGATTTTATTGATATAATATGTTAAAACGCAAAACAATTTAAATAAAGGGTAAAGAAGGTATACGCAAAAAGGATCCAAGGGAAGAGGATCCTGGGAGTAATAATTAGTCTACACCATTAGGGGACTTGTACGTGACCAGGAAATGAAAGAATTAAAGTAAAGTCAGAAGAAGTCTGTTCTCTGTTGTGAATGGGTTTGAGATGAGTTCTGAGCAGAGCCTCCCTCTGGTGGTTACAAGCGGTACTAGTGAGGATTGTGAAGACTGGGAATCAGGTGTTACTGATTGGTCTTATTTAAGGGAATCATTTTCCCATCAGGGTTGCCGGTGATCAATTGTTCTGGTCTGAATCCTTCTTTCCAGTTTCCCTTGTAGCCTGCTGTGTCGTGTCTGCATCTCCTGCTATCAGATAAGACAATTTCTTATTTTGTGTTTTTTCTATATTTTTGCATTTTGTCCTGCACTTCTGTGGGGGCCTTCTGGGTCCCCTCCGGGGGCTTTTTGCCCTCTCAGTTTAGTCCAGCCACTGTGTTTTGTACTTTTGCTTTTTCCAGTTTTTTCAGTGGCTGCTGTTTTTTTTACACCAGAGAACTAATTTAGGTGGTAGAGGTCGTGTGATCTCAGGTGATTTTGAAATTAGTAGAGTTGGTGTTTTTCAGGGTTTTCTGGATTGCAGTAAGTACCCTTCCTGTCCTTTTCTATTTAGATAGTTTGGGCCCCAGCGTTTGCTCATACTATTTTCTTTCTGTGTCAGTATTTCCTCTTGTCTAACTGCCATTACATGTTTGGGGGCTTTCTATTATCTTTGGGGTTCTGCTCCGGGGCAGATAGCTTTCCTATTTCTATCTTTAGGTGTAGTTAGTTTCTCAGGCTGTGACGAGGCGTCTAGGACCAACGTAGGAACGCTCCACGGCTGCCTCTAGTTGCGGTGGTTAGTCAGGGTACTGCAATCTCATAGATTCCAACTTCTCTGGTGTATTGCCTTTTTTGCCTGCACTCCTCAGCTACCGTAACATAACAGTTCTCCCACAAAATATAGAGTGATAATATTGGTTTGGACCCGCAGAAGCGCTGGGATAGGCGCAAAATGGCTGTTGTAAAGAAGCAATGGTGAGTGCAGTTTCTTTTTTCAATATTGAACACACTTGGTATACAACACATTTTCATGCACCACCTAGCTCATCATTATGCGGTATGCTTCATATTAAGGATTGTTTCAGACTGCAGTCAACAGTGTGGTGCCGTTTTTTCTACTTTTTACTACTGTAGAAAGATAATAATCAATAGTAGCAGTGTAAGAACACATAGCACAACAATCACAAGTCCATCTATCGCCTGTCTATAAATATTGCACTGCATGTGTATAGCACAGGAGAAACCCGAAGCCAAGAGGTAAATGAAGGAACAAAGACAAGAGTCACCCAAAGGAGCAGCACACCCATGATGAAGTGCCAGCGCAGGTCCCAGGGAGACCCCAACATGCATTTACAGATGGTCCCATTACTGAGATAGGAGATGAGAGCTGCTGCTGACCAGATCTATGCAGCCTACAGCTCCTCCCTCCCCTTACATAGACTCTCCTCAGTAGCAGCCGCCATCTCCTATCTCAGTAATGGGAAAGTGTCTTCACTGAATACAGATTTTACCTCAGAAATAGTGTTGAGCGATACGATACTGCAAATATCGGGTATCGGCCGATATTAGCTGTATCGGGCTTTCGATTCCGAGTACCGATATTTTCGTCATATCGGATACCGGAATCGGATTTGTCACTGTCACTGTGAGTGTCCGTCGGTCGGGTCTGTCAGGAGCAGGGTGGATTTGATTTAAATCAAACTGATTTAAATCACGATTTAAATCACTAGTCAGTAAGGCTTGATTTAAATCAGTGATTTAAATCAAAGTTTCTACCAGACCGGTATATCTAATTTCATCATGTGCGATACGCCCCAGACCGGTGTATCTAATTTCATCATGCGCGATATGCCCCAGACCGGTGTATCTAATCCCATAATGCGATACACTACACTCAGCACTGTATCTAGATACATGCAGTGTGTCATGTGCTGTGAATAATCCCAGTGTGTGATACTCTCCACGTATCTGTGCTCCGTTTATAATACAGCGAGCAGCATGAACTAACAGAATAGATGCTGCAGGTCGTCCTCAGTGACAGCCTACTTGTCAGTATCACTGGCAGTCCCCAACAAAATGGCTCCGCAATGGCTCCGCTCTGTGAGCCTAAACTACATCCTCTGTTATTACAAACACCTAGTAACGGAGGAGAGAAGTCACACGTGATCAGACCCCGCCTGCATTTACTACTGTCGCAATACGAGCTAGCAGTTTATATTTCAGCAGCTGCTCTGGCTAGTGTTTAAAAGTGGAAATACCAAACATTTTACAATTATTTTTCAGATTTTATTTCTCGGCCTGCTGCCATTATAAGGAAAGAATGTAATAAACCTCAGATCGTACACACAAACAGATCCAGACTTGTTTGTCTGTGGCTATGCTGCAGTATTGTGCTCAAAGTTTCACTTTCATTTTCTTGTCTGCTTGCCCTTCCTCCTCCTCACACTTAGATTCACATTCTTCTTGTGTTGTGCAGATCTATTCCACTCCAAACAATCAGAAACATATTGTCTAACTTCTTGGACTTGGCACTGAAGGGGTTGATTCTGTATTCATAGGTTTGTAGAACAATAGGATTAAGGTCTTTTTCTCAACTCTGTTCATGTTGTAACATTTTTGCCGTGAAGAAGAGGCTGGGACCTCTGCGGAGTCAAATTCAGTTTTGAGAACTGCGTAAATAAAGCGAGCGTCTGTGATAATATAGGAGAGAAACTGCCCACTAATCCTACAGAAACCTCTGGAAGAGCATGGCATTGTGAATGTTACACATATACAGCCTTTATTCTACTGAGTTAAACAACTCAGCTTTATCTCATGATGGAAGAACCTTTGGATGGTAAAATATTTTCCTCAAAAAGCAGTTTATTGAAAAAAATCCGATTTAAATAAAAAAAATCCGATTTAAATCAAAAAAATCCGATTTAAATCAAAAAAATCCGATTTTTTTGATTTTTTTTAAAAAAATCATTGATTTTTATCCACCCTGGTCAGGAGTCAGCGGCACTTACCTGGCAGAAGATCTCCGGCGGTCACGTCCTGGACTGCTTGATGGCCGCCATTATCTTCTCCCTGGCGGTCACATGCAGTTTTTCGCGATAACTGCAGTGACTGCAGGGTAATACCGGCCGTAAACCAGTCCGATGACGTCACCGCCGGGGAAGCAGGTAATCAGCTGTGCTGCGTCGGGATGACAGGCTCTGCCTGTCATTCTGATGTAGCAGAGCTGGATCGTCGTGGGACACTCGTTACTATGGACTGCGTCGGACAGGTGGTATACTGCTTTTTTTTTTTTTTTTTTACAGGAGATCGATGGCGTCGCAGGATGAGACTGTAATAAAAGTAATGAAAACTGTGTTGTGTTTTTTATTAAATTAAAATTTTTTTTATGAACATTCACCCGTCCGGGTACATCAACAATTTAACTATTTACATACAGGGACCCTGTCCGGGTTATTTATAATTGTTTGGCAGGGGTGTTCCAGGTACCACCTGGTACTCTTCTGATGCTTGCCAAACATCCGAGACACCAAGGACCACCAGGACCTGATAACGTCGTGTGGCCTGTACAGTCAAGTCGTGACCCGCTATCTGTGTCTGTGTGGCCACCTCTTTCATCTCCCTCCGGGTCTGGAGCCCTATGTCCCGGACTGAACGAACCCCAGGGGGCCTAACAGGCGCCGGGTACGGGCCAGCTATACTTATCATGTCCATAGCTGGGGCTGCTGAGGAGACCACTGAGGGAGGCTGGGGAGATTTACGGCGTGGGGTGGGCACTTGTGCAGAGGCCTGGATGTGGGAGGCTGAAGGCTCCGAGGGTCTCACAGGTTCCTGACACTCTGGGGAGTAGGGGTCGCACCTGGTAACATTTAGGGCGTACCATCCATTGTAACCCCAGTGTCGGGTGTAAGTCACCAAGTCTCCTGGCAACAGGTCCCTCCCCGGGTGTCCTTCTGGGAGGTGAGTCTCCACGTCCCGCCGGGTCACAAACACTTCTAAATAAAGTCCAGGCTCCTGGATGAAGCCCCAACCACCTTTCAATTTAAAGCTCCGTACTGCACCCTTACGCCGCGGCTCCCACAGGGTTCCTTTCTCATCCGGTCCTTATCTGCCCGGTCCTTCTCCAGGTTACATTGCCGAAGCTTTTGGGATTCTCGCTGCTCCCTTTGTCGCTCTGCTTCCCGCTCCCAACGTCTCCACTCTTCCTCCTGACGCCGGTTCTAATTCTCCTCCACCAGCATCTCCATGTCTCCACCATCAAACTGCAGCATACGATGTCCGGTTTGCGGCAGCTCTCCTGGCGCCCGACAGTCCTGGCGGCGCTCACCTGCAGAGGAAGCAGCCGGCTCTGGAACAGATGACAGTCGGGGCTCCGGTACAGACAGGTAGACCTCTGGTGCCTGCGCGGCCTCCTCCATGAGGACGGGTGTCGCTTCTTCTGTCTCAGCGACAGGGGCAGACAGCGGGATCTGGGGTGCTGCCGGTGCAGAGTTTTTTGCAGGAACAGGTGCCTCCACTGCGACAACGTCAACCGGATCACATTGCAAGGGCTGGGATGCCCGCACGGACTCCTCTACTAGAACGGGTGCCTCACCTTCCGGTACAGACACTTCAGGTAAGAGGGATTGGCGCCGCTCCAAGTTTAGTTTTAGGGCACGCCAGCTGGCTTCCATCCTGGCGACCTCCTCCCGGTGCCGGGCCAGGCCTCTTAGGGTATCCTCCGCTTCTTGCAGCGTAGGAGGGTTTCCAGGCTCGGTGCCCAACGGTGGTTCCGTGGCGATCGGGTCGCTTCCGTGGGGGAGAGCTCTGACTGCTCCATCCCTTCACACTTCTGCTCGTGTCCATTAGCCATCTCTGCCAAGTCACATGTGTCATTAGCATCTGGAGAGGGCCCCTCTTTTGTAGGGAGGCGGGACCTTCGTGTTAGTTTCCGCACACTGAGGAGGCGGAACTGAAGAGCTGTGGGGCACGATCTTACATTGCAGTACCATTTAGAGTGGTCGGCCATCGTTTTCGCGCCACTGAGTGAGTGTACACCCACGAAGAGCACGCCCTTCTTCTTCACCAGTGCCTCGTCGTGACGCAGATATGGCGGAAAAATGGCAAATACATTCTCTGATGATTTTAGCAATTCTCAAGCACAAAACCAGTTCAATTCAGGCACACAGGACTCGCTTATAGCGAGCTACAGAATCCTGTTCGTGACGCCCAAGTTGAGTCGCACAGAGCCAGAGGTTTTGGGGGTACTCGGCACCGAGCCCGTCGACTTCTATGGGGTATGTCACGGCTTTACCCGGCAATTGAATCAGAGTCTATTTTACTATGTAGAAGTGTATAAACTATAAATATATGTATATATATATGTCACAATGACATGTATATATATAATATAATATATATATAATTATATATATATATATATGTATTCTATGTGTGTATATTTTGTGTTTACAACGAAAGAAAGGGTTTTTTTTGTTGCGATATTTTGTTCCCATAGACTTACATGGGACTTCCGGTATCGGAATCGGATATCGACGATATTTAGTGATATCGGCGATACCATTCCGATACGATATTTTTAGATATCGAGCAGTATCGCTCAACACTACTCAGAAATGATACAGTAAAGATGTATATCTTAGTACCTCAGAAATGAGAATTTTGATTATGCCTGATCAATTCTGGCAGAGAAAGAAGCAGATCTCTCTGATAACATATATTACAAGGTTGCTTATTTTTATGTGTACTATTGATTTATGAAATAAAAATTAAAACTACAGTTACTCTTTAAATAAGGAGCAATTAAAATAACTTATGGGAAAACTGAAATGATTTTTAGTTCTTTGTTTGCCTGGAAAATCCAGCATGTGGTTATTTTACACAAAGAACTGATAGAATAAATAGCAGCTCTATTATGGCAAGTTTAGTTGGCACAATGCCCCCTCAACAATGTACAGAAAGGAAATCCGCACAACTTTATACTGCTTTTCCCAGGACTGCAGCAGCCCCAGCCCCGACTCACTATATCCAGGATGGCAACGTTCCCAGGGACAAACGCTTTTGAGAACCGATGTGTGAGTGATGATGTGGAGTGAGGGGATAAGTGGGGGTGGGACGCACACAACGGGGGAAGGCGAACTGAAATTCTGGCAGGAATGTAACAAGATTCAATAAATGGTCAGCTCAGACCTTGTGGAGCAATGATTGCGCCGACTTATGAAAGGCGATGGAGTTAGAGACACGGTCACTACAATTATTCACAATGAAAAGGAGCCATGTTTTTAATCTTTGTAAATTAATAGCTATCACCCTGTTCACACTATGCTCTTCCACTCTTTCAACGTATACATATTAAATGTGTCCATAGACTTGATTTGATTATACTATACCAAGATAGTAAACTGTATGTATTATAGATATTGTAAGCTTTTCAGGGGATATAGCTCTGGGATCGCCGTCTCGGTAGACGGAGTGGCATAAACACAGTTCAATCACAGACAGCAATTCTGGTGCAACTGGCCGCAACCAGCTTTATTGTAAGTCCACAGCAAACAAACATGAGCAAAACCAACTCATAAACCAAAATCCTGAGCCTGTCCGGCTACTCACTACACACAGATAGTTTCCCTCACTATCAGGGCCCAGACTCTACCAGCCTGGCCCAACACAACACATATACTCAGTAGTTACCAGCGTGTGGTTTCCCGGAGACTCCTGCAGTGTCTGGAGTCACATCCAGACTGAGAGAGCTCAATGTCTGTGTTCTCCGCCACCTACTTCTGGCTGCCTAATTAAAACCTGAGTGGCTTCAGGTTTGAGCTGCAAGCCTGTACTGAATGGAGGGTGTAGTGAACTTGCTCCACCACTAGGTTTACAAAGCAATACATTTCCCTTATGCCAGTCAGCTAAGTACATGGGCGAGATGTACACCCCATCCAATACATATCCCTTCACTGTCTCACAATATATACACATCTATATAACTAGCTATGAACCCGTTCTACGCCCGGGTGGCAAGCATTTTTATAGGTATATGGTCTCCCATCCTGGTATGTGCTGCCCCCCTCCTATCCTGGTATGCATGGCACCCCTCATCACTATCCTGGAATGCATGGTCCCCCTCATCCCTATCCTGGTATGTATGGTCCCCTCACCCCCACCCAAATCTGGTATGCATGGCACCCCATTTCTCATCCTGGTATGCATGGTCCCCTCACCCCCAATCCTGGTATGCATGGTCCCCTCACCCCCCAATACTGGTATGCATGGTCCCCTCACCCCCCAATCCTGAAATGAATGGTCCCCTCATCCCCCAATCCTGGTATGCATGGTCCCCTCACCCCCCAATCCTGATATGCATGGTTCCCTCCCCCCTCAATCCTGATGTGCATGGTCCCCCCACCCCCAATCCTGATGTGCATGGTCCCCTAAACCCCCAATCCTGCTGTGCATGGTCCCCTCACCCCCCTATCCTGGTATGCATGGTCCCCTCACTCCCCAATCCTGGTATGCATGGTCCTCTCACCCCCCAATCCTGATGTGCATGGTCCTCTCACCCCCCAATCCTGATGTGCATGGTCCCCTAAACCCCCAATCCTGCTGTGCATGGTCCCCTCACCCCCCAATCCTGGTATGAATGGTCCCCTCACCCCCCAATACTGATATGCATGGTCCCCTCATCCACCTATCCTGATGTGCATGGTCCCCTCACCCACTATCCTGATGTGCATGGTCCCCTCACCCCCTATCCTGATATGCATGGTCCCCTCACACCCTATTACACACATACACCCAAAAAAATACTGATTTTTTTGTTACTCAACGTAAAATCATTTTCTCCGAGACGCTCATTGGGGGACACAGGACTGTGAGTGTATGCTACTGCCTTCTGGAGGCTGACACTAAGTAGACAAAAAACACCTTGACGCATACCTTGCCACTGGCCAGAAATGAAGCCAGTTTGGTGCAAAAGCAGTAGGAGAACAAGGCACAAATTAACCTCAGACACAACCTGTCTAAGAATTTAAACCCACAAAAGGAATAATAAAATAACGTAAACGAAAGCCATCTGGCTACTAAGGTGGGTGCTGTGTCCCCCAATGAGCGTCTCGGAGAAAAGGATTTTACGGTGAGTAACACAAAAATCCGTATTTCTCCATCGTCTCATTGGGGGACACAGGACTGTGGGACGTCTCAAAGCAGTCCCTGGGAGGGAAAACCGCCTAGACTTCATATAAAGGCATTAGGCATGGCCTATCGGTGTGCTAGCGCCGCCTGAAGAATCCCCTACCCAGGCTTGCATCCGCCAAAGCCTGAGCGTGGATATTATAATGCTTTGAAAAGGTATGCAAACTACTCCAAGTTGCTGCCTTACAAACCTGCTCCGCCCAGGCTTCGTGTCGAAGAGCCCAGGAAGCCCCTAACGCCCGTGTGGAATGCGCCCTAAGTCCTGCCGGCGCAGTTGGGCCCCTAATGCGGTAAGCCTCCTGATGGTTGACCGGATCCTTATGGCCAGCGTAGCCTTAGAAGCAGCGAGCCCCTTCCTACGCCCTTCAGGGAGAACAAACAGAGTCCGTCTGACGAAAGGGCGCTGTCCGAGAAATATGCCTCCTTAGTGCTCTCACTAGATCCAACGTATGAAGCGCCTTCTCCACTCTGTGTGTTGGAGCCGGGCAAAAGGACGGCAACACAATGTCCTCATTGATATGAAAAGAAGACAACTTTCTGTAAAAAGGGCTGTGCTGGTCTGAGCACCACCTTGTTCTGGTGAAAAAGCAGATACGGGGCTCGACAAGATAAAACCGCCTGCTCCGAAACTCGCTTAATGGAAGTTATTGCCACTAGAAAAACGACTTTCCAAGAGAGATATCTCAAAGATACCTCCTGGAGCGGTTCAAAAGGAGAATCCTGCAAGACTCCTAAAATTAGGTTGAGATCCCAAGTTTCTAATGGAGCCCTGTAGGGGGGGCAATATATAGAGAACACCTTGAATAAAGGTTTTCACATGTAGATTAGTGGCAATCTTTCGCTGGAAAAGAACCGTCAATGCTGATATTTGTCTCTTCAGAGTACTGGGAGCTAGTTCTGCATCCAGGCCAGCCTGGAGAAAAGCCAGAATGTTGGGAATAGAAACCGAAAAGGCGAACAACCATGCTCCCTACACCACCTGAAAAAAACTTTCCACGTATGATGGTATACTCTAGCCGAGGAGGCCTTTCGAGCGCTGGTCATAGTGGCAGTGACCTTCCGGGAAAAACCTGCCCTAGAGAGGACCCAAGATTCAACGGCCAGGCTGTCAAATATAGGGCCCGAGTTCTGGTGGTAAATCGGGCCCTGGGATAGAAGATCCGTGCGCTCTGGGAGCCTCCAAGGGACGTCGGAAAGAAGCAACACCAGTTCTGCGTACCAGGACCGGCGGGGCCAATCTGGGGCGATTAAGATTGCCGCGACCCCTTCCAACTTGATCTTTCTGATCACTCTGGAAAGTAGAGCAAGAGGGGGAAATAGGTACGGAAGGCGAAACTGGTTCCACGGCAGAACCACGGAATCAACAGCCAGTGCCTGCGGATCTCGATAACGGGATACGAACCGGGCCACCTTGGTATTCTCTCTGGAAGCCATCAGGTCTACGTCCGGCGTACCCCAACGATGATATATCTGCCGAAACACCTCGTGTTGTGGATGAAGAGACCACTCCCCTGATACCAGACCCTGGCGACTGAGGAAGTCTGCTGTCCAGTTTTCCTCGCCCGGAATGTGGACTGCTGAAAGAACTAAGTGATTCCTTTCGGCCCAAGTCAAAACCTGTCCTACCTCACACATGGCTGCCCTGCTGCGGGTACCCCCCTGGTGATTTATATATGCCACCGCCGTGGCGTTGTCCGATTGTACCCGGACGGGGCGACCTGCCAAGTGAGGCTGGAAATGCCGAACAGCAAGCCAAATGGCCCGAATCTCCAGCAAGTTGATCGGTAGGACTGACTCATCCTGAGACCAACGGCCCTGGGCTGTGTAGTGGAGAAATACAGCCCCCCATCCTAGGAGACTGTTATCCGTCGTGATCACCAGCCAGTGAATGGGAGGAAACATTTTCCCCCATTGAAGGGACGAGCTCAACTTCCACCATCTTAATGTCTGTCTCACCTGAACAGATAGACGGCACCGGGTCTCCAAGGAACGAGGATTCCTGTCCCAAACTGCCAAGAGGGCATGCTGTAAGGGACGCATGTAAAATTGAGCAAAAGGCAGAGCCTCTATTGTCGCCACCATCCTTCCTAGCACCCTCATGCAGAACCGGATGGACTGAGGAGCAGGCCGGCAAAGGATTTGGACCTCCTGCTGGAGGGTCAAAGCTTTTTCTTGAGGGTGGATCGTCTTCCCCCGAGCAGTGTCGAGGATCATGCCCAAGAA
>JARQOD010000003.1:280258443-280293965 GCA_033576555.1 Oophaga sylvatica | reverse complement strand
AGGGTAGACACAGGAACATTCTCTTTTAAGTCCTTAACTGGCTTATTATCATACATGCAGCATTAACCATGGTGAGGTAAAAATAAACACGGCCCTTAAGGCAAAACAGGAAAACAAAACAAATGGTAAATCACAGTCCAAACATCTGCAGGAAATCCGCCTTCTCAGGAGACATCGCATTCAAAGGTTCAGCTTTCCTTCACATGACACCATGCACTAGAGTTCCACACTCCAGCCCTACTGAACACTGAATGCCTCTGGATGCCGACTATCTAAGCCACAGACCACACCATTGGGTGGAGATAAAGGTGGACAACTTCCCTCCCGCTTTATGGTTAACCACAAAAGCCCAGCCCTTAAAATGGAAACATTTTGGTGCCGTTTTTACCCATTTCTCAGTGTGAAAATGTAAAATCTGGAGCGAAAATAAAATTTTGGTGGTAAAAATTTTTTTTTTTTTCTTCACTGCCCAGTGTATAAAATTCTGTGACCAACCTGTGGTGTCAGTATTGAGAGGTGTAGTTTGTAAAATGGAGTCTGTTATGGTGGGTTTTTGCTGTTCTGGCACCTCAGGGGCTCTGCCAATGTGACATGGCACTCTCAAACCAGTCCAGCAAAATATGAACTCCAATATGCCGCTTTTTCCCTTATGAGCTTTGCACTGTGCTTCAAAAGTAGTATTTGACTACATATGGGTATCTGTATCAGAAGAAATTGCACCACAAATTTTGGGGGTCCACTTTCTCCTGCTATCCTTGTGAAAATGCAACATTTGGAGCTAAAAAACAATATTTTTGTGGGAAATTTTTTATTTATTTTAAATTTTCATGACTTAATGTTATGAACTTCTGTGAAGCACCTGGGGTTTCAAGGTGCTCACCACTCATCTAAATAAGTTCCCTGGCGGGTAGAGTTGAGCGACTTTGGTAGGATCAGATTTCGGACCACCCGACTGAAACAAAATTTGGTTCGGACGAAACTGGTCCGACTAGGGCAAAAAAAAGTCGGGAGTTTCGTCTGAAACCCGACCCCAATGCAAGTCAATGGGGAATAAAAGTCCTACTTATTTTGCCCTAGTCGGACCAGTTTTGTCCGAAACAAATTTTGTTTCAGTCGGGTGGTCCGAAACCCGATCCGACCAAAGTTGCTCAACTCTACTGGCAGGTATAGTTACCAAAATGGGGTCACTTGTGGGCAGTTTCCACTGTTTAGGCACTCTAATTGCGACATGGGAACAGTGTTCGCTAATTATTCCAGCAAATTTTACTTGCAAAAAGTCAAATGGTGCTCCTTTCAGAGACCTTCCGTGTGCCCAAACAGTGGTTTTCTCCCACATATGATCAGGATAAATTGCACAACAAATTTTGGGATACATTTTTTCCTGTTAGGCTAAAGTAAAATTTAAATGAAACAAATTTAAATGTTATTTTTTCCTTCCATATTCTAAAAATTACTGTAAAGCACCTTAAGGGTTAATAAACTTTTTGAAAAAGGTTTTGAGCACCTTGAGGGTGCAGTTTTGCAGAATGGTGTCACTTTTGGGTAGCTTCTTTCATATAGACCCCTCAAAGTCTCTTCAAATGTGATGTGGTCCCTAAAAAAATGGTTTTGTAAATTTTGTTAGAAAAATGAGAAATCGCTGGTCAACTTTTAACCCTTATAACTTCAACTTCCTAACAAAAATTGTTTAAAAAATTGATCACGTTCCATGCGAGTTACATGCTGATTTTGCTGCAGTTTTGGTGCACATTTCACTTTTTCCATTACAAAGGATTTACACGCTGCAGATTTAGTAATCCTCACCACCGGCCATATGTATGCACAGAATGTCTACAGCATTCTGTTCTCAGATTTCCCATGTAAGATCACCTCTAAATATGCAAAGTGTACACTTTTCCTGCACACAATACATGAACCCATGTTCTGACAGTCCTTGTTACAATTGCAGTAATGGCCAACTGAGAAAAGATAATGAAGCACTACCTAAACATTTTGAACTCTCCTAAAATGTTATTAGTGCTGGATCGTGCCCCATAATGGGTCTTTTGATGAACACCGTTGCAGCGTTATTGGTTGTGTGGCTTTCAGAAATGACTTCACTGTGTTTTTCTGTAAAGCTGCCTCTTTCATGACTTTCACACTCAATAAAACATGCTTCCCAATAAAGAGTCTTTCATTGAAGAAGTCAGTTTGGCTTTGAATGCCCATTTTAAAGGGAATCTGTCGACCTATTTTTGCTGTATCAGATAAAGCTATGACTGAATAGTGCGTCCCATAACTAATCTATAGGTACCTATCATATATCCTGACACCCCAGTTTTCATGGCAAAATACCTTTGTAAACTTCGTATTTCTGTATTCAAATACTTGCGGTCCGGTTCGATGAGCGGCGTTTATTCGCATCCCCCCCACCACCTCCATTCTTGCCGTACGCATTTCTTTTATTTCCTGTACGTCGGCTTGCCACGCTTGCGCTTTGAAAAAGGCCCTCGCGCATGCGCATTGTGCTTTTCCCAACAGTGGGCAAAGCATAAATCATTAGTGCGCATGCGCAGTAATGATTTGCTACTTTGCCCACTGTAGGGCAAAGCACACTGGCACGCGCGAGGGCCCTGTTTCAACGCGCAAGCGCGGACACTGTACGTTGTCTGTGATATTCACAGACGAAGATACGTGAGACCAGCCGAGGAGCTGGGGGGGGATGCAAATAACCGCCGCCCATGGGACCGGCCGCAAGCATTTGCATACAGAAATATGAAGTTTACAAAGGTATTTTGCCATCAAATCTTGGGTGTCCCGATATATGATAGGTACCTATAGATTAGTTATGGGACGCACTATTCAGTCATATCTTTATCTGATATAGCAAAAATGGGGTGACAGATTCCCTTTAAAGGTGTCCTAAACATAAGTGGGTTCCCTTGGCTGGCACTTCAACGACGAAATGTGCAAATATGGTTTACGCACAGCCTTGGTAATGTACAGGTGGGTCTCTGTAAGGCTAGAGCGGCATGAAAACAATTGTTCACCAGAAAGTCAATGTAAGGCCACGTTCACAGTACATCTTTTTTTACGGACGCACTTCTCTCGTGTCAATGTGTCATATGTATTGCAGAAGGTTTTTTTTTATCCGTCTTTAAAAACCTAGGGAGATAAACTGCCTGAACTTTCATTTATCCATTCAATCTTTACAATGGATCTGCAAAAAACGGATGCAAACATGGATGAAACACTGACGTAAAAAGGATGTCTTAATATCATTTTTCATCCATGTTTCATACATCCCCATAGGATCCACAAAACTAATGAGAATAGGACATGCTGTCCATATCATGGATCATACACACATCTGTTTTTCAAAAGAATGTGTGTAAGGGACAGTGAAATTCTGCAGATCAGTGTGTTCTCAGTTTGAAAGACAACACACGATCGTGTCCAACGGATGTGTGAATGTAGCCAGTAAAATGATTTGTGCAAAACCTATTTATACAGCTATGTTCACATGTTGCAGTTTTGCCATGCTTTTTCTCTGTTTTCCACAAAGAATGCAGTATTTTAACCATCCCAGTTAAGTGAATGAGATTTCTGAAATCTCATGCACATGCTGCTTAAGTTTTCCTTGCAGATTTGAAGCTATTTCATATCTGCAGCATGTCCATTCTTTGAGCATTTTGGCTGCAATTTTCATCCATTTCTAATGATTGGGAAAAACATTAAAAAAATAAACCCGTATCAAAAGCATGCCTTTTTTATGCAGCAATTTTCCTGTCAAGAGACACATTTTAGATGCAGAGAATTCTGCTGCTAATACTTAACGTGTGCACTTACCCTTGATATTGCGCATTTTTAATTTTTCCTCATAGGGAACTTTAAAATTGTCCATTGTTGCCCTTTTTCCTCATGGGAAACATTGAGATGCGCAGTTTTGTCTTTCTCTTTAGGAAACATTGAATTGCGCATTGTCCCTCCCCTTTTCCTCAGGAAACATTGAGATTGCGCTTTGGTCTGCCTTTTCCTCGTGGGGAACTTGAGATTGCGCCATGTCTGCCTTTTTCCTCTAGGAAGCATTGAGATTGCGCATTGCCTTTTTTCCTGTAGGAAATTGGAGGTTTTCCTTTTCCCTAGGAAACATGAGATTGGCATTGTCTGCCCTTTTTCCTCATAGGAAACATTGAGATTGCGCATGTCTGCCTTTTTCCAAATAGGAAACATTGAGATTGCGCATTGTCTGCCTTTTCCTCTGGGGAAACTTTGAGATTGCGCATTGTCTGCCCTTTTCCTCGGGAAAACTTTGGGAAATGGCATTGTCTCCCCTTTTCCTCATAGGAAACATGAATTGCGCATTGTCTGCCTTTTTCCTCTAGGAAACATTGAGATTGCGCATTGTCTGCCTTTTTCCTCTTAGGAACATTGAGATTGCGCATCGCCCTTTTCCTCAAAATGAGATTCGCATTCTTCCTTTTCCTCTAGAAAATTGAGATTGCGCATTGCTGCCCTTTTTCCTATAGGAAACATGAGATTGCGATTGTTCCCTTTTTCTTTTAGGAAACATTGATTGCGCATTGTCTGCCCTTTTCCTCATAGGAAACATTTGAGATTGCGCATTGTCTGCCCTTTTTTCCTCAGGAAGAAACATTGAGATTGGCATTGTCTGCCCTTTTTCCTCATTAGGAAACATTGAGATTGCATTGTCTCCTTTTTCCTCATAGAAACATTGAGATTGCGCATTGTCTGCCCTTTTCCTCTAGGAAACATTGAGATTGCGCATTGTCTGCCCTTTTTCCTCTTAGGAAACATTGAATTGCGCATTGTCTTCCCTTTTTCCTCATAGGAAACATCATTGAGATTGCGCATTGTCTTCCCTTTTTCCTCATAGGAAACATTGAGATTGCGTATTGTCTGTCCTTTTTCCTCATAGGAAACATTGATATTGCGCATTGTCTGCCCTTTTTCCTCATAGGAAACATTGAGATTGCGCATTGTCTGCCCTTTTTCCTCATAGGAAACATTGAGATTGCGCATTATCGGGCCTTTTTCCTCATAGGAAACATTGAGATTGCGCATTGTCTGCCCTTTTTCCTCATAGGAAACATTGAGATTGCGCATTGTCTGCCCTTTTTCCTCATAAGAACTATTGAGATTGCGCATTGTCTGCCCTTTTTCCTCGTAGGAAAACATTGAGATTGCGCATTGTCTGCCCTTTTTCCTATAGGAAACATTGAAATTGCGCATTGTCTGCCCTTTTTCCTCATAGGAAACATTGAGATTGCGCATTGTCTTCCCTTTTTCCTCATAGGAAAAACATTGAGATTGCGTATTGTCTGTCCTTTTTCCTCATAGGAAACATTGAGATTGCGCATTGTCTTCCCTTTTTCCTTATAGAAACATTGAAATTGCGCATTGTCTGCCCTTTTTCCTCATAGGAAACATTGAGATTGCCATTGTCTTCCCTTTTTCCTTATAGGAAACATTGAGATTGCGCATTGCCTGCCCTTTTTTCCTTATAGGAAACATTGAATTGCGCATTGTCTGCCCTTTTCTCCTCATAGGAAACATTGAGATTGCGCATTGTCTTCCCTTTTTCCTCATAGAAAAACATTGAGATTGCGTATTGTCTGTCCTTTTTCCTCATAGAAACATTGAGATTGCGCATTGTCTGCCCTTTTTCCTCATAGGAAACATTGAGATTGCGCATTGTCTCCCTTTTTCCTCATAGGAAAACATTGAGATTGCGTATTGTCTGTCCTTTTTCCTCATAGGAAACATTGAAATTGCGCATTGTCTGCCCTTTTTCCTCATAGGAAACATTGGAGATTTGCGCATTGTCTGCCCTTTTTCCTCATAGGAAAACATTGAGATTGCGTATTGTCTGTCCTTTTTCCTCATAGGAAAACATTGAGATTGCGTATTGTCTGTCCTTTTTCCTCATAGGAAACATTGAAATTGCGCATTGTCTGCCCTTTTTCCTCATAGGAAACATTGAGATTGCGCATTGTCTTCCCTTTTTCCTCATAGGAAACATTGAGATTGCGCATTGTCTGCCCTTTTTCATCATAGGAAAGCATTGACATTGCGTATTGTCTGCTCTTTGCCACCACTCCTAATGGTTTGCCTTTTTGTTTTGATTCTAACATTCCGTTGGTTGTCATTGGAAACAGACTCTGATTTTCGTGTTTTCCGTAGTCGGACATCTGGTTGGAATTGTGTAATTGTCTTCTAAGCTCCCACAATTTACCGTTCTCCAGCTAAGTATTGAAATGCCAGGTGTAGTATGTTTTTATTAAGTCTTTTATGGTTTATATTACTTTTATTAAACGTCTGTTCATTCATAGCCAGGAACTATGTGTAACTTGGTATCATGGGACTGCACTGTATTTTAGAATGCAGACAAAAGTTGCTTGCCTGAATTCGTTCCCCATTCTGTTTGCTCCCATTATAGCTCGCTTCTGTTTATAGTTGGTTGTGGCAAGTTTTTTTATATAGCGATAGAGATTGATCCCACATAGAATAACAGATTACAGGATATGCTCTTAAACTTTTTTTTTTTACATTTTTTTTTTTAATTATCAGTTGCTGTTTGGTTACAGCCTGTATAAGTTCATTCTGTTTAACCCTCCTAGATAGGCTGGTGACAGTGTGTTTGTGTTTACTTACTGACTTGGTAATGAGTGTCTGGCTGACACCTTTTCATTACTAAACCTAGGCTTGATGTTAATGACCCCTGCTGACACCAAGCCCTAATCCCATTATTCTGATGCCACACTGCATCAGAATGAAAAAGGTGGACTTCCGGTTCCAGCGCGTACATGAAAGGGAGTGTGTGAGACCAGCTCCATAACCCAGCTTCTTTCAGTGAGATTCCTGGGGCCTATTCAACCTTGCGACAGGTTAATTATCTGTCAGTGAGACTCGCCAGCATCTCCATGGTGTATGGAGAGATTTATTAACAGAAGCGGGTCCCGGAAAAGTTTTTCTCCCCTGACACCACTAGAATCGTGTAGCAAGATGGCGCCGGACGTTCCAAAAACAAAGAAATCTAGTAAGTCCTCAGCACTGCACCAAATAATATACAGATGGGGGGGAGGTAGAGGGTGACCAACCAGCAGGACTTAACATTCCGCTTTGGCTGCAGAGGTGGCTAAAAAAATTGGCACCTAGACATAAAAAAGACTCTTGAACAAAGTTTCTTCATCATTGCAGCAGCTGCAGGCATCCATCACCCAGCAGTCTGAAAGCTTGATATAGCTGAGCACAGATTGAGTGCAGCAGAGGACGAACATACAGAATATACAACTAGAGCTGAGAAAAGCCACAAAATTAAGCTTGCAATTGTCTGAAAAAGAGATGATCTAGAAAACAGATCAAGGAGAAACAATCTAAGGATAATAGGTCTCCCAGAATCTATCCCCCCTACTCATTTAATGAAGATTTGTTGGAGGAACTTCCCAGATCGTTGGGGATAGAAAACAGTATGAAGGTAGAAAGAGCCCACAGAGTGGGTCCACCTCTGCAGCAGCAGCACAATTCTCCCTCTCTTTCTAGTAGACCAAGACCGGTAATTGTGAAATATCTGGACTTTGTGGATAAATCTGCCTTCTACAACATTACAGAAAAAAGCCGACTCAGACCACCAATCAGAGGGCACAAAGTTTTATTCAACGATTATTCTGTACAAGTCACAAAGAAAATGAGAGCATTTAGTGATCTGTGTACTGAACTGGTGGGAAAAAAGATTAGATTTGCGCTGCAATTTCCTGCTACTCTGAAGATATTTCCCCCAGAAGGAGGTACAGAATCCTTTAATGCACCTGACTTGGCCAGAGAATATATGAAGAAGTTGCTTCAGAATAATGGCGGACGAGTCCCTGACTGAGACTCAGTTGGAGAGAGATTATAACAATCTGTCGTATTAAAGAAGAGGGGATGGCAAAATTTGTTGTTTTTCTTTTTCTTCTAAGGCACGCATTGCAAAATATTAAATTGTATGATATGTTTGATTTCGGGGAATAAAATGGAGGAGATGGAGGCTGGGTTCTAAAGGAGGGGAAAAGTCTAGTTTTGGTGTAAGAAAGGGTGGATTTACAGAGTGCCCACAGATACATGTACGAAAAAAGTGAAGTCAGAAAAAGACTTAATACTCTGTTTATGTTTTAGACTGTGTAATTCAACAGACTGTTTGTTTAAAACTGGTTAATTTTTTTTATTTTTTTTATTTCTTTTTATACATTTAATATGAAAGTAGTAACATGGAATGTCAAAGGGCTTCAATCCCCACATAAAAGAATGATGGTTTTGAGACACTTTAAGAAACAAAGTAGACATTGCGATGCTACAAGAAACGCACTTAAAAGAGCAAGATTTCTTCAGGATGGATAAAATGTGGGTAGGTTCTGTTTTGGGAGCTCTGTCTGTGAATAGGAAAGCAGGAGTACTGATTTTAATAAGCAAATAGGCGAACTGTAAAATAATATCTTGGGATTCAGATAAATCTGGAAGGAAAATAAGAGTTTTATTAGACACCCCGGTGGGCAGGGTTAGATTATATAACGTATATGCTCCAAATGGGAACAATAAAGTTTTTTTTAGAGAGCTGGAAACTCAAATATTGGAAGAAGTGGAGGAAAAGATAATCATTGGTGGTGACTTTAACACAGTTGTGAGTAACATTGATATAGATCTAGAGTGAACCAGACAGACATTAGTAGATCAAGTGACAGAGTGGTGGCACCACTCCTAGAAAGCACTGGGTTGATAGATATTTGGCGTACATCTCATCCAATAGATCGAGAATTTACTCATTTTTCACAGGTTCACAACTCTTGGTCTAGAATAGATTATTTTCTGTTCTCTCAAGACTTAGTGAAAAGGTTGAATGATATTAACATTCTAGATCTAATTATTTTGGATCATACCCCAGTCTCGTTATCCTTGCAGGACACTTTCCCAAAAGGCTCTGATATTTTATGGAGATTTCCGACGTTCTTGGCACAAGATGAAAATTTTCAAAAAATCATAAAAAATTGGTGATTACAATCTGAATTAGATAATAGAGAACATAAAGATTCTGTGCATTTATACTGGGATACAGCAAAGGCTGTTTTGAGGGGGAGAAGAATTGGATATGTCAATTCTTTAAAAAAGAAAACGAGGATAGCCTATAGTGAAGCAAGTCAGAAAACTAAAGTAAGGTACATAGAATATATCAATAATCCATCAGTTTCTAATAGAGATAGGTGGTTACAATCCAAATTAGAATTTGACCTTTGGTTGGAAAGATCATAAAAATTAAAGGGGCAAAGAAAATCGGCAGAATTCTTTAAATTCGGGAATAAAGCCGGATCTCTTTTGGCAAAAATGGCTAGAGGTAAAAGGCACATCCCTTATATAAATAATTTAAGAGACTCTGAGGGTATTATACAGGTTGACCCCAAAAAAATAAATAAAATCTTAGCAATTTCTATTCAGCCTTATACAAAAAAGGAGACCCGAATATGGCGGAGGGGATTCGCTTTCTTGACTCCTTACAGTTGCCTCAGCTTAATGAAACAGACAAAGATAAGTTAAACGGATTAATAACGAAAGAACTAGTCAAAACGATAACAAATTTGAAGAATAATAAGGCCCCTGGCCCGGATGGACTTCCAGGGGATTTCTATAAATTGTTGAAGGATGATATAACTAATAATCTAGTCGAAGTTTTTAATTTCACGTTACAAAACAAAATTTTGCTAGACTCGGGAAACATGGCCTATATTAAAGTTCTTCACAAACAAGGAAAAGATGAGAAAGAGCCAGGGTCATATAGACCAATTTTGCTGATAAACAAGGATATAAAAATTCTGTCAAAAATATTGGCGGATAGACTTGCTGAATTATTACCAGAATTGATCGGTTCACACCAAGTAGGTTTCATAAAAAAACGGGCAGCGGTATTTAATATTAGAACAGTATTGGCGGTCCAAGATAGTCTCTATCGGGAAGAGAAAGGGAAGGAAAATTCAGCTCTCTTGGCACTAGATGCTGAGAAAGCTTTCAATAACATACAATGGGGATGGTTATATAATGTATTGGATAAGTTTGGAATAACGGGGACTTTTAGAAATTATCTTACAGCTTTGTATACTGCACCGCAGGCCAAGATTTACACTCCAGGTTTTCTATCTGACACAATTCACCTACAAAAGGGTACAAGGCAGGGGTGCCCATTATCACCGTTATTGTTCAACTTAGCCATAGAACCTCTTGCCCGATACTTGATTAATTCAGAGTGTTTCGAAGGCATAAAGATGGGGGATGTAGAAGTTAAACTAACATGTTTTGCAGACGATATGCTGTTGTTTATGGCAGACCCGGGGAGACTCTTACAGGAATTACCCGATAAATTGACATATTTTGGCTCATTTTCAGGATACAAAATAAATGTAAGTAAATGCCAGCTCTTATATCTGAAAAAAAAAAAGTTGATCCTGAGATAACTACTCGAGTCTCAGTAGCACAGAAACATATAACCTACTTAGGGGTGAAAATAGGTAGAGATGCTAGATCTCTATATAGATTCAATTATTCTAGTTTAATTGAAAAAATATTGTTAGAATTGGAAAGATGGAGAAATCTAAACCTGTCGTTGTTTGGGAGAATGCACTTGCTAAAAATGGTTAGCTTTGCACGACTTTTATACCCAATGCAGACCATTCCTTTACTATTAAAGCACTCTGACACGAAAAAATTACAATCGGCCTTCACTAAGTTTATTTGGCAAGGCAAAAGTCCAAGGATTGCTTACAGTAAACTGGCTTTGAAAAAAGATGATGGGGGAAGGCAGATGCCCTTGATTAGAATATATAATTTGTCAGCTTTGATGAGACACATTAGGGACTGGCTACAGGACACATCATATTTTTCCAATCTAGCGCTGGAGAAGGAACTAGCCAGTCCTTTGAACCTCAACACAATCTTCCATACAAAATTTGCTCATCTACCAAACTATGTAAAAGCAAGCAGTTTGCTCAGAGATACATTGGGAGCATGGAAAGCTATTAGGAAACTGTTCAATCTCCCTTTCTGTGTCTCCAAATATTTGATGATTTGGAAAGACCCGAACTTTTCACAAGGAACACAAAATAAACTTTTTAAGGAATGGAAGGAAAAAGGAATCTGGGTTCTGGGGGATATCTTCCAACCGGCAGAGGGAAGATTGTTGAGTTGGTCTGAATTTTCGGGCAAATTTGGATTACAAAATAATCAATACTTACAATTTCTACAAATTATGACACATTACACAAATTTGGTGGAAGACCTGGGGAAAGCAGAAAGAATAAACAATTTTGATTCCATGATGGGGCAGAGTACAGACCTGGAATCGCTTTCCAGCATCTATGACTATATTCGTGTCCAGATCCAGTCACCATGGTGCTCAAAAATATTTAAAACCTGGTATAAATCTATTCCAGATGAAGTCTTGGGTAACAAAATACTGATCGGATGGAAAAAAATAAGAAAGGTAATGATTATTGAGCAGTGGATAGAGATGCATTATAAACTGATACACCAAGCGATATACGCTTTTAATCTTACCTACAATGGTGCACCTGCTCACTATCTTACTAGCTGTCCAAAATGTAGTCTACACAGGGCCAATTTATTACATGGTTTGTGGGAATGCCCAATTATTCAAAGATTCTGGTCTGAGGTAATTAAATACATACAGAGTATCTGGAAGGTTGAGATACCCAAAAATGTACAGGCATGTGTTTTTCAGTTCATTAGCCTGATAAGTGAATCAAATAATAAAATATATAGTGCTCCCGATGCTGTACATATTGTTCTGCTGCCAGCTAAAAAATGTATCTTGAGACACTGGCTGGAGAAGAAACTACTGAGTGTTTCAGAACTGATAGATACTATAAAATCCCTAATGTTGATGGACAAAATAGATACAGAATCCCAAAAAGAAAAGAATACTGAAAAATTTTTCAAAAAATGGAGGACTCTTATTGAATGTAGTTATTCACAAGCAGAGATCAATCAATTAATGGTAGCATTTAAGGGTACAATATGGTACAATCTTGAGGATGTAGCTGGTAACTTGGGGATATTGAGGTCATAATTGTTTATTGTTTCATTTCTAGTTCTGTATATGGTTCGAATTAATTATTGTTGTAACATTCAAAAAGTTAAATTGAAATTGGATGAGAGCAACATTGTATTTTCAAGATATATGCATATAATGTATGGTTTTGATATATATTTGATTGCATATTAATATGTCAAATCATCTAATAAAGAAGTTTATAAAAAAAAAGAATGAAAAAAGTGGTGTTGAACCAAGAAATTACATCACAAAACTTTTTTTTTTTAATATCTTAGCGCAGTACAAGCCTTCATTGCTGTACAAATATGCATGCAAAAAACGCACCAAAAAACATGACAAAAGGCGAGTTTTTGCTGTCAAGAGATGCTAACACCTTGCGGAAATTTCTGCAAGCAAATAGTCAAAGTGCGTACATACCATTAATGTCTAGTAGACCTTCTAAAACTCGCCAAGTGAATGCCGGAAAGATGTATATCTTAGTACCGTGTTAGCCAGTAGATAGAAAAATATTTAGAATTGAGAGTCCTCAGTGGTTGATACCTTTTTAATGGCTAACTGAAAAGATGGTAACAAATTGCAAGCTTTCGAGACTACTCAGGTCTCTTCATCAGGCAAAGACTAATACAACATCTGAAGAATCACATATTTATACACAACAGGACACAGGAATAGAGAAATGGATAAGTCAAGTGACGTAAAGCAGAACTAGGGAGAGGGATGAACAGTTGTGGCAATAAATATTGGACCAGTTCATAGATAAGGAGTGTGAAAGTTTTATTGCCCTCTGATTGGGGTCTGGTAATGTTTTGTGATGCTCCCACAGGGTCTTAGGAGCAAATTCCTTAATTGATGTAAATAGCCATAAATCCATGCGATATGTTCATTCCAGCATTGAGAGTGTCAAAGGTCGTCATCAGTTTGTATTCACAAACTCTCCTGTGTCTCTGAGATGTGAAATTACCTTTCAATACAAGTAATTTCATGTCCATGGTGCTGTGATTAGGCATGCAAAAATGTTTGGCCACAGGTAGATCCATTGTCTTTTCTCTTATTGTGTGGCTCATGCAGTGTAGCAAGGTTGTTAGCCTCTTCCACATTCCATGAGAGCACATTGGCGTCTTTCAGAAGCAGACATAGAGCCCATACCTACACTGACTTCACCCATTATTTGTCGTTGTACCCAGTACTTGTTTTTCATTATTTTTTTATGATTTGTTTGTCCATCCTACCTTGCTTTCAGCTCTTTGTGCAGCTGGTCTGAGGGACAAAATTAAAAGCTTGGATAAAGTCGCAGGCCAACCTTGATATTTATTAAAAATGTCAGCAGAGACTGTAATTTTTGGACCGTTGGGAGGAGAAATACGGTGATAAGCGTATCGTTATGTCTTGTGCTTTTCTCTGTCTCCTAACTAGAAGTGTCATATTGGTGTTCAATCTGCAAAAAAAGATGGGAAAGGACGGAATTGGTGGGAGTTTGAGAGGGGAGGAGGGAGACAACAGGAAAGGGGTGTCAATCAAGAGGGTTCGACTTATAGCAGTGGTTTGGGAGGTTAATTAAGCATCAGAAAAAATGGAAAAATGTTTATGTACAGTTGAAAACGAGGGTGGTTACAAGGAATCAGTTGAGGGGGAGGGGTGGGGGGGAATTGGAAAGTAGTTTTTCTAGTTCAGGCGACACAGCCAGGAAAAAGAGCAACCATTTTAAGTGATTATGGTTAGGATAGTAACATGGAATGTCAATGTAATACTATTGTAGGAACTCGAGGATTCTGATAGCGTGGGGCAATGAACAATCAGAGACGGGTTTCTTTGAATGCAAATAATGTATTTGTGAAACAGCAAAACACCCAAAAACAATATTTAAACAACCCGTAGTGACATGCAATGAAACGAGTCCATATATATACACAAGTCCAGTTATATGCACACTCAAACACCAAAGGAACATAAATGGTCTGGGAAATAAACTCTAACCAAGTTGAGCTTAGAAACAACTAAGGAGCTCACAACTAAAGTCTATACAGATTCATTCCTATCTGTGGTCTGCATGAAGGTTTCACTGGCAACTCCCCAAGCAGACAACCAGGAATTTAAAGGAAACCAATCAACAAATAATCAATTGCAGCCGGGAGAAACTGCACCCAGTCCCAGCACCGAGCACAGACAGAATTAACTCCCTAGCTGCCAAACACAAAAGAAACAGCAGATCAGCTGTGAGAAGTCAAAATGTGCAACCGCGACGATCTTCGTGGCAATGCACACATGACAGTACCCCCCTTCTACGAGGGGCCTCCGGACCCTCAGGGCCAGGCCTGCCCGGGTGAGTTCTGTGGAAGGTCCGAACCAAACGATCTGCGTTAACATCAGACGCAGGGACCCACGTCCTCTCCTCTGGACCATACCCCTTCCAATGCACCAAGCAAGTACTGAAGGGACCGGCGATTCAGACGTGAGTCAATGATCTTTGATACTTGAAATTCCAAGTTACCATTGACCAACACAGGAGGAGGAGGTAGAGGTGACGGTATGACTGGTGCCACATACCTTTTAAGTAATGACTTGTGGAACACATTATGAATTTTAAACGTAGGAGGGAGGTCCAGACGAAATGCCACAGGATTAATTATGGAACTGATCCTGTACGGCCCGATGAATCTGGGACCCAGTTTCCAGGAGGGCACCTTAAGTTTTATATTCCTGGTAGACAACCATACCAGATCGTTCACATTCAGATCTGGACCAGAAACTCTCCTCCTATCAGCCATACGTTTGTAACGGTTCCCCATCGCACTCAGATTATTCAATACACCTCTCCACACAGAAGCAAGTGACGACGAGAAACGCTCCTCCTCAGGAACCCCAGAAGGGCCCCCCCCATTGAAAGTACAAAACTGGGGATGGAAACCATATGCCCCAAAAAACGGGGACTTACCAGTGGACTCGCTCCGCCTGTTGTTAAGAGCGAACTCTGCCAGAGGCAAGAAAGAAGACCAGTCCTCTTGGTTCTCTGAAACAAAACACCGGAGATATGTCTCTAAGCTCTGATTCAGACGCTCTGTCTGACCATTGGTCTGCGGATGAAAAGCCGAGGAAAATGACAATTGCATCCCCGACGTAAACAAAATGCCCTCCAAAATTTGGACACAAACTGAGACCCCCTATCTGACACCACATCAGAAGGCAACCCATGAAGTCTAACGATCTCCCTAATGAACACCTGCGCCAGAGTTTTAGCATTAGGGAGTGCAGGAAGAGCAACGAAATGTGCCATCTTACTGAACCTGTCAACCACCAGTATGACAGTATTCCCTGACGACGGAGGAAGGTCCGTAATGAAGTCCATAGATAAATGAGTCCATGGACGCACCGGAAGTTTCAAGGGTAAAAGGGTCCCAGACGGACGGGTATGAGGGGTTTTAGAGCGAGCACACACCCCACATGACGCGACAAAAGTTATAACATCTTTATTAGCATTAGGCCACCAAAACCGGCGAGAAAGGAGATCTAAAGTAGCCTTACTCCCTGGATGTCCTGCTAGAGCAGAATTATGATGTGCCTCAATAACCTTTTGTCTCAACAGATTTGGGACAAACAGTCTCCCTGGAGGTCCTGCAGGGGCGTCCCCCTGAGCCTCTAACACCTCCTCCTCAAGCTCAGAAAATACAGCCGACACTACCACCCCCTCCTGAAGGATAGGACTCGGGTCATCCGTTTTCCCGGCCCCTGGGAAACTGCGAGACAAGGCATCAGCCTTTACATTCTTAGACCCCGGGCGATAAGTGACGACAAAATTAAACCTGGTAAAAAACAACGACCATCGAGCTTGTCTGGAATTCAGACGCTTAGCGGATTCCAAATACAACAGGTTCTTGTGATCAGTAATAACGGTAACCGGGTGGACTGCCCCCTCCAAAAAGTGACGCCATTCTTCAAAAGCTAACTTAATGGCCAAAAGTTCCCTATTGCCGATATCATAATTCCTTTCGGCGGAGACAATTTCTTAGAAAAGAAAGCGCACGGATGCCATTTACCAGGGGACGGACCCTGGGACAATATAGCACCCACCCCTACGTCAGACGCATCCACCTCCACAATGAACGGCTGAGATGCATCTGGTTGGATGAGAACGGGTGCCGAAGCAAAACATTTCTTCAAAGAGGAAAAGGCTTGGCAAGCTTTGTCCGACCATTTAGAAAAATCCGTCCCTTTTCTTGTCATATCAGTGAGAGGTTTGACGACAGATGAGAAATTACAAATAAATTTACGGTAGTAGTTAGCAAACCCCAAAAAACGCTGCAGAGCCTTAAGATCCCCTGGCTGATCCCATTCAAGCACTGCTCTCACCTTTTCAGGGTCCATACGGAAACCGGAGGCTGACACCAAAAAACCCAAAAACTGAAGTTCCTGTACGGCAAATACACACTTCTCCAGTTTGGCGTATAGTTTATTGTCTCGCAAGATCTGCAACACCTGTCTCACATGCTCCTGATGAGACACAAGATCTGGCGAGTAAATTAAAATGTCGTCCAAATATACAACCACAAACAGCCCCACAAGGTGACGAAAAATGTCATTAACAAAATGTTGGAATACTGCTGGTGCAGTAGTCAGACCAAAAGGCATGACAAGGTTCTCATAATGTCCCTCCGGCGTGTTAAACGCCGTTTTCCACTCATCCCCCTCTTTTATCCTAATCAGATTATACGGCCCCCTGAGATCCAATTTAGAGAACCATTTGGCGCCAACAATTTGATTGAAGAGATCAGGAATAAGAGGGAGTGGATACGGATCTCGAACAGTAATCCGATTAAGTTCGCGGAAATCCAAGCAAGGGCGTAGGCCTCCATCTTTCTTCTTCACAAAGAAGAACCCCGCGGCTACAGGGGAAGATGAAGGTCTAATATGCCCTTTGGCCAGACTTTCAGAAATATAATCTTTCATAGCCTGCCTCTCAGGACCAGAAAGATTATACAACCTAGCTTTAGGCAACTTAGCATCAGGAAGGAGATTAATAGAGCAGTCATACACGCGATGAGGAGGCAACTCCTGACACCCCTCCTCAGAGAAAACATCCCCAAAATCCTCCAAAAAAGGAGGCAATGTACTAGGCACGACCGCATGATGACTGTGTTCATGCAGTTGCTTTTGCAAAACTCACCCCATTGGCTTATTTCTCTGGACTGCCAATTAATCACAGGGTTATGTTTAACCAACCAAGGAAGTCCCAACACAATGGGAGTAGGTAGACCCTCCAACACATAACAAGATAATTGTTCCCTATGTATTGCCCCTACCCGAAAGTCAATGTTATGAACCTCATGAACAAAGCTACCTTGGCCGAGAGGCCTGGCGTCAATGGAGAATATAGGGATCGGTTTGACCAATACACTCAGATGCATACCTTGAGCCTGAGCAAACTGAGCGTCAACCAGATTAGCCCCGGAACCACTATCAAGAAGAACAGACAATCTCTCCACTCTCGTACCAACTACCACCTCCACTGGTACAAGGAACTGAGAAGAACTGGCGGATGAAATACATACTCCCAGGTTGTCGTCCACCACACAACCTGGGATTAACAGTTTTCCGGCGACTTTTGGCTCAACAAGGCACGGGATGGACATTCTCCAACAAAATGTCCCTCTTTCCCGCAGAAAAAACATCTTCTAGTCCTGCGGCGTACCGCCAATCCCCTCCTACAAAATGATGTCCCTCCCAACTGCATAGGCTCATCCGAACAGACAAGGGGAACCTCAACATAAGGGACTTTAGTGGTAGGTGGAGAAACAACAGGGAGTGGGGTTACCTCACCCCTCTCCCGAAGCCGTCTATCAGTACGGATAGCTAAGGCCATAGCAGCCTCCAGTGAATGAGGAGACTCATACTGAGCCAAAACGTCTTTTAATTTATCAGAAAGCCCATGACAAAACTGGCTCCTAAGAGCTGGGTCATTCCACTGAGTATCTGTGGCCCATCTACGAAACTCAGAAGCAAATTCCTCTGCAGGACGATCTCCCTGCTGTATCTTACGTAATTTTGTCTCAGCAAGAGAGACCCGATCTGGGTCATCATATACCAATCCCAGGGCAGTAAAAAATTGATCTACAGACAGTAGAGCGCGGGGATCCCGGAGGAAGGGAAAATGCCCAGGATTGAGGGTCCCCTTGCAGAAGTGAGATAACAATTCCCACTCTCTGCTCATCACTCCCTGATGATCGAGGCCGAAGCCGAAAATACAATTTACATGCCTCCCGGAAGGTGAAAAATTTGTCTCGCCCACCAGTGAACCTGTCCGGGAGAGCTACTTTAGGTTCAACTCTGGTTTGCTCCAGGGGAGACAAAACTTTGGACTTAATGTCCGTCAGCTCCATGGATAATCCCTGCAACTGCAGAGCCAGCTGGGCTACTGGATCCATGGTAACTGGAGATAATTTTTATGGCCAGTGAAAATGTCACGCTGTCTAATGATATGTATACAATGTCAGTAAACTATTAATACAGGAACAACACTCTATACAACAACTAGTATAGCAACATCAGCATGTAAGTATAGAATAGATTTACCTGACACGATATCTGCTGAACTCAGGGTTAATCTTGAGGACTTGATGAGCTGAAACAGGAAAGAGGTGGACCGGGATCTAACCTGACCCTAAACTGGGGTCCTAACTAATCCCTCACCTTGGAGGTACTGATAATGGTTCAGAGGTCCAAGTCTCCAACCTAACCCTGTCTCCTATCAGACCCTGAACCCTGTAATCAGTCCTAAGAAGGATCCTGACTACCACCAAAGGGATATGGGCTGATCTCAGCTAAATACACAGATTAGACAATAAGACAGACAGGATAACACTCGCTTGCATACACACTCAAACACCAAAGGAACATAAATGGTCTGGAAATAAACTCTAACCAAGTTGAGCTTAGAACAACTAAGGAGCTCACAACTAAAGTCTATACAGATTCATTCCTATCTGTGGTCTGCATGAAGGTTTCACTGGCAACTCCCCAAGCAGACAACCAGGAATTTAAAGGAAACCAATCAACAAATAATCAATTGCAGCCGGGAGAAACTGCACCCAGTCCCAGCACCAAGCACAGACAGAATTAACTCCCTAGCTGCCAAACACAAAGAAACAGCAGATCAGCTGTGAGAAGTCAAAATGTGCAACCGCGACGATCTTCGTGGCAATGCACACATGACATAACCCCAGAGCCAGAAAAAATGCATCAACATTACTCAAAACAGGGTCCCCAGGTGTCAGGGAAAAAGCCCAATCCTGAGGATCGCCGCGCAGGAGAGAGATGACAATTTGAACCTGCTGTGCTGCGTTCCCTGAGACTTAGGTTTTAAGGCAAAAAACAACTTACAGTTATTTTTGAAATTCAGAAATTTAGCTCGATCCCCCAAAAATAAATCTGGCATGTGGATCCTAGGTCCCACAACCGGCAACCTAGCAGGATAGGTAGCAATATTCCGAACTTCAGTGGCAAGCTGATCCACACGGCCAGACAATTGTGAAAACTCCATTGAGAGAAAAAAAAATCCTCCTCAGCACCCAGAGAAAAAGAGGGAAAAAAAAAATCTGACAACTCTGACAACTTTCTTCTTTCCACACTTTTTTTTTTCCCTTCTGTGAGTACCATATAATTTTCAGTTTGGCCGGTGATACTGTTATGATTTGGTAGCTGAGGAGAGCTGGCAAAAACGGCAATACACCAGAGAGGTTGGAATCTACTGGATTGCAGTACCCTGACTAACCACCACAACTAAAGGCAGCCGTGGAGCGTACCTACGTTGGTCCTAGACGCCTCGTCACAGCCTGAGAGGTTAACTACACCTAAAGATAGAAAGAGGAAAGCTATCTGCCCTGGAGCAGATCCCCAAAGAACATAGGAAGCCCCCAAACATGTAATGGCGGTTAGACAAGAGGAAATACAGACACAGACAGAAAATAGTATGAGCAAACGTTGGGGCCCAAACTACCTGGACAGAAAAGGATAGGAAGGACACTTACTGCAATCCAAAAAACCCTAAAAAATACCAACTCTACTAATTGCAAAAACACCTGAGATCACACGACCTCTACCACCTAAATTAGTTCTCTGGTGTCACAAAACTAAGCCGCAGCCACTGAAAAAACTGGAAAAGGCAAATGAACAAATAACAGAGGCTCAGATAAACTGAGAGGAGCACAAGCCCCCAGAGGGGACCTGGCTGACCTCCACAGAAGTGCAGGGAACAATGCAAAAAGCAAGCACAAAAATAAAAGCAGAAAATATCTTATCTGATAGCAGAAGATGCAGGCAAGACTCAGCAAGCTTCCAAGTGATCCAGGAACCACAGTTGAGACAAGAACAATTGATCACCGGCAACCATGATGAGAGGGGACCTCCCTTATATAAGACCAGTCTGTAACTCCTGATTGCCAATCTTCATTGAATGGTTCAGTACTGTTTGTAACCACCAGAGGGAGCTTCTGCTCAGAATTCATTTCTAACACATTCACAACAGTAGACATTCTAATTGGATTTTAGAAGCCGAATTCTGTAAGCCATGGGACCTGAGATCAATATTACATACATCCATACCAAATTTACCACCCAAGCTTAAACACTCATTGCTATGTAGGGACACAGTTTTGACCTGGAAGGCGGTTAGGAAAAAGTTTGGGCTAGCATGGAATATTTCGAAATTCATTAACATCTGGGCAAGCCCAGATTTCCCACAGTGGAGGGACAATGACCTGTTTAAAGAGTAGAGGGAGAAGGGGGTAAGGACTTTAAAGAACTTGATGCATGACACAGAGCGGAGATGGATGACGTGTGGGGAAATAAGAGAGAAATATGATTTGCGCCCGTTTCAGACTCTCCAGTATGAACAGATACAGCATGGGATAATGAGGGAATTACTCAATATAAACAATGAATATGAGGTGAACCAGTTAGGCACAATTTTATTAAAGGACATCCGTGAGATTACCATTTCAGGTCTTTATAGGGATTTGAGAGAAGCATTAGTTTCCAACATACCAGGGAAAATTTTAGAGGGATGGGCAAAGCAGTTGGGAGACCAAGAAGGGGAAGAAAAAATCTTGTAAACGAAATCTGGAGACACTCAATATAGACTTATAATAGGGCTATATATGGTTTCAATTTTTTGAATATTCGACAACAAGACAAACTGATGAAATGTCCGAAATGTGGTATGGAAAGAACGGACTTATATCATGGGATTTGGCAGTGCGGAAAAATGGAGGGATTTTTGGATGCAAGTTCAGGGGTTGGTTCGAACAATCTGGAATAGAAACATGGAGCTGGAACCAATGGCTTGGCTATTCCATTATCATCATCAGGAGGGAGGGGATAAAGAAGGGGGTACAATACCATCTCTCTTCCACGATATAGTCATGATAAGTAAAAGGGCAATTCTCCAGAAATGGTTGGTGAGAGAAATTCCCTCGAAAGAAGAGGTGATAAACCAGATGAAAAAAACGCTCATGCTAGAGAAAGTGGTGGTGGAGAGGAGCAAGGAAACATCGACAGCAATTTTTTTCAGTAAATGGAGAAAGTTCATAAGTGCTCAGGAGATTAAATAAGACAAATAATGTTAACATTTGTATCTACTGAATGGTACATGAAGGAAGATCTGTTAGGATCCCTAGGTAAGCTGAAAATATAGGGAGGTTCTGAGGCCGAGTCGCATGGGGAGTGGGAGGGAAGGGGGGAAGGGTTAAGGTTGTTAAGTAAGGTTGGATTTAAGATATAGGAAACTGTTGAAGGTTGGGAGGAGGAAAATAGGAAGGAAGACTATAAGGAGGAGGAGGTGATGGAGGCAAACTGGAAGAATTTAGTGAATTTAGTGAGATTCCTTGATATTTATTACGATGTTTGATGTATGTTTATATGCTAATACTTATCCTTTCTATTATACAATTTGTATATTGTATGCAAGAAAATCAATAAAAAGTTGGTTTAAAAAAAAAGAAATGTCTACAATTGAAGAAGATTTTCCTTATCCATGATAATGATAAACTTTTTCATATGGAAGCAAACTTAAAGGGATTGTCTAACAAAGTACATTTTAAGAATAAAATATTTGAATAAAGTAATGTAAGAGTAGGAAAAACATATGGCCTAATGGCTTAATTTAAATATGTAAAAGCAAAGGATAAAAAACCTTGAATAATACAGATAATAAAGTATGATGCCAACAAAAGTGCCTCCAAACACAGTAACATACCCCCACAGTGAACTCCTCCACATGCACGGTATAAAGACCCTACTGTACCCCTCTCCCTCAATCTCCCCATCAGAGGATGGTGACCCCATCACAGTATGATTCTCCAACTGTAATCCCCACGCAGCCCTCACAGTATAATGGCCACAAAAAGTGCTGCTTGCAGTACAATGGGCCCTACATAGTGTTCCATACAGTATAATGGCTCCACATAGTTCTCCATACAGAATGTTCCTCATAGTGTTTCATACAGTCTAATGGCCCCATTTATTATTCCATACAGAATAATGTCCCCACTTAGTGCTGTATATAGTGTAATGTCCCCACATAGTGCTCCATACAGTATAATGGCCCCACATAGTGCTCCACACAGTATAATGGCTTTCCATAGTTCTCCATACAGTATAATGGCCTCACCATGGTGCTCCATGCAGTTTAATTCCCCCATATAGTAATGCATACAGTATAATGGCCCCACATAGTGCTCCATACAGTATAATGGGCCCCACATTAAAAAAAATATTACCTTTGCCCATTCCCCCGCTGCTCCAGTGTGTTCAGATCCTCTGCAGAACTCAATACAGTGGACGCGTTGCAGTGATGCCATTGCGCTGCTGC
Organism: Oophaga sylvatica; assembly: GCA_033576555.1. NCBI lineage: Eukaryota > Metazoa > Chordata > Amphibia > Anura > Dendrobatidae > Oophaga > Oophaga sylvatica. The sequence goes on along the minus strand of JARQOD010000003.1, from coordinate 280,271,016 downwards.
ATTGAGAGGTCAGACACAGAGAGGGAGTTATGGGAGCGGCAGCGTCATTGCTTTCAACTGTATCTGCATCCAAGATGCCAATATAGTCAAAAGTGTGATACTGAGCGGGGGACCCACTCCAACGTTGCGGACCAAAATACTGTATATTTACCCTGCAGGCCAGATTTTGTTTGTGGGCAAGAGTTTGATATATGTCGTCAAGATGCAATTTTCCACATCCATTTGAATGTTTCTCAGTCTCTCCTTTATACTATTTTGTCCTGCCGAGTTGCACGTATACCTTCACTTTTAAGCTTATTTTTTTATTTTTTTTGCCATGTGGTCTGCTCCCATTTAATGCAGATATTTGCACAGCCATTTTATTGGCCCTGAAATGAAGTCTTTGGTTTCAGCATCTCAGCTGCAAGTCTGTTCACTGTTAACATAACATCACACCTCTGGTATTATCCCTTCACTGAGTATCACAAAATAAACTTTTTGGCAACAAAATGGGCTCTTATAGGAAAAATCTGAATTCATGCACAGGAACTGTGGGATTATAGAGATGTTTTACGGGTCCCCTGTAACACTGGAAAGTCCCATAATTGCTTAATGGAAAAACAAACCTGCAGCAGGACCAGCTCAGATTATATTAAATTGTGGCTTGCAGACACTGTGATCCCTGGCAGCTCCCAAGTTAAGTATCTGATTATCTATGTAACATAGACCTGTTTTTGTGATGAAGAGCACACTCCAAGGACTCGTCCATGTAATTAATTTCAGAAGTGGTTGTTGTACATTATACAGAACGCTGGACAAGGCGGCTTTTGTCTAAACTTCTCCTTTTAATTGGAATTAATTGTGCGTATCGCTCCCAAGTGCTAAATGAAAGATCACGTGTTCACATTTACATCCATAGCAAGGTTGTTACATCTAAAAGGCATACTCTTAGGCTATGTGCACACGTTGCGGATTCTTAGCGGTTTTGCGAAACCGCGGCAAAAAACCTTACACAACACAACTCATTATAGCCTATGGGATTCCGCAGTGCTGTGCACATGCGTGTTTTTCCGCGGCGGAATCGCATCGCGATAGAATCCGCAGCATGCTCAATTTTTTTTTGCGGAATCGCGGCGATTCCGCTACCATAGGAATACATTGAACAGCTTACTTTCCGCATGTGGCTATGCCCACCATGCGCAAAGTAAGCATTTCATGTGCGGATGGTACCCAGGGTCTGGAGGAGAGGAGACTCTCCTCCAGGCCCTGGGTACCATATCCATATTAAAACAATAATTAAAATAAAAAATCATGGTATTCTCACCTTCCGGCGGCCCCGCAGCTTTCCCGCCTCTCAGTGACTCTCCCGGCCAATCCCGTTCCCAGTAATGCATTGCGAGAATCACCCCAGATGACGTAGCTTTCTCGCGTGATGCTACGTTATCTGGGGTCATTGTCGCAAAGGACGCCTGGGAACGGGATTGGCCAGAAGCGTTGCTGAGAGGCGGGAAAGCTGCTGGGGCCGCCGGAAGGTGAGAATACCATGATTTTTTTTTTTTTTTTTATTATTTTAACATTAGATCTTTTTACTATTGATGCGGCATCAATAGTAAAAAGTTGGTCACACTTGTCAAACACTTGTTTGACTCGTGTGACCAACCTGTTTTCCAAGCGATGCTACAGATCACTTGGAAAACGCTAGCATTCTGCAAGCTAATTACGCTTGCAAAATGCTAGTTTCTGGCGGGAATACGCATACCGATAAAATGCGTATTTCCCGCGGCAGGGAGGTGCGGAATTGCCGCGGAAATTTCCACGGCAATTCCGCAACATGTGCACATACTCTTATATGTTAAGGAAGTAAATAAACACAGCAATTTCTAATATTCTGTTGTTAAAATTGCTGCCATGATGACCAAAACATAAGACCATAAGGTTCCTTGGCCCACGCAAGAAGACTATTATTATTAAAGGCATGTTGTTCCGAGGGCCTCCTCCCTGCAGATGGCCGCGGGGTCTTTCCGGGTCCTGCAGGGAGGTGGCTTGTCAGTGCCTGTTGAGAGCAGGCGCCAGCAAGCCTCCTGCACTGCCTGTCAGATCGCTGATCTGACACAGTGCTCTGAAAAGTTTCAGATCAGTGACCTGACATTATATAGTAATGTCACACACTGGGACAATGTAAAAATGTAAAAAAATAAATAAATATTTAAAAAAAAAATCCCTAAATAAGCTAAAAAAAAATATATTTCCCCAATAAACACATTATTATTATGTAAATAAAAAAAACAAAAGTACACACATTTAGTATCGCCGTGTCCGTAACGACCCAGCCTATGAAACTGTCTCACTAGTTATCCCCTTTAGTGAACCCCTTAAAAAAAGGCAAAAAAACAATGGTTTATCATCATACAGCCGAACAAAAAGTGGAATAACACGCGATCAAAAAGACGGATATAACTAAACATGGTGCCGCTGAAAATGTTATCTTGTCCCACAAAAAGCGAGCTGCCATGCAGCGTCATCAGCGAAAAAATAGTTATAGCTCGCAGAATAAAGCGATGCAAAAATAATTTTTTTATATAAAATTGTTTTTATTGTATAAAAGTGCCAAAACATAAAAAAAAGATATAAATGAGGTATCGCTGTAATCATACTAACCTGAAAAATAAAACTGCTTGATCAATTTTACCACACGCGAAATGGTATAAACGCCCCCCAAAAGAAATTCATGAATTGCTTGTTTTTGTTCATTCTGCCTCCCAAAAATCGTAAAAAAAGTAATAAAAAAAAAATGTACCAATAAATGTACCCGCAAAAAATAAGACCTCACATGACTCTGTGGGCCAAAATAAGAAAAAATTATAGCTCTCAAAATGTGATGCAAAAACTACTTTTTGCAATAAAAAGTCTTTTAGCGTGTGACAGCTGCCAAACATAAAAACCCGCTATAAATAGTAAATCAAACCCTACTTTATCACCCCCTTAGTTAAGGAAAAATAATAAAATAAAAAAAGTATTTATTTCCATTTTCCCATTAGGGTTAGGGCTAAAGTTTGGGTTAGGGTTGGGGCTAAAGTTAGGGTTATGGTTGGGGCTAAAGTTAGGGTTGGGTCTAAAGTTACGATTAGAGTTGGGATTAGGGTTAGGTTTGTGGTTATGGTTGGGATTAGGGATAGGGGTGTGTTGGGGTTAGGATTGAAATTAGAATTGGGGGGTTTCCACTGTTTAGTCACATGAGGAGCTCTCCAAACGTAACATGGCGTCCGATCTAGCCAATTTTGCGTCAAAAATAAAAATTGGGGGTGAAAAGATCATTTTTGTGGAAAAAATATGATTTTTTAATTTTACGGCTCTACATTAGAAACTTCTGTGAAGCCCTTGGGGGTTCAAAGTGCTCACCACACACCTAGATAAGTTCCTAGAGGGGTCTAGTTTCCAAAATGTTGTCATTTGTGGGGGGTTTCCACTGTTTAGGCACATCAGGCGCTCTCCAAATGCGACATGGCGTCCACCCAATTCTACATTGAAAAAGTCAAACAGTGCCCCTTCCCTTCCGAGCTCTGCCATGCAGCACCCAAACCACATATGGGGTATCAGCGTACTCAGGGCAAATTGCACAATAGCTTTTGGGGTCCTGTTATCCTTGGGAAAATAAAAATTGGGAGTGAAAAGATCATTTTTGTGGAAAAAATGATTTTTTTAATTTTATGGATGTACGTTATAAACTTCTGTGAAGCCCTTAGGGGTTCAAAGTTCTCACCACACATCTAGATAAGTTCCTTGGGGGGTCTGGTTTCCAAAATGGGGTCAATTGTGGGGGGTTTCCACTGTTTAGGCACATCAGGGGCTCTCCAAGCGCGACATGGCGTCCGATCTCAATTCCAGACAATTTTGAGTTGAAAAAGTCAAACTGCGCTCCTTCCCTTCCGTGCTCTGCTATACGCCGAATCAGTGGTTTCCCCCCCCCCCCCCCCACTTATAGGGTATCGGCGTTCTCAGGACTAATTGCACAATAACTTTAGTGATCCAATTTTTCCTGTTACCCTTGGGAAAATAAAAAAAATTGGATCTGAATTAATTTTTTTGTGAAAAAAAGTTAATTGTTCATTTTTTTTTAAACATTCAAAAAAATCCTGTGAAGCACCTGAAGGGTTAATAAACTTCTTGAATGTGGTTTTGAGCACCTTGAGGAGTGCAGTTTTTGGAATGGTGTGACTTTGGGGAATTTTCTATCATATAGACCCCTCAAAGTGACTTCAAATGTGATGTGGTCCCTAAAAAAAAAAAAATGGTGTTGTAAAAATGAGAAATCACTGGTCAACTTTTAACACATTATAACTTCCTAACAAAAAAAAAAAAACATTTTGGTTACAAAATTGTGCTGATGTAAAGCAATCATGTGGGAAATGTTACTTATTAGGTATTTTGTGTGACATATCTGTGTGATTTAAGGGCATTAAAATTCAAAGTTGGAAAATTGCAAAATTTTCGCCAAATTTCATTTTTTTTCACAAATAAAGGCAAAGTCATATCAAAGAAATTTTACCACTATCATAAAGTACAATATGTCAAAAGAAAACTTTCAGAATCACCAGGATCCATGGAAGCGTTCCAGAGTTATTACCTCATAAAGGAACAGTGGTCAGAATTATAGAATTGGCCCGGTCATTAACATGCAAACAACCCTCAGGGGTAAAGGTGTTAAACCGGGTATCAGTACTTTTGGCAGTGTGGACAGGTACCAAGTCCTGCTGCAGAATGAAATTTCCATCTCCCGGCAGAGGGAAGCATGAAGTGCTCTAAAATTTCCTGGTAGACGGCTGCACCAACTTTGATCTTGATAAAACACAGTGGACCTACACCAGCAGACATGGCTCCGCAAACCATCACTGATTGTGGAAATTTCACACTAGACCTCAAGCAGCTTGGATTGTGTGCCTCTCCACTATTCTTAAGGGTATGCCACACTAAACAACATCGCTAACGGGATCGCTAAAAAAGTCACTATTTAGCGATCCCGTTAGCGATGTTGTAGTGTGCGGCAGCTGCCAGCGACGAGCTTCCTGCTGTGATCTCGCTCGTCGCTGGAATCGTTCCGGACCCTATTTTATCGCGGCGCTCCCGCTGGGTAAGTATTATCGCTGTGTGTGCACCTTTTCTTAGCGATTTAGCGGTACTTTTGTACCGCTAAAGTCGTTAAGGAGATCGCTAACCGCGATAGCGCCTTAACGATATCGCTAAGTTAAGCCGCACTAGCGATATAAAAACAATCCCGCTAGCGATCTCATTAGTATGCGACGCTAACGAGATCGCTAGGGGATTGTGTAGTGTGGCAGTACCTTTACAGACTCTGGAACCTTGATTTCCAAATAAAATGCAAAAGTTACTTTCCTTGTGTAGTGTCAGACTGCCTTCTGGACATCTGTCAAATCAGCAGTCTTCCCCATGATTTTGGGGCCTACTGAAACAGATTAAGGGACCTTTTTAAATGCTTAGGAAGCCTTTGCAAGTGTTTTTTGCTCATTTTGTAACTTACTGAGATAATGACTTTTGGGTTTTCATTGGCTGTAAGCCATAATCATCAACAATAACAGAACTAAAACACTTGAAATACATCACTCTGTTTGTAGTGACTCTATATAATATGGGTTTCACTTTTCGTATTGAAGAACTGAAATTAACTTTTTGATGATATTCTAATTTGTGAGAAGCACCTGTATAAGAGTATGCCTTTTAGATGTAACTGATAGATGGAGGCACTTTTGGAGATTTTGCACTGGGGCCCACAAGCTTCAAGTTTTGCCACTAATGCCAAGTTTGTGAACCAAATACAGCCAAAAAAAGTATTCTTGAGTCTTGACATGTATAAACTCTTGTGTCCAGAACTGCCCTGCTGATCTTTTAGTAAAAGATAAATAACTTTATTTCTATTGCGCTCAAATGTTCTGCAGCACTTAACAATTCAGAGAGGATTTATATAGGCAATAAAGACATTACAGAGTAACACAAAGGGCATCACATGCCAGAAGGCGTGAGGGTGCTGCTCGCATGCTACCCTCTATAAGGAAATAGGGGACACACAAACTGTGGTCCAGCCAGATCGCACTGTTGTTGCACTATTGCCACGCCATGTGAATGCGCCTTACAATGTCAGGACCTATACCAATGAGCCGTGTTCCTCCATTGCATCTAGAGATCTGTATGACCGTACATCTCATACTTGCTAGAACATACAGTAGGAACAGTTTGCCCTCTACCACAATGATTTGTTTTATTGAACGTCAATGAAACGAAATATATAGAATATATGTATTTTGTAAATGGTTGTAAACTGATGGAACCCAGTTGACTACTTCTTATAATTACATTTGCACAGAGAAACTGACAGCAAATCTGCAGAAATCCCACAACCAGTCCGGCTTTGTAAGAAACAGCATCCACTAAACCTATAGGAGAAGTACATATGTGTATTTCTATTTCATTGTTTGCAGGGTTACTAGAGCTAGCTATGAGATTGAGGCACTATAATTTTGCTAGTACAAGTGAGAAACAGAAAATGATAAAAAAAATAAAAATATTCCGCATCCAGTCCTGTCACGATTTTTCACAGCAAAGTGTTATTTTTGTTGCTTCTGGTTTCCATGAAATCTGTCACCTCTGTGAGAAATATACGGCCTTAATCATCAGATAGTATCTCCCCAGGGGCTGTGCAGATCATTACAGCTTTGGCTGATCCTTACAATTCCTTACAAAACCAGATGAGCATTTCTTAAGGAAAGGCAATATTCAATATTCAGCCCGTCACCATGTAATACTTGATTTATTGTTAGCATTGCATATTCACTTGTGTTGCAGCGGAGCGCACCAGCCTATTGTCAGGCTTTTTCATGGAATAACAATGCTGTGATTAGTGCTGGTATGTTTTGTAAGCTAAAGCCACAAGTGTCAATTATCTAGATTTATCCTTTTCCATTTTGCTTTTTACGTGTTAAATTTGCTGTAAGGCTTAGTGTGCTGCAGTGTCTTTAGACCTGTAAAGGCTTTATACACCTTTGCAAAAAAATGTATTTGTTCATCTGCATAGATGGTCTAAATAGTCTCCATTACAAAGGTAATACCATTTGGCTGCTGCAGAGTGTCTGTAGTCCTTCCTGTAAGTGTTTTATCTAGCTGAGCGACCTAATAAACAAAACAACCCCACCAGAACTTGTTTCTGAGCTGGCAGGGGAAAGTATTCATTGTTTCATGGAGATAACTGCTCTTCCGATCATGTGCCTCTCTGCAGCCGGGACACTTACACCAGACTTCAGAGGGTCAATGATGAGCGTGGAAGAAGCCGTGCAAGTCATGTTATCACATTGGCGTGATAACATGCTTAGTGGGCCAACTAGTCTGGGCACACTAATGCCCCATCGAATAGTCAAAGCCCTCATTTACATGTCATAAACGGACTTTAGAAATTATTTTTCTTCAGATCTGTGTAATAACTCAGGGACTGTTAGGCCGGATGTCTACATATGCAGACACAACTGCTGGTTGTTCTGGGAAAAAAGAGGGACCTGGCAGGTTCTCCTTAAGTGCACCTTCCCACCCTGTTGTATTTGATCCATCTCCATCAACCACTTTTGATTGACAGCTCTTGTTATATAGAGCCAGAGAAGGGCAAAGATATATGGAAAACATGCAGATGGGAAGGGGCACTAAAATGATTGGCCCCACCATAATGCACCAAGCACCTGTACTTGGTTTGAACAGACATGCTGTGCTGACAGTCCCTTTAAAATACATGTGTGTCCGGCTAGCTCTAGTGCCTAAAGGTGGCCATAAGTGTATGGGATTTATGGGTGGGGAATGCTGCCACAGGCTTCAGTTACGTACAGTACAGACCAATTCTTTGGACACACCTTCTCATTTAAAGATTTTTCTGTATTTTCATGACTTTGAAAATTGTAAATTCACACTGAAGGCATCAAAACTATGAATTAACACATGTGGAATTATATACTTAACAAAAAAGTGTGTGTAACAACTGAAATTATGTCTTATTCTAGGTTCTTCAAAGTAGCCACCTTTTGCTTTGATGACTGCTTTGCACACTCTTGGCATTCTCTTGATGAGCTTCGAGGTAGTCACTGGAAATGGTTTTCACTTCACAGGTGTGCCCTGTCAGGTTTAATAAGTGGGATTTCTAGCCTTATAAATGGGGTTGGGACCATAAGTTGTGTTGTGCAGAAGTCTGGTGGATACACAGCTGATAGTCCTACTGAATAGACTGTTAGAATTTGTATTATGGCAAAAAAAAAGCAGCTAAGTAAAGAAAAACGAGTGGCCATCATTGCTTTAAGAAATGAAGGTCAGTCAGACCGAATAATTGGGAAAACTTTGAAAGTGTCCCCAAGTGCAGTTGCAAAAACCATCAAGCGCTACAAAGAAACTGTCTCACATGAGGACCCCCCAGAAAAGAAAGATCAAGAGTCACCTCTGCTTTTGAGGATAAGTTTATCCGAGTCATCAGCCTCAGAAATCCCAGGTGTTAAAGCAGCTCACATTAGAGACCAGGTCAATGCCACACAGAGTTCTAGCAGCAGACACATCTCTACAACAACTGTTAAGAGGAGACTTTGTGCAGCAGGCCTTAGTGGTAAAATAGCTGCTAGGAAACCACTGCTAAGGACAGGCAACAAGCAGAAGAGACTTGTTTGGGCTAAAGAACACAAGGAATGGACATTAGACCAGTGGAAATCTGTGCTTTGTTCTGATGAGTCCAAATTTGAGATCTTTGGTTCCAACCACCGTGTCTTTGTGCGACGCAGAAAAGGTGAACGGATGGACTCTACATGCCTGGTTCCCACCGTGAAGCATTGAGGAGGAGGTGTGATGGTGAGGGGGTTCTTTGTTGGTGACGCTGTTGGGGATTTATTCAAAATTGAAGGCATACTGAACCAGCATGGCTACCACAACATCTTGCAGCGGCATGCTATTCCATCCGGTTTGCGTTTAGTTGGACCATCATTTATTTTTCAACATGACAGTGACCCCAAACACACCTCCAGGCTGTGTAAGAGCTATTTGACCAAGAAGGAGAGTGATGGGGTGCTACACCAGATGACCTGGCTTTCACAGTCACCAGACCTGAACTCAATCGAGATGGTTTGGGGTGAGCTGGACCGCAGAGTGAAGGCAAAAGGGCCAACAAATGCTAAGCATCTCTGGGAACTCCTTCAAGATTGTTGGAAGACCATTTCCGGTGACTACCTCTTGAAGCTCATCAAGAGAATGCCAAGAGTGTGCAAAGCAGTCATCAAAGCAAAAGGTGGCTACTTTGAAGAACCTAGAATATAAGACATATTTTCAGTTGTTTCACACTTTTTTGTTAAGTATATAATTCCACATGTGTTAATTCATAGTTTTGATGCCTTCAGTGTGAATGTACAATTTTCATAGTCATGAAAATACAGAAAATCTTTAAATGAGATGTGTCCAAACTTTTGGTCTGTACTGTACATGGAGTTGCTTGTTATCTTCGGATTGTACATTGTGCATACATGAACAGTTATTGTTCACTACTTAACATCTTTAATGTGTTATTGCCCTTAGGATATGTGAATGGCAGTCTTAACCCCTCTCTTCCATCAGACGTACTATTCCGTCCATGTGACCCTGGACCTAATTCCCATGGACGGAATAGTACGTCATAGGCGATCAGCTGCGCTCCCGGGGGAGCGTAGCTGATCGCGCCGGGTGTCAGCTGTATATCACAGCTGACACCCAGCACTATGTGTCAGGAGCGGTCACGGACGCTCCCGGCACATTAACCCCTAGCACACCGCGATCAAACATGATCGCGGTGTGCCCGGGGCACAGGGGAGGATCGCGCAGGCAGGGGGCTCCCTGCGCGCCCCCCTGAGACCCTCAGAGCAGCGCGATGTGTCGCGCTGTTCCGAGGGTCCGTCCTCCCTCCAGGTCCCCGGATCCAAGATGGCGCCGGGGTCCTGCAGGGAGGCGGCTTCCTCAGTGCCTGCTGAGAGCAGGCGCAGAGGAAGCCTGCAGCGATGCCAGAGCGATCGCTGGTGTGACAGAGTGCTGTGCACACTGTCACACCAGCGATCTGCTAAAATACTGTGATGTCCCACCCTGGGACAAAGTAAAAAAGTAAAAAAAAATAAAAAGTGGTAAAAAAAATCATCAAAAAAAAAAAAATATTCCCCAATAAATTAATTTCTTCCTGTAAATAAAAAAACCAAAACAAAAAGTACACATATTTGGTATCGCCGCGTCCGTAACGACCCCCCCTATAAAACTGTCCCACTAGTTAACCCCTTTAGTGAACCCCTTAAAAAAAAAAAAACTAAGCAAAAAATCAATGCTTTATTATCATACGCCCGAACAAAAAGTGGAATAACACGCGATCAAAAAGACAGATATAAATAAACATGGTACCACTGAAAACGTCATCTTGTCCCGCAAAAAACGAGCCGTCATACAGTATCATCAGCAAAAAAATAAAAAAGTTATAACTCGCAGAATGAAGCGATGCAAAAATAATGATTTTTTATATAAAATTGTTTTTATTCTATAAAAGCGCCAAAACATAAAAAAATGATATAAATGAGGTATCGCCATAATCGTACTGACCCGAAGAATAAAACTGCTTTATCAATTTTACCACACACGGAACGGTATAAACGCCTCCCCCAAAAGAAATTCATGAATTGCTGATTTTTGTTCATTCTAACCTCCCAAAAATCGAAATAAAAAGCGATCAAAAAATGTCACGTGCTCAAAAACGGTACCAATAAAAACGTCACCTCGTCCCGCAAAAAATAAGACCTCACATGACTCTGTGGGCCAAAATATACAAAAATTATAGCTCTCAAAATGTGGTGATGCAAAAAACTACTTTTTGCAATAAAAAGCGTCTTTTAGCGTGACAGCTGCCAATCACAAAAACCCGCTATAAATAGTAAATCCAACCCTCCTTTATCACCCCCTTAGTTAGGGAAAAATAATAAAATTAAAAAAATGTATTTATTTCCATTTTCCCATTAGGGTTAGTGTTGCGGCTAAAGTTAGGGTTAGGATTGGCGCTAAAGTTAGTATTAGGGTTATGGTTGGGATTAGGGTTAGGGGTGTGTTAGGGTTAGGTTTGTGGTTAGGGTTGGGACTAGGGTTAGGGGTATGTTGGGGTTAGGGTTGGAGTTAGAATTGGGGGGTTTCTGCTGTTTAGGCACATCAGGGGCTCTCCAAATGTGACATGGCGTCTGATCTCAATTCCCGCCAATTCTGCGTTGAAAAAGTCAAACGGTGCTCCTTCACTTCTGAGCTCTGCCATGCGCCCAAACAGTAGTTTACCCCCGCATATGGGGTATCAGCGTACTCTGTACCCCAAGAGTTATTGTGCAATTTGTCCTATTTCTTCTGTTACCCTTGGGAAAATAAAAAACTGGGGGTGACAAAATCATTTTTGTAAAAAAAAAAATGATTTTTTTGTTTTTACGGCTGTATGTTATAAATTTTCTGTGAAGCACTTGGGGCTTCATAGCGCTCACCACACTTCTAGATAAGTTCCTTGTGGGGTCTATTTTCCAAAATGGGGTCACTTGTGGGGGGTTTCCACTGCTTAGGCGCATCAGGGGCTCTCCAAATGCTACATGACGCCCCCAGACCATTCCATCAAAGTCTGCAATCCAAAACGTCACTACTTCCCTTCCGAGCCCAGACGTGCACCCATACAGTGGTTTTCTCACACATGTTGGGTATCAGCGTACTCAGGACAAATTGGACAACAACTTTTGGGGTCCAATTTCTCCTGTTACCCTTGTGAAAAAATATTGGGGGCGAAAAAATCATTTTTGTAAAAAAAGAAGGATTTTTTATTTTTACAGCTGTACGTTATAAACTTCTGTGAAGCACTTAGGGGTTCAAAGTGCTCAACATACTTCTAGATAAGTTCCTTGTGGGGTCTATTTTCCAAAATGGGGTCACTTGTGGGGGGTTTCCACTGATTAGGCACATCAGGGGCTCTCCAAATGCGACATGACGCCCCCAGACCATTCCATCAAAGTCTGCAATCCAAAACGTCACTACTTCCCTTCCGAGCCCCGACGTGCGCCCATACAGTGGTTTACTCCCACATATTGGGTATTAGCGTACTCAGGACAAATTGGACAACAACTTTTGGGGTCCAATTTCTCCTGTTACCCTTGTGAAAATAAAATATTGGGGGCGAAAAAATCATTTTTGTAAAAAAAAAAAAAAGATTTTTTATTTTACGGCTGTAAGTTATAAACTTCTGTGAAGCACTTTGGGGTTCAAAGTGCTCACCACACATCTAGATAAGTTCCTTGAGGGGTCTAGTTTCCAAAATGGTGTCATTTGTGGGGGGTTTCCACTGTTTAGGCAGATCAGGAGCTCTCCAAACACGACATGGCATCCAGCCAATTCTGTGTTGAAAAAGTCAAACGGCGCTCCTTCCCTTCTAACTCTGCCATGCACCCAAACAGTGGTTTACCCCCACATATGGGGTATCAGCGTACTCAGGACAAATTGCACAATAACTTTTGGAGTCTTGTTACCCTTGGGAAAATAAAAATT
>JARQOD010000003.1:280237728-280258343 GCA_033576555.1 Oophaga sylvatica | reverse complement strand
GGGTTGGCGAAGCGTTGCCTTGACAACCAGAGGTCTCATAGAGACCATCTATGGTTGTTGCAGGCACATTGCTATGAGCGCCGCCCGTTGGACGGCGCTCACAGCAATGCAGTAAGTCTGCTACATATGGGCGATCTGCTCATCGCCCATATGTAGCAGAGCCGATCAAGTTTCGCATGCTTCTAGCCTCCCATGGAGCTATCATGCCAAAAGTAAAAAAAAAAAAAAGTGTTTAAAAATTTAAAAAAAAAAAAAAACTAAAAGTTCAAATCACCCCCCTTTCGCCCCAATCAAAATAAAACAATAAAAGAAAAATCATACATACACATATTAGGTATCTCCGCGTTCAGAATCGCCTGATCTATCAATAAAAAAAAAGGATTAACCCGATCACTAAATGGCATAGCGAGAAAAAAATTCAAAACCTCATAATTACAATTTTTTTGGTCACCGCGACATTGCATTAAAATGCAATAACCGGCGATCAAAAGAATGTATTTGCACAAAAGTGGTATCATTAAAAACGTCAGCTCGGCATGCAAAAAATAAGCCCCACTCAACCCCAGATCTCGAAAAATGTAGACGCTACGGGTCTCGGAAAATTGCACCTAGATAAAAGAGAACCTAGACATGTTTGGTGTCTATGAACTCGTAATGATCAGGAGAATCATAATGGCAGGTCAGTTTTACATTTAGTGAACTTAGTGTGGGATTGCACTTTTTTGCAATTTCACCGTACATGGAATTTTTTTTCCCGTTTTTGAGTAACAACATGGTAAAACTAATAGTGTCGTTCAAAAGTACAACTCGTCCCGCAAAAAATAAGCCCTCACATGGCCATATTGATGGAAGACTAAAAAGTTATGGCTCTGGAAAGAAGGGGAGCGGAAAAACAAAAATGAAAAATCGAAAAAAGCTCCGGGAGTTAAGGGCATATGAATTAACAGTTTGAAAATTGTCACATTTTCTAAATTTTTGCCAAATTTCCAATAATTTCCCAAATAAATGCAAGTAATAAACAAATTTTGCCACTATGATGAAGTACAATATGTCATGAAAAAATCTCAGAATCACCGAGATCCATGGAAGCGTTCCAGAGTTATTACCTCAAAGTGAGTGGTCAGAATTGTAAAAATTGGCCTGGTAAGGAAGGTGAAAACAGGCTCGGGGGTGAAGGGGTTAAATACAGGTAGTGAATTGTTTTACCTGACAGAAAGAATGTACAAGTCCCCCTTTAAAGCAAATAGCGTGGGGGCTTCATGGAATTGCGGCACCAGCTCCCCCATGTATACTATTGGCTAATTGGGTTAGAGTTCGGTTTTGGTATGTCCCCTTAGTTCTCTCAATGTTTCAGGCTCTATTCCTATCTTCCCCCTTTTTGGTTTAGTTATGATTAATGGTATTTACCTTTTTGTGGATTGGATCTTTTAACCCCTTAGTGACAGATCCAATTTGCAGCTTAATGACCGGGCCAATTTTTACAATTCTGACCACTGTCACTTTATGAGGTTATAACTCTGAACGCTATAAAGAATCCCGCTGATTCTGAGAATGTTTTTTCGTGACATATTGAACTTCACGTTAGTGGTAAAAATTTTTTTATATGACTTGCGTTTATTTATGAAAAAAATGGAAATATGGCGAAAATTTTGAAAATTTTGCAATTTTCAAACTTTAAATTTTTATGCCCTTAAATCAGAGAAATGTCACACAAATTTCTTAATAAATAACATTTCCCACATGTCTACTTTACATCAGCACAATTTTGGAAACAAAATTTTTTTTGTTACGAAGTTATGAGGGTTAAAATTTGACCAGCGATTTGTCAGTTTTAACACCATTTTTTAGGGACCGCATCACATTTGAAGTCACTTTGAGGGGTCTATATGATAGAAAATAACCAAAAGTGACAACATTCTAAAAACTCACCCCTCAAAGTGCTCAAAACCACATTCAAGAAGTTTATTAACCCTTTACTTGCTTCACAGGAACTGAAGCAATGTGGAAGGAAAAAATTAACATTTAACTTTTTTTGAAAAAAATTTACTTCAGAACCAATTTTTTTTATTTTCACAAGTGTTAAAAGAAAAAGTGAGCCACAAAATTTGTTGTCCAATTTCTCCTGAATAAGCCGATACCCCATATGTGTGGGGTAAACCACTTTTTGGGCGAACTGCAGAGGTCACAAGGGAAGGAGCGCCGTTTGACTTTTTCAAGCCGAGACTCCGGAGAAAATCCGACTCGGCGGGCGCCCACCATTTTCTTTGCCGGGACAAGACGCGGGGAACTCAGAGAGACATGGGAGGTCTGGGGGGACACCGGTAGGCACGGGGAGTGATCGGGGGTCCCAGGGACCCTATTTCTCTCCCCTCTGATGTGCGATCACTTCAGAGGAGAGAGAAATTAAATGGAGAATCGCTGCTTTTTTCTTTTGCGATCGCCGTTATAGGGTTAATAATGGCGATCGTAAAAGCGGGGTCGGTAAAAGGCGTATCGGCGGTCGTTAAGAGGTTAATCCTCAGGTGACAGACAGAAATGAGCAACAGGAGTCTGATTAGTTAACAGATTTTGGCGCCAAGTAGAAGAGCTTCTTAAGTCCTGCATTCCTGTCAGAAGAGTTACAGCAGCTGGGATTTTAACTGCTTCACCCCCAAGGGTGGATTTGCACGTTAATGACCGGGCCAATTTTTACAATTCTGACCACTGTCTCTTTATCAGCTTATAACTCTGGAACGCTTCAACGGATCTTAGCGATTCTGAGAATGGTTTCTCGTGACATATTGTACTTTATGTTAGTGGTAAAAAATTTTCAATATAACTTGCAGTTATTTATGAAAAAATGGAAATATGGCGAAATTTGGAAAATTTTGCAATTTCAAACTTAATTTTTATTCCCTTAAAACAGAGAAATATGTCACACCATATAGTTACTGAATAACATTTCCCATATGTCTATTTTACATCAGCACAATTTTGGAACCAAAAGTTTTTTTGTTACGGAGTTATAAGGGTTAAGGTGGACCAGCGATTATTCATTTTTACTACAAATTGTACAAAACCATTTTTTTTTAGGGATCACCTCACATTTGAAGTCACTTTGAGGGGTCTATATGGCAGAAAATACCCAAAAGTGACACCATTCTAAAAACTGCACCCCTCAAGGTACTCAAAACACATTCAAGAAGTTTATTAACCCTTCAGGTGCTTCACAGGAGCTGAAGCAACTTGGAAGGAAAAAAGTAATATTTAACTTTTTAGTCACAAAAATGATCTTTTACAAACATTTTTTTTTATTTTAACAAGGGTAAAAGGAGAAAATGGACAGAAAAAGTTGTGCAATTTCTCCTGAGTACGCCGATACCCTATATGTGGGGGAAAGCCACTGTCTGGGCGCACGGCAGGGCTCGGAAGGGAAGGAGCGCCGTTTGACTTTTTCAAACCAAAATTGGCTGGAATAGAGAATTGGACGCCATGTCGCGTTTGGAGAGCCCCTGATGTGCCTAAACAGTGGAAACCCCCCACAAGTGACACCATTTTGGAAACTAAACCCCCTAAGGAACTTATCTAGATCTGTGGTGAGCACTTTGAACCCAAAGTGCTTTACACAAGTTTATAACGTAGAGCCATAAAAAATAATTTTTTTCCACAAAAATTATATTTTCGCCCCAAATTTTTTATTTTCCCAAGGGTAACAGAAGAAATTGGACCCCAAGAGTTATTGTATTGTGCAATTTGTCCTGAGTACGCTGATACCCCATATGTGGGGGTAAACTACTGTTTGGGCGCATGGCAGAGCTCAGAAAGGAAGGAGCACCGTTTGACTTTTTCAACGCCGAATTGGCTGGAATTGAGATCAGACGCCATGTCACGTTTGGAGAGCCACTGATGTGCCTAAACAGTGGAAACCCCCCAATTCTAACTCCAACCCTAACACACCCCTAACCCTAATCCCAACACTAACCATAACCCTAACCACAAACCTAATCCTAACACACCCCTAACCCTAATCCCAACCCTAACCCTAACTTTAGCCCCAACTCTAAACCTAACTTTAGCCCCAACCCTAATGGGAAAATGGAACTAAATACATTTTTTTAATTTTATTATTTTTTCCTAACTAAGGGGGTGATAAAGGGGGGTTTGATTTACTATTCATAGCGGGTTTTTATGTTTGGTAGCTGTCACACGCTAAAAGACGCTTTTTATTGCAAAAAATAGCTATAATTTTTTCTTATTTTGGCCCATAGAGTCATGTGAGGTCTTATTTTTTGCGGGACGAGTTGATGTTTTTATTGGTACCATTTTCGGGCAAATAACATTCTTTGATCGCTTTTTATTACGATTTTTGGGAGGCAGGATGAACAAAAACCAGCAATTCATGAATTTCTTTTGGGAGAGGGTTATACCGTTCAGCGTGTGGTTAAATTGATAACGCAGTTTTATCATTCGGGTTAGTACGATTACAGCGATACCTCATTTATATCTTTTTTTATGTTTTGGCGCTTTTATACAATAAAACCAATGATATATAAAAAATAATTAATTTTTAATCGCTTTATTCTGCAAGCTATAACTTTTTTTTTTCTCGCTGATGATGCAGTATGGAGGCTCTTTTTTTGCGGGACAAGATGACGTTTTCAGCGGTACCATGTTTATTTATATCCGTCTTTTTGATCACGTGTTATTTCACTTTCTGTTCAGCGGTATAATGATACAGCATTGTTTTTTGCCTTTTTTATAAGGGGTTCACTAAAGGGGTTAACTAGTGGGACAGTTTTATAGGGCGTGTCGTTACGGACGTGGCAATACTAAATATGTGTACTTTATTGTTTTTTTTTATTTACATGAAGAAATTAATTTATTGGTGAATATATATATTTTTTTCTTTATTTAGGAATTTTTTTTATACGTTATTTTTTTTTTTTTTACTTTGTTCCAGGGTGGGACATCACTGTTTGGAGCTAGATTGCTGATCTGACACAGTGCACGCACTGTGTCAGATCAGCGATCTCACAGGCAGTGCAGCAGGCTTTCTCAGCGCCTGCTCTCAGCAGACACTGAGGAAGCCGCCTCCCTACAGAATCCAGAAGGACCCCGCGGCCATCTTGGATCCGGTGTCCTGCAGGGAGGAGGCCCTCAGAACAGCGCAATCACATCGCGCTGCTCTGAGGGTCACAGGGAAGCACGCAGGGAGCCCCCTCCCTGCGCGATGCTTCCCTGTGCCCCCGGTACACTGCGATCGATGTTTAATTGCAGTGTGCCAGGGGTTAATGTGCCGGGAGCGGTCCGTGACCTCTCCTGGCACATAGTGCCGGGTGTCAACTGTGATAATCAGCTGACACCCGGCCTCGCAGCTGATCGCATATGACGTACTATTCTGTCCTTGGGAAGTCCCAGGTCACATGGACGGAATATTACGTCTGATGGCAGAAAGGGGTTAATTACAGCTGCCCATTCGCACTCCCTAAGTTAATGTTGTAGTGGTATTTATTAGATGGTGCTCGCCCAGCTTGCTGGGTGGAGACTGGATGGTTTTATTGTCTATGGAGTAATG
The DNA here is from genome assembly GCA_033576555.1 of Oophaga sylvatica. Classification (NCBI taxonomy): domain Eukaryota; kingdom Metazoa; phylum Chordata; class Amphibia; order Anura; family Dendrobatidae; genus Oophaga; species Oophaga sylvatica. The sequence goes on along the minus strand of JARQOD010000003.1, from coordinate 280,252,789 downwards.
AAATTTATTGCTATTTATTGGTTTAATATATTTAATATTTGAGTAACCATGTGTTTTGTGTCATTTATTAGGTAAGTGGGGAAGGGGGTGAGAGGCGGGGGAGTTTGGTGCCTGCTCTCCCATCAGCAGTTATCCCATGCTGTCATGTCTGTATACTCTCTACCTTCATCCCCCTCAACACCCGGCCAGAAATTGTGGTATGATGAGACCATATCCCTGTATGGTCAGACACAGCCATTACACAGTACACAGCAGGGGCACATTTATAAGATTATCTCAGCACAGGAACCTTTTTTTTTTAACACATCCAATTGTGGAAGTTATTATTATTACAAGATCTGTTGACTAAAATGTACTTTGTTAGTTGGAAAAACCCTTTAATAGTGGCGCCTCTTACTGATAGCTGATGACAAATTTACTTTTTTAAAATAAAACAGATATTCTTTAACCAACGCCCTTGAAATTACATGTTCACAATAAATATGGCTATGCATTTACAGCCAAAATGATTGCTTCAACTGATGGGACATTATTGTGCCTACCTAAAATTAAGCATCACCATTATTAGACCCACACATTTCATTTTTCTGTGCAGCAATGGAATAAGAAATGTGTTTGTTCTATAGATTATATTAATTGTAAAGACATAGCAAGAAACATCACTAACTGATTTACTTCAACTAGGTAAAAGTGCCACTAATCTGAAGATCTCGGAGTCCGTGCAGCCAGCTATGCGTCCTGTTTGTGATTGACAGCAGAGTTTCCTGTGTCCGCATTTCACTGCAGCGGTTTGTGAAGGGTTGGCGGGCTGGATCTGTCAACTGCTAAGCCAGTCACCATCTCTTATCAGCCATGGCTATGGGAATGGGCTAGCCAGTCAGCACCCTTCACACACGACAATGATGACGGAACAAGGCAAGGATACACATCTCCAAAGAATCTGCACTGAGGAACACTTTGCAACACAATACCAGAATTCAATTTTTTTCACACCATATAAAAAAAAATATATATTTTGTACCGTTTCATTCCCAAACAGAATGTCCACATAAGGCAAGACTTTCATGAGAGGCTCCTTAAAGAATTGACTAATGAAGGGGGCAGAAAGGTTCATGGAAAAGATCTTGTTGTTTTCTGAAGACTGGGTGGCCACTTTGAGGATAGATTCAGGGGAAACAGTCAGGAAAAAACCCTGCAAGAAAAAAAAAATGGTGTTAAGTTATGAATCCCTCAGCTGTCCCCAAAAATGCAAAATAAGCTCTCATTCAGAGGTATGTTTTTTTCCGTACGTGTCCAGTGATTTTCATGTATAGAACATGTATCCAGTAAAGTCTACAGGGCTGTTCACGTTTGTATTTTTCCTGCAGACAATCACGGAGAGGTGTCTGGATTTTCACTGGCATCACAAATGAAAAACATCAATACAAGTCTATGAATCCATGAAAATCACAGACAACACACGGATGGTTGGATGTTAGTGTGCCGTCTGTGATAACATTGTAATGTATAGGAGAGACTTTGTCATTATTTCTCCATACGTGAAAATAACTGATGGTAAAAAGTGACATATGGAGCTGAGGAAACTCTGATTTAAAACACTGATCACATTTTATGTATGTGAAGAAACTCGGCATCTGAATGAGGCCTTCTGAGCTCATCAAGTTATGATGGAGCCATGCGATAGGAAGGTCACTTTGCCATTTTTTCTGTTCATCTCCAGAAGCGGACAATTTGCGGTGTTTTGCACAATGGCTATTTAGCCTTACAGCCTTAACACCACCAGTGAACTTCAATTTACCGTATATAAAATGTAATGCTTTTTGCCAAGTTTAGGTATTCCAAGCAATGCATGTCACAAATCAAATGGCTTGCCTGACAAGAGCACACGTTCTCTGCCTGCTCAGCCTCTCTCACTACAACATACAGAAGCTTCTTCATATGTTAACAGCTGTCAGAAGGCTTTCTTGATGTTATTCAGGATATACAGTACAGACCAAAAGTTTGGACACACCTACTCATTCAAAGATTTTTCTGTATTTTCATGGCTATGAAAATTGTAGAATCACACTGAAGGCATCAAAACTATGAATTAACACATGTTGAATTATACATTAACTTTACAAAAAAGTGTGAAACAACTGAAAATATGTCTTATAATCTAGGTTCTTCAAAGTAGCCATCTTTTGCTTTGATTACTGCTTTGCACGCAGAAAAGGTGAACGGACGGACTCTACATGCCTGGTTCCCACCGTGAAGCATGGAGGAGGAGGGGTTGTGGGTGCTTTGCGGGTGACACTGTTGGGGATTTATTCAAAATTGAAGCGGTGAGCGGTCCAGCTCACCCCAAACCATCTCGACTGGGTTCAGGTCTGGTGACTGTGGAGGCCAGGTCATCTGGCATAGCACCCCAACACTCTCCTTCTTGATCAAATAGCCCTTACACCGCCTGGAGGTGTGTTTGGGGTCATTGTCCTGTTGAAAAATAAATGATGGTCCAACTAAACACAAACCGGATGGAATAGCATGCTGCTGCAAGATGCTGTGGTAGCCATGCTGGTTCAGTATGCCTTCAATTTTGAATAAATCCCCAACAGTGTCACCCGCAAAGCACCCCCACATCATCACACCACCTCCTCCATGCTTCACGGTGGGAACCAGGCATGTAGAGTCCAGCCGTTCACCTTTTCTGCGTGCAAAGCAGTAATCAAAGCAAAAGGTGGCTACTTTGAATAATCTAGAATATAAGACATATTTTCAGTTGTTTCACACTTTTTTGTAAAGTGTAATGTATAATTCCACATGCGTTAATTCATAGTTTTGATGCCTTCAGTGTGATTCTACAATTTTCATAGTCATGAAAATACAGAAATATCATTGAATGAGGTGTGTCCAAACTTTTGGTCTGTACTGTACATGTAACACCATTACAGGAGGCTTAAGCCCCCGTCTCACACAGCGATCTCGCTAGCGAGATCGCTGCTGAGTCACTAGTTTTGTGACGCAGCAGCGAGCTCACCAGCGATATCGCTGTGTGTGACATTCAGCGACGATCAGCCCCCCTGCTGGGTATCGCTGATCGTCGCTGAATGTCCTGGACATTTTTTTGATCGCTGGTCTCCCACTGACAGGCACGCATCGCTGCGTGTGACAGGCGGGAGAGACCAGCGATCCGCTGGTAACCAAGGTACACAGCGGGTTTCCAGGCGCGGGGCTGTGCCTAGAAACCCGCTGTGTACCTTGGATACCAGCGCCCTGATGCAGGGAGCTGGTAACCAAGGTACACAGCGGGTTTCCAGGCACCGCGCAGCGCTTGGAAACCCGATGTGTACCTTGGTTACCAGCTTCCTGCATCAGGGCGCTGGTATCCAAGGTACACTGCGGGTAACTAAGCGATGTTACCCGCAGTGTCGCTCTGCTGATCGCTGCCTGAGCTGCCTGTTTGGCAACTCAGCAGCGATCATGTAGCGATACACCAGCGATCCTGACAAGTGCATATCGTTGTCGGGATCGCTGGTGTATCGCTATGTGAGACCCAGGCTTTAGGACCAACAACACTTGAGAGCATTATCAGCTTGAACAAGCAATTAAACCCTAATCAGAGGCTGATCAATTTCCACAGCAGGGCTTACCAGAAACCAAGCTAATCCGTCATGGTGTGGAGGCAGGCTGGCAGTCTCTCTCCCCTTGTTAGAATTATTAGCTACGTACAGTGGATACATCTTTATCATTAGTAATTGCGGTACTATGCCTGGCGAGGATACTTAAGTAACCATGCCTTAATTTAAATTTAACCAAGAAAATAAAATCTGTAATATTCATAAGGCTGTACACGTTCGATAAACTCTCATTTATAAACATCTCTCTAGGCCTAAAGATTTTCTGAAATGAACAGAGACAAATAATAAATAAAGCGTAAGATGCATAAAGGGGCCTCATACACAATGGATAGCTGTCTCGCTCGGCCGACACCTCCATACACAGCAGGAGATGTGTATGTGGGAGCTGTGATCTCTACAAGAGCTGCTACTACCAGACTCATTTGATGGTGGCTTATCTAGCAAAAAAAGAAAAATCAGAAATCAGACATGATAGATTTTCTACCCCCAACATCATCTGTTGTGGATGAGACCGGAAGCCCCCACTAGACCTGTTGGCGGAGTTTGCTAATACTGGCGAGTTCTGCAACGTTAGTCTGTGTATGGGGGCCTTAACTCTTACCAGCCCTTCAATGAACAATGTAGCCATGAAATAATATGCCTTACTGCAAGCAAGCATGTGATAGGTGGCTCTGGGCTGTCTGCCAGTCCGATGCATTAGCACTCATCTATGAAGAGCAGTTCTCCGGATGATGACCTTTGTGGGTAGCCCCGCACAGAACAGCAGCTCAGGATATGCATCTACTGGCTTAAGGGTTTGATAGATAAATTAAGTCTGGTAAGCAGGAGATAGATAGGATGGTACTGGCAGATAGAGGGGGAACTTGAAGCTGGAGGCGATATTGTGATGGGAGTGCCAAATGCAAGAATACAGAATGGGGGAACAGTGGGAATAACTGGATGCAAGTATTCTGTCTTTGTGTGATTTCTATGGGGGGAAGCTTTGGCAGCCATTATATTGTAAATGGGGGCTCTGGGTTTCACTACTGTGGGAAGGAGGAGGTGCGAGCTGGAGGTCACTAATCAGTGGGGCTCTGGTTGGGGCTCATGACCTCTCAAAGCATGAAAGTTGGGAACAACTGCCTTACAAGGTCAATCACTCAGGCCCTCCCAGCTATGCAAAAGTCGCAAACTAAAGATGCATGTACACTGCTCGATTTTGGGGAACAAGCTCACTTCATATCAATGTCAACCTTCGCCAGTGCAATTATCTGATAATGTGTTATGCTTGCTGCTATCTGGTATACTATATGAACACATACTAACAAGTTATTTTTTTTTCAGATTAATGCTCTAAAGCAAAATGAAAAAAAAAAAAAAAAACTTATGCAAGTTCACATAGTTTTTGCAGATCTCCACAGTTACAGGCCATAATTCATCCCTGTAACTAGCTGGATTCTGGCCCATCACTAGAGGTGCAGTATATATAAAAAAAATAAAGAACCATGATGTTTCTATTGAGAAAATCACAACAATTTTTTCTAATTAGTTCACATTTTTCAATAATCCTTTAACCCCTTCACCCCCAAGGGTGGTTTGCACGTTAATGACCGGGCCAATTTTTACAATTCTGACCACTGTCTCTTTATGAGGTTATAACTCTGGAACGCTTCAACGGATCTTCGCGATTCTGATTTTCTCGTGACATATTGTACTTCACGTTAGAAGTATAATTTCTTCGATATAACTTGCGTTTATTTTTGAAAAAAACACAAATATGGCGAAAATTTTGAAAATTTTGCAATTTTCAAACTTTGAATTTTTTTTCCCTTAAAACAGAGAAATATGTCACACAAAATAGTTAAGAAATAACATTTCCCACATGTCTACTTTACATCAGCACAATTTTGGAACCAAAATTTTTTTTTGTTCGGAAATTATAAGGGTTAAAAGTTGACCAGTGATTTCTCATTTTTACAACAAAATTTACAAAGCCATTTTTTTAGGGACCACCTCACATTTGAAGTCACTTTGACGGGTCTATATAGCAGAAAATACCAAAAAGTGACACCATTCTAAAAACTGCACCCCTCAAGGTACTCAAAACCACATTCAAGAAGTTTATTAACCCTTCAGGTGCTTCACAGGAGCTGAAGCAACGTGGAAGGAAAAAATTAATATTTAACTTTTTAGCCACAAAAATGATCTTTTACAAACTTTTTTTTTATTTTGACAAGGGTTAAAAGGAGAAAATGGGCAGATAAAGTTGTTGTGCAATTTCTCCTGAGTACGCCAATACCCTATATGTGGGGGGAAAACCACTGTTTGGGCACACGGCAGAGCTCGTAAGGGAAGGAGCGCCGTTTGACTTTTTCAAACTAAAATTGGCTGGAGTTGAGATTGGACGCCATGTCGTGTTTGGAGAGCCACTGATGCGCCTAAACAGTGGAAACCCCCCACAAGTGACACCATTTTGGAAACTAGACCCCCTAAGGAACTTATCTAGATCTGTTGTGAGCACTTTGAGCCCCAAAGTGTTTCACAAAAGTTTATAATGCCTGGGTGTGAAAAAAAAAAAAAAAACAATTTTCCACAAAAATGATTTTTTAGTCCCAAATTTTTGATTTTTCCAAGGAAATTGGACCCCAAAAGTTGTTGTCCAATTTGTCCTGAGTACGCTGATACCCCATATGTGGGGGGGGAAACTGTTTGGGCGCACGGCAGGGCTTGGAAAGGAAGCAGTAACGTTTTGGAATGCAAACATTGATGGGGGTCATGTTCCGTTTGTAGTGCCCAGATGAGCCTAAACAGTGGAAACCCCCCACAAGTGACCCCATTTTGGAAGCTAGACTCCCTAAGGAACTTATCTAGATCTTTGGTGAGCACTTTGAACCCCCAAGTGCTTCACACAAGTTTATAATGCCCGGGCATGAAAATAAAAAATCCTATTTTTTTCCCACAAAAATTATCTCTTAGTCACTAATTTTTTATTTTCCCATAGGTAACAGGAGAAATTGGACCTCAAAAGTTGTTGTCCAATTTGTCCTGAGTACGTTGATACCCCATATGTGGGGGGGAACCACTGTTTGGGCGCATGGCAGAGCTCGGAATGGAAGTAGCACCATTTGACTGTTTCCAACGAAAATTGGCTGGAATTGACGCCATGTTGCATTTGGAGAGTCCCTGATGTGCCTAAACAGTGGAAACCCCCCACAAGTGACCCATTTGGGAAACTAGACCCCCTAAGGAACTTATCTAGATCTTTGGTGAGCAATTTGAACCCCCAAGTGCTTCACACAAGTTTATAACGTAGAGCCGTAAAATTAAAAAATCATATTTTTTCCACAAAAATGATCTTTTCACCCCAATTTTTATTTTCCCAAGGGTAACAAGACTCCAAAAGTTATTGTGCAATTTGTCCTGAGTACGCTGATACCCATATGTGGGGGTAAACCACTGTTTGGGTGCATGGCAGAGCTTAGAAGGGAAGGAGCGCCGTTTGACTTTTTCAACACAGAATTGGCTGGATGCCATGTCGTGTTTGGAGAGCTCCTGATCTGCCTAAACAGTGGAAACCCCCCACAAATGACACCATTTTGGAAACTAGACCCCTCAAGGAACTTATCTAGATGTGTGGTGAGCACTTTGAACCCCAAAGTGCTTCACAGAAGTTTATAACTTACAGCCGTAAAATAAAAAATCTTTTTTTTTTTTTTACAAAAATGATTTTTTCGCCCCCAATATTTTATTTTCACAAGGGTAACAGGAGAAATTGGACCCCAAAAGTTGTTGTCCAATTTGTCCTGAGTACGCTAATACCCAATATGTGGGAGTAAACCACTGTATGGGCGCACGTCGGGGCTCGGAAGGGAAGTAGTGACGTTTTGGATTGCAGACTTTGATGGAATGGTCTGGGGGCGTCATGTCGCATTTGGAGAGCCCCTGATGTGCCTAATCAGTGGAAACCCCCCACAAGTGACCCATTTTGGAAAATAGACCCCACAAGGAACTTATCTAGAAGTATGTTGAGCACTTTGAACCCTAAGTGCTTCACAGAAGTTTATAACGTACAGCTGTAAAAATAAAAAATCCTTCTTTTTTTACAAAAATGATTTTTTCGCCCCCAATATTTTTTTCACAAGGGTAACAGGAGAAATTGGACCCCAAAAGTTGTTGTCCAATTTGTCCTGAGTACGCTGATACCCAACATGTGTGAGAAAACGACTGTATGGGTGCACGTCTGGGCTCGGAAGGGAAGTAGTGACGTTTTGGATTGCAGACTTTGATGGAATGGTCTGGGGGCGTCATGTAGCATTTGGAGAGCCCCTGATGCGCCTAAGCAGTGGAAACCCCCCACAAGTGACCCCATTTTGGAAAATAGACCCCACAAGGAACTTATCTAGAAGTGTGGTGAGCGCTATGAAGCCCCAAGTGCTTCACAGAAAATTTATAACATACAGCCGTAAAAAACAAAAAAATCATTTTTTTTTTTACAAAATGATTTTGTCACCCCCAGTTTTTTATTTTCCCAAGGGTAACAGAAGAAATAGGACAAATTGCACAATAACTCTTGGGGTACAGAGTACGCTGATACCCCATATGCGGGGGTAAACTACTGTTTGGGCGCATGGCAGAGCTCAGAAGTGAAGGAGCACCGTTTGACTTTTTCAACGCAGAATTGGCGGGAATTGAGATCAGACGCCATGTCACATTTGGAGAGCCCCTGATGTGCCTAAACAGCAGAAAACCCCCAATTCTAACTCCAACCCTAACCCCAACATACCCCTAACCCTAGTCCCAACCCTAACCACAAACCTAACCCTAACACACCCCTAACCCTAATCCCAACCATAACCCTAATACTAACTTTAGCGCCAATCCTAACCCTAACTTTAGCCGCAACACTAACCCTAATGGGAAAATGGAAATAAATACATTTTTTTTAATTTTATTATTTTTCCCTAACTAAGGGGGTGATAAAGGGGTTGGATTTACTATTTATAGCGGTTTTTGTGATTGGCAGCTGTCACGCTAAAAGACGCTTTTTATTGCAAAAAGTAGTTTTTTGCATCACCACATTTTGAGAGCTATAATTTTTGTATATTTTGGCCCACAGAGTCATGTGAGGTCTTATTTTTTTGCGGGACGAGGTGACGTTTTTATTGGTACCATTTTGAGCACGTGACATTTTTTGATCGCTTTTTATTTCGATTTTTGGGAGGTTAGAATGAACAAAAATCAGCAATTCATGAATTTCTTTTGGGGGAGGCGTTTATACCGTTCCGTGTGTGGTAAAATTGATAAAGCAGTTTTATTCTTCGGGTCAGTACGATTATGGCGATACCTCATTTATATCATTTTTTTTATGTTTTGGCGCTTTTATAGAATAAAAACAATTTTATATAAAAATCATTATTTTTGCATCGCTTCATTCTGCGAGTTATAACTTTTTTATTTTTTTGCTGATGATACTGTATGACGGCTCGTTTTTTGCGGGACAAGATGACGTTTTCAGTGGTACCATGTTTATTTATATCTGTCTTTTTGATCGCGTGTTATTCCACTTTTTGTTCGGCAGTATGATGATAAAGCATTGATTTTTTGCTTAGTTTTTTTTTTTTTAAGGGGTTCACTAAAGGGTTAACTAGTGGGACAGTTTTATAGGGGGGGTCGTTACGGACGCGGCGATACCAAATATGTGTACTTTTATTGTTTTGTTTTTTTTATTTACAGGAAGAAATTAATTTATTGGGGAATATTTTTTTTTTTTTGATGATTTTTTTTACCACTTTTTATTTTTTTTTACTTTTTTACTTTGTCCCAGGGTGGGACATCACAGTATTTTAGCAGATCGCTGGTGTGACAGTGTGCACAGCACTCTGTCACACCAGCGATCGCTCTGGCATCGCTGCAGGCTTCCTCTGCGCCTGCTCTCAGCAGGCACTGAGGAAGCCGCCTCCCTGCAGGACCCCGGCGCCATCTTGGATCCGGGGACCTGGAGGGAGGACGGACCCTCGGAACAGCGCGACACATCGCGCTGCTCTGAGGGTCTCAGGGGGGCGCGCAGGGAGCCCCCTGCCTGCGCGATCCTCCCCTGTGCCCGGGCACACCGCGATCATGTTTGATCGCGGTGTGCTAGGGGTTAATGTGCCGGGAGCGATCCGTGACCGCTCCTGACACATAGTGCTGGGTGTCAGCTGTGATATACAGCTGACACCCGGCGGCGATCAGCTACGCTCCCCCCGGGAGCGCAGCTGATCGCCTATGACGTACTATTCCGTCCATGGGAATTAGGTCCAGGGTCACATGGACGGAATAGTACGTCTGATGGCAGAGAGGGGTTAAGACTGCCATTCACATATCCTAAGGGCAATAACACATTAAAGATGTTAAGTAGTGAACAATAACTGTTCATGTATGCACAATGTACAATCGAAGATAACAAGCAACTCTTCATGTACAGTACAGACCAAAAGTTTGGACACATCTCATTTAAAGATTTTTCTGTATTTTCATGACTATGAAAATTGTACATTCACACTGAAGGCATCAAAACTATGAATTAACACATGTGGAATTATATACTTAACAAAAAGTGTGAAACAACTGAAAATATGTCTTATATTCTAGGTTCTTCAAAGTAGCCACCTTTTGCTTTGATGACTGCTTTGCACACTCTTGGCATTCTCTTGATGAGCTTCAAGAGGTAGTCACCGGAAATGGTCTTCCAACAATCTTGAAGGAGTTCCCAGAGTGCTTAGCATTTGTTGGCCCTTTTGCCTTCACTCTGCGGTCCAGCTCACCCCAAACCATCTCGATTGAGTTCAGGTCTGGTGACTGTGAAAGCCAGGTCATCTGGCGTAGCACCCCATCACTCTCCTTCTTGGTCAAATAGCTCTTACACAGCCTGGAGGTGTGTTTGGGTCACTGTCATGTTGAAAAATAAATGATGGACCAACTAAACGCAAACCGGATGGAATAGCATGCCGCTGCAAGATGTTGTGGTAGCCATGTGGTTCAGTATGCCTTCAATTTTGAATAAATCCCCAACAGCGTCACCAACAAAGAACCCCTCACCATCACACCTCCTCCTCAATGCTTCACGGTGGGAACCAGCATGTAGAGTCCATCCGTTCACCTTTTCTGCGTCGCACAAAGACACGGTGGTTGGAACCAAAGATCTCAAATTTGGACTCATCAGAACAAAGCACAGATTTCCACTGGTCTAATGTCCATTCCTTGTGTTCTTTAGCCCAAACAAGTCTCTTCTGCTTGTTGCCTGTCCTTAGCAGTGGTTTCTAGCAGCTATTTTACCACTAAGGCCTGCTGCACAAAGTCTCCTCTTAAAAAGTTGTTGTAGAGATGTGTCTGCTGCTAGAACTCTGTGTGGCATTGACCTGGTCTCTAATGTGAGCTGCTTTAACACCTGGGATTTCTGAGGCTGATGACTCGGATAAACTTATCCTCAAAAGCAGAGTGACTCTTGATCTTTCTTTTCTGGGCGGGTCCTCATGTGAGACAGTTTCTTTGTAGCGCTTGATGGTTTTGCAACTGCACTTGGGGACACTTTCAAGTTTTCCCAATTATTCGGTCTGACTGACCTTCATTTCTTAAAGCAATGATGGCCACTCGTTTTTCTTTACTTAGCTGCTTTTTTTTTGCCATAATACAAATTCTAACAGTCTATTCAGTAGGACTATCAGCTGTGTATCCACCAGACTCTGCACAACACAACTTATGGTCCCAAACCCATTTATAAGGCTAGAAATCCCACTTATTAAACCTGACAGGGCACACCTGTGAGTGAAAACCATTTCCAGTGACTACCTCGAAGCTCATCAAGAGAATGCCAAGAGTGTGCAAAGCAGTCATCAAAGCAAAAGGTGGCTACTTTGAAGAACCTAGAATAAGACATAATTTCAGTTGTTACACACATTTTTTTTGTTAAGTATATAATTCCACATGTGTTAATTCATAGTTTTGATGCCTTCAGTGTGAATTTACAATTTTCAAAGTCATGAAAATACAGAAAAATCTTTAAATGAGAAGGTGTGTCCAAAGAATTGGTCTGTACTTTTACGTAACTGAAGCCTGTGGCAGCATTCCCCACCCATAAATCCCATACACTTATGGCACCTTTAGGCACTAGAGCTAGCCGGACACACATGTATTTTAAAGGGACTGTCAGCACAGCATGTCTGTTCAAACCAAGTACAGGTGCTTGGTGCATTATGGTGGGGCCAATCATTTTAGTGCCCCTTCCCATCTGCATGTTTTCCATATTCTTTGCCTTCTTGGCTTATATAACAAGAGCTGTCAATCAAAAGTGGTTGATGGAGATGGATCAAATACAACGGGGTGGGAAGGTGCACTTAAGGAGAACCTGCCAGGTCCCTTTTTTTTCCCCAGAACAACCAGCAGTTGTGTTGCATATGTAGACATCCGGCCTAAACAGTCCCTGAGTTATTACACAGATCTGAAAGAAAAATAATTTCTAAAGTCCGTTTTTGAAAATGTAAATGAGGGCTTTGACTATTCGATGGGGCATTAGTGTGCCCAGACTAGTTGGCCCACTAAGCATGTTATCACGCCAATGTGATAACATGACTTGCACGGCTTCTTCCACGCTCATCATTGACCCTCTGAAGTCGGGTGTAAGTGTCCCGGCTGCAGAGAGGCACATGATCGGAAGAGCAGTTATCTCCATGAAACAATGAATACTTTCCCCTGCCAGCTCAGAAACAAGTTCTGGTGGGGTTTGTTTTGTTTATTAGGTCGCTCAGCTAGATAAAACACTTACAGGAAGGACTACAGACACTCTGCAGCAGCCAAATGGTATTACCTTTGTAATGGAGACTATTTAGACCATCTATGCAGATGAACAAATACATTTTTTTGCAAAGGTGTATAAAGCCTTTACAGGTCTAAAGACACTGCAGCACACTACAGCCTTACAGCAAATTTAACACGTAAAAAGCAAAATGGAAAAGGATAAATCTAGATAATTGACACTTGTGGCTTTAGCTTACAAACATACCAGCACAAAATCACAGCATTGTTATTCCATGAAAAAGCCTGACAATAGGCTGGTGCGCTCCGCTGCAACAAGTGAATATGCAATGCTAACAATAAATCAAGTATTACATGGTGACGGGCTGAATTTGAATATTGCCTTTCCTAAGAAATGCTCATCTGGTTTTGTAAGGAATTGTAAGGATCAGCCAAGCTGTAATGATTGCACAGCCCCTGGGGAGATACTATTGATGATTAAGGCCGTATATTTCTCACAGAGGTGACAGATTTCATGGAAACCAGAAGCAACAAAAATAACACTTTGCTGTGAAAAATCGTGACAGGACTGGATGCCGGAATATTTTTATTTTTTTTATCATTTTCTGTTTCTCACTTGTACTAGCAAAATTATAGTGCCTCAATCTCATAGCTAGCTCTAGTAACCCTGCAAACAATGAAATAGAAATACACATATGTACTTCTCTATAGGTTTAGTGGATGCTGTTTCTTACAAAGCCGGACTGGTTGTGGGATTTCTGCAGATTTGCTGTCAGTTTCTCTGTGCAAATGTAATTATAAGAAGTAGTCAATGGGTTCCATCAGTTTACAACCATTTACAAAATACATATATTCTATATATTTGTTTCATTGACGTTCAATAAACAAATCATTGTGGTAGAGGGCAAACTGTTCCTACTGTATGTTCTAGCAAGTATGAGATGTACGGTCATACAGATCTCTAGATGCAATGGAGGAACACGGCTCATTGGTATAGGTTCCTGACATTGTAAGGCGCATTCACATGGCGTGGCAATAGTGCAAAAACAGTGCGATCTGGCTGGACCACAGTTTGTGTGTCCCCTATTTCCCTTTTGAGGGTAGCATGCGAGCAGCACCTCACGCCTTCTGGCATGTGATGCCCTTTGTGTTACTCTGTAAAAGTCTTTATTGCCTATATAAATCCTCTCTGAATTGTTAAGTGCTGCAGAACATTTGAGCGCAATAGAAATAAAGTTATTTATCTTTTACTAAAGATCAGCAGGGCAGTTCTGGACACAAGAGTTTTATACATGTCAAGACTCAAGAATACTTTTTTTGGCTGTATTTGGTTCCCAAAAAAATTGGCATTAGTGGGCAAAACTTGAAGCTTGTGGGCCCCAGTGCAAAATCTCCAAAGTGCTCCATCTATCAGTTACATCTAAAAGGCATACTCTTATACAGGTGCTTCTCACAAAATTTTGAATATCATCAAAAAGTTAATTTCAGTTCTTCAATACGAAAAGTGAAACCCATATTATATAGAGTCACTACAAACAGAGTGATGTATTTCAAGTGTTTAGTTCTGTTATTGTTGATGATTTATGGCTTACAGCCAATGAAAACCCAAAAGTCATTTCTCAGTAAGTTACAAAATGAGCAAAAACACTTGCAAGGCTTCCTAAGCATTTAAAAGGTCCCTTAATCTGTTTCAGTAGGCCCCAAAATCATGGGGAAGATGCTGATTTGACAGATGTCCAGAAGGCAGTCTGACACTAACAAGGAAAGTAACTTTTGCATTTTATTTGGAATCAAGGTTCCAGAGTCTGTAAAGGTACTGCCACACTACACAATCCCCTAGCGATCTCGTTTAGGTCGCATACTAATGAGATCGTGCGGGATTGTTTTATATCGCTAGTGGATTAACTTAGCGATATCGTTACGGCGCTATCGCGGTTAGCGATCTCCTTAACGACTTTAGCGGTACAAAAGTACCGCTAAATCGCTAAGAAAAGGTGCACACAGCGATAATACTTACCCAGCGGGAGCGCCGGCGATAAAATAGGGTCCGGAACGATTCCAGCGACGAGCGAGATCACAGCAGGAAGATCGTCGCTGGAGCTGCCGCACTATACAACATCGCTAAGGGATCGCTAATAGTGCTTTTTTAGCGATCCCGTTAGCGATGTTGTTTAGTGTGGCATACCTTAAGAATAGTGGAGAGGCACACAATCCAAGCTGCTTGAGGTCTAGTGTGAATTTCCACAATCAGTGATGGTTTGCGGAGCCATGTCTGCTGGTGTAGGTCCACTGTGTTTTTTCAAGATCAAAGTTGGTGCAGCCGTTTACCAGGAAATTTTAGAGACTTCATGCTTCCTCTGCGGGAGAGAAAATTTCATTTCTGCAGCAGGACTTGGTACCTGTCCACATGCCAAAAAGTACTGATACCGGTTTTTAACACTTACCCCTGAGGGTTGTTTGCATGTTAATGACCGGGCCAATTCTTAATTTGCCACTGTTCCTTTATGAGGTAATAACTCTGGAACGCTTCCATGGATCTGGTGATTCTGAAAGTTTTCTTTTGACTATTGTACTTTTGATAGTGGTAAAATTTCTTTGATATGCTTTGCTTTTTTGTGAAAAAAAATGAAATTTGGCGAAAATTTTGCAATTTCCAACTTTGAATTTTAAGCCTT
>JARQOD010000003.1:280192441-280237628 GCA_033576555.1 Oophaga sylvatica | reverse complement strand
GGGTCTCTTGCGCCTCTGCTGCCCCCGGGTCTCTTGCGCCTCTGCTGTCCCCGGGTCTCTTGCGCCTCTGCTGCCCCCGGGTCTCTTGCGCCTCTGCTGCCCCCGGGTCTCCGGCTAGTCTCTGCTACATTCATAGTCCATTAACCCCTTCCATCATGGCCAAATTCAGGGTTGCTTCATCCAAGACACAGACCTGTTCAATGTACTGACAGATGGGGAAGGTTCCAGAGGGATGAAATGGTAAGGGGATGAGTAGGACCACTGTGTCATGGAGGGATTCTCCGGCCACTACTGTTACGTCTGGCACAACTTTATACTCTTGTTATAATTGTAATGCTTGGAAAAATTTCATTAGTTTCAAAATAAAAAAAAAACTCCCTTGAAATTTACTGTGTGGGTTAAACTTTTACACTTTCCAATACTGACATGTCACTGATGTCTGTCAAACACGCTTTGTGAGTGGGATAAGGGGCGGCTGTGACCTTGTACTCCCTGCAGATGAGCTGGGCTGGGGGGCTCTAGGTCTTGTCATAGGACGCAGGAAGCTAGGCCTAAGCCGCTCTCACACTGCTGGGGCCCACTGTGACCCTAAGTGGGGAGGGAAACCACTACAAACACTTCTGCAGCTCTCATCTCACAGCACTGTTAGCTCTGCTGTACTCTCCTCCCCACATACACTGCCCAGTGTTTGCAATGACACACAGTTCTCCCCTCCTCCACTAACAGTGCCAAAAAGAGATGCCATGGTTGTTTGGAATGACACACCTCTCTACCCTTGTCCCCATTCAGAGTGCTAATAAGAGCTGCAGAGGTTGTATATAATGACACACCGCTCTACGCTTCTCCCTTCCCCCCCCCACTGACAGTGCCAATAAGCACTGCAGAGGGTGTTTGCAATGACTCACAGCTCTGCTATTCTCCTTTGCCACTGACATTGTCAATGAGCGCTGCAGAGGGTGTTTGTAATGAGACACAGCTCTGCTACTGCCTCCTTCTCCCACTAACAGTGCCAATAAGAGCTGCAGGAGTTGTAATGCTATGCTTTTCGTCCACCCCCTACTGACTGCTCCAATGAGAGCTGCAGAGGTGTTTGTAATCCCCACACAAATCTGCTCTACTCCCCACACTGATGGTGCGAATGAGAGCTGAAAACGTTTTGTAATCATACACAGTTCTGCTATTCTCTCCTCCCCCAACGCTGACCTTGCAATGAGAGTGAAATGAAAAACCCAAACATATAGTGTGGAAAAGAGTAAATTTTACTTCAGCATGTTGGTCCTATGTGGAGCAATATCTGTCACTAATGGTGAATGCTATTACAGTAATACGAATATACCGTATATACTCATGTATAAGCCGACCCGAGTATAAGCCGAGACCCCTAATTTTGCCACAAAAAACTGGGAAATCTTATTGACTCGCGTATAAGCCTAGGGTGGGAAATGCCGAAGCTACTGGTAAATTTCAAAAATAAAAATATACGAATAAAAGTAAAATTTAATTGAGACATCAGTAGGTTAAATGTTTTTGAATATTTAAAAGAAAAACATTAAACAAGCACTGGAAGTGGAAAAGAGGGTCAACTAAACAATATGGTAACAACAATAACTTTAAAAGTACAAAAACCTTAGCTCAATCAGCAACCAATCTTAAGGCCCCGTCGCGCATAGCGAGATTGCTGCTAAACAGTGATCTCAGCAGCGATCTCGCTATGTCTGACACGTACTGGCGATCAGGCCCCTGCTGTGAATCGCTGGTCGTGTCAGAAATGCCAGGACCTTTTTTTGATCGCTGGTCTCCCGCTGTCAGGCACGCATCGCTGCGTGTGGCACGCAGGAGACCAGCGATCTACTGGTAACCAAGGTACACATTGGGTTTCCAGGTGCGGGGCTGTGCCTGGAAACCCGACGTGTACGTTGGATACCAGCGCGCTGCTGCAGGGGAGCTGGTAACCAAGGTACACATCGGGTTTCCACGCACCGCGCAGCGCCTGGAAACCCGAAGTGTACCCTGGTTACCAGCTCCCTGCATCAGTGGGCTGGTATCCAACGTACACTGCGGGTAACTAGGCAACGTAACCCGCAGTGTCGCTGTCCTGATCGCTGCCTGTTTGGCAGCTCAGCAGCGATCATGTAGCCACACACCAGCGATCCTAATCGTTGTCGGGATCGCTGGTGTGTCGCTATGTGAGACGGGGCCCTTAAACTCAAGAGTTAAAATCCTTCAAAGTCACTGGATTCCTCATCATCTGTATGTCCAAACAGAGCTTCAGCTGGTAAGAGGTCATCAGCATAGACATTGTCATCATCACTGAGTTGATCACCGTCACTGTTGTCGTCTTTATACAAAGCGCTGTCTTCACTGCCATCCATAGCATTACTAATGCCACATTTCCTGAAGGCCCGTTGCACCATGTCCTCTCTTCCCATGGATCATGAAACCACTTTGCTATTAATTCTATGTCCGGCTTCATCAGATTTCCAAGTTTTGTCAGTCCGTGCTTGACCAGATGACATCCATTCATGCCACATCCTCCGCACACGGTCTTTAAAAGGTTTATTTAAAGGGAGTCTGTCACCCAATTTTTCGAGTATAAGATGCCACCACCGCCATCAGGGGCTTAGCTACAGCATTCTGTAATGCTGTAGATAAGACCCCGATGTCACCTGAAAGAGAAGAAAAACGAGTTAGATTATACTCACCCAGGGGCGGTCCACTGTCCGGTCCGATGGGTGTCGCGGTCCGGTTCGGCGCCTCCCATCTTCTAGCGAAGCCGGCCTCTTCTTGGCCCCCGTCGCGGCTCCTGCGCAGGCGCACTGATCTGCCCTGGTGAGGGCAGAGCAGAGTACTACAGTGCGCAGGCGCCGGATCTCTTACCTTTCCCGTCGCCTGCACACTACAGTACTCTGCTCTGCCCTCACCAGGGCAGATCAGTGCGCCTGCGCAGGAGCCGTGACAGGGCGCCAAGAAGAGGACGGCTTCGCTGCAACATGGGAGGCGCCCCTCGAGTGAGTATAATATAACTCGTTTTTCTTCTCTTTCAGGTAACATCGGGGGCTTATCTACAGCATTACAGAATGCTGTAGATAAGCCCCTGATGGCGGTGGTCGCATCTTCTACTCGAAAAATGGGGTGACAGATTCCCTTTAAAGGCTGGAGTCACACACACAGAAAAAAAATCGGACCGTTTTAGTCGGTCGATTATCGCAGCAAAATGTCATGAACAGTCATCCGTCTGGCATCCGATTTTCCTTGAAAGATGTGATTTAGTCGCATCTGACCGTAGTTGTAACATCCGAATTACATCCGACTTGCGAGATTTTCTCGCAAGCTTGCAAAACCGACATATAATGGATCCAAATGAATAGTATTTAAATCACAAAAGAAAGAATAGATATATACACATACACTGTGTTCCAAATTATGCAAATAATATTTTCTCAGATTTTCCCAAATTACCTATATGAATTGCAGTCAATGTAATTTTCCAGTCAAATAACTATTAGAGTACAATTGAAAGGTTTTTGTACAAACTGCCTATAACAGTATATTTTTAAAAAAATAAACCACTCAAAATGCATGTTCCAAATTATTATGCGCAGCAGAGTTTTCAACCTTTTCATTTTAATAAAGAACAAAAAAATGGTCATTTTTGAAATTCTAAGCATTAGCAGGTTCTTACAAACTGAAATCTAACAGTTTTCAACTCAAAACTTTATTCTAGGTGATGTTACATTTGCACATAGGACCCCTTGTTCGAAAGGAGCTTCTGAACTCTCTCGTCCATTGAATTTGTCAGGTTTTGGATCGTTTCTGCTTCAATTGTTTTGCATGAGGACAGAATACCCTCCAGAGCTGTTGCTTAGATGTGAACTGCCTCCCGCCATCATAGACACTCCTTTTGATGATGCTCCAGAGGTTCTCGATGGGGTTGAGGTCAGGGGAGCATGGGGGCCACACCATAAGTTTGTCCCCTTTTATGCCCATAGCAGCCAGAGATGCAGATGTGTTATGTGCAGCATGAGACGGTGCATTATCATGCACGAAAATGATCTTGCTGCAGAATGCACGTTTCTTCTTCTTGAACCATGGCAGGAAGTGCTGTTTGAGAAACTCAACATACACTATGGAGTTCCTCTTTACCCCTTCAGGGATCCTAAAGGGGCCGACAATCTCTCTCCCCATGATTCCAGCCCAAAACATTACTCCACCTCCTCCTTGTTGGCGCCGTTGCCGTGTTTGCATGGGGTGTCCATCAACTAGCCATCCTCCACTCCATCCATCTGGACCATAGAGCGTTGCACGGCACTCATCGGTGAACAAAACAGTTTTGAAGTCAGTCTTCATGTATTGTTTGGCCCACTGGAGCCGTTTCTGCTTGTGTGCAGTGGATAGAGGAGGTCGACAGGATGGCTTACACACAGCTGCAAACCTCTGAAGGACCCTGCATCTTGTTGTTCGGGGGACGTTGGAGGCACCAACAGCTTCAAAAACTTGTCTGCTGCTATGACAAGGCTTTTTTGCCGCTGCTCTTTTAACCTGACGTAATTGCCTGTATAGGAAAGAGTCCTCAATTTTCCCTTATCAGCACGCACACGTGTGTACTGTGAATCAGCTACATACTTCTTGATTGTGCGATGATCACGATGAAGTGTCTTGGCAATGTTGATTGTAGTCATGCCTTGACCTAAACACTCCACAATTTGTTGCTTCTCAGCAGCCGACACATCCTTTTTCTTTCCCATTTTGGCAGAAAATGTAGGCTGCTTAATAATGTGGGACAGCCTTCTTAAGTAGTCTTGCCTTTCATTGGACACACTAATTAGCACAGGTGTCTGCAATTGCTTACAGTGACATAGAGCCCTGACACACATCACCATCAATGAGTTTAACTGACAAACAAAAAAATTCTTACCTTATCACTCTAAAAAATTTTTGCATAATAATTTGGAACACAGTGTAGAACACACATATATATATTTATTGTTCATACACTTCTACATACTGTAATAGCCGCTAATTCAATTGCCGGCTTTTGTGAAACTACAGACCCGACATGAAATGACACATGGTTTACATACAGTTAACTGTCGTGTTTCGATAGCTGAGGAGGACAGGAACAACAGCAGGGCAGCACAACACCTGAGATGTTAACTGATGGGTTGCAGATTCCTAAACTAACGACACAACTAGAGGTAGCCGTGGAGCGTTCCTACGTTGATCCTACACGCCTCGTCAAAGCCTGAGAGATAACTACACCTAAAGGCAGAAAGATGAAAGCTATCTGCCCCGGAGCAGATCCCCAAAGAAAATAGGAAGCCCCCAAACATATAATGGCGGTTAGACAAGATGAAAACACAAACATAGGCAGAAATAGATTGAGCAAACGCTGGGGCCACAAGCTGACTAAATAGGATAGGAAAGGAGAGATTACTTTCTGCAACCCAGAAAACCCTACAAAAATCCAACAATTCTGATTACAAAAATACTGAGATCACACGATCTCGCCACCCGCTAAATCAGATCTCAGTGTGAACAAAACCAAGCTGCAGCCGCTGAAAAAAACAGGAAAAAGCAAATGAGCAAATAACAGTGGCTGCAGATAAACTGTGAGGAGCTCAGGCCCCAGGAGGGGACCTGGCTGACCTCCACAAAAGTGCAGAAAACAATGCAAAAAGCAAGCAAAAAAAGAAAAGCAAAAAATATCTTATCTGAAAGCAGGAGATGCAGGCAAGACTCCAGCAAACTTCCAAATGAACCAGGAACCACAATTGAGACAAGAACAATTGGTCACCGGCAACCATCATGGAGGGAACCTCACTTATATCAGACAGTCCGTGATCCCTGATTGCCACTCCTCACTGAAAGGTTCAGTACTGTCTGTAACCACCAGAGGGAGCCTCTGCTCAGAAACCATCTCTAGCACATTCATAACAGTTAACCATGTCATTTCATGTAGTTTGATATATGGTTTTAACTTACAATAACATGAGTGTATGTGTGTGAAATTGCAGACATGTAGGGGTTAATTAAAGGTGTAAATTCGTTGAAAAAAAATGCGTGGGCTCCCGCTGTATTTTCTCCACCAAACAGACAAAGCAAGCGAGTGGGGGCAAATAATAGCACAGGGAGGGTGCATTTATTTTGTGCACCCCCTGGCTACTAACATCTGCCCCCAGAAAAGGCAAATCTATAATTAGATTAGTCCTTTCTGGCACTTTGCCGTCTATTCCCATTGCCCTGTAGCGGTGGCGAATGGGTTAATAAGGGGTTAAAGCCACCTTGCAATTGAAAGGTGACTTTAAGCCAGGTTAATATTTGAGAGCTGTCAATTAGACTACTATCAATTATTAATCCTATTGTATGAAAGAAAAATCAAACACACACACATTAATAAAAAATCATTTTAATGAAATAAGCAAACAGTTTTTGACCATCTTTTATTTTCCTGCTAAAACCATTTCCTGTAATAAAAATAAAATAATAAAGCAAAATGATTCTTACCTATCCGATGCACAGTCAGGTCCCACGCTGTAATCCATCAGAAAGGGTTAACAGGTTACAGCTAGCAGGCAGCTAATGCTGCCTGCTGAGCTGTTACCCTCTAAATGAATCAGTTCCTCTCCTGGCGAAAGGAGAGGAAGTGATTGTGTGAAGCTTAATTGATTGCTTCCCACTTTCACTTAAGGTCAGGGTGACCTGACCTGAAGTGAAAGTGGGAAGAAATCAATTAAGCTTCACACACTAATCACTTCCTTTCCTGTCGCCGGGAGAGGAACTGATTCATTCAGGGGATTACAGCTACAGCTGAGCAATAAAATATGGTCCAAATCTGTGTCTTTATTTCATTAAAAGGATTAATAATTAATTTGTGTGTGTTTTTTTTTTTCCTTTCATACAATAATTGAGAGTTGTCAAATTGACAACTCCAATTATTAACCTGGCTTAAAGTCACCTTTCAATTGCAAGGTGGCTTTAACCCATTTGCCACCGCTACAGGGCAATGGGAATAGACGGGCAAAGTGCCAGAAAGGGCGAATCTAATTATAGATTTGCCTTTTCTGGGGTGTCTGGGAGCAGATGTTAGTAGCCAGGGGGGGGGGGCACAAAATGAATGCACCCTCCCTGGGCTATTATTATTTGCCCCCCACTCGCTTGCTTTGTCTGGTGGAGAAAATACAGCGGGAGCCCACGCATTTTTTTTTTTCAACGAATTTACACCTTTAATTAACCCCTACATGTGGAAATTTCACACACATACACTCATGTAATTGTTAGTGAAAACCATATATCAAAATACATGAAATGACATGGTTAACTGTATGTAAACCATGTGTCATTTCATGTCGGGTTCTGTAATTTCACAAAAGCCGGCAATTGAATTAGCGGCTATTACAGTATGTAGAAGTGTATGAACTATAAATATATGTGTATATATATATGTCACAATGACGTGTGTGTGTGTGTGTGTGTGTGTGTATATATATATATATATATATATATATATATATATATATATATATATATATATATATATGTATATATGTATTCTATGTGTGTATATGTATTGATTCTATCCTTTATTAAAGCTGTCAGTGTGATTTTACAGTATAGCCGGGGATGAATTGCCGGCTTTTCTAAAGGACACCGGTGCGATTTACTCACAAGTCACACGTGCGGTCCGTTTGTAATCCGAGTTTTCATCGCACCCATAGACTTGCATTGGCGATAGCCGACCCACAATCGGTGACAATCGCAGCATGCTGCGATTGCACTCGCACGTTTAAAACGGACCACAAAAAATCTGATACTGGGAGCTGCTCCATAGATTAACTTTGGTCCGACTGCAATGCGATATTTCATCGCATTGCAGTCGTCCGATTTTGTCACCAGTGTGACCCGGGCCTAACACACATCTAGGGGCTGCAATACAGATGTAAGTCCACCTGGAATAACCGCCAAAGTTACTTGAAAAGACTTTGCCAATTTTTTTATGTCATCAGATGTGTGGGCTCTGAACATATCCCAAACTAGCAATGATGGTTTTTTCTTTAAGGCTGCTCCTGGTCGTCCATTCCAAATTTCTTCAGCCATTTTTTTGTTCCGTCTTCATCCATCCAGCTTTTAATATGAGCACGTACTGTAATTCGTGGTGGGAAGTGGACCTTTTTAGGCAAGGTCTTTCTTTTAAAAATAATGACAGGCTGCAGCTTCGTTCCATTAGACAAACATGAAAGAACGACTGTGAAATGACTTTTTTCATTTACTGTGGTTCTGAGTAAAATAATTGTCTCCCATATTTGCCACAGTTCTGTTGCTTGGAAGATCAAAAGTCATAGGTGTTTCATCCATATTTCCAATATCCCCCAGGTCATAGTTATGGATCTTTCTTTTTTATGATGAATGAATGGAATGACATCACTTTTTCATCAAGGTCTTTTGGCAACTTCTGTGAAATCTTTGTTCTTTGCCGCAAACATAGGCCAAATCTATTCATGAAGCCGGTACACCATCCTGCTGATGCAACAAAATTTTCAATTCCTGGTGCTTTATATTGGTCTTTAGCCATTTGAAGGGCACGAAAGCGAATTCCAATGCGTGTTATGCAGTAACCATTTTGACGACACTACATAACCCATTTATGCAATTCAGTCTCTAGAGCCTCATATGACACCTTTGAACGACATTGAGCTCTTTTTGCCTTTGGAATCTTTTTCCAAGTCCCCTTACATTTTCCACCACTCCCTCACTTGTTTTTCGTTAACACAAAATTCCCTGCTTGCAATACTGTTATTGCTTTCTTCTGCGCTTGAGACAACCTTAAGTTTGAAACCAGCTTCGTACGACCTGCGTTTTTGTTTTGGTCAAGGATTAGAAGTACTGGGATCCATTTTTAACGGGATAAAAAAAAAGACTTTAAAAAAGAAATCCATACCATAGCGATTGAATTCTCAAATTACGGTACGTACTGTATATCCAAGACCAGAGATATACCAGTACGTGTACTCAGCAATGCTTGAGCAAAGTAAGGGGGCTCCATATTGAATCATGAGCCCCATATAATGCACCATACAGTTCATAATGGGCCCATATAATGCTCCAGAAAGTTCATGATGGGCCCATATAATGCTCCAGAAAGTTCATGATGGGCCCATATAATGCTCCATAAAGTTCATGATGGGCCCCATAAGATGCTCCATAAAGTTTGATGGGCCCCATAAGATGCTCTATACAAAAATATGCCTCAAATAATGCTGCACAGTGGCCCCATGACGTGCTCCTTAATAACATGCCCCATATGCTGCTCAGTGAATATTGGTGGCCGCATGATATGCTCCTTAATAACATACGGTTTATTCGAACGTCCATGACAGCACTACAGAGAGAGGGGATCCGCCCCTTAGGAACAGGAAACCTACAGATATAAAAGGGCGGCACCTCTCCCACACATCAGTTGGTTTCCTGTTCCTAAAGGACGGGTTTCCTACAGATGAAGATCTTCAGGAGGACCCAGGTCGACCCAGGTAGCGGGGGGGGAATCTCCTACCTCGGCCGGTGCGGAGCCCCTGGAAGCGCCACGGTGGGTCCGGGTAGGATTCCACGGCAGTGTGCGGAGCAGGTGGAGCAGTATCCAGAGGATCTCTGTCTCCCAGCCAGCGCCGGTAGGTATGTATTTCCCCCCCTCTCCCTGGTCCCGATGCCTTCTCCCTGTCCTCTCCTGTGGTCCTGTCATGGTGGGGGCCTCTTGAGGGTGCAGCCGTGATTTTTAAAAAAAAAAAAAAAAAAAAAGAATTTTTTTAAAAAAAATTTTGAATTTCCCGCCGCGTCACTGCGGCGGGGTTTTTTTTTTTAATTTCCCGCCGCGCGTCACTGTTATGGACGGCGCGGCGGGCGGTTTTGAATTTCCCGCCGCGCGTCACGGCTATGGACGGCGCGGCGGACGGTTTTGAATTTCCCGCCGCGCGTCACTGCTATGGACGGCGCGGCAGGGTTTTTGAAATTTCAGTCGTGCGCCGCTGTTGCAGCGGCGCGGCTGGGGTCGGGGGAGATCTCCGCTTGGGGGGGGCGATGCAGCGGGGGATTGTGCTTACCTCCGTCGGTCCGTGCGAGCGGGGGAAAAAAGGGGGCGGAGTCTCCACCACCGGAACCGGAAGTGAGACGCCGGCCGGCGTTTTTGAAAATTTTGGCGGCTGCATCATCGGACGGCGCCTGCTGTGGGGACGGCGGGGAGGTGCAGGGGGGGCCGTGGGGCGGGGAGTAGGAGGGGGTGGACCCCTGGCCAGACCTGCTGATCCGGATATCCGGGGGAGGATATAAGGAGCCTAGGAAAGAGGTAAAGCGCTTCTGCCCCATTTTTTTACGATGGACACTGCAGAGGCTCCCTCGGTGCAACAGGAGAGCCAGCAGCAGCAGCAGACAGAGCGCTCCTCTTCAATGGCCAGGAGCACCAGCCGCAGAAGTTCCGCAGCTGGGAAAAAGCCCCCTCCCCGTGATCCGGTACCTACTGCTGTACAATCTGGGTAAGAGATCGTCAGATTTAGAATACCCAGTAATACAGTTTTTTCCCCATTTTGTCTGTTACTAGGGGAAGAAGTGTTCGGTGAAAAGCAAGCACAGGGAATGTGCCTTTTGCGCTTGCCCTCTGCCTGACGCTTGCCGTAAGAGGTTGTGCCAGCCGTGCATGCAACAGACGGTAGGGCATTGTTAAGGGGAAGGACAGGGGCATGGGATAACATAGTAAACCCCCCCCTATGCCCCTTCCCTTTTTAGATAGCGGAGGAGACTCCAAATTTCACCGAAAGCCTGAAGGAGATAATAAGAGCAGAGTTGAAAGCGTCCTCAAGACACGGAGAATTTCCAGGCGTAGAAATGTACCAGTGTTGTCTGATTCAGAGTCGCCTGCCGCCCATGATAGGGGTGAAGTTGTGTCAGGACCCTCCTCGCCTTCCTCTTCGGCTTCCTCCTCGTCTTCTACGGAAGACGCTACCCGTTTTTGTTTTCCCTTGGACCAGATGGACAAATTTGTCAAATCCGTTAGGTCCACCATGGGGTAGAAGAGGCGAAACCAGAGCCCTCAGTACAGGATCTGATGTTTGGTGGTCTAGATCCAAAAAAACGGAGATCATTTCCACTAAACAGTAGCATCCAAGGCCTTATAGACAGAGAGTGGAAGAAGCCTGAAAAAAGAGGCTCCTTACCCCAAGCGTTTTAAACGGAGATATCCCTTTGAAGATCCCCTGATGGGTAAATGGGATAAGGCCCCGAAGCTGGATGCAGCAGTGGCGAAGGCTTCTAAAAAATCCTCCATCCCTTTCGATGATATGGGGTCTTTGAAAGATCCACTAGACAGGAAGGCAGATTCCTTCTTGAAAGGCACATGGGAGATGTCGGCAGGTGCCCTGAGGCCGGCAGTTGCAGCCACTTGCGCAGCCAGGTCATTGATGGTCTGGCTAGACCAGTTAGCTTCCCAGTTAACAGATGGAACCTCCAGGGGGACAATTCGAAAGACCTTGCCAATAATTCAGAATGCGGCGGCTTTCCTGGCTGATTCCTCAGCGGACTCCGTAAGAATGGCTGCCAGAGCGGCAGGGCTGTCTAATTCAGCACGAAGGGCATTATGGCTGAAATGTTGGCCGGGCGGTATTCAAGCCAGATCTCGCCTCTGCTCCATTCCGTGTGACGGCGAATATCTTTTTGGCCCGGTCCTGGACGAACTTTTAGAAAAGGCAGGGGACGACAAGAAAAAGTTTCCCAGTCTATCAACTCCTTCCTATAAAAGACCTTTCAGCAGAAGGAGGTTCAGCTACCGAAGGTCGTCCAGGGAACGAGCCAAATGGGATGAAAAGAGGCGAAGAGGTACAGGGTTTATGTTTAGAGGTCCACCTAGGGAAACAAAAAAACCCTCGCAATGACTAGCGATGCCGGTAGGAGGCAGATTGAAAGCCTTCTACCCGGCCTGGTCGGAAATCTCAAACAGTAGCTGGATCCTTAACATCATAGCTACAGGGCTGCGGTTAGAATTCTCCTCGGTACCTTGGGATAACTTTAAAATTACCCCACTCAGATCATCCCCATCGGAGCAGGCCGTTCTAGAGTTGGAGGTTCAGGAGCTTTGCGCTAAGAATGTCTTAGTGGAGGTGCCAGAAGCAGAGCGGGGTAAGGGGTTTTACTCCCCTCTGTTTTTGATCCATAAACTGGATGGGTCTTTTAGAACAATTATTAATTTGAAAGCCCTCAATAAATTCCTGATTATTCACCCATTTAAAATGGAAACGGTCAGCTCAGCAATAAAGCTTCTGTTTGAAAATTGCTTTATGGTGGTGTTAGATCTGAAAGACGCTTATTACCACATACCGATCCATATGGAGCATCAGCGTTTCCTCAGAGTAGCAATCCAGATGGGGGAATCACTGCGACATTTTCAATTTAGCGCCCTTCCCTTTGGCTTGGCGGTGGCCCCACGAGTATTCACTAAGGTTATGTCGGAGGTCATGGCCCACTTACGTGAATCAAATATGCTTATAGTCCCCTACCTTGACGACTTTCTTATTATAGGAAAGACGGCAGAGCATTGCCTAGAGCAACTGAAAAGAGCGATTTCTACCTTAGAGCGGCTGGGATGGCTAATAAATACCAAAAAGTCTCGTTTGAATCCGATGAGGATTCAGCAATTTCTAGGGCTAATCCTGGATTCACAAAATCAACTGTAGTTTACCGTCAGACAAGTTAATTCGTTTACGGTACCAGGTCCTAAACGCTTCCAGTAATCCCTCCATGTCGCTTAGGAAGGCTATGTCTCTTTTGGGCTCCCTCTCGTCCTGCATTCCCGCGGTTCGGTGGGCTCAATTTCACACAAGGGCACTGCAAGCTGAGGTCTTGCTGTATCAAAATTTGCTAGGTGGTTACCTGGAAGGCCAGCTATCCTTGTCCCAGGCTGCTATAAGATCCCTGGATTGGTGGAAGAATGAGACAAACCTGTCTAAGGGGGTTCCCTGGGAATATGAGATATCCCGAATAGTCACAACAGATGCTAGCCCCTCTGGGTGGGGGGCTCATATGGGGGACGTTATGGTTCAGGGCTTATGGGAGCAGGATCAAATTCATATGTCTTCTAATATGAAGGAATTAACAGCGGTAGAGCTAGCAATTAAAAAGCTCCTTGTCTATCTACAGGGTCACCACGTTCGAGTGCTCTCCGACAATCGGGTCACAGTCGCATACATCAACCACCAGGGTGGTACTCGTTCCGGTCCTCTCATGGAAGTGGCAAAGCGCCTACTTCAGATAGCAGAACGACACTTTCTTTCTCTAACGGCTCTACATATAAGGGGAGAAGAAAATACCAAGGCGGACTTCTTAAGCCGCAATCTCCTGAGCCAAGGAGAGTGGTCATTAAAGACTTCCATCTTCGACCTAATTGTGCGGAAATGGGGTCTACCGGAAGTAGATCTCTTTGCTACCAAAAGCAACAGAAAAGTGAGACAGTTCTGCTCTCTGAATCCCAAAGAACGCCTCTGGCAGTGGACGCTCTTCTATTACAGTGGGATTTCAATCTAGCCTACGCCTTCCCTCCCCTGTCCTTACTCCCCTAGTATTGAGGAAGGTCAGGAAGGACAGGGCAAGGATAATATTAATCGCTCCTTTTTGGCCCAGGAGGGCATGGTTTTCATGTCTCAGAAACATGTCGATAGCCGACCCGTGGGTCCTGCCGGACATTCCCGATCTGCTCTCCCAGGGTCCAGTCTACCATCCTCGAGTAGCGGGCCTCCACCTGACGGCGTGGATTTTGAACGGTCGCTGCTGACAGATAAGGGGTTTTCTGCTAATGTAATTAATACTCTCCTTAAAAGCAGAAAAGAGGTTACAACTAGGAACTACGCTAGGATTTGGAAGAAATTTTTCAGAGCTCGGCGGTTGTAGCAGGGGACACAACACCGATAACCCAGATTCTAGAATTCCTACAAAAAGGTCTGGACTTAGGTCTCTCCACAAGCACCCTTAAGTGCAAGTTTCAGCTTTAGGGGCACTCTTTAGTTGCAACATCGCAAATAATTACTGGGTCAGTAGATTCATTAAAGCTGCGGGTAGGTCGAGACCCATAGTGAAGGTGAGAATCATGCCATGGGACTTAAATCTTGTTCTCACTGCTTTAACAGAGCCCCCTTTTGAACCTATATCAGCAGCATCAATAAAAACTCTTTCCCTTAAGACCGCTTTCCTGGTAGCATTAACCTCGGCTAGGAGGGTAAGTGACATCCAGGCACTATCTAGACTGTCTCCTTACACTCAGGTCCTGAATGACAGGATAATACTTAGACCGGATCCAGCATACCTACCTAAGGTGTCTTCCGCTTTCCACAGAACACAGGAAATTATTCTCCCTTCGTTCATCCCTAATCCATCTAATCAAAAAGAGATGAAACTTCATACTTTAGATGTTAGAAGATGTCTGCTGCAATATTTGGCAGTCACTGATCCCTGGAAAAGGGACAGTGCATTGTTTGTCTCTTTTCAAGGAATTAACAAAGGCCGTAGATTAACAAAGAGCTCATTGGCCAGATGGATTAGGGAAGCAATTTCTCTGGCATACACCTCGGGGGGCAAGCAGCCACCTGAGAGGCTAAGGGCGCATTCCACTCGAGCTGTGGCGACTTCATGGGCAGAAAAGGCAGAAGTCTCGATTGACCAGATATGTAAGGCAGCTACGTGGTCTTCTCCACACACGTTTTACACTCATTATAGATTAGATTTGGGTGCTTCCTCAGACCTTTCTTTCGGACTAAGGGTGCTGCAGGCAGTAGTCCCTCCCTAAGTAGTTATTACTCTCTGTAATTCTCTCTGTAGTGCTGTCATGGACGTTCGAATAAAGTCTAAGTTACTTACCGTTAACGGTATTTTTCGAAGTCCATGACAGCACCCTTACATTCCCACCCAGGTTTTATGTGCACTTCTTCCGCTTATGTAGTCCACATGTAATAAACAATTGATTAATGTTACTGTGTGATGCATGAAATTTTTTTGCTGTATACCATTTAACCTTGATGTCCTCTTATGCTCTGTAATCCAACTGATGTGTGGGAGAGGTGCCGCCCTTTTATATCTGTAGGTTTCCTGTTCCTAAGGGGCGGATCCCCTCTCTCTGTGGTGCTGTCATGGACTTCGAAAAATACCGTTAACGGTAAGTAACTTAGACTTTTCCCCATATGCTGCACAGTGAATAATGGTGGCCGTATGACATGCTCCTTAATAACATACGGTATGCCCCATATGCTGCACAGTGAATAATGGTGGCCCTATGACATGCTCCTTAATAACATATGCCCCATATGCTGCTCAGTGAATATTGGTGGCCGCATGATATGCTCCTTAATAACATACGGTATGCCCCATATGCTGCACAGTGAATAATGGTGGCCGCATGATATGCTCCTTAATAACATACGGTTTTCCCCATATGCTGCACAGTGAATAATGGTGGCCTCATGATATGCTCCTTAATAACATACGGTATGCCCCATATGCTGCACAGTGAATAATGGTGGCCGTATGACATGCTCCTTAATAACATACGGTATGCCCCATATGCTGCACAGTGAATAATGGTGGCCGCATGATATGCTCCTTAATAACATACGGTTTTCCCCATATGCTGCACAGTGAATAATGGTGACCCACATGACATGCTCCTTAATAACATACGGTATGCCCCATATGCTGCACAGTGAATAATGGTGGCCGTATGACATGCTCCTTAATAACATACGGTTTTCCCCATATGCTGCACAGTGAATAATGGTGGCCGTATGACATGCTCCTTAATAACATACGGTATGCCCCATATGCTGCACAGTGAATAATGGTGGCCGCATGACATGCTCCTTAATAACATACGGTATGCCCCATATGCTGCACAGTGAATAATGGTGACCACATGACATGCTCCTTAATAACATACGGTATGCCCCATATGCTGCACAGTGAATAATGGTGGCCGCATGATATGCTCCTTAATAACATACGGTATGCCCCATATGCTGCACAGTGAATAATGGTGGCCGCATGATATGCTCCTTAATAACATACGGTTTTCCCCATATGCTGCACAGTGAATAATGGTGGCCACATGATATGCTCCTTAATAACATACGGTATGCCCCATATGCTGCACAGTGAATAATGGTGGCCGCATGACATGCTCCTTAATAACATACGGTTTTCCCCATATGCTGCACAGTGAATAATGGTGGCCCATGACATGCTCCTTAATAACATACGGTATGCCCCATATGCTGCACAGTGAATAATGGTGGCCGCATGATATGCTCCTTAATAACATACCTTATGTCCCATATGCTGCACAGTGAATAATGGTGGCCGCATGATATGCTCCTTAATAACATACGGTTTTGCCCCATATGCTGCACAGTGAATAATGGTGGCCGCATGATATGCTCCTTAATAACATACGGTTTTCCCCTATGCTGCACAGTGAATAATGGTGGCCACATGAATGCTCCTTAATAACATACGGTTGTCCCCATATGCTGCACAGTGAATAATGGTGGCCGCATGACATGCTCCTTAATAACATACGGTATGCCCCATATGCTGCACAGTGAATAATGGTGGCCCATGACATGCTCCTTAATAACATACGGTATGCCCCATATGCTGCACAGTGAATAATGGTGGCCGCATGATATGCTCCTTAATAACATACGGTATGCCCCATATGCTGCACAGTGAATATGGTGGCCGCATGATATGCTCCTTAATAACATACGGTATGCCCCATATGCTGCACAGTGAATAATGGTGGCCCATGTTTGCTCCTTAATAACATACGGTATGCCCCATATGCTGCACAGTGAATATGGTGGCCGCATGATATGCTCCTTAATAACATACGGTATGCCCCATATGCTGCACAGTGAATAATGGTGGCCACATGACATGCTCCTTAATAACATACTATGCCCCATATGCTGCACAGTGAATAATGGTGGCCGTATGACATGCTCCTTAATAACATACGGTATGCCCCATATGCTGCACAGTGAATAATGGTGGCCGCATGATATGCTCCTTAATAACATACGGTATGCCCCATATGCTGCACAGTGAATAATGGTGGCCGCATGATATGCTCCTTAATAACATACGGTATGCCCCATATGCTGCACAGTGAATAATGGTGGCCGCATGAATGCTCCTTAATAACATACGGTATGCCCCATATGCTGCACAGTGAATATTGGTGGCCGCATGATGCTCCTTAATAACATACGGTATGCCCCATATGCTGCACAGTGAATAATGGTGGCCCATGACATGCTCCTTAATAACATACGGTATGCCCCATATGCTGCACAGTGAATAATGGTGGCCCATGATGATTGCTCCTTAATAACATACGGTATGCCCCATATGCTGCACAGTGAATAATGGTGGCTCATGAATGCTCCTTAATAACATACGGTATGCCCCATATGCTGCACAGTGAATAATGGTGGCCGCATGATATGCTCCTTAATAACATACGGTATGCCCCATATGCTGCACAGTGAATAATGGTGGCCCATGACATGCTCCTTAATAACATACGGTATCCCCATATGCTGCACAGTGAATAATGGTGGCCGCATGATATGCTCCTTAATAACATACGGTATGCCCCATATGCTGCACAGTGAATAATGGTGGCCGCATGATATGCTCCTTAATAACATACGGTATGCCCCATATGCTGCACAGTGAATAATGGTGGCCGCATGATGTGCTCCTTAATAACATACGGTATGCCCCATATGCTGCACAGTGAATAATGGTGGCCGCATGATATGCTCCTTAATAACATACGGTTTTCCCCATATGCTGCACAGTGAATAATGGTGGCCACATGACATGCTCCTTAATAACATACGGTATGCCCCATATGCTGCACAGTGAATAATGGTGGCCCATGACATGCTCCTTAATAACATACGGTATGCCCCATATGCTGCACAGTGAATAATGGTGGCCGCATGACATGCTCCTTAATAACATACGGTATGCCCCATATGCTGCACAGTGAATAATGGTGGCCGCATGATATGCTCCTTAATAACATACGGTATGCCCCATATGCTGCACAGTGAATAATGGTGGCCGCATGAATATGCTCCTTAATAACATACGGTTTTCCCCATATGCTGCACAGTGAATAATGGTGCCCATGACATGCTCCTTAATAACATACGGTTTTCCCCATATGCTGCACAGTGAATAATGGTGGCCACATGACATGCTCCTTAATAACATACGGTATGCCCCATATGCTGCACAGTGAATAATGGTGGCCACATGATATGCTCCTTAATAACATACGGTATGCCCCATATGCTGCACAGTGAATAATGGTGGCCACATGACATGCTCCTTAATAACATACGGTATGCCCCATATGCTGCACAGTGAATAATGGTGGCCGCATGATATGCTCCTTAATAACATACGGTATGCCCCATATGCTGCACAGTGAATATGGTGGCCGCATGATAGCTCCTTAATAACATACGGTTTCCCCATATGCTGCACAGTGAATAATGGTGGCCGATGACATGCTCCTTAATAACATACGGTATGCCCCATATGCTGCACAGTGAATAATGGTGGCCGCATGACATGCTCCTTAATAACATACGGTATGCCCCATATGCTGCACAGTGAATAATGGTGGCCGTATGACATGCTCCTTAATAACATACGGTATGCCCCATATGCTGCACAGTGAATAATGGTGGCCGATGAATGCTCCTTAATAACATACGGTTTCCCCATATGCTGCACAGTGAATAATGGGGGCCCATGACATGCTCCTTAATAACATACGGTATGCCCCATATGCTGCACAGTGAATAATGGTGGCCGTATGATATGCTCCTTAATAACATACGGTTATGCCCCATATGCTGCACAGTGAATAATGGTGACACATGACATGCTCCTTAATAACATACGGTATGCCCCATATGCTGCACAGTGAATAATGGTGGCCTATGACATGCTCCTTAATAACATATACGGTATGCCCCATATGCTGCACAGTGAATAATGGTGGCCGCATGATATGCTCCTTAATAACATACGGTATGCCCCATATGCTGCACAGTGAATAATGGTGGCCATATGATATGCTCCTTAATAACATACGGTATGCCCCATATGCTGCCAGTGAATAATGGTGGCCACATGACATGCTCCTTAATAACATACGGTTTTCCCCATATGCTGCACAGTGAATAATGGTGGCCACATGACATGCTCCTTAATAACATACGGTATGCCCCATATGCTGCACAGTGAATAATGGTGGCCACATGACATGCTCCTTAATAACATACGGTTTCCCCATATGCTGCACAGTGAATAATGGTGGCCGTATGACATGCTCCTTAATAACATACGGTATGCCCCATATGCTGCACAGTGAATATGGTGGCCGTATGACATGCTCCTTAATAACATACGGTTTTCCCCATATGCTGCACAGTGAATAATGGTGGCCGTATGACATGCTCCTTAATAACATGCCCCATATGCTGCACAGTGAATAATGGTGGCCCCATGACGTGCTCCTTAATAACATATGCCCCATATGCTGCTCAGTGAATAATGGTGGCCGCATGATATGCTCCTTAATAACATACGGTTTTCCCCATATGCTGCACAGTGAATAATGGTGGCCGATGACATGCTCCTTAATAACATACGGTATGCCCCATATGCTGCACAGTGAATAATGGTGGCCACATGACATGCTCCTTAATAACATACGGTATGCCCCATATGCTGCACAGTGAATAATGGTGGCCCCATGACATGCTCCTTAATAACATACGGTATGCCCCATATGCTGCACAGTGAATAATGGTGGCCCATGACATGCTCCTTAATAACATACGGTATGCCCCATATGCTGCACAGTGAATAATGGTGGCCGCATGATATGCTCCTTAATAACATACGGTATGCCCCATATGCTGCACAGTGAATAATGGTGGCCGCATGATATGCTCCTTAATAACATACGGTTTTCCCCATATGCTGCACAGTGAATAATGGTGGCCACATGACATGCTCCTTAATAACATACGGTATGCCCCATATGCTGCACAGTGAATAATGGTGGCCGTATGACATGCTCCTTAATAACATACGGTTTTCCCCATATGCTGCACTGTGAATAATGGTGGCCGTATGACATGCTCCTTAATAACATACGGTATGCCCCATATGCTGCACAGTAATGGTGATAGGATTACCGGTAATCCTATCATGTTGCTGCTGCTGCAATAAAAAATAAAAAAAACACTATATACTCACCTCCGTCGCTGCCCGCTGCTCCTCGGCATCGCCAGCTCTGCAGTGACTGTTCAGGAGGGCGCACACTAACTACGTCATCGCGCCCTTCTGAACTGAATGTCGCTACCAGAGGACGAAAGACGGCAGAGCAGGGCGCAGCGGTGGAACGCGGACAGGTGAATATTGTAAGTGCCGGGGGCCTGAGCCAGCGGCGACACCGGCACCTGGCCCCCATAGCGCGACGGTGTCCCCGCCAGCTCAGGACACCGGCTCTTGTCCCGCTGCCAACACCAACCGCCGGCCCTGTCAGCCACCGGGACACTGACAGAGGCTGCAGGGAGCTGCGGTGGGGACCTCCTCCCTGCATCATTAAAGTGTAAGTTAATACCGTGACCCGTGTATAAGCTGTGGGGGTCTTTTTCAGCCCAAAAAAATGGCTGAAAAACTCGGCTTATACATGAGTATATACGGTAAAAGGTCTTCGTGTCAAACTCCTTCATCCAAGTGGCGTCCACCCTGACGCACGTTTTGGCTTCCACCTTCTTCAGGGGTGTGATCAGATGAGATCCTCAGACCCATTGTGAGACCATATACAGGTGCAGTGGGCTCTGGGTTCCTTCTGATGACAATGCTAGGCTTCATGTGGCTGAGATGTGTCAGCAGTTCTTGTATTAGACTGGCCTGCCCCTTACCCAGACCTGTATCCAATTGAGCACATCTAGGTCATCATGTCTCATTCCGTTCACCAACGCGTTGCATAACAGACTGTCCAGGAGTTGACTGATGCTTTAATCCAGGTCTGGGAGGAGATCCTCAGGAGAACATCCGCTTCCTCATCAGGAGCATGCCCAGGCGTTGCAGGGAGGTCATACAGGCACATGGAGGCCATAAACTACTGAGCATCATTTCCTTGTCCTGGCATGTCCACTGAAGTTGGATCAGCCTGTAATTTGATTTTCCACTTGATTTTGAGTATCATTCCAAATCAAGACCTCCATGGGATATTAAGGCTATGTGCACACGTTGAGTATTTGCTTGAAGAAATTAGTGCAAGGTTTCTGCATCTCTTGGCAGGAGAAACGCTGTGGCAAAGACGCCCGTTTTTGATGCGTTTTCTGCATGCATTTTTGTACAGCAATGAAGGCTTTTTTTTTAGCTAAATAAAAATATTAAAAAAAAAAGTTTTGTGATGTAATTTCTTGGTTCAACACCACCTTTTTCATGCTGTTGCAGTAGAGTAATGGGATTAGGGCTTGGTGTCAGCAGCTGTCATTGATACCTAGCTTTAGGCTTAGTATTGAAAAGGTGTCAGCCTGACCAGGGCCGGCTCCAGGTTTTTATGGGCCCCGGGCGAAAGAGCCTCAGTGGGCCCCTTTAACACAGACCACGATTCATGATGCACAGATACAGCAGAGAAATATGGGTATAGTATAATGCCAACACTTCACTTCTTCCATTACATGACTGATGCCTATTGTAAATTGTACAATAGCTCAAAAACCGCCAAATCCTCACAGCGCACAGAACAGACTGGACAGTACAGTCCTCCATACAATATTATGGGCACCACAGTCTCCCCCTCATCACCCATATAATACCCCATGCAGGATGTCACCCCCCATATAATGCTCCATACAGAATACTGGACCCAATATAATGCTCCATACAGGATACTGGTCCCCATATAATGCTCCATACAGGATACTGGTCCCCATATAATGCTCCATACAAAATATGGAGCTCTCCTCTGCGCTGTACTGCGTTCTGCACTGTTACGGCTCAGGAAAGGGCGCTGTGGAAAGACTCCCCATTATCATCATGATTTCCTCATCATCATCATTGCCTCCTTATCATCATCATTGTCTCCCCATCATCATCATGGCCTCCCCATTATCATCAATGCCTGCCCATCATCATCATCTCCTCCCCATCATCATCAATGCCTGCCCATCATCATCATCTCCTCCCCATCATCAATGCCTGCCCATCATCATCATGGCCTCCCAATCATCATCATGGCCTCCCCATTATCAATGCCTGCCCATCATCATCTTCTCCCCATCATCAATGCCTGCCCATCATCATCAATGCCTGCCCATTATCATCAATGCCTGCCCATCATCATCAATGCCTCCCCATTATCACCAATGCCTGCCCATCATCATCAATGCCTCCCCATTATCACCAATGCCTGCCCATCATCACACACAGACAGCACACAAGCACTCTCTCACATACAGTCATGGCCAAAAGTTTTGAGAATGACACAAATATTATATTTTCACATGATCTGCTGCCCTCTGGTTTTTATGTGTGTTTGACAGATGTTTTTATCACAGACAGAAATATAATAATTGCAAACATATGAGTAACAAAAGCTTATATTGACAGTTAGAATGAGTTAATGCACCAAGTCAATATTTGCAGTGTTGACCCTTCTTCTTCAGGACCTCTGCAATTCTCCCTGGCATGCTCTCAATCAACTTCTGGACCA
This sequence comes from Oophaga sylvatica, assembly GCA_033576555.1. Lineage (NCBI taxonomy): Eukaryota > Metazoa > Chordata > Amphibia > Anura > Dendrobatidae > Oophaga > Oophaga sylvatica. Next base: position 280,214,788 of record JARQOD010000003.1, on the reverse strand, counting down.
AATCCTGACTGATAGCAGTCCATTCTTGCACAATCAATGCTTTCATTTTGTCAGAATTTTTAGGCTTTTGTTTGTCCACCCGTCTCTTGATGATTGACCACAAGTTCTCAATGGGATTAAAATCTGGGGAGTTTCCAGGCCATGAACCCAAAATCTCTATGTTTTGTTCCCTGAGCCATTTAGTTATCACCTTTGCTTTATGGCAAGGTGGAAAAGGTATTGTTGATCGCCAAACTGCTCTTAGAGGGTTGGGAGAAGTTGCTCTTGGAGGACATTCTGGTACCATTCTTTATTCATGGCTGTGTTTTTAGGCAAGACTGTGAGAGAGCCGATTCCCTTGGCTGAGAAGCAACCCCACACATGAATGGTTTCAGGATGCTTAACAGTTGGCATGAGACAACACTGGTGGTAGCGCTCACCTTGTCTTCTACGAATGAGGCGTTTTCTGATGTCCCAAACAATCGAAAAGGGGATTCATCAGAGAAAATAACTTTATCCCAGTCCTCAGCAGTCCACTGCCTGTACCTTTTGCAGAATATCAGTCTGTCCATGATGTTTTTTCTGGAGAGAAGTGGCTTCTTTGCTGCCCTCCTTGAGACCAGGCCTTGCTCCAAGAGTCTCCGCCTCACAGTGCGTGCAGATGCACTCACACCTGCCTGCTGCCATTCCTGAGTAAGCTCTGCACTGCTGGTAGCCCAATCCCGCAGCTGAAACACTTTTAAGAGACGGTCCTGGCGCTTGCTGGTCTTTCTTGGGCGCCCTGAAGCCTTTTTGGCAACAATGGAACCTCTCTCCTTGAAGTTCTTGATGATGCGATAGATTGTTGACTGAGGTGCAATCTTTCTAGCTGCGATACTCTTCCCTGTTAGGCCATTTTTGTGCATTGCAATGATGACTGCACGTGTTTCTTTAGAGATAACCATGGTTAACAGAAGAGAAACAATGATGCCAAGCACCAGCCTCCTTTTAAAGTGTCCAGTGGTGTCATTCTTACTTAATCATGACAGATTGATCTCCAGCCATGTCCTCATCAACACCCACACCAGTGTTAATGGAGCAATCACTGAAAAGAGGTTAGCTGGTCCTTTTAAGGCAGGGCTGCAATGATGTTGAAATGTGTTTTGGGGGATAAAGTTAATTTTCTAGCCAAATATTGACTTTGCAAGTAATTGCTGTTAAGCTGATCACTCTTTATAACATTCTGGAGTATATGCAAATTGGCATTAGAAAAAGTGAAGCAGTAGACTTAGTAAAAATTAATATTTCTGTCATTCTCAAAACTTTTGGCCATGATTGTACATACACACACACATACACACACACACACACACACACACACACACACAAGCACCGCACTACATACACACAGAGACACACACGTCTCACCCGTCCAGCGTCCGCGCTCTCTGCCACAGCCGGCCGCTGAATGATGACGTCATTCAGCGGCGCTGCTATGAGAGGAAGCGCCGGCGCCCCCTGGAGCTGCGGCTGCGGAGGCGCGGGGGAGGTAAGTATTGTGCCAGCTGATGCCGGGGTCCTGAGCAAGCGGGGGGGTGGCGGCGCTGACACCGCTCTCCTCCGCTAACTGGCGTGGGGGTGCCAGACGGCGAGTGGGCCCCCCCCGCCTGATCAGGGCCCCGGTACTTGCCCGGGTGTGCCGGGTGCTGACGCCGGCCCTGAGCCTGACACCCTCATTATTAAGCCGATAAGTGCACACAAACCTATATGCACACATTGTCACCAGCCTATGTAGAAGCGTTAACAGAACGAACATATATAGGCTGTAACCTAACAGCAACTGTTAATTTTAAAGAAAAAAAATTGTATGGGCTCCTGCATAATTTTAATAACCAGCAGAGGGAAAGCTGAGGACTGATTTTAATATTCTGGGACTGAGCCTATAGCCATAAAGGTTCCCAGCTATTAATATCAGCTCACAGCTGTTTGCTTAGCCTTTACTAGCTAGTTTACAGGGGGACCACAGAAAAAAATTGACTTGAGGTCCCCCTATAAAATCTAACCAGCAAAGGCTAGGCAGACAGCTGTGGGCTGATATTAATAGCCTAGGAAGGGGCCCTGGATATTGGCCCCCTCCCAGACTTAAAACATCAGCTTTCAGCCGCCCCAGAAAAGGCGCATCTATCAGATGTGCCAAATCTGGCGCTTAGCCTCGCTCTTCTCACTTGCACTGTAGCGGTGGCAAGTGGGCTTCATATTTGTGGGGTTGATGTCACTTTTATATTGTCAGGTGACATCAAGCCCACAGGTTAGTAATGGAGAAGCTTCTATAAGACACCTATCCATTACTAACCCCACAGTGATATTGTATAAAAAGACACCCTGAATAAAGTTCTTTATTTGAAATAATTACACAGACTCCTTTAATGAATCTTAATTAAACCATACTCACCGAACGCCTAATCCACCGACGCCAACGTCTCCTGCAAGAAAAATGAAATAATAAACCACAATATTCCTCACCTGTCCGCAGAGAACACAATCCGCAATGTCCCACGATGATCTTGATTACTTTGAGAGCAGTCACTGACGTGACTGCTCTCAAAGACAGCCGGCGATACACTGACAGCAAGTAATCTCTCCCAAAGGGTATCACTGAACTGCCGGGAGAGAGTTCTCACTCAGCAGTGTCATAAGTGAGAGCATTGGAGCTGATCAGCTGATGAACTCCGGTGAGCTCTCAGCTAAGTGATACACTGCGGGAGCGATCACCTCCTGTCAGTGCATAGCTGGAAGCCGGGTAGACTAGCTACATCTCCCGATGTGACTGTTCTACACGTGAGATCGCCGTGGGACTCTCGGGATTACCTGGACTACAGTGGACAGGTGAGTATATGGTGGTTAATCATTTTATATTTCTAGGAGACATGGACATCGGGGATTTGGTGTTAGGTGCGTATAATGTTTTTATTTTTATGTAATTATTTTATTTTTATTTTTTTTTTTTAACTGTGAGCACAGGCGCTGGCTGATGAGATACTGCTACTGTTATCAGTGACACCAGACGTAGCCCGATGGGAGCAGTAATCTCATCTGCTGACCTGCAGTAAGCTTTTTGCTGCTAGTCACAGCTGTGGGGGTACGCTGACATCTGACAGCATTACCCCGCAGCGCTCTGACCGACGGTCTTACCGGGGGAAGTGTTACCGCTGATAAGAACCACACGCCGGTGTTTCCCACACTGTCACACAGATGACAGCATGGGAAACACCATAGGATGCTGGTAAAACGCAAAACAAAAACTCAGCAAAGCCGCAACATTTTTATACCTGCATTTTTGCTGCGGATTTGACGCACTCAATTGAAGTCAGTGGCTGCAGAAACTCACAAGGAATTGACATGCTGCAGAAAAAAACACACTGCAAATACTCAAAGAACATTACTATGTGCACAGCACTTCAGGATTGTCATTGAATTAGCTTGCATAAGGATTCCACAGCATTTTTTGGCTCATTTCCATGCGGAAAAAATGCAGTGAAAATGCATTAAAAAAGCACAGTGTGCACACAGCCTTATTTTGATTTGCATTGATAATTTTTATGTTTCATTGTTCTAAACGCATTCCACTATATAATGAATAAAGATTTGCAACTAGAATATTTCATTCAGTGATAACTAGGATGTGGTCTTGCAGTGTTCCCTTTATTTTTTTGGGCAATGTGTGTATATGAATGTATGTATTTGTTTTTTCTCTTGTACATCCACTGTGTATCACGTTTTTTGTTTCTTGTGGGACAGATTGTAACATTTAGAATTTAAATAAAGGTTAATTTTTATGGTTCAGTATATTTTCATTGAAGTTATAATTAACAATTGATGTTTCATCAACATGCATCAAAATCAAATTCAGGTTGCACAACAGGTACAGTCAACAAAATGTACCGTATTTTTCGGACTATAGGACGCACTTTTTCCCCAAAAAATTGTGAGGAAAATGGGGGGTGCGTCTTAGAGCCCGAACGCAGGCTTACCGGGGGGTTGCAGCAGCGGCGGCAGAGGTGCGGCGTTGCAGAGGCGCGGTGGGCGGCGTGCACCTGAGCAGGGTCCCTTCCTCAGGTGAGGTGACGCCGCGGCACGGTGTCACGGAGAGCACAGAGGAGAGCAGAGCCGGGTTTCTCGGTAGTGGCAGCCATCTTCCTGAGGCGGCGCATGCGCAGATAGAGTACTCTGCTTCCTGTGGCTTCAGGAAAATGGCCGTGGGAGGCCGCGCATGCGCAGATAGAGATTGCGGCGGCCATTATCCTGAAGCGAGTTCACAGATTGAGAGCTCGGCTTCAGGAAAATGGCCGCCGCGATCTCCATCTGCGCGCGCGCGCTGCCTTCCGTGGCCATTTTCCTGAAGCCCCAGGAAGCAGAGTACTCGATCTGCGCACGCGCCGCCTCAGGAAGATGGCCGCCACCACCGACAAACCCGGCTCTGCTTTCCTCTCTGCTTTCCGTGGACACCGTGCCGTGGCGTCACCTCACCTGAGGAAGGGACCCTGCTCAGGTGCACGCCGCCCACCGCGCCTCTGTAACACCGCACCTCTACCACTGCCGCAACCCCCCGGTAACTTGTGGTTAACCCGGCTTTCCTGCTTGCCTTGGACACCGGGCCGCGGCGTCACCTCACCTGAGGAAGGGATTCTGTATCAGCATCACCGCACCTCTGCCACACCACTGCCGCAACCCCTGCTGTACCACCGCCGGCCCTCAGGTACCTTAAAATTCAGACAATAAGACGGACTTGTAAAAATCTTTTTTTCTGCTATTTTCACCCCAAAATTTGGGGTGTGTCTTATGGTCTGGTGCGTCTTATAGTCCGAAAAATACGGTAAGTATATTAACCAGCAAATACTTATTTGTAAAGGGATCGTATAGTGCAACAATTAGTATTGAAACATTGTATCATGTTATGTGAATAAACTGTTGTATTCAAATGACGAGACACGACCGCGATTCCACCCGCAGCTGTTGCGAGCACATATCACCTGGCATGTGCCGGAAAGATGCGGGCTCAGTGTCGGAGCCCGCACCGAGCGGGGGAGTCCGACATCGGTGTACTATTACGCCCGATGTTGGAAAGGGGTTAAATTCTTCAGTGCATTTCAAACATGGATGGTGTCCTTTAATCATGAAGATACAAGCTCTCGCCAACCTCTGCAGTGAATTCCTGTACCTGCAAAGTGGATGAGAGTTTACGAAGTATCATCCTCTTTTGTGGATTTTTAATCTGCGTCATCTCTGTGTATGCTTTATATTTTCACAAATACAGTATAAAGTGAAAAAAAAGTTTTTAGAAATGAAAAATAGAAAAAACAAGTTCAAATCACCCGCCTTTGCCCCATTAAAAATTAAATATTAAAAAACACTTATTTGGTGTTGCTTTTAACACCGGTATGTCTGTACCTTGTTTCCCCGGCGTTACTTTGCACGTCTCTGCTCTAACCCTTTGCTCCTTTTCCCCTAACCAGCTGTAATACTGCTGCCTGTTACCTGTATGGATGCTGCTCAGTTCCCAACTCTGCTGCGTAGCCGTACATGTGTTGTGATGTCTTTGCTCCGCTGCATGACCATCAGCATGTGCTGTACCTGGCTGCCGTTGTTGAAGCTATCCGTGGGTTGCTCTGCAGCTGGTGCATGACTTTCCATATGTCTCCAGGCTTGCAGCTGCTGCCAGGTGCCTTAAGCAGCAGTGCCTGTGTCGACTGTGCTGTAATGGTTTCTGTGTGTGCTTAGGGTGCGCGCGGCCACACCTTCTCTGATTTTATTAGGGCAGTGTGTGTGCTTAATTGCTGTCCCAGCCTATTGCTGAGGAGCAGCTCCTATATAAAGTTCCTCTTTCCTGTTGGGCATTGCCAGGGCTTTGCATTTAGTTCCTGAACCTAGCCATGTGTTTGTGTGTTCAGCTCCTGCTCTGATTGCGATCAGTTCTGGGAGAGCTGATTCCCTTTGTCCTGTCTTGTATTTCCTCCTGCTTTGGGGGCAGAGTACCCAGATCCGTCTCTGTTTGGGTCCTGTTTTTCCGCCTGCACTGGGGGCAGAATACACATATCGCCTTTCCTGGAGGCTGCATATCCAGGCCCGTTCCTGTTGTGTCTTGTTTTCTGAATCCTTGATCTGTTCCTGTACCTGACCCTGTCTGAACTGTGACCTCTGTGTTATGTTCCTGAAGTCCCTCCGTGTCTGGAACCATGAACCCAGTGACTGTTAGTTTCCTGTAACTGTGTCCTGTGACCCAACCTGGGTGGTTATTAATGGAGCACACTCGGACTGGGTCACGGTTAGCAGTGGGGTACCACAGGGGTCAGTATTGGGGCCGCTTCTCTTTAACATATTTATTAATGACCTTGTAGGGGACACACAGAGTAGTATTTCAATATTTGCAGATGACACTAAACTCTGCAGGGTAATAAATACAGAGGAGGATAATTTTATATTACAGGAGGATTTATGTAAACTAGAAGCTTGGGCTGATAAATGGCAAATGAGCTTTAATGGGGATAAATGTAAGGTCATGCACTTGGGTAGAACAAATAAGATGTATAATTATGTGCTTAATTGTAAAACACTGGGCAAAACTGTCACTGAAAAAGACCTGGGTGTATGGGTGGACGACAAACTCACATTTAGTGGCCAATGTCAGGCAGCTGCTGCCAAGGCAAATAAAATAATGGGATGCATTAAAAGAGGCATAGATGCTCATGAGGAGAACATAATTTTACCTCTATACAAGTCACTGGTGCGACCACACTTAGAATACTGTGTGCAGTTCTGGTCTCCGGTGTATAAGAAAGACATAGCTGAACTGGAGCGGGTGCAGAGAAGAGCGACCAAGGTTATTAGAGAACTGGGGGGTCTGCAATACCAAGACAGGTTATTACACTTGGGGTTATTTAGTTTGGAAAAACGAAGGCTTAGGGGTGATCTTATTACAATGTATAAATATATGAGGGGACAGTACAAAGACCTTTCTAATGATCTTTTTACTCTTAGACCTATGACGGGGACAAGGGGGCATCCTCTACGTCTGGAGGAAAGAAGGTTTAGCCATAATCACAGGCGCAGATTCTTTACTGTAAGAGCAGTGAGACTATGGAACTCTCTGCCGTCTAATGTTGTAATGAGTGATTCCTTACTAAAATTTAAGAAGGGACTGGATGCCTTTCTTGAAAAGTATAATATTACAGGCTATATTCACTAGTTTCCTAGATACAGCGTTGATCCAGGGAGCTAGTCTGATTGCCGTATGTGGAGTCGGGAAGGAATTTTTTTCCCCAATGTGAAGCTTACTGTTTGCCACTTGGGTTTTTTTTGCCTTCCTCTGGATCAACATGTTAGGGCAGGTTAGGATAGGATATGGGTTGAACTAGATGGACTTAAAGTCTTCCTTCAACCTTAATAACTATGTAACCTGGGTTCAGTTGTTAAAGATGGAGTCCAGTGTTTATGCTGAACATCTACTATGCTGTGCTCAGTCACACCATCATGCTTGAGTTCCTTCCTAGGTCCGATGCCCGGAGCCTGACTACGCTGCCTGGTGCCTGGAGATGGTTTCCGATGTCCGAAGTCTGGCTACCGCTGTCTGGTACAAGGAGCCCGACCACCGCTGTCTGGTCCTGTGCCGGTGTCCCTGATGTCCTGCCGGTGTCCCTGATGTCCTGCTGGTGTCCCTGATGTCCTGCCTGTATCCAGATGTCCTGCTGTCCTGCCTGTGTTCCTGCTTTCCTGCCTGTGTTCCTGCCTGATGTTCTGCCTGTGTCCTGTTGTCCTGATGTCCAGCCTATGTCCTGCAGGTTCCCCGGGGGTCCACTCTGTGATGACGTCTGTCCTGGGTCGGTGTCTGATGTTCTCCTGCTGAGCCTGTGCTACGCCTGAGGCCTGAGAGAGAGGCCGTCCTAGTTTGCCCGTGCCAGATAACCCTGTACTGCATCAACCCATGACGTCCTCCTGCCTTCGTCTGTTACCCTGAGACATGTACCCTTCCCTGATGTGCGGATTCGGGATCCTGGCATTATGTTCTGTTTATGTACTGTGTTTGTCTTCAAGTAAACTGTATGTTTTTTTCATACCTGAAGTGGTGCGGTGTCGTCTAGTCCTGCAGGTCGCCATCTTGCCCACATGCTCAGCTGCCGCAGACCCCGGTCACTGCCCTTCCCTGGTCCGGGTAGGCCTGGGTCCCCCTCGGTGGTCCAGTGGGTCCACATTCCCTTACCATCTGGGATGCACGCCCTACTTCGTCGTGGTCTGGTGGCGTGGGAGCATAGGCTAGCTAGGTAAGCTATGCCATGTCCCGACGCCCCGAAACCACAGAAGCGTAACATTTCTGCATTCATAAAAGTCTGATCTATGAAAATATAAAAGTCCAGTGACTGTAAACTTCATTGAAGTGAATGACTGTGCCAAAACCCCATCATATTGCTCTGCATGTGTGTGTGAACATATAATCTGATTATAAAATATGCTGCCTTTACAACCTTAGGCTATGTTCACATGTAGCGTTTTTACCACAGGCAAAACCTACTCTCTTGCCAGTAAAGAAGCAACGTCAAAAAAGCAGCTTTTACCATTTTTTTTTCTGTGTTTTATGGTGCGGTACTTTTACTGTGTTTGTGCCAGGGTACATTTGTCTATTGTGTATGGTCATAGTTTTAGTGCATAAAAAATAATCTGATTCAACTTCCCAGGATTTGGCACCATAAACAAGGTAAAACCTGATACCTGCGTTTTTTTGCACTTACCCATTTCGTTTAATGGATGGAAAACGCTGAATGAAGTGACATGCTTCATTTTGCAAAACCTCAGCTGTTTGACAAAAGTCAGGAAAAAAACTGCATAAGATTTTTGAAACCTCATAGACTTTATTGGTACTGTGAAATTCAGCTGAAAATTTGCATAAATAAACGCTGAAAAAAAAACCTGCTGCAAAAATGCAAAATGTGAACATAGCCTAAATCTTTTAGTGGGAAAAAAAAACAGCAGGTACACCAGTATATAAAACCCATTTATTTTTATTCCCACCCCCCCAAGTTTAAACCATAATGTGTTGCTCCTCACTTTAGCATGGTTGTTGGGATTCCTACAGTTTATTTAAATTAATGATCTGTACAACGTAAATATTGGCGACCAAGGTGTGAAATTGAACCATGCCTGTGACCTACCAAAGTGTGAAAGTAAACAGTGTCCTACAAACTCAATTCTCTATCAATTAGGTAAACTATTCCTACCAATTCACCTCCCCTCACTATATTTGTAATTGTGTATTTTTTTTTCATGAACTGAGGTGAACTTTTTTTTATCCATAATAGTCACTATTTTTTCAGACATCAAATTATTTAGTGAAAAGGTTTTTATCAAATTTCCCTTTTTCTTTTTTTTTTTAATTGTTTTATGGTTTGACATATGTCTTGCATTGGTGACATGTGTTCATGCTTCTGTGGTAGTAGTAAAGCTGAACTTGGAGATCCTAAAAAATGTAGCAAAACCTGCTTTTTGTAAGCAGCTTCATTACTGCCATCTCTTGGGTTTGCCTGCAGAAAAAAGCTTAATGTGTGAACATAGCCTTAAAACCAAGCTATAGCTGCTGTCCAAAAGAACTGCGTGGTCACCAGTCTGTATGTAATCCTATCCTAAAGTACATTTTTTAACTTTATGTAAATAAATGCATTTTAAGAAATTGTATAAATTTACTGTTAGTAAATAGAAACCGTCTGGATTCCATCTGGAGATTGATGCACAATATGGGCCCCTCTTGTAATAAGCTATGCACCTGTCAGATTCTGTGCTTATCTGGGCCCGAGGTTCTGGGCAGAGCCTCTGATGCAATGTTAGCCTGGTAAAACTCAAGACACAATGCTGGACATCCATCAAACCCCATACTGGTTCAGTCTTACTGGAGCGGTGTTAGGCAACAATTGGAACAGTACAAGGTAAAGCCTATGTGGCTGCATTATACATGGTTTGCTGCATAATTCTTGGTTCAAGTTGCTTGTTGGCTCCTAATTTTGCCAGTATTTATCCCGTCGCTGGGTTAACCTTGAATATCTTTTGAAAATTGAGCTTCTTTCTCACAGAAAGCTTTTAGTTGTGTCTACCTGTCCTTCATTTATACGTCCCTTTCTTTGATCATTTCAATTAAGTCTGTTTTCTCTTTTTCCTTAGATTTTGTTTTATGATGGGGATTTACGGAGTTCCAGCTGTTCTTTTGATGTGTGCCCCTCTGGTTTCTGCTCTGAACATGGATGTGTGTAAGCTGTTGCCGAATACAACCTAGGGTACATTTGGTTATGGGCTGGGTGATCACAGTGCTGCACGGATGACCTCTATAGGCAGCACCTGGCTTCTGGATACACCTTATTAACCATGGTAAAACTTGCAAACCCTCTTTATACGGAGTGGATTTTGGAAGCCATACAAAAGGTTAAACGTCAAAAGCAACGTCCATCAGAGGAACGAATTTGTCATGCTGTGTGCGTTTCTCATGGGCTTGATAGAAGACGTGTCCTTGAGCAACTGGAACTTGGTGTTCAGGATGGGTCAGTTCTCAAAGTTCTTAACAAAGGTGTGGCTTCCTACAAGGACCCAGAAAATCCCGGACGCCTTACAACCCCCACACTTGATCATTTTCTTAAACCAATCAAGGGGCCCCGGCCAGTAAGTGCCGACTTGAGAAGTGTGGATTGGAATAAACTCCTTCGCAGGGCGATCGAAGGACTTAAGGAGTCTAATGGATCATCGCTGAAGAACATTGAGAAATTTTTGCGTATCCAGAATGATTTGACTGGAATTGTTGTGAACCCTATCTTCCAAAGACGATTGCGTCTTGCAGCAAAAAGGGCTGTTAACAATGGAAGACTGCTAAAAGAAGGTCCACAGTATAGGATTAACTATGGAGGTCTGGGAGGAAACACTTCTGGATATTGCAGTTTTTCCACCTCCTTGCTCCCACCAGTTAGCCTTCTCCCTCATGAAAAGGACCAGGTAAGTGGACTAGTAGAACTCTTGTTTCCAGCTTTGTTATAGTGTGGTCACTAGTAACAACATGATACCTCATGTGTTCGTGTTATTTGGTTTAGACTGATAATAACCCTATTCTATTTTAAGCCCCCGTCTCACATAGCGATATCGCTAGCGAGATCGCTGCTGAGTCACTAGTTTTGTGACGCAGCAGCGATCTCCCCAGCGATATCGCTGTGTGTGACATTCAGCGACGATCAGCCCCCCTGCTGGGTATTGCTGAATGTCCTGGACATTTTTTTGATCGCTGGTCTCCCGCTGGCAGGCACGCATCGCTGCGTGTGACAGCGGGAGAACAGCGATCCGCTGGTAACCAAGGTACACAGCGGGTTTCCAGGCGCGGGGCTGTGCCTGGAAAGCCGCTGTGTACCTTGGATACCAGCGCCCTGATGCAGGGAGCTGGTAACCAAGGTACACAGCGGGTTTCCAGGCACCGTGCAGCACCTGGAAACCCGACGTGTACCTTGGTTACCAGCTCCCTGCATCAGGGCGCTGGTATCCAACGTACACTGCAGTTAACTAAGCGATGTTACCCGCAGTGTCGCTGTGCTAATCGCTGCCTGAGCTGCCTGTTTGGCAGCTCAGCAGCGATCATGTAGCGATACACCAGCGATCCTGACAAGTGCATATGTTGTCGGGATCGCTGGTGTATCGCTATGTGAGACCCATGTCTTATCTGCTTCATTGTTGTGTTAGATAAATGTGGTGTCCCATGATCATATGTGAATCTTGTGCAGCTGATACAGCATTGTTCTTATTTTAAGTGAGACACTTGTTAAATGAGTTGTCCTGCTTGTCAGCTAAATTGCACATTATAAAATAAAAACATATTCCCACTCCTCCAGAGCAGACTTCCACTCTGACGGAGTGCTAAAAGGCTGCAGTCGATCAGCGGCCACAGCAATTAAGTGTTGGCACCCTTGAAATTTGTTAAAAAAAAAAATGAAGCATTTTCTCCCAGAAAATTATTGCAAATAAACGTGTATAGCAAAACGTGTGTTGTTCCAATACACACAGAAGAGAAAAGGCAAATTAGTCATAATTTCACACAAAACCCCCAAAATGGGCTAGGTAAAATTGTTGGCACCTTTCCAAATTTGGGGGTAAACAACTTTTTCAAGCATGTGATGCACATTCAAATGCTCCTGTGGCAAGTAACGTGTGGGCAATATGAAAATCACACTTGGAACCAGGTAAAAGGGGAGGAGTTGACTCAATCTTTGCATTGTGTCTATGTATGTCACAGAAGGAGGAGAAGGGAACTATCAGAGGACTTGAGAACCAAAATTGTTGAAAAATGTCAACAATCCAAAAGTTTCAAGTCCATCTCCAGAGATCTTGATGTTCCTTTGTCCACAGTGCACAGTATAATAAATAAGTTCAGAACCCATGGCACTGTAGCTATCTATTTTTTTCCCTCTGTTTTTGTTTTGTTCCAATATACACAAAGGAAATAAACATGTGTATAACAAAACGTGTAATTGCAGTAAATATATAGGAGAAAGACTTCATTTTCTGAAAGAATTTCAAGAGTGCCAACGCTTTCGGCTATGACTGTTTATGTGTGTATATATATCTCATACACACATCTGTCATTGTAAAATGTATGCAAACACTGAATTATGAAATTTGGACTGTATTACTGCAATATAGAATCTATTCTATTATTTCTAAACACTGTTTTTCGGTAATTACTTTGTATCTCCGTTCATACTGCACCCACACACACAAATGATAACCATTTGAAAGGTAAACTTGCCCCCTTAAGCAAAAAAATAGCCAAACAAACCACACATCAACGATTTGATCACAAAATACAGTTTAAACATTCATTTTCATAAACCTGCAGTAAGGAAAAATGACCTGCAGGTGGCACCACAGTACCCCAAAACACTACCACAAAGCTGCTTATAAACATCTCAAACAAATCCAAACATTTGCCTTGGGGGCTTTCCAGTTTGCCGAACTGCTTACCCAGCCTATTTTAGCCAAATTGGAGGATTGCACGATTCACTGCAGGTGAGGCACATATGCAAACACATTTGTAAACATGCCCTGCCTATTGAATTGCACACTTGCTCCGTTCATACTCCACCCACACAAACAAATGATACACCATTTAAAAGGTCAAATGACCTGCACGTGACACAGTACCCAATGCACACTACCACAAAGCTGCTTACAGACATCACAAACAAATCCAAACATTTGCCTTGGGGACTTTCCAGCTTGCCGAACTGTTTACCCAGCCTATTTTAGCCAAATTGGAGGATTGCACACTTCACTGCAGGTGAGGCACATATGCAAACACAGTTGTAAACATGTACTGCCTATTGAATTGCACACTTGCTGCGTTCATACTCCACCCACACAAACAAATGATACACCATTTGAAAGGTCAAATTACCTGCAGATGGCAGCACACTACCCCAAAGCACACTACCACAAAGCTGCTTACAGACATCACAAACAAATCCAAACATTTGCCTTGGGGTCTTTCCAGCTTTCTCAAGTGCTTGCCCAGCCTATTTCAGGCACATTGGAGGATTGCACACTTCACCCCAGGTGAGTCACATATGCAAACACATTTGTATACATGCACTGCTTTTTCGCTGATTACTTCGACCCACACGCACAAATGGTGAATCACATATGCAAACACATTTGTATACGTACCCTGCTTTTTCGCCTCACACACACAAATAATACACCATTTGAAAGGTAAACTTGCTCCCTTCAGCAAGAAAAGAGCCAAACAAACCACACATTCACGATTTTATCACTAAAGACAGTTTAAACATTCATTTTCATAAACCTACAGAAAGACAATGACTTGCAGGTGGCACCTCAACCGGAAGACATTTTTTGGCCTCTACTTATCAAACCAATTTATTGTATTACCAAGCTACATATATAAATACCTGTCTGTGTTCATCATCTCATGAAATACATTTACATTTGACCAGCTTGCTTTTTCTGAAATTGCCTGCGCCCCTGACGACCAATGTGCAAAAATTTTGCACGGGCCAAGCTAGTATTCTTATAAAATGATGATACTTTGCACACACAAATTGATCAAGTCATGAGAGCCCATCGGCCATGATAAGGCGTACCAATCACTAAGCTCATTGGTCCTGCTGATTTTAGACAGAATAAGTAGTTTAGACAGATCTGTCATTGTCTGCAGCGGTCACATGCGCTGTAATGACCTTACCTGGGGGAAATCGTATAAATAGATGGAGACCTTAATACCTTGTTGATACTTAACGCACATAAGTTGGTTAGATTTAAGGCCCCGTCTCACATAGCGAGATCGCTAGCGAGATGGCTGCTAAACAGCGATCTCAGCAGCGATCTCGCTATGTCTGACACGTACCGGCGATCAGGACCCTGCTGTGAATCGCTGGTCGTGTCAGAAATGCCAGGACTTTTTTTTTTGATTGCTGGTCTCCCGCTGGCCAGCACACATCGCTGCGTGTGACAGGCAGGAGACAAGCTATCAGCTGGTGACCAAGGTACACATCGAGTTTCCAGGCGCGGGGCTGTGGCTTGAAACCCGATGTGTGCGTTGGATACCAGCGCACTGCTGCAGGGGAGCTGGTAACCAAGGTACACATCGGGTTTCCAGGTGCTGCGCAGTGTCTGGAAACCCGAAGTGTACCTTGGTTACCAGCTCCCTGCATCAGTGGGCTGGTATCCAACGTACACTGCGGGTAACTAGGCGACGTTACCCGCAGTGTCGCTGTCCTGATTGCTGCCTGTTTGGCAGCTCAGCAGCGATCATGTAGCGACACACCAGCGATCCTGATCGTTGTCGGGATCGCTGGTGTGTCGCTATGTGAGACGGGGCCCTTAGTGCCCTCTTGTCTCAGAGATCAGATACTGGAGCGGATGTGCTGCAGGCCTATTATTACACTTGAACAAAACTGTAGGTTAACGCTTTTGTTGTGTTCTCCCATTAGTGCCGATCTCATGTTGGTACTGTTTGATTTTTTTTTTTTATTAATGAAATGGAGACGGCTCTGGTGCACTTGGTGGAATTGAAAGACCATAAAAGTTTCTGTGCTGGGGTTGATAGTGGCTCTCCAGGTTTGTAATTTTGCTCGTAATACTGGCATTCTGTATCCCCTTAATCTGTTAGGTGTTTTTTTTTTTTTTTTGAAGGCTAAATGGTGGTTCAGAATGTGAGATTTGTCTGCATGATTTGGACTTCTGATTTTTAGAAAGTCCCCGTTAAAAGGTCCTTCAATTTGTATTTTCTTTTCTTGGTGTCTAGAGGCCAAGTATGTCATTTTTCTTGTCCTCGGGTACACCATGAAGAGATGAAGCTTTTAAGACTTGATTCAGCCAATGGAAAAAAAATGGACACCCAAGTAAGAAAAAAATCAAAATGAGCTGAACTCCATTTATCATGCTTGTATTTCGCCACCTATTCCACAGCGCTGTACTGACATTTATCACTGTCCCCATTGGAGCTCACAATTTAAATTCCCTATCAGTATGTCTTTGAAGTGTGGGAGGAAACCCATGCAAACACAGGGAAAATTTACCAACTCCTTGCAGAGTCTCTCCTTGGTGAGATTTGAACACAAGACTCAAGTGCTAACCACCGAGTGGCCCATTGCTAGCAGTCATTTGCATTCAGATTTTTTTTTTTTTACTATCGCAGTAGGTTCCACAGGCATTATTTGTGCTGTGTGATCAAAGTCACCAAGTATCCCTAACTTTACTTTTTTAAAAAAAAAAATTATGTTTATAAATGTGTGCACAAATGGTGTTTTTGATGTGACTATTGTGGTTGATGTTGCAGTAGTGGATGATTTCATACGTATAGTAACTACAAACTTTTTTTTTTTCCTTCTGTTTTTCATATGTAGCAGGTACTTGAGTTGCCTTTAGTGTAGTGGCGGACCAGTTCCTGAAACCCCATCGATCGCCAACTGTGCCCCCAAGAAGTGTACTACTGTGCTATTAAAAGCATACTGCCCCTTTCTGAGGGTGCACACTGCCTGGAGGAGGGATTCAGTAGAAAGCATTGGCTGCACAATTCTTGGGGTCTTATGTGCAATCCATAAAGGTCTCAGGCCTGGTCCCGCGCATGCGCAATAGCAGCTGTTGGCGATCTCCGAGAGCTGCTACTGTGCAGGCGTGGGCGACGCCATCTTGGAGGAGGACATTTTTTTTTCTTCTCCGGCAAGATGGCGCCGCTGGTGCCTGCGCAATAGCAGCTATCAGACCTCTATACAAATCGATAGCTGCTACTGCGCAGGCGCGGCGGACGGCATTTTCAAATTGATTTTTTTTCCTCACACAAGTGAATCTGCAAAAGGGAATAAGTACACAGTAACCATGCGATTATGCTGCAGAAGCTTTCTTTTTTATTCAGTTTGTGATGGTATTCATTATGGGAACTAGGGGGCAGGTCAGTGAGAGATCAGTGACCTGTCAGCAGTCTGCATGATGAATATATAATCTGAGCACCACATACATGAACCCCGCCTTACGACACGAGCATATCCCCAAGACAAAACTGAAAAGAAAGATTAAGAAACAGCCACAAGACAGATTTCATCAACCAAGGTATCATTTTATTCCGTTATAACGGCGCCGACCCGACACTGTAGGCTACTGTGCACAATCCTGCTGACAGGTTCCCTTTAAGTTTTAGCTCAAGAACCATAAAGCATTTAATTTCTTGGAATAGTGTAGACAAGTCATGTCGGCTTTTCTGTGTTTGACTTCAGATTGTTTAGCTGACCTCTGGTGCGTCAAAGTGATCCCAGCTGCAACACAAGTCACATGGCTAACAATTGCTCTATGCCGCTGCTACATTACAGGGTAACATAGGTGAATGGGGGCAAATTGCAACTTGCAAAGAACTACGACAAGCCGTTATATTTTTTTGCGATTTACTTATTGCAGTATCTTTTGGACGTTTTGAAGTCAAATCCACCATATGCGATTCTCAGGCCAATCTGGTCCTTGGTCATAACTCAGGTGGCCAGAATACCTAAATTTTAAACAGCAGTCAGCTAATTGGAAAACTATCATAATTACCTACCACATGTGTAGTATAAAGGAGAATAAACACAGGATAAATTAAGCCTAAATTTACCCATAGAAGATCAAAATGACTGGCACGGCGGGGTCTTCTGCAGGCCCCCAGCTGTCATGAAAACCCATCAGCACCACACGATCTTGTGACGGGCGGCCGTAACGACCTGCGTATGTTAAATGTCGCTGTCAGAGATTGACAACAGGATTTAACTGATTAACATCTGAGGGTGGAGCACCAATTTAAGAGGTATCACTTACAGGGAAAGATGTGAGCCCGCATCAAAGTCAGGGACACGACATATGACGTGTATGTAAGTCATATGGAGTGAAGGGGTTAATCCTTGTATCATGTTGAGACCAGCCGGATGACAAGTTTTAGCATAAACTTTCAGAAAGTCTCTACCTAGGAGTTTATGCGTAGATCCTAACCTCCTATAGATGGCTCTAACCCCTTCCCAAAATATGACGTTACTGTACATCATGATTAGGAAGAGGTTCCTGCAAATTGACCTACACATAGTTCTACTATTCGTTTTTTTTTTTCATAAACTAGTTTATTAATTGAGAACAGCATATAGCACCACTATTTCTAAATACAACCAAACAGGAGGTTTTCTTTATAGTGGTACAGACTATAGTGATATTGTGAAAAGTTGTCAAAAATATCAAGATAATGTTAATTTCAAATCACATATCAGAATACCTCCTTTTTTAAGAAAAGTATGACATATTAACAAATTGTTCATTAACTTCTTGCAATCAAGTAGGGCTTTGTCAAGCCTGACAAAGGAAAGAAAATAACTTTTTAGTAGAAAATTATAACAAAATAGAAAAGTCAAGAAGAAATCCTAAGGGGAGAGGAAGAGATGAGCATCCACACAGATTCAGGTATGTACAAGTATAATATATGGTGTCTTCATCACGACAGAAGTATTGATGAGTACTCCAGGGAATCTCTGAATAAAATCCATCCTTTCCAAGTACGGAAAAAGTTGTCTGAGCTAATTTTATTATGAGCAGAGAGTCTTTCTATTCTACGCTAAAAATACATTTCAAGAGACCATTCTTGGATAGATGGAGTGATTCTAGGATGCCAGTGTCTGGGAATGACTGTTCTAGTGGCGGATAAACAGAGTCTCAGCAATCCTCTTTTGATAGATTTAAAAGACCCTGGTATCATACAAAGAAGTTCGATCTGGGGAGTTCTATATGATTCCCCTGTGATGTGTGAACATCAAAGACTTTGCTCCAGAGGCCACTTGAGGGCATTCCTTCAGCATTTTCACATCTCCAGTATTTATTGGAGACAGAGGGAAATATCTTATGAAGATCTGCTGGGCAACGGTACCATCTAGTTATGATTTTGTAATTTTTTTTCTTGAGCTTTGCAAGCCAATGGAAGTCTCTGTGTGCAAAAGAAAGTTTTGCTATTTTTTGAAAAACCGGATCCGGCGAAATCTACCGCTGGATCCGTTTTTTTCTCATTGACTTGTATTAGTGCCGGATCGCGCCGCGTGGCCTCCCGTTTCTTCCAGTTTTTTTCCGGTGCCTGAAAAAAATGTCTCCAGTAACTTTTTTTGTCTGCGGCAATAAACCAGACAGTGCTGGATGCGGCTCTTCCGGCTTTTTGCTACAATGGAAGTGTATGGGCGCCGGAATGCGCCAATTCGGAAAAGATGGAACCGGTCACCGGATCCGCTTTTCAAGTCTGAGCATGCTCAGATCTAATTGGCCAGCCCCCAGGAACTGGATCCGTCGTAAAACGGATAAGAAAACTGAAGAAACAGATGGAAAACTGATGAAACAGATCCGGTTTTTAGCCGGATCCGTCTAGCAGATCCGGCTAAAAACCGGATCCGTTTCATCAGTTTTTACACAATTTTTACACAATTTGCGGCTGATACGGTGCTCCGCCGGAACTTGCCTGACAGAAAAAAACTGTGTGAAAGTAGCCTTAGTTGCTTAAAAAAAGGAACAGGGTAGTGCAGTTGGAACCGCTTGAAATACGTAAAGCAGTTTCAGAAGAATGTCCATCTTTAGTACGTTAATTCTACCGAACCAAGATAAGTGTTTTGTCATAAGCCTTGAGCCTAGTTTTGACACGACTGAGCAAAGGCTCATGATTCAGATGTAAGAGCTGGGATAAGTCTGAGGCAATTGGACCCCAAGATACTTCATAGAACCATTACACCAACGGAAAGGAAAGGATTAACAATTGTGCCTCCTACTGTGGGATATTGATGTTCAAAATCTCTGACTTAGATTTACCTTAAAATTACTCAGCTGACTGTCTCAAATTCTTCCAAAATAGAGGCCAGTGATGTTTTAGGATTAGTGTTGTACAATAGGTGGTCATCTGCGTATAGCGCCAGTTTGAGATTCGTGCCCGACTGGGATTCCTTGAATATTGTAGTCTTTCCTGAGGGCCATTGCCAGATGTTCTATCACAATAACGTACAATAATGGGGAGAATGGACACCCCTGTCTTGTTCCATTCGACACTCCTAAAGATTCTGAGTAGAAATGAGTCAATCTGTGTAGAATGGCGTTTTATTATTTGACTTTGCACCTTTTGTTCTGCAGCAGCTGTGGCAGTGGAAGATTCCAACTGGGTCATTCTATCGGCAACTTGTGAGACTGACACATTCAGGCCTTGTATCTCAGACTTATATAGATTTTCAAGCGGGTAATATAACTTTCCATATCTGGGAGTCTCTAACCTTTCCTAATATTACCAGGCACCCCAGTTAGCCCAGTTAACTCTATACCATGCTTATTCAGAACCCCCCATGATTACTTTCCTTAAAAGCCACTGAGTGTCACTCAATGACCCTTGACACTTTATTATGGATCCTCCCAGCACAACGCAAACAAATTACAAATCCAATTCCATCACATTCACTCAAAATATGAGATTCCCTAAAATATTCCTCAAACTTAATTTCCCCCTTGTTGCCTCTCGCCTCTCGCCTCTCTATGGGGCTATTCACAGTTCCCCCTGGGAAATGAGTCTCTGGAGTTTTCGTCTTTGGGTCGCCGCAGGGATTACGAGAGTCCACCACCTATTTAACGTTGATGGTAATATTCCATTCCCAGCCTTCCAAGAAAAGTATAAACTTCCTCCTAGAGAAATATTCTGCTATTTACAATTGAAGAACTGTTATTATCACAATTCTGAGAAAACTCCACCCCTCCTTACACGTTCACTCGTTTTGAACAAAGGTGTCGCCAGAATCAACACGCCCCAGGTACCATCTCACTCCTGTACTCACATATCAACTACACCTCACACAGGTGTAATTTATCTTATACCACTCACTGGGATTCTGATATCTGCTCTGCCCTTACTGACCCAGAATGGTCTCGGATTTGGTCCTCTTCAACTGACAGAATTCTAAATACCTTCATACTAGAGACAAACTATAAGGTGTTAACTAGATGGTACTTAACCCCGGCTGAAGTTGTACTCTCCCAAGGGTTTTAGATTTTTTTTAGATATTGGTGGTTGTGCCCATGCTCTGCAGATTTTGGACTAGGGTATATCATCTTACTCTGTCACAAGCACTACCCTTAAAAAAAAAAAAAATCCTTGAGAAGCCTTACTTAAAAACATATCCCTACCATCCCTAAACACACCCAAATTCTCATCTCATTTATATCCCTAGTGCCCAAGCAAATTATAGCATTGGCTGGAAAAAAGTCTAGATTTGTCAGAAGTCAAGAGACGCCTTTTTTGATATATGATCAATAAAAAATTGTCTGCCGTACTCGGGCAAAGTCCGTAAATTTGGAAAAAAAATTGTAGTAGTCAGTGAGGCTGCGCGATGTCCCTGGCTGACCAGAAGTGAACTCGATAGCGTGGGAGAAAATTAAGAAACTTTCCCACGTTAATCAGTTCATCTCCGGTCAGCCAGGGAGCCTGCGCAGACATGAATTCATTTATTCTGCAGTGGTTTACATCTGGGCTGGTAGCATTAGCACTGGTCCTTGCTGTAAACTAGTTAACACATTGTGATGGATTGCAGAGGGGGACCTGACTGAACGGCAGAAGGTATGGATATTGTTGCTTTTTTATTTTATTTTTTACAGGAGAGCAAGGGATTCAGCTGGATTAGCAGAGTAATAAATTTAGTCAAAAACTATGTGTAATTAAAGAATTTTTAATTAATGTGTGTGGGTTTCTTTTAACCCTTTACTACTACAATAGGATTAACCCCTCTCTGACATTAGACGTACTATCCCGTCCATAAAACCCGTGACAATCTGACCATGGACGGGATAGTACGTCATAGGCGATTAGCTGCGCTCCCGGGGGGGAGCGCAGCTAATCGCCGCCAGGTGTCAGCTGATTATCACAGCTGACACCCGTGACTGTGTGTCAGGAGCGGTCACGGACCGCTCCCGGCACATTAACCCCTTGCACACCGCGATCAAACATGATCGCGGTGTACTGGGGACACAGGGAAGCATCGCGCAGGGAGGGGGCTCCCTGCGCGCCCCCCTGAGACCCTCAGACCAGCGCGATGTGATCGCGCTGTTCTGAGGGCTTCCTCCCTCCCAGGACCCGGATCCAAGATGGCGCCGGGGTCCTGGAGGGAGGCGGCTTCCTCAGTGCCTGCTGATAGCAGGCACTGAGAAGCCTGCTGCACTGCCTGAGCGATCTGATAAAATACAGTGATGTCCCACCCCGGGACAAAGTAAAAAAGTTAAAAAAAATAAAAATAAACATGTTTTAAAAAAAATCCAAAATAAAAAAAAAAAAAAAATTCCCCAATAAATTCATTTCTTCCTGTAAATTAAAAAAACAAAACAATAAAAGTACACATATTTGGTATCGCCGCGTCCGTAACGAGCCCCCCTATAAAACTGTCCCACTAGCTAACCCCTTTAGTGAACCCCTTAAAAAAAAAACAAAAGCAAAAAATCAATGCTTTATCATCATACCGCCAAACAAAAAGTGGAATAACGCGATCAAAAAGACCGATATAAATAAACATGGTACCGCTGAAAACGTCATCTTGTCCCGCAAAAAACGAGCCGTCATACAGCATCATCAGCGAAAAAATAAAAAAGTTATAGCTCTCAGAATAAAGCGATGCAAAAATAATTATTTTTTTATATAAAATTGTTTTTATTCTATAAAAGCACCAAAACATAAAAAAATTATATAAATGAGGTATCGCCGTAATCGTACTGACTCGAAGAATAAAACTGCTTTATCAATTTTACCACACGCGGAACAATAAAAACGCCTCCCCCAAAAGAAATTCATGAATT
>JARQOD010000003.1:280095352-280192341 GCA_033576555.1 Oophaga sylvatica | reverse complement strand
ACAGGCAGGTATATACGACCTGATATGGTGGAGCCTCCAGGTAGGCTGCAGTCGGATGGAAGATGATCGCTCCCAGGTGAGCAGGCAAGAGCCGGGGATCTCTGCAGATGATGTCTGAACTTCCGGATGGAGCTGCAGTCGGATGGCAGATGATCGCTCCTAGGTGAGCAGGCAAGAGCCGGGGATCTCTGCAGATGACGTCCGAACCTCTGGATGGAACTGCAGACGGATGGCAGACAGGCAAGCCGACAGGTAACAGGCAGGTAACTGGAATCAGGAGCTGAAGGCTGAAACAGAGTTAGACTGCACAGGAACAACATTGCTCGGGCACCTACATTAAGGAGGAAGCCCTTAATATAGGGTGGAGTCCTCCAGCATTGGCTGGAGACTGATTTGGAAAATGCGCGCGGCTCCTTTAAGAGCGGGGGAGGGTGCGGCGCGCGCGCCTAAGGCCAGTAGCAGGGAAGGAGCGCGCGGGACCAGCAGGGCGGAAGGAGGACGTCATAGGCGCAGAGGGGCTGGGAGCACTGAGGACGCTGAGCGCAGGTAAGGAGAGCGACGTCCCTGTCTGGCAGCAGGCAGGGACGCGGGCGCTACAGTACCCCCCCCCTCTAGGCCCCCCCTTCTTTAGGCCAGAAAGAAATTTAGCTAGGATAAGAGGGGCATGGATGTTCTCCCGAGGCTCCCAGGTTCTCTCCTCAGGACCAAACCCCTTCCAATCCACCAAAAAATAAGTCTTTCTTCCTACCCTTTTTGTGGCCAGAATGTTCTCTACCTCAAATTCATCATCAGCAGACACTGGAGCAGGAGGTGTACCTGTAGACTTAAAAAAAGAGTTAAGAACCACAGGTTTGAGGAGAGATACATGAAAAGAATTAGGAATTCTCAAATTGGCCGGGAGTTTCAATTTATAGGACACCGGATTGATCTGACTGATGATCTCAAAAGGACCGATGAACCGAGGACCTAACTTGTAGGACGGAATTTTGAGTCGAACATATTTGGACGAAAGCCAGACTTTGTCCCCAGGACGGAATTGAGGAGGATCCAGACGTTTTTTGTCAGCATGTCTTTTCATGCGCTCGGATGACTGAATGAGTGCGGACCGGGTACTCTCCCAGATGGAGGAGAATTCTCTAACCAGAGATTCCGCAGCTGGATTGTCCACAGAGATGGAAACAGGGACAGGGATCCGAGGGTGCTGACCGAAGACTACAAAAAACGGAGACTTGGTGGAAGATTCGCTCTCATGATTATTGTAGGAGAATTCGGCCCAAGGCAGGAGCTCCACCCAGTCAGAATGGTGGGCATTAACGAAGTGTCGAAGATAACTGGTCAAATTCTGATTTATTCGTTCAACTTGTCCATTGGACTGTGGGTGGTAAGCGGAGGAAAAATCCAGGGTGACGTCTAGCAACTTACAAGTGGCTCTCCAGAAACGTGAGGTGAACTGAACCCCACGATCCGACACAATGTGACGAGGCAGACCATGAAGACGGAAGATGTGGAGGATAAAGTCTTTAGCCAACTCGGGTGCAGACGGAAGACCTGGCAGAGGAATGAAGTGAGCCATCTTGGAAAAGCGGTCAGCGACCACCCAAATGACCGTACAACCGGCAGAGACGGGCAGATCTGTTATGAAGTCCATGGCTATATGCTGCCAGGGAGCAGCGGGTACAGGAAGCGGAAGAAGACGGCCGGCAGGCAGGTGTCTCGGAACTTTGTTGCGGGCACAGGAAACACAGGCAGAAACAAAGTCTATTACGTCTTTGTGCAGGGTAGGCCACCAATAATGCCGAGTAATGAGTTGGAGGGTCTTTTTTTGACCAGCGTGGCCAGCGAGTTTAGACGAGTGACCCCAATGTAGGATTCTCTTCCGATCGGTTTCTGATACGAACGTCTTACCAGGAGGGAGACGATTTAGACTCACGGGAGCCACCTGCATCACTCTGGCGGGATCGATGATATGTTTAGGCTCATCTTCGAGATCCGACACCAGGAAAGACCGAGACAAGGCATCCGCCTTGACGTTTTTGTCAGCTGGGCGAAAATGCAAAAGAAAATCGAAGCGGGCAAAAAACAAGGACCACCGGGCTTGGCGAGGATTAAGTCTCTGTGCCTGCTGGAGGTATGCCAGATTTTTGTGATCCTGTAGATGATTACCGGATGAAGAGCCCCTTCGAGTAGGTAACGCCACTCCTCCAATGCCAACTTAATGGCCAATAACTCTCGATCTCCTATGGAGTAGTTGCGCTCGGAGGAGGAGAAGAGTTTGGAGAAGAAACCGCAGGACACCATCCTCCCGGATGGCGATTTTTGGGTAAGAACCGCTCCGGCTCCAGCAGAGGAAGCGTCCACCTCCAGGAAGAACTGTTTGTTGCCATCCGGGCGATGCAGCACTGGAGCGGAAGAGAAGGCCTGTTTCAGAGAAAGGAAGGCCTCCTCTGCTTCGGTCGTCCACTGTTTGGGGTTAGCATCCTTGCGAGTGAGCGCTGAGATTGGAGCAGTCCTGGAAGAGAAGTGCGGTATGAAGAGACGGTAATAGTTGGCGAATCCCAGGAACCGCTGAATGGCCTTCAACCCCTCCGGTCGGGGCCACTTCTCGATGGCAGACAATTTCTCCGGATCCATTCGTAGGCCTGTCTGAGAAATGATGTAGCCCAGAAACGGAAGCGATGTCTGCTCAAAGAGGCACTTCTCATATTTGGCGAAGAGGTGATTCTGCCTGAGCCTGAGCAGAACCTGACGAACATCCCTCCGGTGAGACTGAAGATCCGGAGAGAAGACCAAGATGTCGTCAAGGTACACCACAACGCAGGAATAGAGGAGGTCCCGGAAGATGTCGTTGACCAACTCCTGAAAGACTGCTGGAGCATTACAGAGACCAAAGGGCATCACCAAGTACTCGTAGTGGCCGTCCCGGGTGTTGAATGCCGTCTTCCATTCATCTCCTCGACGGATACGAACCAGGTTGTATGCTCCACGAAGATCTAGTTTGGTGAAGACTCTAGCCCCTCTAAGACGATCAAACAGTTCTGGAATGAGCGGAAGAGGGTACTTATTATTCACCGTGATCGAATTTAGGCCTCTGTAGTCAATACAGGGACGGAGAGATCCGTCTTTCTTTTTAACGAAGAAGAAACCTGCTCCCGCTGGGGAGGTAGATTTCCGGATAAATCCCTTTGCTAAGTTCTCCTCGATATATTCGGACATCGACCTGGTCTCAGCAGCAGACAACGGGTAAATACGCCCACGGGGAGGCGTAGTACCGGGTAACAGGTCAATCGGGCAATCATATGGTCTATGCGGGGGTAATGTCTCTGCTTCCTTTTTATTGAAGACATCAGCAAATGACCAATATGGAATCGGGAGTCCAGGTAGATTAGCAGGTGTAGGAGAAGAATAGACAGGATGAACAGGCACCAGACACGTTTTATGACAGTCCTGTCCCCAGCGAAGAACCTCTCCATTCTGCCAGTCGAGCACAGGTGCATGTTTTTGGACCAAGGCAGACCTAGTAAGAAAGCATGAGAGGGTCCAGGCAGAACATGAAATGAGATGCTCTCAGAATGCAACATTCCCACCTGCAGGGTTATGACTTCGGTGATAAGTCGGATGGGACGAGGTAGGAGACCCCCATCCACAGCAGCAACAGATACAGGTTCAACAAGAGGTTTGGTGGGAATGTGATACTTCTCTACTAGAGCCTGTGACACGAGATTCCCAGCTGCTCCAGAATCAAGTTGGGCCATTTCGAAGTGGCGGTTCTTACCGATCAGAATTGAAACCGACAGCAGCAGGGATGAAGAGGATTTATTTTTGTCTAGATTGACCTCTCCGAGCGAACCTAGACACAGGCGTTTTCCCGACTTCTCCGGACAGGTTTGGATCCAGTGCTCCTTACTGCCGCAGTAGAAGCAACTTTTCTCGGCACGGCGTGAGTCCTGACGGGCTTTGACCATCTTGGTCTGGTCGACCTGTATAGGCTCAGCAGTGTGCACCTGAGGAGAAACGGAAGAGGTTATAGATCTCTGACACGAGGGTGCAAGATGGGAAAATTCTTTTTTACGGGTGATCTCTTTGGCTCGTTCCTGGAACCGAAGATCAATTCGATTGGCAAGATTTATTAAATCATCTAGAGAGGTTGGAACGTCCCGACCGGCAAGTTCGTCTTTAATACGGCCGGACAGACCCTCCCAGAAGACCGAAATTAGAGCTTCATTGTCCCAGGCTAGTTCTGAGGCTAAAGTCCGGAACCGTATGGCATATTGACCAACGGTGAGACTCTCCTGACGGAGACACAGCAGAGATGATGCAGAGGAAGTCTTCCGTCCAGGTTCGTCGAATACCTTCCGGAAGGCCGAGAGAAAAGCAGGCAGGTCAGATACCAGAGGATCCTCTCTCTCCCAGAGAGGATTAAGCCAGGCCAGGGCTTCTCCGGTGAGATGGGACATGATGAAGGCAATTTTGGCCCGGTCAGAGTTAAACTGGTGTGCCAGGAGTTCAAAATGCAGGGTGCACAGATTAATGAAACCCCGAGCCAGAGCAGGATCGCCTCCAAACCTAGGAGGAGCTGACAGTCGGGGTCCGGGAATGGAAACCACGGAATTGGGAATCAGCGGGACTGACGGATTATGAGTCATGGCTCCAGCGATGGTTGCAAGTGATGATTTCAGAGTGTCCAGACGGGATTTGACGTTCCGCAGGTGACCCAGGATGGTCTCCTGTTGAGACCTCTGGCGAGACAGCTCATGACACAGTTCCGGGAGTGAAGGGGTTTGGGTGCCACCGGGTTCCATGGCCCGAGCAAACTGTAACGGGTCTGGTGGGTGGAACTACTGACGAGACAGGTCAGGTTGGTGGAACCACATAGCTTTATTATACAAGAGATTTTACTTGTAAGAGAGCGGGTGGCACCTGGGAAAAGGGCAGGGATTCACGGCAGAGGATATAGGTAGTTTCTGGACAGGCAGGTTTGTCACAGCAAGTGACCAAGGAAGTCTCTGGGCAGGCAGGTTGTAACGGTAAGTAACCGAGGCAGTCTCTGGACAGGCAGGTTGTCACGGCAAGTGACCAAGGCAGTCTCTGGGACAGGCAGGTTGTCACGGCAAGTGACCAGGCAGTCTCTAGACAGGCAGGTATATACGACCTGATATGGTGGAGCCTCCAGGTAGGCTGCAGTCGGATGGAAGATGATCGCTCCCAGGTGAGCAGGCAAGAGCCGGGGATCTCTGCAGATGATGTCCGAACTTCCGGATGGAGCTGCAGTCGGATGGCAGTTGATCGCTCCTAGGTGAGCAGGCAAGAGCCGGGGATCTCTGCAGATGACGTCCGAACCTCTGGATGGAACTGCAGACGGATGGCAGACAGGCAAGCCGACAGGTAACAGGCAGGTAACTGGAATCAGGAGCTGAAGGCTGAAACAGAGTTAGACTGCACAGGAACAACATTGCTCGGGCACCTACATTAAGGAGGAAGCCCTTAATATAGGGTGGAGTCATCCAGCATTGGCTGGAGACTGATTTGGAAAATGCGCGCGGCTCCTTTAAGAGCGGGGGAGGGTGCGGGCGCGCGCCCTAAGGCCAGTAGCAGGGAAGGAGCGCGCGGGACCAGCAGGGCGGAAGGAGGACGTCATAGGCGCAGAGGGGGCTGGGAGCACTGAGGACGCTGAGCGCAGGTAAGGAGAGCGACGTCCCTGTCTGGCAGCAGGCAGGGACGCGGGCGCTACATATTGCATCATAGTGCCTGTGTGCATCATAGTGCCTCTATGCGTCATATTACATCATGGTGCCTTTGGGCATCATAGTACTTCATAGTGCCTCTATGCATTATATTACATCATAGTTCTACATAGTACTTCTATGCATCATATTACATCATATTGCACCAGGGTGCATCTTGGTGTTTCATAGTGCCTTTGTGCAGCAGATTGCATCATGGTGCTTTATAGTGCCTCTATGCATCAGGTTGCATAAGGGTGCATCATACTGCATGGGTGTCTTTGCGCATTATGTTGCATCATACTACATGAGTGTCTTTCTGCATTATATTGCATCATATTACATCATAGTGTCTTTGTGCATCAAGGTGCATCATAATGTCTATATGCCTCAGTGTCTTTCTGCATTATATTGCATCATATTTCATCATAGTGTCTTTGTGCATCATATTGCATCATAGTGTCTTTCTACATTATATTGCATCATATTACATCATAGTGTCTTTCTGCATCATATTACATCATAGTGTCTTTGTGGATCAAGGTGCATCATAATGTCTATATGCCTCAGTGTCTTTCTGCATTATATTGCATCATATTTCATCATAGTGTCTTTGTGCATCATATTGCATCATAGT
The DNA here is from genome assembly GCA_033576555.1 of Oophaga sylvatica. Lineage (NCBI taxonomy): Eukaryota > Metazoa > Chordata > Amphibia > Anura > Dendrobatidae > Oophaga > Oophaga sylvatica. Next base: position 280,185,984 of record JARQOD010000003.1, on the reverse strand, counting down.
GTCTTTCTGCATTATATTGCATCATATTACATCATAGTGTCTTTGTGCATCAAGGTGCATCATAGTGTCTATATGCCTCATAGTGTCTTTCTGCATTACATTGCATTATATTTCATCATAGTGTCTTTCTGCATCATATTGCATCATAGTGTCTTTCTACATTATATTGCATCATATTACATCATAGTGTCTTTCTGCATCATATTGCATCATAGTGTCTTTGTGAATTATACTGCATCAGAGTGTCTTGGTGCATTTTATTGCATCATACTGCATCATAGTCTTTGTGCATTATATGCATCATATTGTGGGTCCGCAAGGACTGGGTTCTCTCCCTTCTGTATCACTCTGTCATTGGAAGTTTGTTTGCTGTAGACTATATCTATAACTTTGTGTGTGGCCCCTTCTCATGTACAGCACCATGGAATTAATGCCGCTATAATAATATTGCATCATAGTGCTTCTGTGCATATTGCATCATAATGCTTCAGTGCCTCGAGATGTGTCATTCGTGTGTCATAGTACCTCAGTGCTTCATAGTACATCGGAATTGTGGTTTTGTGCCTCTGGCTTAGACCTTCTGACTTGTGCCTTATTGCGTCGCCGACATTGTATGGTCGGCCCACCACTTCACATTTGTCTCGGGCCAACTCCGGTTATAGAATCCTCATATTTTAGGACCCAGGTCCAGCTTCGGTTGCTTCATTCCTTGCAACTGGGCTTAGCCAGACGAACAGCTATGCCTGAATTGGCCTAGTAACTTAGCATTTCTTCAGGATTGGAACAGAACTCTCAAGTGAGTTACTGCCTTGAGGACTAAAGGCAAATCTCTTCCATAGTTGGCTTTAAAGGGAGACAGACGTCTTTGGGGCTCATCCTGTAAGTGGACATACTACTGTGCTGAAAGCAGGAAATCTCATGAGGTGAAAAAGAATCCTTCCCGACTCCACATATGGCAGTCGGACTAGTTTCCTTGATCAACACCCGGTAAACAGATTCTTGGCCCCTAAATCCGTTGTATTACGTTTACCGGGGACGGCATTTCTTCCTTTGTACTTTATGGCAAATCGGTGGCACTGTCATGTGGCAGAAGATCCCATACCCACTGCTCGTACAGCAGTCAGGGCTCCTAATGTAAAAGAATCTGTATCCAGGATGCTTACAGTTGAGGCCCCATAGTCCTTCTGACTCACAGTAAAAAATCTCCCTCTCGAGGGGAAGGATCCTACTTCCCTCTAGTTTTAGAATATGGTTCCTCCCACCAGGGCAGTCGGGTGTATAAACATCTCTAAGAAAATTGCCTTTTACGATATAATATATAAATAAGTTGGCACATACTGTATATATAATGTCGTAGCTAATAACTCATATAGAGACAGTCAAATATCCTGTGTCAAAGGATTTTTACCAACATCCTTCTCTCCCCCCCCCCCCCCACCGCTTACTGTCATCGATTCCAGAGTCCAGACTTCCCGTGTCTAACATCAGTAAAGCAAGAGTGGTGATCCATATCTTCCTTTCAACACTTCTACCGAGAAGCCCATTGTTGGTAGTAGCAGGAGATATTACCTGCCAGATGGAGTATTTCCTTAGTTCCAATAATATCCAATCCCTTACTGGGGGGTTCTGACCCCTAAGGATTCGGAGTAGACATGATCTCCAGAATGAGTAGGGTACATACATCCCAATGCTCTGCCATTTTCCATGTGCTAACTGTTATTTGGCTTGATCTTTCAGCAGTCCAGGGTCTCTGTCCTGCAGGTCTCCTCGTAGTATGGTAAGCCGGTCTCTAACCAAGGTTTAATCTGAGCCCAGGAGGACCGATGAAGGAACAGTCCCGTGTTAAGCACATCCAGCCGATTACTGGTCTGTACAGTCCTCATTGTGTGGTGACTGTAACTATCACAATATTTTTGCTGGGCAATAAGATTTTTAAGGCTATTCTGTGGCTGCGGTGTCTATATCTATCACAATAACTGTAATTCTCTGCGGTTCTTTAGTGGTATTGAGGTACAACGGCTGTGTTTCACTCTCCGCCTCTGCGGCATATCTTGTTTACCACATTCATACTGGAATTGGCCATTAAAGACATATATCGGACACTCACTACTGTGATTATCTTTACGAATTTCTTTAGATATCTATATTTCTTTTTGATCTTTCAGATCATTTCTATATCTAACCTGGTTCTTGCCTGGGACTTTGGTCCTTGAGCTTCTGTACCCACCCTGGGATATTTCTTTGGTATTCTCCATGGTGCTGTCCTGAGGGACGTAATGGGAAAAGGAAATTAGACCTACCGGTAATTCTATTTCCAGGTAGTCCCTCAGGACAGCACCCTTAATTCCCTCCCTTATGTTTCTGTTTAGGATTGCAAGGGGTCAATCTTCGGCGGATGGTCCGTCGAGTTGCCAAGGCTAGAGATAAAGAAGAAGTTGTTCAATGGTTTCTTACATACGCGTTTGTAAGGGCGCGTTTAGACCATTTCCTGCCATCCTTCGGTGGTACTTTGAAAAAACACTGGAGGGTGGAGGTGGGAGGGGCCTTTTAACCTCTCTGTGATCCTGTCCCGCTATAGGTCAAGGGAGGACGTCCTCCATGGTGCTGTCCTGAGGGACTACCTGGAAATAGAATTACCGATAGGTCTAATTTCCTTTTTTAGGTTTTGGCGCTTTTATACAATAAAAACAATTTTATATAAAAAATAATTATTTTTGCATCTCTTTATTCTGCGAGCTATAACTTTTTTATTTTTTCGCTGATGATGCTGTGTGGCGGCTCATTTTTTGCGGGACAAGATGACGTTTTCAGTGGTACCATGTTTATTTATATCCGTCTTTTTTATCGCGTGTTATTCCACTTTTTGTTCGGCGTATGATGATAAAGCATTGATTTTTTTTTTTAAGGGGTTCACTAAAGTGGTTAACTAGTGGGACAGTTTTATAGGGGGGGTTGTTACGGACGCGGCGATACCAAATATGTGTACTTTTATTGTTTTGTTTTTTTTTATTCACAGGAAGAAATGAATTTATTGGGGAATATTTTTTTTCCTTTATTTTGAAAAAAATTTTTTACACTGTATTTTATCAGATCGCTGGTCTCACAGTGTGCACAGCACTCTGTCACACCAGCGATCAATCTGACACTGCTGCAGGCTTCTCAGTGCCTGCTCTCAGCAGGCACTGAGGAAGCCGCCTCCCTGCAGGACCCGTCGGCCATCTAGGATCCGGGGTCCTGCAGGGAAGAGGCCTTCAGAACAGCGCGGTCACATCGCGCTGTTCTGAGGGCCTCAGGGGAGCACGCAGGGAGCCCCCTCCCTGCGCGATGCTCCCCTGTGCCCCTGGTACACCGCGATCATGTCTGATCGCGGTGTGCCAGGGGTTAATGTGCCGGGTGTCAGCTGTGATAATCAGCTGATCGCCTTGGACGTACTATCCCGTCCATGGGCAGATTGGCACGGGTTTTATGGACGGGATAGTACGTCCGATGGCAGAGAGGGGTTAAAGAGCTTTTTTTTTTTTTATAACTTTTTACTGTATTTAATAGTCCCCCTAAAGGATACAAAGGGAATCTGTCAATAAACTAAGCCATCTATATGGGCATATAGGTCATAGGAAGCTGAATAAAATGATGTCTTGTTACCTGCGGTTTGATGTCTTATTCCAGAGAAATCCATATTTTTCTTATATGTAAATGACCTCTTCCATGGTTCTGGGGAGGTTGTTGCGTGGAAGATAACTCACCAGTGTGAGACATGTAAGTAAGGCCTCCTTTCACACGCCCGTTTTTTTGTGTCCGTATGCAGTCCAATTTTTGAGGGCCACAAGTAAGGACACACACACAAATTGTATTCAGTGGTGATGCGCACATGTCAGGTTTTTCACATGAGATGTGTCCTTGTGAAAAACTCGCAGACATGTCAGTTTTTTACGCACACCATGGACAAAATGCTTGCCGCGGATGACATCTGTATATCATCAGTGTGACACACACCAGCGCCTGGAAAAAAGCTGTAAAGTTCACCCTGTTCCTTGGTGCTGAACACAGCTGGGCGGTTGTGGGATAATGGTAATAATCTGGGAAAAGGGGAAATATCCCAAAAGGTTTCCAGACTATTATTAACAGCTCCCAGCTGTTTACTTAGCCTTTACTGGTTAGTTTACAGTGGACCCAATAAAAAAAAATATCGTAGGCTTCCGCTACAAATTCAAACCAGCAAAGGCTAAACAAACAGCTGGAGCTGATATTAATATCATGGGAAAGGTGCCCCTCCCAGGCTACCAACATCTGCCCTCAGCCGCCTCAGAAATGGCACATCCATAAAATGTGCCAAATCTGTCGCCTAGTCTCGCTCTTCCCACTTGCCCTGGTGTGGTGGAAAGGGGAGTAATAGGGTTGAGGTTGATGTCAGCTTTTATTGTCAGTGGACATCCAGCCTAGGGGTTAGTAATGGAGAGGTGCCTATAAGTTGCCCCCATTACTAACCCCACTGTCATATTGTAAAAAATAAACAGCAAGAATAAAGTCCTTTAATTGAAATAAACACACCCACCCTCTTTCCCATTTATTACTGTAAAAATGAAAATAATAAAACATATTCTTCAACTGTCCAAAGACAATCCATTTGTCCCACAAAGAAGTCCAGCTCTGCTACATCTGGATTACATGGCTGAGCAGTGGCATGATTCAACTGCTCAGCCATGAATCCAGGACACACTCAGCTGAGCTTGGGACGCATCTTCCGGGATGAGCGGTAATGTCAGTTTACTGCCGATCACTGCCAGCAGTTCCCACACTCAGTTCAGCGTTAGCCGGCTAATGAACTGCGAGAATCTACATGACAGTAGGTTCTCACGGTGCTAGCAGTGAACTCATTGAGGTCACCGCAGTTCATCGGGCCACTCGCAATGAGCTGCCCGTGGGAACCGCAGCTTCAGTGACCCATGGAAACCTCAATGATGTCACCTGAGGTCATTGAAGCTGCAGTCTGATGCTCAGCTCAGTGTCTCCTGGATGTCAGGCTGAACGGTCTCCTCATGCCATCATTCAGCTAGCACCAATAAGCAAATGGGTTACGGCTTGGGACAATGAATTATCGTTGGGCAGGTGAGGAATATGGAGAGTTTTAATTTTCTTAATATATACTGTAGTAAATGAGAAAGAGGGTCAGGGAGTATTTCGTTCAAATAAAGGATTTTATCTTGCTATGTATTTATTTCTAAACTTCTAGACTCCTCTCCGATTACGAATTTGCAGGCTATTATTATCAGCCCGCAGTTGTCTGTTTAGCCTTTGCTGTTTTTTGATTATAGGGCCCACGCCAATTTTTTTGGAGGGGTCTCCCCTTTAATAACCAGTAAAGGCTTAACAAACCGCTATGAGCTTATATTAATAGCCTGGGAACATTTATGGCTATTGGCCCTTGTCCCAGAATATTAATATCAGCCCCTAGCAGTCAACTTTCCCTCCTCCGGTTCCAAAAAAATGCGGGCACCCATGTCTTTTTTTTTTTTTTTTCAATTACTTATTTTATATGCGATGTATATAGTGGGTTCCAAATGCAACTACCATCTTTATCGCCTGGGCTCTCTGATCTCAGGGAGACCAGGCGACAATAATGAGCTGCTTTCAGTACCCAGCGCCTGAGAGCAGCTAACTGTACTGCTTTTCCCAGGCGCCAGTATGTGGCACACAGATGTCACATGCGTACATACAGATCTCATCCGTACTGGTTTTTCCATACAGGAATCACCAGGACATGTGAATCGGACCTGACACAAAACAGGAGAAATGAAATTTGTCGTTTTGCAAACATTTTTTGCTTCTCTATCAGCTCTGCTGTATTGCAACAATACTGCAACTCTGTCTCTTGTGAACTGGAAGCTAAGGCTAGTTTCACATTTCCGGCGGGCGCCTTGCGGCGCCCCCGGCATTTTGCCGCAGCGCCGCATGTGAAAACCTTTCACACTTCCGGCGGCCAAAATGCGGTTTTTTTGCCGGATGGTTTCTGATGCTTGGAGAGATAAGAAACCATCCGGCAAAAACAAAAAACGTTACATGCAGCGTTTTTTTTTCCGGACGCCGCAATGTACATTTGCGCCGCATCCGGACAAAACCGCATGCAACGCATTGACATGCGGCGCCATCCGGCGCTAATGCATGTCGATGCGAAAAAAGCCACATGCGGCGCATCAGATTTTCAGATGTGGCGCTGCGGCAAAATGCCGGGGGCGCCCGCCGGAAATGTGAAAGAGGCCTAAGAGGAACCTGCAGATGTGTCAGATACATGACACACAGCTCTGCAGCAGAGAGCGGCGATCATACATCACAATGGTAACCATCACACTGGTATAACCATTAGGCTATGTGCACGCACACAATGCGTTTTTGATGCGTTTTCTACATGCGTAAATGCTCCAAAACACAATGGAATACTAAAACAAGGTAATGCAATGACAATCCTGAAGTGTTGTGCGCATGATCAGTAAATTTCCGTCCGTATTTGCAGCGTTTTATTTTCTGCAGCATGTCAATTCTTTGTGCGTTTCTGCAGCCTTTTTGACTCATTGACTTCAATTGAGTCAGTCAAATCTGCAGCAAAAACGCAGGTGTAAAAAGGTTTGCGTATTTTCTGCAGATTTTCTGCCAATAATGCTGCAAATTATAAAAGGAAATGATGTCAGAAGGAGGAAGAGTGTATGAGCGGAGAATGTGTGTGAGCGGAGAATGTCTGTGTCTGTCTGCGTGCATGTGTCTGCGTGCGTCTGTCTTCGTGTGTCTACTCATGCAACGAACAGCTCATAGTGATTGGGCTACTACACCCATACGGCTATGTCTGCTGTCACATATAACCGAGACAGCATGAGCTGATGATGGGAGAATAGTCTCATCATCTGGTGCCTGTGTTGAATTGTAAAAAAAAATCAAAAGATTTACATAATTACATACATATTCACATTCAAAATACATACTCACCGAACACCTAATCCCCGACGCCCGCGTCTCCTGCAAGTAATCAAAAATAATAAACCAACATGTGCTCCCTGTCCGCCGTAGTCCATTTAATACCGAGTGTCCCACAGCGATCTCGCGTGTTGAACAGTCTCATCAGGAGTTCTACCCGGCCTCCGGCGATACACTGACAGGAGGTGATCGCTACCACAGTGTATCACTGCACTGCCGTGAGAGTTAACCGGAGTTCATCAGCTAATCAGCTCCTGTTCTCACACAGTGATTCTGTGAGTGCTGTGGAGCTGATGAACTCCGGTGAAATTTCACGACAGCGCAGTGATACACTGACAGGAGGTAATCGCTCCCGCAGTGTATCGCCGGAGGCCAGGTAGAACAGTCACATCTCCTGATGTGACTGTTCTACACGCGAGATCGCCGTGGGACACGAGGTATTAAATGGACTATGTCGGACAGGATTCAGTAAGTATGGTAAATTTAGATTCAATAAAGGAATCTGTGATTATTTCAAATAAAGAACTTTATTGAGGCTGTGTCTTTATTTAACATGTACATATAGGATTAGTAATGCATAGGTGTCTTATAGACTCCTCTTCATTTCTAAACTGTGGGCTTGATGTCACCTGACAATACAAAGGTGACATCAACCCCACAAATATGAACCCCACTTGCCACCTCTACAGGGCAAGTGAGAAGATCGAGGTTAAGTGCCAGAATTGGCGCATCTATAAGATGTGCCATTTCTGGGACGGCTGAGAGCTGATGTTTTTAGCCTCGGGGGTGCCAATATCCATGACCCCTTACCAGGCTATTAATATCAACCCGCAGCTGTCTGCCTAGCCTTTGCTGGTTTGATTTTATAGGGGGACCCCATGTGAATTTTTTTTCTGGGGTTCTCCTGTAAACTAGCCAGTAACGCTAAGCAAACAGCTGTGAGCTGATATTAATAGCCTGGGAACCTTTGGCTCCTTCCCAGAATATTAACATCAGCCCTCAGCCGTCGGCTTTCCCCCTGCTGGTTATGAAAATTATGCGGGAGCCCACGCAATTTATTTTTAAAATTTTTTGAAAAATAAACAGATACTTCCGTTCACGCAGATTTCTGACAGTTGCTGTTTTGTTACAGCATATGTAGGTTAATTATGTTAATGTTCCTGCATAGGCTGGTGAATGTGTGTGTGTGTGTGTGCGCGTGTGTCTTTACTTAACTTTTTATGTACCTTTTTATTAATGAGGGTATCTGGCCGACACCTGTTCATTACTAAACCTCGGGCTTGATATATTCATTTTCATTCACTTATAATTGTTTTGTGTGTGTAAATATTATAAATTTGAACATGGTATGTGATGACATTATGGTCTTCAATGGAGAATGAAAAAGAAGAGGTTGAACAAGGAAATTACATCACAATTCTTTTTTTTAATAATATATCTTTATTTAGCGCTATCAATTTACCAAAACGCGTAAAAAAACGCACGTATTTTCCAATGCATTTTTCTGCCAAAGATGCAGAACCCTTGCAGAAATTTATGCAAGCAAATTCGCAACGTGCGCACATAGCCTTAGACATTACACTGGTAAGACTGGTAACGATTGCACATCACACTGGTAAGACTGGTAACGATTGCACATCACACTGGTAAGACTGGTAACCGTTACACATCACACTGGTAACGTTTACACATTACAGTGGTAACCGTTGCACATTACACTGGTATCCCCCTTCATGTAAAATAATCTCTGGAGGAAGAGATATTCCAGGCACCATCCTCCCCAGAGCCTGGAAGAAGTAATTTATATAAGGTGATAACAGATGATTTCTCAGCTACAACATATGGGAGATATGAGACATATAGGTAGCACTTTTCTCAGCATTCTGTAACCGGTATGCCCATATTACTAGTTTAGATAGCTCAAATGTGGTGACAGATTCCCTTTAAAGCTGAAATCGTCTGACAACATTTTGTAACGGGTCTGCTGCAGTCTTTATCTGCTTCTAATAGCAGTGAGTTGAGCGGATCTCCCGCATTTACAAGTACACTGCTTGGGGGAGAGTGTCGTTCCACGTGCCCATCGGCCCCCATCACAAGGTATCATTGGCTGCTAAAGTAGCAGGGCACCCACAGAAGGCTTCCATGCCTGGCATAATGGTGGTGTTATGAAGATCAGCCTGTGATTGTCATACAGCGGGTGAAATAAGTATTGAACATGTCACCAGTTTTCTATGTAAATCTATTTCTAAAGGTGCTATTGACATGAAACTCTCACCAGTCATTAGAAACACCCATCCAGTCCACACAGACAAATAAATCAAACCCAGATGTCCATAAATTGTGTAATAATGAGAAATGACACAGGGAAAAAAGTATTGAACACATGAAGAAAGGGCATATAATACAAACAATCAGGAGATCACGGGTTCGAGTTCCCTAAAGGGACTATAAAAGTAACAAAATGTTTTTAAAAATTAGAATTGCATGTTTTCTCTCAATAAAAATAATGAAAATATCTCCACAGCCATACATCATCCAGTCTATCAGAATCTAAAATGAATTAACCCAGTTGGTAATCTGTGTAATGAGAAAAAAATTGAAAAGCCAGAATTGTGTGATTTTTTTTATTTTTTTTTGTTCAGTGTATCTCCACAAAAAATGAAATAAGACGCAATCAAAATTTTGTATTTACTGCAAAATAGTGTTGATAAAAACTCTACTCTCCATGCAAAAACAAGCCTAATTCACAGTTTGCAATTTCATAGCACTTGGAATTTTTTTTCCTGGTTTTCTAGTACATTGAATGGGAAATGAATGGTGCAATTCAAAACTACAGCTCGTCCTGCGAAACACAGACCCTCATATAGCTATGTGCTTGGAAAAAACTGAAGTGCAAGAATGAAAAATGGCTGTGTTGGGAAGGGTTAAATGTTTTTTTTTCTCAATGACTGATGGTGATTGCTAGTACTGTATATATTTGTGCTCAGTATTGCTATGCCTTTCTTCTTTCACAGCCTTGTGCAGATCCGATTCCCATTTGTAGTTTTTGTCTTGGGACAAAGGAATCCAATCGAGAAAAAAAGCCAGAAGAGCTCATATCATGTGCCGACTGTGGTAGCAGCGGTAAGTAGACCATTTAGATCGCAAATATTAAAACCAATCAATAATTATACAATTATAGTACAAAATTGGTTTGGATATGTTCATCATTAGGGTATGTTTCCACGTTCAGTATTTGCTGCGGATTGGACGCTGCGTACAGCCGCAGCGACCAATCCGCAACGTCCAGATGTTACAGCATAGTGGAGGGGATTTTATGAACTCCCATGTCCACTATGCATACAAACACGCAAGGGGCAGACCTGCATATCCGGACATGCGACACGTCTCTATAGACCGCAGTATGTCTATTTATCTTGCGGAGACGCACTGTCTCCGCAAGATAAAGAACACAGTCTATGTATAGGATGCAGTGATTCCACGTGTTCAATGACGACATGCGAAATCCCCGCAAGTACCAAAGGGGGCAGCGCTTTGGGCGGATCCGGGTATCCGCTGCGTGCAAAGCGCTGCCAGTATTGAATGTGGAAACATACCCTAGTTGGTCGCAATTAAACCTTCATTTTTGAACAGGAAATCCTAGCATTGCTCTCCCTGTAGTCACAGCAGCAGGCCATCCTCATGGGCACCTCCATCAGTGCACTATGTACTAGCAGGACAATAGATGAATGAAGTAGAGGGAGCAAACCGCAGGCTGGGGCTAGATTTTTTGCTACCCAGGTGACTTGCTTTTTTAAACATACTTCCATATAACACATGTAGATTTTTCTGAAGATTTCAGGTAAGTGTGCAGTTGCCAAACTTAGGACATTTTCTGGTGAGACCATATCTCATATGAATAGTTTATTGCTTTATTGTTTGAATAAACTTTTTCTGTTTTTTTTTGTTTTGTTTTGTTTTGATTTAGGCTATGTGCATACGTTGCGGAATTGCCGTGGAAATTACCTCGGCAAATCCGCACCTCCCTGCCGCAGGAAATCCGCATATTATAGGTATGTGTATTCCCACTAAAAACTAGTGTTTTGCAAGCGTAATTAGCTTGCAGAATGCTAGCGTTTTCCAAGCGATCTGTAGCATCGCTTGGAAAACAGGTTGGTCACAGGAGTCACACATAGTGTTTGACACGTGTGACCAACTTTTTACTATTGATGCCGCCTATGTCGCATCAATAGTAAAAAGATATAATGTTAAAAATAATAAAAAAAATAATAAATCGTGCTATTCTCACCTTCCGGCGGGTATACAAAGAAATAACGTCACAGCAGAGCCATGTAAAATTACTGCTCCAAATCTTATTTGAAAACATTCTAAGGACGTCTTTCGAATCTTTGATGAAGCCAGGAGTCCTGCGCACCAGAGGTTGTAGCAAAGAGTCCACCCATTCTCCCAAGTGTTCATTAGCTGAACCGATGCCCGAAACGATCGGTCTCATCGGAGGGATTTTATTCTCTTTATGAATTTTCGGTAACCCATGCATAATTGGAAGGATCGGATGTGAGACTTCTAAATATTCTGCTTGCTTCTTAGTTATCACTCCTAAAGTGAGGCCCTCTTTGATGATATTATCAGCTTCAGATTTAAATTTGATAGATGGATTACTATCTAATTTTTCATAAGTGTCTCCGTCTTGTAAAAGTTCCATCATTTTATCATGATAATCATTTTTATTCATCACAACAACCACTCCACCTTTGTCTGACATTTTGATGATAATTTCAGACATATTTCTCAACTCCTCCAAGGCTGTTTTGTGATTATAAGACAAATTTGGTTTGTATTTGTATCCATTTTGACTTTTTACATCATTATGCAATTTTCTTAACTCCCTTTCAACTATTTCTTGAAATTTATCCATATTTTCAGATCTAGATTGAATTGGATAAAATGATGGATTTTTTATTTTAAACTGAGACACAGAAATTCTTGAATTAGATGATTCATTCGATTCTGATGATAAATTCTGTAATATATTTAATGAAACTTGTTCTCTAAAATCTAATTCTGCAAATTCATTAACAGAAGGAGACAAAGTTCCCGATGGTCATCAACACAATTTTCATGAAAAAAATGTTTCTTAATAGTAAGATTTCTAATAAATTTATTTACGTCCAGGATAGTTTGGAAAAGGTCAAAATTAAGATCAGGCACAAAGTTCAAACCCAAAGATAGAACTTCCCATTGAATGTCCGTCAGAGTGACTGAAGATAAATTAAGAACATTTTTATTCTCTTTTATTTGAAAAAACTTCTCTTCCGACGTGTAGTCATTCCTTGATCCTTTGCGATGTTTCCTGCCCCCCCCGCCTGTTGCGTTTTTTGAATGGCGGTAATTATTGCTGGAACTAGTAGAGGGGACTTCATTCAGTGATGCGTCTGAAGCACTAAAATTGTCAGATGACTCAGGTTCAGATGATGTGAAAAAAACATGTGGTTTATTAGTTGGCTTGTTGCGAGCATGGTTGCGTTTCAAAATGGATCTCGGAGTTCTTGGTGTATACTCCCATTTGCCCCATTCATAAACTTTATTCATGGAGTAATCCTTAGTGTCTCGCGCAAACTTGCATTTTTTTCTGTCCATTATTTCCTTCTCCAAGATAGATACTTTATCCTGGGCTTTGGACAGTACAGAATCAAATTGTGTCATGTTCTTAAATTCAATTAGAGCAGTATTGATTGTGTCCATTTGCTCTTGTACCTCTTTTAGTTTGACATCTTCATATTTCACGATTAATTTCATGAGGTTAGCAGAACATGTACTCAAAATTTGGTTCCATTCACCATTAAACTCCTCGGAAAATGCACATGTTGGGATTTTTTTAATACGTAAACCCCGCGGTATCATTTCTTTTGTGAGGTAGTTTTGGAGCGTAGTTTGATCCCACCAGAGTCTGGTTTCAAGCAGCATCAGCTGCTCCAATTTATCCACAGTGGTATTGAGATCTGGTGTGTCATCCAAAGCATTGGGGTCATTAGAAAAGACCAAAGCAGCTTTTTTAGTTCTATCCTTAAACAGATTTGTAGCCATATTATGAAAAAAATGTATAAAATTACGGCAATCCAATCAATTGTAAAATACAAATTGTAGAACAGATCTGAATAGAGAGCATGTGGGAGCACGGTAAAGTCACATTAGTAAAAGAAGAAAGCAAACCAGCTCACCAACTACCACGGCAGGTGCACGGAACGACGTCTGACGAACGTCCAGGAAGGTCCAAGAAAAAAGAGGGTGTTCCAGCTCCTTAAAATTCCAAAATTTATTTCATCCATTTAGTATTCTGATGATTTAATTAATTTTCTTTTGCAGGTTACTTTTTTTCTTCTTACTCATAATTTTTTACGTTTGATAATCAATTTTTTTTGCAACGTACTGGAGTAGCGATGGGTGCTAAATTTTCACCATCGCTGGCTAATCTCGTTATGGCCTTTTGGGAGTCTAATTACATTTTTTCTGCTGAAAATCCTTTTTGTGACTCTTTGGTCTGGTATGGCAGATACGTCGACGACATCCTAATCATTTGGGGTGGCGATGTATCTGCCATACCGAAGTTCATTGATTATATTGAAAATAATAATTTCAATATTCGTTTCACAAATAGACATCATTCCAGTCTAATGTCATTTTTGGATTTGGATTTATGTGGAATTGAGGGACAAAATATTTGTACCAAAACACATATTAAACCATTTGGGGGTAATACCATTTTACATGCCGGCAGTAGTCATCCTAAGCATACGATCAAATCTATTCCTCTGGGCGAGTATATTAGAATTAAGAGAAATTGTAGCTCACAGACTAATTTGGAGGAACAGTTTAAAATGGTAGATGACAAATTGATAGAAACTATCCGCGTTGGATGATAAATAGAGCTCGGCGAATTGTAACCCAGAGGGAACGTGATAATCTCATCAATTCTGATGGTGAAGTTTCACGATCGCCCAATAGCGATCCATTTTGCGATCGTTCTTTTGTTAGTCTGCAGTTTAGCCCACAATTTGGAGAAATAAAAAAGATTATCAACAAATTTCTACCGATTTTATATGAAGATGACACTTTATGTGAAATTTTACAACCAGGTGTAAATATTATAGCCAGAAAGGCTCCATCCATAGGCAATAGGGTTTCCCCCAGTATGTTTCATGCTCATATTAAAAATGATACATGGTTAAAATTTAAGGTTTTTTTCAAATTGTGGCGCAAATAACTGTAGGACATGTAGACATGCCTTAGTCACCAAATCCTTTAGCAACAATAACCAATCTGTTAGTTATGATATCAAACAGTATATCAACTGCAATTCAACACATGTGGTTTATAAAATTAATTGTGTTTCTTGTAGCCTGTCATATGTGGGGTGTACAACTAGAAAATTAAAAACAAGGATTTCGGAGCATTTATCTGATATTGGAAATACCACTAATCTAAATCGAAATGTATCGGCGGCTTCTAAACATTTTATTCTTTCTCACGATCGCAATACTACGTCCTTCCAGGTTAGCGCCATAGAAAGAGTCACTAAATCAGTGCGAGGTGGGGATGTCGCTAGACATCTATTGACTAGGGAAGCTTTTTGGATCTTTTCCTTAAACACGAGATACCCGAATGGATTAAACAAAAGGAATGAGTTGATGTATCATTATAACTATTGATTATGATCTCTTGCCATATTGTGTTTACTTTTTTATCGCTTGTTTTTTGTAATTTTAATGATGTTTTTGCATTGTCTCAAAAGGACCTTTTGATTATTTGTGATCGCAATTTACCTTTCAGGACCTTCAGTTTATCATGTGATTGTCAATTTGAATCTCATTGGTCCGTGGGATATATATAGGTCTGCATGTTTCACATATGTATAGCAGCCTTGATGAAGATCGTCTGATCGAAACACGTTGCTGTATGCGGCTTCCTTCATGGAGCATTTACCACTTTGTAATTTATACTAAATGGATGAATAAAATTTTGGAATTTTAAGGAGCTGGAACACCCTCTTTTTTCTTGGACCTGGAGGAGAGTCTCCTCTCCTCCAGACCCTGGGTACCATCCGCACATGAACCGCTTACTTTGCGCATGGTGGGCACAGCCACATGCGGAAAGTAAGCGGTTCAATGCATTCCTATGGCGGCGGAATCGCCGCGATTCCACACAAAAGAATGAGCATGCTGCGGATTCTCCCACGATGCGATTCCGCCGCGGAAAAACACGCAGCATGTGCACAGCATTGCGGAATCTCATAGGCTATAATGAGTTGTTGTAAGGTTCTATGTATATATTCCTGAAACTCAGTTTGTTCGTCAGCCATTTTACTTTCTGTCTTGCTGCAGCTATCTTGCCCTCAGTCAAAATGGAGTTTCCAGCTTGCATGTTCCCGCCCTGATTCTCTCCTTTGCTTCTTAAGCAGCCACAGCTGAGCAATCAGTGCTTCAGAATCTAGCCTGCAGTGAACCTGTGACTTGACTCCTGTAAGCCTTGGACCTTGTACTCCAGCTATTCCTACTGAGGAACTCTGAAGCACTTGTGGACTCTGAACCCTGCTCTTTGAAAGACCCACGTTTGCATGGACTTACGGTAACAGAGAAGAAGATCCTGAATCTGTATTGGAGAGTGATTGCTGAGCTTGGATTACTCTGGCCTGCTGTGTCTCCTGTTTCTGTGTCTGCAAACTGTGTGACTATTTCTGCCAACTTGTATGAAGTAATACAGGACTTTTCTATATCAAACCTGTGACTCCTGTGTTTTCATCGCACCCAAGCACAAGACGCTATATGAACTGTACTACATACATTACAAGATTCTGAAGCCAAAACGTTAGTGTCTGCTGGGTCTGGAAGGCTGTGTCTGCTGTACTGTGGATATCAGACGTCCGGTTGTACTTTCTGTGATGACAGTGGTTGTGACTTCTCACAACCATTCCAGGTGAGCAATTCCCTTAAGTTTTTCTTTTTGCAGTGTTACCACAGGTAAACATTATTGTTTTTTTTTTTTTCCTTTCTTTTCTCTTTTTTGTCTGCTGTAACTCTGGATATCAGATGTCTGGTTGAAACTTTCTGTGATGATAGTGGTTGTGACTTCTCACAACCATTCCAGGTGAGCAGTTCCCTTAATTTTTTTTTTCTCTCTGCAGTGTTGCCACAGGTGAACACTATTGTTTTTTTTTCTCTCCTCTTCTTCCAGTAATCCTCAAGTATTCAAGCAGCTGACAGCACTCGGGAGTTAGCACGGATGCACGTTCAGGCGTTCAAGGATCCAAATGAACAACAGTCCAACGAAATAATAGGAACAGCATCCAATCCAGGTGAAGTATAACAAGTCTTTATTCAGCCACCATAAAATACGACGTTTCGGCCATTTTCAGGCCTTTATCAAGTACTTGATAAAGGCCTGAAAATGGCCGAAACGTCGTATTTTATGGTGGCTGAATAAAGACTTGTTATACTTCACCTGGATTGGATGCTGTTCCTATTATTTCGTTCTTCCAGTAATCCTGTCTTAAAAGATCTGGAAAATGGAGGCCCGCATAAAGGAACTTTGCGGAGTGACTGATAATATCCTTGCAGATTTGCAGAATATAAAGACCCGTTTTACAAATCTACAGGACCTCAATAATCACAATTTGCAAGTGGTTGGACAGACTACCCAGGATTTGCGAGCCAGGATTGAGGTTCTAGAGGGGCGAGTCCAGGCTCCTGCCGTAGCCCCGAGTGCTGGGATTCCCAAGTTGCCCCCTTTTCGTTTTGGCGGTGAACGTGAGAAATTCAGGAGATTTATTAATCAATGCAATCTTTTTTTTTTCTGCACATGCTTCACAATTTCCCACTGAACGATCTAAGGTGCTTACTATAATTATGTTGCTTACCAACAAGGCTTTAATGTGGGCAAACCCTCTGATTGAGACTGAGGATGATTGTTTGAATCACCTTGATGATTTTATTTCAGCCATGGGGCAGGTGTTTGATGACCCCAATCGAGGTGCAACAGCTGAAGCAGCCATGTTAGCTTTGCGCCAAGGTAAGCACTCGGTAGCTGAATATGCCTTGGATTTCAGGAGATGGGCCCTTGATACCACCTGGGACAGTTCCGCCAAAAAATCTTTTTTGAAAGGGGTTATCTCCACTGATTAAGGATGAACTTGCTCGTGCCGATCCTCCCACTGCGTTAGGTGACTTTATTAACTACTGCATCCGTATTGATACTCGTCTGACTGAACGCAGGCAAGAGAGATGGTTCGAAAGCAGGGTGGATAAAAATCAATGATTTTTTTTTAAAAATCAAAAAAATCGGATTTTTTTGATTTAAATCGGATTTTTTTGATTTAAATCAGATTTTTTTGATTTAAATCAGATTTTTTTTCAATAAACTGCTTTTTGAGGAAAATATTTTACCATCCAAAGGTTCTTCCATCATGAGATAAAGCTGAGTTGTTTAACTCAGTAGAATAAAGGCTGTATATGTGTAACACTCACAATGCCATGCTCTTCCAGAGGTTTCTGTAGGATTAGTGCCAGTGGGCAGTTTCTCTCCTATATTATCACAGACGCTCGCTTTACTTACGCAGTTCTCAAAAATGAATTTGACTCCGCAGAGGTCCCAGCCTCTTCTTCACGGCAAAAATGTTACAACATGAACAGAGTTGAGAAAAAGACCTTAATCCTATTGTTCTACAAACCTATATGAATACAGAATCAACCCCTTCAGTGCCAAGTCCAAGAAGTTAGACAATATGTTTCTGATTGTTTGGAGTGGAATAGATCTGCACAACACAAGAAGAATGTGAATCTAAGTGTGAGGAGGAGGAAGGGCAAGCAGACAAGAAAATGAAAGTGAAACTTTGAGCACAATACTGCAGCATAGCCACAGACAGACAAGTCAGGTCAGGATTATTTTTCTCCTTCCTAAGTACAACAGAACAGTGGTGTCCAAATATGAATGATTAACCCATTAAACTGGGGAGAAAAAAGTAATATAAAAAATGATTCTAAAAATCTTCATCTACTTGCATGTTAAAGTAGCAAGAACTAGTTTAGGTAGAAACTTTGATTTAAATCACTGATTTAAATCAAGCCTTACTGACTAGTGATTTAAATCGTGATTTAAATCGTGATTTAAATCAGTTTGATTTAAATCAAATCCACCCTGTTCGAAAGCAATCGTACTAACCTTTTCCTACCTTCCTCTCCAGCTAAGGAACCTTTGAGTAGGATTACACGGGAACCTGAACCTGAACCCATGCAGGTAGACTCTTTACAACGACGGGTTAGTGATGCACGCAAGGAACATCGTTTTAAGGAGAATCTATGTTTCTATTGTGGTAAGTCAGGCACTTCATTATAAACTGCCCCAGCCGTTCTTGTAAGACTACTGCAGCACTCATTCATTGTGAGTGTTGCGAGAGGGGATCTGTCAGGTCCGAGCCTCAGGCTCCAGAGAGATCTGCAGCAACAGATCTTGATTTCTCGGACTTAAACTCCGTTACCTCTGAGGACGTTGACTGTGTAAACGCTGCCATTTTTCAAGTTTCCTCAGCGGTGTCCCAGCTGAGTTGTAAGAAAAACAATTCTCATTGCTTTCTTTCCATCAAACTCTGGGTTGACTCAGCTTGGGTGTCTAGCTCTGCTATGATCGACTCAGGGGCAAGTGGAAATTTTATGGATGTCTCCTTTGCTCTGAAACAGGGAATACGTTCAGTGAAGAAGGCTACTCCAGTACAGATGGAAACTGTGGATGGCTCCCTGCTGACCTCTGGACCAGTGGATCAGGAAACAGAGCCTTTGAGGGTTCTTATGGGTAAAGATCATCAAGAGAAACTGTCCTTTATGCTTATCTCTTCTCCCCACTTTCCCATTATTCTAGGGCTACCATGGCTGCAGGCTCAGAATCCTACCATTAACTGGAAGACCAAGGAATTACACTTTCCAGAGAAACAGATGAGTCCAAAAGTTTCAGCTTGCTCTGTTCCTAAAGGAATCATGTCAGTCCCTGAACTACCAGCTGTATACCAGGACTATGTGGATTTATGTGACAAGAAGAACGCTGACCAGCTTCCTCCTCACCGTCCATATGATTGTCCAATTGAATTATTGCCTGGAGCAGAGATACCTTTTGGTAAGATCTACCCCCTGGCGGGGCCCGAGCTAAAGGCTTTAAAGGATTACATAGATGAAAATCTAGCCAAGGGCTTCATACGCCCCTCTTCATCTCCTGCAGGTGCACCCATCTTCTTTGTAAAGAAGAAAGATGGATCTCTGAGACCATGCGTAGACTATAGGGAACTCAATAAGGTTACTATTAGAAACCGTTATCCATTGCCTTTAATCCCTGAGTTATTGGAGAGAGTGCGACATGCCAAAATTTTTTCTAAACTAGATCTTCGTGGGGCCTATAACTTAGTCCGTATTAGACCTGGGGATGAATGGAAGACTGCATTCAGGTCACGCTATGGACACTTTGCATATCTAGTTATGCCTTTTGGTCTGAGTACCGCCCCAGCCACTTTCCAACATTTGGTGAATGACATCTTCAGGGATCTCCTAGATACATTCGTGGTAATTTATTTGGATGATATTCTAATTTTTTCTAACTCCACAGAGGAACATCATGGACATGTGAGAATGGTCTTGGAACGTCTAAGACAAAATCATCTTTACATCAAACTTGAAAAGTGTGAATTCCATAGGACCGAAATTCAATTTCTGGGGTATGTACTGTCTACACAAGGAATTAGTATGGATGGAAGCAAAACCCAAGCCATCAAGGATTGGCCAAGTCCTAGAAATGTGAAGGAGGTACAGCGCTTCATCGGGTTTGCCAACTTCTATAGACGTTTCATTAGAAATTTCTCTGAGGTAGTGTCACCTATCACTCAACTTACCCGGAAAGAGTCTAGGTTTTCCTGGACTCCCCAAGCCCAGGAAGCATTTTCCCGTCTAAAAGATAAATTTACCACTGCACCTATCCTAGTACATCCCAACCCAGAGCTTGCCTTCATAATAGAGGTGGATGCTTCAGACTGTGCCGTTGGAGCTATACTCTCTCAGAGAACAGGTGAGAAGAATGTCTTGCATCCCTGTGCCTTCTTTTCCCAGCAGTTGTCTTCGGCTGAGAGGAACTACGATGTGGGCAATAGAGAGTTGTTGGCCATTATTGCCGCCTTCAAAGAATGGAGACACCTTCTTCAGGGAGCTGCACAGCAAATAGTCGTCCTGACAGACCATCGTAACCTTGAGTTTATCAGGTCGGCTAAGTGCCTGACTCCTCGCCAGGCTCGCTGGAATCTTTTCTTAAACCAATTTAATTTTATCATCTCTTATAGACCAGGATCGCGCAATGGAAAGGCTGATGCACTCTCTAGGATTTACTCAGCAGAGACACGTCCAATTACTCCTCCTAAGACTATTCTTCCTGACTCTAGATTCCTAGGAGTAATTCATAATCAAGACCTACTTAAGGACATCAAGGAAGCATACCATGCGGATTCCTTTTTTGCACAACCCCCAAGGGACGTAAGTCTTGTCTTTAAGAATGGTGTGTGGATTCAGGGACAACGTCTGTATATTCCTGAAACAGTCAGATTAAGAGTATTGCAACTCATTCACGATTCCAAGATAGCTGGGCATAGAGGAATTCTAAAGACACAGGAATTTCTTTCTCGTTTCTTTTGGTGGCCCACTTGCAGGAAGGATGTTTTGAATTATGTCACTTCATGTGAGGTCTGTGCAAGATGCAAAATACCTCGCTCCTCACCAACTGGTCTGTTACAGCCTCTTCCCACCCCGTCCCGCCCGTGGGATCCATTTCTATGGACTTCATTGTGGAGTTACCAACCTCTCAGGGGAAGAACACCATTCTAGTGGTGGTTGACCGTCTAACAAAGGCAGCTCATTTTATCCCTTGTGTCGGCTTACCCACTGCAAAACAGACATCAGATTTGATGATTAAAGATGTGTTTTGCTTACATGGAGTACCGGATGAGGTTATTTCGGATCGAGGGGTGCAATTCACTTCTAGGTTTTGGCAAAATTTCTGTGCAGCATTGGACATTAAAGTAAACCTTTCTTCTGCTTTTCATCCCCAGACTAATGGACAGACCGAACGAACCAATCAAACCCTGGAGCAGTATCTCCGCTGCTTAATCTGCCACCTACAGGATGATTGGGTGGATCTACTTCCATTAGCTGAGTTCTCGTATAACAACTCTCAGAGTGCCTCCACTAAACAGTCTCCTTTTTACTCTAATCTAGGTTATCATCCTAACATTCTACCACGATTTCCCATAAAAACGCCTTTACCAGCAGTGGCTGAAAGAATCACGTCTTTACAGAAGAATATGGATCTTCTAAAGGAAAATCTGGAATCGGCTCAAGAAAGGTACAAGAAAGCAGCAGATAAATTTCGTAAACCTGCACCAGCTTTCAAGGTAGGAGACTTGGTCTGGCTGTCAACCAGAAATCTTAAGTTAAGGATTCCATCGTCTAAGTTGGGACATAAGTACTTTGGACCCTATAAAATCAGTAAAATTATAAGTGCCGTTGCTTGTCGTCTTCAACTGCCCAGAACTATGAGAATCCACCCTGTCTTTCATGTATCCCTACTAAAGGCTGCGACACCCAATACGTTTCCTGGACGTTCCTCTCCTTGCCCTGACCCAGTGCTAGTCGATGGTCAGGAAGAATTTGTGGTGGAAAGGATTTTAGATTCCAGGTTGTATAGAAATCAGTTACAATATCTGATTAAATGGCAGGGCTACCCAGTGGAGGACAACTCATGGGAACCGGTCAATAACGTTAATGCTCCTCGCTTGCTCCGTCAGTTTCATCAGAGGTACCCACACAAGCCTGGTCTGAGGTCATCCGGAGGTTGTCCTTAAGGGGGGAGTAATGTAAGGTTCTATGTATATATTCCTGAAACTCAGTTTGTTCGTCAGCCATTTTACTTTCTGTCTTGCTGCAGCTATCTTGCCCTCAGTCAAAATGGAGTTTCCAGCTTGCATGTTCCCGCCCTGAGTTCTCTCCTTTGCTTCTTAAGCAGCCACAGCTGAGCAATCAGTGCTTCAGAATCTAGCCTGCAGTGAACCTGTGACTTGACTCCTGTAAGCCTTGGACCTTGTACTCCAGCTATTCCTACTGAGGAACTCTGAAGCACTTGTGGACTCTGAACCCTGCTCTTTGAAAGACCCACGTTTGCATGGACTTACGGTAACAGAGAAGAAGATCCTGAATCTGTATTGGAGAGTGATTGCTGAGCTTGGATTACTCTGGCCTGCTGTGTCTCCTGTTTCTGTGTCTGCAAACTGTGTGACTATTTCTGCCAACTTGTATGAAGTAATACAGGACTTTTCTATATCAAACCTGTGACTCCTGTGTTTTCATCGCACCCAAGCACAAGACGCTATATGAACTGTACTACATACATTACAGTTGTATTGTGTAAGCGTTTTTGGCGCGGTTTTCGCGGCAAAAACGCTAAGAATCCGCAATGTGTGCACAGACCCTTAAAGTGAATCTGAGAGCAATGTAGGAGCAGAGACCCTGATTACACTGCTGTGTCACTTACTGGACTGTGTTTTGCGGTTTCCATACAATCTACAGTCATGGCCAAAAGTTTTGAGAATGACACAAATATTATATTTTCACATGATCTGCTGCCCTCTGGTTTTTATGTGTGTTTGACAGATGTTTTTATCACAGACAGAAATATAATAATTGCAAACATATGAGTAACAAAAGCTTATATTGACAGTTAGAATGAGTTAATGCAGCAAGTCAATATTTGCAGTGTTGACCCTTCTTCTTCAGGACCTCTGCAATTCTCCCTGGCATGCTCTCAATCAACTTCTGGACCAAATCCTGACTGATAGCAGTCCATTCTTGCACAATCAATGCTTTCATTTTGTCAGAATTTTTAGGTTTTTGTTTGTCCACCCGTCTCTTGATGATTGACCACAAGTTCTCAATGGGATTAAGATCTGGGGAGTTTCCAGGCCATGGACCCAAAATCTCTGTTTTGTTCCCTGAGCCATTTAGTTATCACCTTTGCTTTATGGCAAGGTGCTCCATCATGCTGGAAAAGGCATTGTTGATCGCCAAACTGCTCTTGGAGGGTTGGAGAAGTTGCTCTTGGAGGACATTCTGGTACCATTCTTTATTCTTGGCTGTGTTTTTAGGCAAGACTGTGAGAGAGCCGATTCCCTTGGCTGAGAAGCAACCCCACACATGAATGATTTCAGGATGCTTAACAGTTAGCATGAGACAACACTGGTGGTAGCGCTCACCTTGTCTTCTCCGAATGAGGCGTTTTCCTGATGTCCCAAACAATCGAAAAGGGGATTCATCAGAGAAAATAACTTTACCCCAGTCCTCAGCAGTCCACTGCCTGTACCTTTTGCAGAATATCAGTCTGTCGATGATGTTTTTTTTGGAGAGAAGTGGCTTCTTTGCTGCCCTCCTTGAGACCAGTATTAAATAAAGGGTGTGCACACGGGTTAATTAGAGCGGTGCTGGTGAAAATGGACCAATATAGGTACCAAAGCTACAGGTTAGAGTATAATTCACCGCACACTAAGACCAAGTCGATGCAAATAAAGTGATATTTTATTATAGTTCTCCAAATTAGCAAAGAAAAGTGCCACGTTCTGAAACAAAGTACAAATACCATACATTAGGCTAATACCCGACGTTTCGATCCTACCCGGATCTTAGTCATGGGTAGCTGCAGGAAAATGAAAGAGTCAGAATCAGTGAAGCACTCAAATATTAAAATTATATACAGAAACATATATACATATAACATAACAGAAAAACAAAAAGGAGAAGACTATGGACAATATATAATGAACAATATACTGAGCGTATGTTAGCAACAACAATTATGTGGGATATGTCGTATAAATACTATAATCTGATATTAGATTGCTTGACATAATATATATAGTGTAATAATATCCCATAGAAGAAAAGTAAAGGGAAAATGAAAATGTACCTCAAAGTTAGGTATTTCAGTAATAAGGCACTTAAATGAAGATTCAGAAAATTCATAGTGGCCCCTATTTAAACATATCCAGATGCTGGGGTAAAGGAAATAAAGATATTATATACAGCATAAATCGATAAAACAGATATCAGATACAATTTAAGCTGAAGAGCTCATGTTACCTGTAAATGTAGTACAATAGGGGTTCAAAATGAGCCAGAAGACAATAATGCTGGTGGGAATAGAGAACGCGCTATAAAGACCCCTGTTATGCTGTATAGTGATGGAAACAAATATCTTGAGAAGGTAAATAAATACCTGTGTCTGGAGGAATAATAGGATGAGGCAGCGCTCCCGCGTTCAGCCTGTATAGCTGGTGGGAATAGAGAAATGCGCTAAAAGACCCCTGTATGTTGTAAAGTAACAGAAGCTTATGTCCTGGAAAGGTGGATAAATACCTGTGTCTGGAGGATTGATAGGATGAGGCAGCGCTCCCGCGCTCAGCCTGTATTAGCCTCCACTAGCTATACAGGCTGAGCGCGGGAGCGCTGCCTCATCCTATCAATCCTCCAGACACAGGTATTTATCCACCTTTCCAGGACATATGCTTCTGTTACTTTACAACATACAGGGGTCTTTTAGCGCATTTCTCTATTCCCACCAGCTATACAGGCTGAACGCGGGAGCGCTGCCTCATCCTATTATTCCTCCAGACACAGGTATTTATTTGCCTTCTCAAGATATTTGTTTCCATCACTATACAGCATAACGGGGGTCTTTATAGCGCGTTCTCTATTCCCACCAGCATTATTGTCTTCTGGCTCATTTTGAACCCCTATTGTACTACATTTACAGGTAACATGAGCTCTTCAGCTTAAATTGTGTAGCGCCCGCGTCCCTGACTGCTGCCAGACAGGGACGTCGCTCTCCTCACCTGCGCTCAGCGTCCTCAGTGCTCCCAGCCTCCTCTGCGCCTATGGCGTCCTCCTTCCGCCCTGCTGGTCCCGCGCGCTCCTTCCCTGCTACTGGCCTTAGGGCGTGCGCCCGCACCCTCCCCCGCTCTTAAAGGAGCCGCCCGCATTTTCCAAATCAGTCTCCAGCCAATGCTGGAGGACTCCACCCTATATTAAGGGCTTCCTCCTTAATGTAGGTGCCCGAGCAATGTTGTTCCTGTGCAGTCTAACTCTGTTTCAGCCATCAGCTCCTGATTCCAGTTACCTGCCTGTTACCTGTCGGCTTGCCTGTCTGCCATCCGTCTGCAGTTCCATCCAGAGGTTCGGACGTCATCTGCAGAGATCCCCGGCTCTTGCCTGCTCACCTAGGAGCGATCATCTGCCATCCGACTGCAGCTCCATCCGGAAGTTCGGACATCATCTGCGGAGATCCCCGGCTCTTGCCTGCTCACCTGGGAGCGATCATCTGCCATCCGACTGCAGCTCCATCCGGAAGTTCGGACATCATCTGCAGAGATCCACGGCTCTTGCCTGCTCACCTGGGAGTGATCATCTGCCATCCGACTGCAGCCTACCTGGAGGCTCCACCATATCAGGTCGTATATGCCTGCCCTGTTCTAGAGACTGCCTGGTCACTTGCCGTGACAACCTGCCTGTCCAGAGACTGCCTTGGTCACTTGCCGTGACAACCTGCCTGTCCAGAGACTGCCTGGTCACTTGCCGTGACAACCTGCCTGTCCCAGAGACTGCCTTGGTCACTTGCTGTGACAACCTGCCTGTCCAGATACTGCCTGGTCACTTGCCGTGACAACCTGCCTGTCCCAGAGACTGCCTTGGTCACTTGCTGTGACAACCTGCCTGTCCCAGAGACTGCCTTGGTCACTTGCTGTGACAACCTGCCTGTCCAGAGACTGCCTGGTCACTTGTCGTGACAGCCTGCCTGTCCAGAGACTGCCTCGGTTACTTACCGTTACAACCTGCCTGCCCAGAGACTTCCTTGGTCACTTGCTGTGACAAACCTGCCTGTCCAGAGACTACCTATATCCCCTGCCGTGATTCCCTGCCCTTTTCCCGGGTGCCACCCGCTCTCTTACAAGTAAACTCTCTTGGATAATAAAGCTTTGTGGTTCCACCAACCTGACCTGTCTCGTCAGTAGTTCCACCCACCAGACCCGTTACAAATTGTATCTGATATCTGTTAGAATCATAGAATCATAGAATGGTAGAGTTGGAAGGGACCTCCTGGGTCATCTGGTCCAACCCCCTGCTCAAAGCAGGATTCTCTAAATCATCCCAGACAGATGTCTATCCAGCCTCTGTTTGAAGACTTCCATTGAAGGAGAACTCACCACCTCTTGTGGCAGCCTGTTCCACTCATTGATCACCCTAACTGTCAAAAAGTTTTTTCTAATATCTAATCTGTGTCTCCTCCCATTCAGTTTCATCCCATTGCTTCTAGTCTTTCCTTGCGCAAATGAGAATAAAGATGATCCTTCTACAATGTGACAGCCCTTGAGATATTTGTAGACAGCTATTAAGTCTCCTCTCAGTCTTCTTTTTTGCAAGCTAAACATTCCCAAATCCTGCAACCGTTCCTCATAGGACATGGTTTGCAGACCGGTCACCATTCTGGTGGCTCTTCTCTGAACTTGCTCCAGTTTGTTGATGTCTTTTTTAAAATGTGGTGCCCAAAACTGGACACAGTATTCCAGATGAGGTCTGACCAAAGAGGAGTAGAGGGCAATAATGACCTCACGTGATCTAGACTGTATGCTTCTGTTGATACATCCTAGAATTGCATTTGCCTTTTTTGCTGCTGCATCACACTGTTGACTCATGTTAAGTCTGTGATCAATTAGTATACCCAAGTCTTTTTCACATGTGCTGTTACTTAGCCCTATTCCTCCCATTTTGTATATGCTTTTTTCATTTTTATTGCCCAGATGTAGTACTTTGCATTTTTCCCTGTTAAAATCCATTCTGTTAGTTGCTGCCCACTGCTCCAGTTTATGTATATCTTTTTGAATCCTCTCTCTCTCTTCTCTAGTATTAGCTACCCCTCCTAGCTTTGTGTCATCAGCAAATTTGATCAGTTTACCCTCAATTCCTTCATCTAAATCATTGATAAAGATGTTGAACAATACAGGGCCCAAAACAGAGCCTTGTGGTACCCCACTTGAGACATTCTTCCAACTGGATGTGCAGCCATTTACAACCACTCTTTGGGTCCGATCACTAAGCCAGTTATGAATCCACCTAACAGTTGCCTTGTCCATTCCATACTTAGTCATTTTTTCAATAAGGATTGTGTGAGATACTTTGTCAAATGCTTTGCTGAAGTCAAGATATACTATATCTACAGCATTTCCCTGATCCACCCAGTCAGTGATTCTGTCATAGAAGGAAATTAAGTTAGTCTGACATGACTTATTAGTTACAAACCCATGCTGACTCTGTTTAATCACTTCATTCTTATCCAGGTACTTGCATACATGTTCTTTAATAATTTGTTCAAAGATCTTTCCTGGTATAGAAGTCAGACTCACCGGCCTGTAGTTCCCTGGTCCACCTTCTTCCCCTTTTTGAACATAGGAACAACATTTGCTCTTCTCCAGTCTTCTGGGACTTCTCCTGTTCTCCAAGAATTTTCAAAGATTATGGACAGTGGTTCAAGAATTTCTTCTGCTATCTCCTTCAGTACCCTGGGGTGTAATTCATCTGGACCTGGAGACTTGAATTCATTTAGGTTAGCTAAGTGTTTCCTCACTGTCTTTCTGTTTATAGATATCCTGGATTCTTCTATTCCTTTAATAGGACAGTGAAGATCAGTTGATGTTACATTTCCTTTCTGAGAGAAAACAGATGCAAAATAGGAATTTAAAAGTTCAGCCTTCTCAACATCCTGACTTACCATTTCATCATTTTCATCCTGTAAAAATCCTATAGCATCTTTGACTTTTCTTTTACTTTTGACGTATCCCCAAAATCCTTTTTTGTTGCTTTTGACGTCACTTGCAAGCCTTAATTCATTGTCAGCTTTAGATAATCTGATTTGTGCCCTGCAGGTTCTGCAGACGGCATTATATTCTTCTTTAGATATGCCTCCCTCTTTCAATTTGATAAACATTTCTTTCTTCCTTTTTAGCATGTGTTTAAGTTCTATGTTCATCCATCCTGGTTTCCTTAAATGCTTCCCATTCTTCCCTCTTTTCGAAATTGTTAACGATTGTGCTTTGAGAATCTCATTTTTCAAGATTTTCCATCCTTCCTGGACATTTTTGTCCTTAAGGATATCCAGCCATTGGATCCCTCCAATTCTCTTTCTGAGTTCCTTAAAATCTGCCTTTCTGAAATCTAACCTTGACGTCTGAGTCTTCACAGGTCTTCCTCCTCTTGTTATCCAAAATTCTAAAATAGCATGGTCACTACCTCCTAGGGTCCCAGCCACTCTTACCTCCTCCACCATTTCCTCCCTGTTTATGAGGATTAGATCCAAGGTAGCAGATCCCTTTGTTTTCTCCATTACCTTTTGGAAGATAAAGTTGTCAGCAAGAGAGGATAAGAATTTCCTGGACCTGTTAGTTTTGCCTGAGAGAGATTCCCAACAAATGTCTGGATAGTTGAAATCTCCCATGACCACTATGTCATATTTTTTGGAGAACTTGGCCATTTGATGCATAAAGAGTTCATCCATATCTTCAGCTTGCACAGGCGGCCTGTAGTAAATGCCTACAATGGTGTCCTTTCCATTGTTCTGTCCTTGTATTCTTACCCAAACAGTTTCCACAGAACTCCCAGTCTCTGAAGCTTCAATCTCTGTGCAGATATACGCTTTTCTAACATACAATGCAACACCTCCTCCTCGTTTATCAAGTCTGTTTCTTGCAAATAAGTTGTAACCTTCTAGCCTTGTATTCCAATCATGTGTATCGTCCCACCAAGTCTCAGTGATTCCAATGACATCATATTTCTTCTCCTGCGTTAGTAGCTCCAGTTCTCCTTGTTTGTTGCCCATGCTTTGTGCATTCGTATAGAAACACTTTAGTTTGTGATTGGTTTCTCTTTGTTCAATATTTTTATTATGTAGATTTTTTTGTCTTTGTTCTTCCCCTTCACTTCTAATAGCAGAGTTCTCAATAGCATTTGTCAGGTGTATGGCTTTTGCTGGCGTTTTGCTTCCCTTTTTATCGATTTATGCTGTATATAATATCTTTATTTCCTTTACCCCAGCATCTGGATATGTTTAAATAGGGGCCACTATGAATTTTCTGAATCTTCATTTAAGTGCCTTATTACTGAAATACCTAACTTTGAGGTACATTTTCATTTTCCCTTTACTTTTCTTCTATGGGATATTATTACACTATATAAATTGTCAAGCAATCTAATATCAGATTATAGTATTTATACGACATATCCCACATAATTGTTGTTGCTAACATACGCTCAGTATATTGTTCATTATATATTGTCCATAGTCTTCTCCTTTTTGTTTTTCTGTTATGTTATATGTATATATGTCTGTATATAATTTTAATATTTGAGTGCTTCACTGATTCTGACTCTTTCATTTTCCTGCAGCTACCCATGACTAAGATCCGGGTAGGATCGAAACGTCGGGTATTAGCCTAATGTATGTGAATACTTTTCCGTCCAATTATGACAAGAGCATTCTTAAGGTGATACCTTTATTGGCTAACCAGAAAATTATATGTTCGCTAGCTTTCAGAGCACAGTGGCTCCTTCTTCAGGCAAGATTACATTTGAAATAATAAGAAAGACACATCAGATGCTTACTATAGTAGGAAATTTGTTCAAGACCTGGGAGGTGTGATGCCTTCAAAGGAAATCGAATTAGCATTATCTTACAAATGGAGAGCTGGTGGGAATGTGTTACTATCTGGAGTCCTTCTGGTGAAGGTGTGAACTGTGTCTATGTAGTGAACCATATAACCAGGTGTTAAGTTGAGTCCTAGTGTCAAAGTTTGAATTCCCATATTTTTCTCTCCCTGTCATCCTTAAAAATGACCTTTTAGTATTAGGACTTTTAAGTCTGTCATACAATGTCCAGTTCCAGAGAAATGTTTTCCCACAGGCGTGTCCATTTCATTCCTGATCGTATGTCTGTGTAGATTCATCCTTGTTTGTAGTTTTTGCATGGTTTCCCCAATATAGATAGCTCCAGGGCACCTTGTGCATTGTATCATGTACACCACATTGGAGGACGTACATGAAAAGGAACCCATGACCTTATAGTCCTGATTTGTGTTTGGTACACGGACTGTATTTGTTGGTAATATGTGGGTACAAGTTTTGCATTTTTTGTTGTTACATGGGAATGTGCCAGTCACTGATGGTGACAAGAGGACACTTCTGACAAGGAGATTCCTTAAGTTAGGGGGCTGTTTGTAGGAGAGGAGTGGTAGTTCTGGGAATATGTCTTTCAATTTGTGGTCTCTGTGGAATATGGGTTGGAGATCAGCACCAATTTTCCTTAGGATGCTCATGTGGGGGTTGTATGTGACCACAAGAGGTACCCTGTTGTTGTCCTCTCTGTTTGTAATCCAGGAGGTTGCTTCTTGGGATTCTTGTCGCCCTGTGGATCTGTTCATCTATTACCAGTGGATGGTATCCTTGTTGTAGGAATGTATTCCTCAGAGATAGCAGCTGTAGTTCCCTGTCTTTACTGTCTGAACAGATCCGAATATATCTCAGAGCTTGACTGTAGATGATGGATTTTTTTGTGTGTCTTGGATGAAAGCTGTTCCATCTAAGGTATGCTGGACGTCCTGTGGGCTTATGGTAAATTGATGTTTGTATGGCGTTGTCCTTGATGTATATGGTCAAGTCCAGAAAATGTATTTGAGACTTTGAAAAGTTGAGGGTGAGCTTGATGGTTGGGTGGTATTTGTTGAAGTTATTGTGGAAGGTGAGCAGATCATCTTTTGAGCCTGTCCAGATTATTAGCAGATCATCAATGTAGCGGAAGTATGCAAGAGGTTTAATAGGGCAAGATGACAAAAACTCCTCCTCCAGTTTCGCCATAAATAGGTTGGCATATTGTGGGGACATTTTGCAAACAAGGATGAATCTACACAGACATACGATCAGGAATGAAATGGACACGCCTGTGGGAAAACATTTCTCTGGAACTGGACATTGTATGACAGACTTAAAAGTCTTAATACTAAAAGGTCATTTTAAGGATGACAGGGAGAGAAAAATATGGGAATTCAAACTTATTAGGATGTTCAATACTTTGACACTAGAGGGTATGCCACACTGAACAATATCGCTAACGGGATCGCTAAAAAACGTCACTATTTAGCGATCCCGTTAGCGATGTTGTTCAGTGCGGCAGCTTCCAGCGACGAGCTTCCTGCTGTGATCTCGCTCGTCGCTGGAATCGCTCCGGACCCTATTTTCTCGTCGGCGCTCCTGCTGGGTAAGTATATATCGCTAGTGTGGCACCTTTTCTTAGCGATTTAGCGGTACTTTCAGCTGCAGATGAAGGAAGAGAGCCACAGTAATTCATTACTGATGGGTAGGCGGAGCCCCAGATCAGGATGTTACCTCAGATCAAAAGAGTGATGACTGGCTGGCCCCTCCAGCTCGGGCTCCTCCTACTCAGCTCCAGTCTAAGATTTGAGGTCCAGAGGATGGTCGCTGCTAATGCAGCTCCTCAGAAAATTTTATTATTTTAATATTCGGACAGGAGACTTGGATCACTAGTTGGTCTAGAGGTCTCAGGGGTATCAGCGCTGCTGTACCCCAACCTCTCCCTTGGCGGATCTGTATTCACTCAAAGTCCCTGCAGAATCCTTGCCGGCCCTGGGGGATGAGGAAAGCTTCTCTGGCGGGAACGCAAACCACACGTGCGGTCACTGCGTTCTTCGCCCTGGGGGGAAGCATGGGCACTGCGCCAGAAACCCTGAGGGTCCCTGTGGCGCCTTGGCTGGTGAGTACTCCACACAAATTTTAATAATAATTATGTGTGAGTGCTTTAGCGTCTGAATGAGCAGCGCTATTATTAATGTCAGCGTTACTATGTCAGTATGCGTCAGCGCTGCTGTGACAGCGCTACTACATGTAAATGTCAGTATGCTTCAGCGCTACTGTGACAGCGCTACTACATGTAATGTCAGTATGCTTCAGCGCTACTGTGACAGCGCTACTACATGTAAATGTCAGTAAGCTTCAGCGCTGCTGTGACAGCGCTACTACATGTAAAGTCAGTATGCTTCAGCGCTGCTGTGACAGCGCTACTACATGTAAAGTCAGTATGCTTCAGCGCTGCTGTGACAGCGCTACTACATGAAGATGTGGTGATCTTTTGTCCGCAGGCAGATAGCTGCAGGACAAGAGAGGGAGCAGGAGCGGGGAGAGTTCGCGCTCATTATTTGAGCTAGCAGGGGGCGTGGCCTGTCTATCCCGGTCTTTTGAGCAGGAAGACGCGCGCTCTGGCTTTTCTCCTGCGACCCCCTCACTGTGGCGGCCATTACTCAGGCTCCTGGGCTCCTCGGACCGCTCCCCTCCTCATATAGACACCACGGCCAGCTGGGTGAGTGTGGATTCCTCACCCCGCAGCGCAGCGATCGCTATCCTGCAGCTGCAGTCTCATCAGAGACATAAAAATTGGCTGGGGCTCACAAATATATATATATTTTGGTGAGTTTGCAATATTAACCCCTTTGAGGGTTATTTCTACCTGCTAAATTTGCTGACTGAATACGCTGGGGTAACTCTGCTTGGTGGAGCGTTAACCCTTCAGCGTTTGAAAAAAAAAAAAAAAAAAAAAACCGCATAGTTTTTTGCTGGTATTACCGCTTTGACCTGCTCATTCAGATGAGACATGTCTGAACAGAGTTCAGATGCCGCGGATCACGTCCCAGTGCCATTGCGGCAATCAGATACGCAGACCTCCACAGCGTCTAGCGCTGCGGTCGACAGCGGTGGAAAATTGGATGATATCGCTCGATCGATTAATAACTTATCTGACCTTTTAGGTCAATATGTGTCTGCTAATTCCTCTCAGAGGAAGCGACGCAGGCCGTTACCGGCCTCTACACGGAGCGAGTCAGATGTATCTGATATTGGGCAGAGTTCCCCTTTAAATTCGGATGGAGAAATATCCGATTCAGATGCGGACGAGCCGCAGGGACGTTCCTCTATGACGAAGCGTACGTAGGCATTAATTGAAGCCATGAGAGATATACTACAGTTACCGGAGGAGGTAACTAGTCGTCCTGGTAAATCAGCACGCATGTTCCAGGAGTCCCGTGCTTCGCGCACAACATTGCCAGCTCTGGATGAGCTTAAGGGCGTGATAGAGGAGGAACGTCTATGTCCAGATAAGCGTTTTCATGGAACGCATTTCTTTGATACACTTTATCCTTGCTCTACGGAGTTAAAGGCTAATTGGACTTCTGCTCCTGAAGTGGATGTGTCCTTGTCTCAGCTTAGTAAATCCTCACTACTCCCTATTAAGGGAAAAGCGAGCTTACAGGAGCCTTTGGATAGAAAGGCAGAATTGGCGGCAAAAGCAAGCTATGAGGCTGCGGGTCATGGATTTCGAGCAGTGCTAGGATCCATGTGTGCTGCTAGAGCTTCTCTAAGCTGGTTGGCACGTCTGAAGTCGGAGTTACAAAATGAATCTCCGTTATCTGAGATACGGGAAACTTGTGAATGGTTAGAAACGGCAGCCTGTTATATCTTTGATGCCGGTCTGGATACGGCATCTCTGCTGGCCAAAGCGCAAGCTTCAGCGGTCACAGTCAGAAGAGCTTTATGGCTCAGACAGTGGGCCGGGGACGCAGTTTCCAAACAAGGGTTGTTGGCCTTACCTTACAAGGGTGGCCATCTTTTTGGATCCGACCTCACAGAGCTGATTTCCAAGGCTAAGGCAAAGGAATCAGCATTACCACAGCGAAGGGCCATGGCCTCGGTGTCCAGTAAGCCTGTGTTTTATAGTGGTCGGCGGTCCTTTCGGGGCCGAGGACGATCTAGTCACTCCTCGTGGGGATCGGGTCGTCCTTCTTTCTCAGGAAAGAAATCCTCTCAGAAAACTCGTACTCCCTGGAAGCAGAGTTTCCGCCAGAACAAGCGGGAACTTGATAAGAAACCCGCAAAGTCGGATTGACGCCAGGGGTCCACTCGAGGATTCTCGAGTGGGGGTCGCCTGCTTCTTTTCAAGGAGACTTGGATGGCTCGCGTTCCAGATTCCTGGGTAACGCGGATAGTGTCGGCAGGCTATTTCATAGAGTTTGCTTCTCAACCCCCAAATGTTTTTTGTCAATCTCGCGTTCCGTCGGAACCCGAGCTTGTTGTCGCTCTACAGCGAGAGGTCGAATCGCTACTACAAAAGGGCGTAGTGATACCGGTTCCGTCAGAGGACCGAGGGAAAGGTTTTTATTCCAACCTTTTTATAGTTCTCAAAAAGGAGAACAAATTTCGCCCGATTCTGGATCTCAAGCGATTAAACCGGCATGTCCATGCCCGGAAATTTCGCATGGAGTCGCTTCGTTCCGTTGTGGCAGCTCTGTCACAGAACGATTTTCTGGTGTCAATCGACATTCGCGACGCCTATTTGCATATTCCCATCGGAAAGGCTCATCAGCGCTTTCTTCGATTTGCCATAGGTCAGAATCATTACCAGTTCGTGGCTCTGCCTTTCGGCTTAGCCTCAGCGCCAAGGGTCTTTACAAAAGTTCTGGCGCCCCTCATGGCACTCCTTCGAAGACAGGGGATTACGATTCTCCCTTATCTGGACGATCTTTTGATCGTGGCTTCCTCGGAGGAGGAGGCATTGACGGCTCGGGATTTGTCTCTTCAGTTTCTGAAAGACTTCGGTTGGCTGGTCAATTGGGAGAAGTCGTCCCTGGAACCATCGAGGACAATTCTCTTTTTGGGAATGCATCTCGACACGTTTCGGTCGGTAGTTTCCCTACCACCAGACAAACAGTCATGTCTTCTTCGACATGTACAGATTATGACATCCTCAACAGCAATGTCCCTACGGAAGTGTATGCGTCTTCTGGGACTGATGGTGGCGTCCATGGAGGCAATTCCTTTTGCCCAGTTCCACTCCAGGACTCTTCAAGGGTTCATCTTGAGTCGATGGAACCAGTCGCAATCGCTGGATTGCAGTGTCACCATTTCTCGCGCGGTGCGGGATTCTCTAGAATGGTGGTTACGTCCAGGGGCATTCTCCCTGGGGAAGTCTTTCCTCCCTCTGAAGTGGTCAGTCATAACCACCGATGCCAGCCTGACGGGCTGGGGGGTGTTTGGACCAATCTCTGGATTCAGGGGGTATGGTCACCGGAAGAGTCTGTGCTTCCGATCAACATCCTGGAATTGAGGGCGATTTTTCTTTGCCTCCAACATTGGACGGTCCTTTTGAGCGGTCTGCCAGTCCGTGTGCAGACAGACAATGCGACGGCTGTCGCGTATATCAATCACCAAGGTGGGACAAGGAGTTCCAGACTCATGGTAGAGGTGTCCCGAATTCTGATTTGGGCAGAGGCCAATGTACCAGCCATTTCGGCGATTCACATTCCGGGGTTCAGAATATTACAGCGGACTTTCTCAGTCGCAGAAGGATGGATCCCGGGGAATGGAGCCTCCACCCGGAAGTCTTTGCACTACTGTGCTCTCGCTGGGGAACCCCCCAAGTGGATTTGATGGCTTCCAGGTCCAATGCCAAGTTACCGACATTCATGTCCAGGTACAAGGACCCGAAGGCGGTGGCGGTGGATGCTCTAGTGGCTCAGTGGGATCAGTTCAAGCTGATCTATGTATTCCCGCCGATATCCTTACTTCCTCTAGTGCTGCGTCGGATCAGACTAGAGAGAATTCCAGCTATTCTGATAGCTCCAGACTGGCCAAGAAGGGTGTGGTTCTCGACAATAATGTCGCTGTTGGCGGCACCTCCGTTTCCACTCCCTCTTCAACAGGACTTGTTGACTCAGGGGCCCATTTGTCATCCGGACTTGATGTCCCTGCGTTTGACGGCGTGGCTCTTGAGACCGAGATCTTGACCCGTAGAGGTTTTTCAGCCGAGGTTATTGCTACCCTTCGTGCTGCAAGAAGTCCGGCTACTTCTAGGATTTACCACAAAATTTGGGAAACCTTCTTTTCGTGGTGTTTGGGGTCTTCTCGGAACCCGAGAAAATTTTCCATTCCCAACCTGTTGGCTTTTCTGCAGCATGGGCTAGACAAGGGTTTGGCAGTTAGCACTCTGAAAGGTCAGATTTCTGCTCTGTCCTTATTATTCCGGAGAACCATTGCTTCGAATAGAGACGTGATCTCTTTTTTCCGAGGTATCTCTCGTAAGTTTCCGCCGCGGAAGGCACCCGTGTCTCCTTGGCGGCTCAACCTTGTTTTGGAGGCTCTTCAGCATAAACCTTTTGAACCTATGGTTTCTGCTAGCCTTTCTTTACTTTCTTGGAAGGTGGCTTTCCTTGTTGCAGTCACTTCCTTGAGGAGAGTTTCTGAATTGGCAGCTCTTTCTTGCTCGCCTCCTTTTCTGGAGTTTTTTCCGGATCGTGTAGTGCTTCGCACTCGGGGTGATTTTTTGCCTAAAGTGGTGTCACAATTTCATGTTAACCAGGATATTGTGTTGCCTTCACTCTGTCCGGATCCGAAGAATACGAAAGAGCGAGATTTACACACATTGGATTTAGTGCGGGCCTTGAAGTTTTATCTATCTATTACTCAAGGTTTTCGTAAGACGGACTCTCTGTTTGTGGTTCCGGCAGGTCGTCGGCGTGGTCAACGAGCTTCCAAGGGTTCTATAGCTCGTTGGATCCGGTCAGCTATTTTGGAAGCTTACCGTCTTCGGGGTGAATCTTGCCCGATTAAGATTCGAGCCCATTCCACGAGAGCTGTGGCTTCATCGTGGGCTTTTCATCAAGGTGCTTCGGCAGTGCAGCTTTGCCGAGCTGCGACTTGGCGCTCTGTCCACACGTTTACAAGATTTTATAAAGTGGACGTCAGTGCTTCCGCTGATGCAGCCCTCGGACGTAGGGTCCTGCAGGCAGCTGTAGTTTAGAGTTCTGGATGAACTTGTGTTTAGCGCTGGTTGCGCTTTGTTGTTAAGGTTGTTGGGTTTCTGCCTTTTGTTGGTTTTTTCCCACCCTTATTTTTGAACTGCTTTGGGACGTCCCATCAGTAATGAATTACTGTGGCTCTCTTCCTTCATCTGCAGCTGAAACACGGATTTTGGTAAAGACTTACCTGTAAAATCCTTTTCAGCGAAGGAAGGAAGAGAGACACAGCACCCTCCCACGGCAGAAGTGTGTTGATGTTTTCAGATGCAGCGCGACCCTTATCTGATAGCGATTATCTGGGCTGAGGTCAGCGCGCTAAGGCTCTGTTCCAGCATCGCCAGCTCATCGCAGTAGTCAGGTTCCGTGAGTAGTACCTGGAACTCTGTGGTTTTTGGCTTTCTTTGCATGCATAACCTGTATCCTTGTGTTTTTTCTCTGAAGTTCCTTCAGAAGGGGTTATGTTGCTCCGCTGGTGATCTTGGCTCTTTTTCCTAAAAGCTTTGATACGACTGGAGCTGAGTAGGAGGAGCCCGAGCTGGAGGGGCCAGCCAGTCATCACTCTTTTGATCTGAGGTAACATCCTGATCTGGGGCTCCGCCTACCCATCAGTAATGAATTACTGTGTCTCTCTTCCTTCCTTCGCTGAAAAGGATTTTACAGGTAAGTCTTTACCAAAATCCGTGTTTTGTACCGCTAAAGTCGTTAAGAAGATCGCTAACGGCGATAGCGTCGTTAACTATATTGCTAAATGTGGCCGCACTTAGCGATATAGAAACAATCCCGCTAGCGATCGCATTAGTATGCGTCGTTATTGTGATCGCTAGCGGGATTGTTTAGTGTGGCAGTACCTTAGGACTCAACTTAACACCTGGTTATATGGTTCACTACATAGACACAGTTCACACCTTCACCAGAAGGACTCCAGATAGTAACACATTCCCACCAGCTCTCCATTTGTAAGATAATGCTAATTCGATTTCCTTTGAAGGCATCACACCTCCCAGGTCTTGAACAAATTTCCTACTATAGTAAGCATCTGATGTGTCTTTCTTATTATTTCAAATGTAATCTTGCCTGAAGAAGGAGCCACTGTGCTCTGAAAGCTAGCGAACATATAATTTTCTGGTTAGCCAATAAAGGTATCACCTTAAGAATGCTCTTGTCATAATTGGACGGAAAAGTATTCACATCGATTTTTCTGGCTAACACGGTACCACAATATAATTTATTATTATTGTACACCAGCCTAATGTATGGTATTTGTACTTTGTTTCACAACGTGGCACTTTTTCTTTGCTAATTTGGAGAACTATAATAAAATATCACTTTATTTGCATCGACTTGGTCTTAGTGTACTCCTTGAGACCAGGTCTTGCTCCAAGAGTCTCCGCCTCACAGTGCGTGCAGATGCACTCACACCTGCCTGCTGCCATTACTGCGCAAGCTCTGCACTGCTGGTAGCCCGATCCCGCAGCTGAAACACTTTTAAGAGACGGTCCTGGCGCTTGCTGTTCTTTCTTGGGCGCCCTGAAGCCTTTATGGCAACAATGGAACCTCTCTCCTTGAAGTTCTTGATCAGGGGTGGGCAATTAATTTTCCCGAGGGGCCACATGAGAGACCATGACTGTTGTGAAGGGCCGAACTAATAGCTTGAAATTAATTGTACTCAATATTAATTAATTAATATTAATTGTATCACTTAATATTGAGCATAATTAAGTATGCTGACACCCCCCTATATATCGTTGAACCCCCCCACAGCCCCTTATATACAGCATGAGCCTCACACAGCCTACTACATATGAGGCATGAGCCCCACACAGCCTCCCTATATACGGCATGAGCCCCACACAACCTCCCAATATATGGCATGAGCCCCAAACAGCCTCCCCATGTATGGCATGAGCCCCACACAGCCTCGCCATGTACTGCATGAGCCCCACACAGACTCCGCATGTATGGCATGAGCCCCACACAGCCTCCCCATGTTCAGCATAAGCCTCACACAGCCTCCCCATGTACTGCCTGAGCACCAGTTTCCCCATATACTGCATAGGCCAACGGCCTCCCAAACTGCATGAGCCTCACACAGCCTCTTATATAGAGCATGAGCCCCACAGTCTCTCCACATACTGAATGAGGCCCCAGACAGCCTCCCATATACTGCATGAGGCCCCCTGCCTCCCCATATACTGATTGAGTGTCACACAGCCCCCATATATTGCATGACAGTATACAGACTTCCCATAGCCTCACCATGTGCAGCATGTCACCCCCATAGCCTCCCCATGTGCAACATGTCACCCCCATAGAATCCCCATGTTCACTTCCATAGAACCCCATGTTCACTTCCATAGAATCCCCATGTTCACCCCCATAGATTCCCCATGTTCACCCCATAGAATCCCCTGTTCACCTGCATAGAATCCCCATGTTCACTTCCATAGAACCCCATGTTCACTTCCATAGAATCCCCATGTTCACCCCCATAGAATCCCCATGTTCACCCCATAGAATCCCCATGTTCACTTCCATATTCATACACATGAAAAAAACCCACCACATACTCACCTCGGTCCTGTTCCCAGGCGCCCTGCTTCTTCTGCTGTCTCCGATGCGCTGACTTTCCAGCAGTACACAGCTGACGCAATGACATGACGTCATTGCGTCAGCTGTTTCACACGCTGAGTGGTGGAGGAAGTGGCCGGAGGCCCCTCCTCCACCAATGCTGACTGCAGGAGACAGCGAGCTGGCGGGCACAGTGCGGCCTGCAGACCTCAGGTTTTCAGCCCCACAGCTGTCTCGGTCCGCGGGCCGGACTGAGACAGCCAGAGGGCCTGATGTGGCTCGCGGGCCGCACTTTGCCCAGGTCTGTTCTTGATGATGCGATAGATTGTTGACTGAGGTGCAATCTTTCTAGCTGCGATACTCTTCCCTGTTAGGCCATTTTGTGCATTGCAATGATGACTGCACGTGTTTCTTTAGAGATAACCATGGTTAACAGAAGAGAAACAATGATGCCAAGCACCAGCCTCCTTTTAAAGTGTCCAGTGGTCTCATTCTTACTTAATCATGACAGATTGATCTCCAGCCATGTCCTCATCAACACCCACACCTGTGTTAATGGAGCAATCACTGAAAAGAGGTTAGCTGGTCCTTTTAAGGCAGGGCTGCAATGATGTTGAAATGTGTTTTGGGGGATAAAGTTCATTTTCTAGCCAAATATTGACTTTGCAAGTAATTGCTGTTAAGCTGATCACTCTTTATAACATTCTGGAGTATATGCAAATTGCCATTAGAAAAAGTGAAGCAGTAGACTTTGTAAAAATTAATATTTGTGTCATTCTCAAAACTTTTGGCCATGACTGTATAATCAGTGTTTTATCTGCAGGAAATTCACTACAGGACAACTGGCCTCATGCCTCTTGGACCATCCCCTCCCACAGCACTGATTAGCAGCTCTCTGTCACTATACAATGTACACCAATTCTGTGGTGTGGACGAGGTTATATACAGCGGTGAAAAAGTGTTTGCCCCCTTCATGATTTCCTATTCTTTTGCATGTTTGCCACACTTAAATGTTTCAGATCACAAAACAAGTTTAAATATTAGACAAAGATAACACAAGTAATCACAACATTTATAAACGAAGGTCTTTATTATTAAGCGAAAAATAAATCCAAACCTACAGGGCCCTGTGTGAAAAAGTAATTGCCCCCTAAACCCAATAACTGGTTGGGCCAGCCTTAGCAGCAACACCTGCAATCAAGCAATGAGTCTTTTACAACGCTCTGGAGGAATTTTGGCCCACTCATCTTTGCAGAATTGTTGTACTTCAGCCACATTGAAACGTTTCTGAGCATAAACCGCCTTTTTAAATTCATGTCGCAGCATCTCAATCAGATTAATGTCAGGACCTTGACTACTTCTCTCCAAAGTCTTAATTTTGTTTTTCTTAGGGTCTGTGCACACGTTGGATTCTGCTGCGGATCCGCAGCGGATTTGACTGTTTTGTTTTTTTATTTTTTTGTTTTTGTTTATTTAGACTGCAAGCGCCGGCTGATGAATACTCCTATCAGTCGCCGCCTGCTCTCACTGTTATTAGCTGCATCAGGTTTAGGCTGATGGATAGTCTCAACAGCCCACGCCAGTGACCGGAGGTAAACTCTATACCCCTGATCACTGCTGCAGGCTCTCGCTGTCACTGCGGCGGTAACTTTGGCTGTCTGACCAACAATAATGATTATTACTGCCAATCAGAAGCAGTGTTTGCCACCCTGCCATGCACATGTAGTTCATAGGAAGCTGAATAAATGATGGCTTGATATCTGCGATCTGATGTTTTATTCCAGGGAAATGTTTTTTCCATGTTTTTCTTATGTGTAAATGAGCTGTTCAGGCTATGGGCCAGATACTGATGTGCATGGGACTCCGCCTACATAGGTTATTCTAAATAAAAAGGGCTTTACCACTGTGAGACATGTAATGGTTACTCTCCTGATCTCACTGCAGAGCTGAGTGTGGCTGCAGTTAATACTGTGCAGCAGAGCTGAGCTTTGTCTCATTACAAACACATCTGCAGCTGCAGTCCTTTCATAGCTCTTCAGATGCCATGTCATAGACATTCAGTGTGGAGAGAAGGGGCAGTACAGCAGAGCTGACAGCTCTGTGTGTTTGCAATTAGTTATTGCACAGCCTCTCTATTACTTTGATACTTTTCAAAGCTTTTTAAAAAGAATTCTGGTGTAAAAGCTTTGATGAATCAGGGTCGTAATTTAGCTACAAACAGCTTTATAATTGCCTGAATGTTGATAGGGTTAGGTTGTGAGGTTATTTTCTGATGTTAGGTTCCCTTGGCTCAAGGAAATGAATTGCATTTCTGCTTATATACAGTATAAACTGATAGAATACTTATACCCAGACTTTCAGAGCGTTAGGAGTTAACGTGTATGTGGTGTAGGATCCACTTTCATAGATCAGCCTCCCTCCGCATTAGCAGCTGATCCTCGCTATGCCGCATTAAAGGGAATCTGTCACCCCATTTTTGCCCTATGAGATCTGGTGAGGGCAGAGCAGAGTACTACAGTGCTCAGGCGCCAGAAAAAATCAGAGAGGTCCGGCGCCTGCGCACTGTAGTACTCTGCTCTGCCCTCACCAGGGCAGAGCAGTGCGCCTACGCAGGAGCTGCGATGGGACGGAAAGAAGAGGCCTGCTTCGCTACAAGATGGGAGGCCCCGGACGGACCGCGACGCCCATCGGACCCGACCGGACCGCCCCTGGGTGAGAATATAACTCGTTTTTCTTCTCTTTCAGGTGACATCGGGGCTTTTCTACAGCATTACAGAATGCTGTAGATAAGCCCCTGATGGCGGTGGCCGCATCTCATAGGACAAAAATGAGTGTCCGGTTCCCTTTAAGATCACATTATCTAATTAGCTCCTGCCATGTCCCACGTAATGTGCCATGCTTAGACGCCTCTTCAGAATAAGTAACTGCTCTCTTTCTAATCATGTAGGAGAAGCCACTAATCACTTCTGTCTGACTGCTCGCATGACAAGAGGCGTCCAGCAGGCCTGACCCTCTATGTGTCTATTACAATGTGAGATAATATAGAAGATATTTGGTAGGAAAGTGTGTAACTTGAGTGCATTGACGTCTCCCTACGCAGCTTTATCCCCTGGGCCTCTAATATTGGAGATGCTTTCTCCTACTGCACATATCGCTCGATTTGCGTTAGATGTACCGTATGCCCTGTGCGGCTGTCTTGAGACAGCAGGGTCTTATAAGATCCTACAAGAGACCCTATGAGTGTCCCCTTCAGGACTGCTAACCCCGCTATAACATTTGCTCTTTACCCACTGCAGCTTCCATAACATTTTGTATTTCCAATATTATAACTTCTGCGTTTTAAAATACAATTTTTAGGTGTTCAGTCAGTTACCTAGTATTACATTTTTACTTTTGGCGTTAATGATCTAGTTGAATAAGGTGAAAAAATGACACATTCTAGACTTTCTTATAGGAATGTTATAAATCATACAGTGCTAAATTACATGTAACTCATTATATGTTATGTACTGAAAGTCTCCTGGTCTGAGATGATTGATAACGAGATCTTTGAGATGATTGATGATAAGTTCAAAGGCGGGCAACTAGATTATTACAGGGGATGGAAGGTCTCTCATATGAGGAGTGGTTAGAAAAGTTGGGGTTGTCTAGCTTAGGAAAGAGACACCTCCAAGGAGATCTCTTTATTTATGTATAAATATATGTGTGGTCCGTACAAAGGACATCACTTATTTCTTCCAAGGACCAATGCTAAGGACCAGGGGGCACTCATTACGGGTGGAAGAAAGGTGATTCCAGCAGCTAAACAGGAAAGGGTTCTTTACAGTTAGAGCAGTCAGATTGAAGAATTCCTTACCACAAGAGGTAGTAATGGCCGACACTAATAGCTTTTAAAAGGGCTGAACGATTTCCTCAGTACACATAACATTGTGGGTTATAGATAATTAAGTGACAAAAACTAACTGTATTGGTTATTGGTTGAGAACGGTTGAACTTGATGGACCTGAACTTAGACGACCCCTTAGACAATCCCCTTTAATCCTGGTTGTTTCAAGAACTATGAGGGTATGTTTCCACGGTCAGGAAACGCTGCGTGTTTGACGCTGTGTACAGCCACAGCGTCAAACATGCAGCGTCCAGATGTTACAGCATAGTGGAGGGGATTTCATGAAATCCCGTCTCCACTATGCGTTAAAAAACGCAGGCGTCAGACCTGCATTAACGGACATGCGGCGTGTCTTTTCAGATTGCAACATGTCCATTTACCTTACGGCGACGCTCCGTCGCCGCAAGGGAAATAACAGTCCTATGTAGGGGTGCGGTGAATCACCCCATATTCACAAGGGGGCAGGGCTTTTGGCGGAGCTGGCTTTCCACTCTGTTCAAAGCGCCAGGTTTCCTGACCGTGGAAACGTACCCTTAGGAAACAAATTGCATCCAAACAGCCGCGCATGTTCTGTTGTTGGAAATGGAACCTGTTTTTGTGATTGCAGCTGGCACGTGATTATTGTACTGGTTTCCATAGTGATATTTAGGGGCATTTTATGTATTTGTACTGTTTAGTACAGAAAGATTGTCTTGTGTAGAATACATTAATCTGGGGCTTATACTGCACATCTCCAGTGAGCTCTGCCTTTAGCGCGCTTGTTCACATGGTGCAGCTTGTGACTGTATGAAGAATGCCACATGCTTCCTGTGCAGACTCTATGGGGTCTGAGTGTGCAGATATCTTCCCTGGGGGTGAACACCTCCGTATATATGGAGGTGAAGTACTCTGTCTTGGTTACATAGTTGTGTACAGTCGCGGTCCCATGTACCTCTATGGATCACATTTTAAAGCTCTAAAAAAGAGCCATTTTGATATGTATAAATGCTGAAATGTTTACCCCTGAAATGAGAGGCGCACGTGAGATTGTCATTTCCATACCATGAGTATGGTCCAGCTGCCCATCCTGCAGCACCCTGTACAGATCGCAGCGCGGGACTGTCCCTAATTCCCAATCTGCTCTTTATACATGATAATGCTACTTTCTCTTTTTGATCAAAAGAATGTACAAGCCATCCCACCACGTCAAGGCAACCCTTGTGGGACAGTCCTAACTCTTGTATTAAAAACCTTTCCACTTGTCAAGTGACGTAAATGTGAACAAGGCAGAGGGACTGAACCCACCAGTTGAAGCATAGGCCAGAAATCCATCAAGTCTGGCCTATGCTTCAACTGGTGGGTTCAGTCCCTCTGCCTTGTTCACATTTACGTCACTTGACAAGTGAAAAGGTTTTTAATACTAGAGTAGGACTGTTCCACAAAGGGTTGCCTTGACGTGGTGGGATGGCTTGTACATTCTTTTGATCAAAATTATGTTTACTA
This sequence comes from Oophaga sylvatica, assembly GCA_033576555.1. NCBI lineage: Eukaryota > Metazoa > Chordata > Amphibia > Anura > Dendrobatidae > Oophaga > Oophaga sylvatica. Next base: position 280,141,066 of record JARQOD010000003.1, on the reverse strand, counting down.
AATACCCTTATATATTATTACCACATTCATGCAATTTTTGCAAAAAAAATTGTTTTATTTATTTTAGGACATTTGTTTTTTGTGCCTGGTTTTCTGTGTAATGGTCATGTGTTAATATGCATTTACATTTTGCATACACATCAACTTACTTTTTCAGTTCAGATCTAGTTTTCTCTTGGGAATTGTACAAATATTTGTTGAATCGTTCTTTTGTCTTACGAACCTTCTTCTAGGTAACAACGGGCTGCACCTTTTACTTGGTGGACTCGTCTGTAGTTTGTAACATTACCTGTGTTCTTGTCCTACAGGTCACCCATCGTGTCTGAAGTTCTGCCTGGAGCTCACATCCAATGCCAAAGCTTTGAGGTGGCAGTGCATTGAATGCAAAACCTGCAGTGCCTGTAGGATTCAGGGGAAAAATGCTGTGAGTCTGTTCCCCTCCGTAATAATATCCTAATTTATTATAATGTTTTGTTACAACTTATAGCAAGTTAGCTCATTGGATTGCCTTTGCCAGGATAGATGGTTGGCACACCAAGGGCTTTCATGCCAACCCAAGGCGTTGGGTAAAACAATCTGCATCAAGTTTTATTATTTAATAAGTTGACTAGAAAGATCCTTGGCCGTCTCGCCACTAGCTTCTGTAATGATGTTACTGAACAGTAGCTGTCCTGTTGCCCAGCACCATAAAACACCACAATTTATGCCATTCCTCATAGTGGTAATGATGATTCCCACACAGAGGAAGTGTCTACTCATGCGGCTTGAGGTATTTTGTGTCCATCTGATTTTTTGTCAATCAGGTTCCCAGGCACCTCTGTGCTTTAGGTTGCAGCCTCTTTTTGCCAGCCGCTGGTCCTTTTAAAGGGAACCTGTCAACTGATGCATGATTCCTAAGCCATGAGCAGCATGCGTCAGCCACTGGCTGTAGTATCCTAGCCATGTATGTTTGTCTCTGAAACGCTGTGGTTTTCAAAGAAAAACATACTTTCAGCAGCAGATTAAGGAAGGGAGACACACACTAGTAATGACTAGTGGGTAGGCGGAGCCCAGATGAGATAGACACCTCAGATTAAAAAGAGTGTTGACCGGCCCCTCCAGCTCGGGCTCCTCCTACTCAGCTCTCCAGTCTAAAATTTGAGGTCTCAGAAGATAGTCGCTGCTGGAAGCAGCTCCTCAGTAGATTTTATTATTTTAAATCGGACAAGAGACTTGGATCACCAGAAGTGGTCTAGAGGTCTCAGGGGTCTCAGCGCTGCTGGACTCCCACCTCTCCCTTGGCGGATCTGTATTTACCCTGTATGGTGGTCCCTGCAGAATCATGCCTGCCGGCCCTGGGGGATGAGGATGGCTTCCCTGGCGGGGACGCAAACCGCACATCGGGGGTCACTGCGTTCCCCGCCCTGGGGGAAGCGATGGGCACAGCGCCACAAACCCCTGGGGGTCCCTGTGGCGCTAAGCTGGTGAGTACTCCGCATTTTTCTAAATGTATGTGAGTGCTTTCAGCGGCTGCTGCGGCAGCCGCTGCTACATGTGAATGTATTTTTGTCCGCAGGCAGATGACTGCAGGACAGAGGAGAGCAGAGAGCGAGGGAGTTCGCGCTCTTTTTTTTTTAAGCCGGCGGGGGGCGTGGCTTCACGCTTCCCGGTCTTCTGGGGCAGAAGCGCGCGATTATGTGCTTCTCTTCCGGCTTCTCTCAGCGCGGCGGCCATTACCAGGGCTCCTCATACTACCGCTCCTCCCGATATATATTATGCATCACCGCGGCCAGCTGGGTGAGTGAAAGTCGTCACCCCCACAGCGCAGGACCTATCTGTATGACAAGTGGCAGATAGCGCTATCCTGCAGCTGCGGTCTCATATAGAGACCTTGTTTCGCCTGGGACTCGCACACTCCCTGTTATTTTAATAAGGGAGTTGTGGGGAGCCTGCGACATTAGCCCCTATGAAGGGTTAACCCTTTTCAGCAAGAGTCCAGCGATACCCGCCGTAGGTTCTATTCCGGTACGGATCAGAACATAAAGGGTTAATCATACTGCTGACATATTCTGCTGATATTTTAGAGTTAGCTGGGGTAGCTCTCTACTTTAAGAGCTTTAACCCTTCAGCGTATTGGTTTCGTCCACTTAAGAAACCACACTTTTCTCTAATTACTGACAGGTTTTGACCTGCCATATACTGTGTGAGGGCATGTCGAATCAGAGTCCAGAAGGTGCAGACCATCTCTCAGATCCGCTTCAGGATCAGTCGCGCGTATCCGATACGCAGACCTCGACGGCGTCAAGTGCAGCGGTCGGAGGTTACAGCGATGCCAAATTGGATGCCATCGCTCGTTCTATTGATGACCTGTCTGGCCTGTTAGGTAATTGGGTGTCAGCTAGATCCTCTCATGACAGGAAGCGACACAGACCGGTACCATCCTTTCCGCGTAGCGAATCAGAGGTCTCTGATATGGAATGCGGACAGGGTTCCCCTTCAGACTCTGATGGGGAGTTATCCGATTCGGATAAGGAGGATCGGCAGGGGCACTCTGCCTCTCTTGTGAGCCGAACAGAGGCTTTCATTGAAGCCATGAGAGAGGCGTTACAGTTACCGGAAGAGGTAACTAGACGTCCTGGTAAGTCGGCCCGAATGTACCAGGAGTACCGTAAGTCGCGATCAACATTGCCGGCTCTGGTTGAGCTTAATGAAGCAGTGGAGAAGGAACGCCTGTGTTCAGATAAATGTTTTCAAGGGACACGTTTCTTTGAGGCATTATACCCGTGTTCTACGGAGTTGATAGATAATTGGATTCCTTCTCCTGAAGTGGATGTTCCTTTATCACAGCTTAGTAAATCCTTGTTGCTCCCTGTTAAAGGGAAGGCGAGTCTGCAGGACCTGCTAGACAGAAAAACGGAGGTGGCGGCGAAATCCACCTACGAGGCCGCGGGTCATGGATTCAGGGCGGTGCTAGGATCCATGTGTGCTTGTAAAGCTTCCCTGAGCTGGTTGGTCCGTATATGGACGGCGTTGCAAAATAGATCTCCGTTATCCGAGATAGAGGGACTTCTCGAATTGTTGGAGATTGCAGCCAAATATAGCTATGATGCAGGTCTGGATACTGCGTCTCTGTTGTCCAGGGCGCAATCCTCGGCGGTCACAGTCAGAAGAGCACTGTGGCTTAGACAGTGTACCGGGGACGCGGTTTCCAAGCAAGGTTTGCTGTCTTTAGCTTACAAGGGTGGTCAGCTATTTGGGTCTGACCTCACAGAGCTGATTGCCAAGGCAAAGGCAAAAGAAGCGGCTTTACCGCAGCGAAGGGCTATGGCTTCTGCGTCTGGCAGGCCTAGTGCCAGTAGTGCTCGGCGGTCCTTTCGGTCCAGGGGACGATTTGGTCAGTCCTTTGGGGATCGGGTCGTCCCTCTTTTTCGGGAAAGAAGCCCTCTCAGAAATCCCGCACCCCTGGAAACGAAATTTCCGTCAAGACAAGCGGGAAGCTGAAAAGAAGCCCGCCAAGGCGGACTGACGCCAGGGTCCCACTCGAGGGCTCTCGAGTGGGGGGTCGCCTGCTCCAGTTCAAAGCGACTTGGCTTTCCCGCGTTCCGGACACCTGGGTAACGCGGGTCGTGTCGGCAGGCTATTTCATAGAGTTTTCTTCTCGACCCCCGAACAGTTTTTGCCAGTCTCGCATTCCGTCAGAACCCGAGTTTTGTGCCGCTCTGCTGCGAGAGGTCGACTCCCTTTTGCAGAAGGGTGTAGTAGTACCGGTTCCGCCAGAGGACAGGGGAAGAGGATTTTATTCCAACCTCTTTGTGGTCCCCAAAAAGGAGGACAGATTTCGCCCCATCCTGGATCTCAAAAGATTGAATCGGCATGTCCACACCCGAAAATTTCGCATGGAGTCGCTTCGCTCCGATGTAGCAGCCTTGTCACGGAACGACTTTTTGGTGTCAATCGACATTCGCGACGCTTATTTACACATTCCAATCGGAAGGGCTCACCAACGCTTCCTTCGTTTTGCCATAGGTCAGGACCATTACCAGTTTGTGGCTCTGCCATTCGGGTTGGCCTCAGCGCCCAGAGTTTTTACAAAGATTCTGGCGCCTCTCATGGCGATTCTCCGAAGACAGGGCGTCACGATTTTTCCCTACCTGGACGACCTTCTGATTGTGGCGTCTTCCAAGGAGGAAGTGGTAACTGCTCGCAATCTATCCCTTCAGCTCCTGGAGGACTTCGGGTGGCTGGTCAATTGGGAGAAGTCATTTCTGGAACCGTCGCAGTCAATCCTGTTTTTGGGAATGCATTTCGACACGGTACGAGCAGTGGTATCCCTGCCTCCAGACAAGCAAGCATGTCTTCTTCGACATGCACAGGTTATGAAGTCTTCGACAGCTATGTCCCTCCGAAGCTGTATGCGCCTTATGGGTCTGATGGTGGCGTCCATGGAAGCGATTCCATTTGCTCAGTTTCATTCCAGGGCCCTCCAGAGGTTCATTCTGAACCGTTGGGATCGAGCGCAGACTTCACTGGATTGCAGTGTCATCATCTCCCACAGGGTACGAGAGTCTCTGGAATGGTGGTTACGTCCGGAGGCGCTATCCCTGGGGAAGTCCTTCCTCCCTCCGAAGTGGTCGGTCATAACCACAGATGCCAGCCTGACGGGCTGGGGGGGTGTCTGGAACGATCTCTGGACTCAGGGAGTATGGTCGTCGGAGGAGTCTGTCTTGCCGATCAACATCCTGGAATTGAGGGCAATTTTCCTTTGCCTCCAACACTGGACGATCCCTTTAAGCGGTCTACCAGTCCGAGTGCAGACAGACAATGCGACGGCGGTCGCATATATCAACCATCAAGGCGGGACAAGGAGTTCCAGACTCATGGTGGAAGTATCCCGGATCCTGGTATTAGCAGAGACCAGAGTACCAGTCATCTCTGCGATCCACATTCCAGGAGTTCAGAATATCACAGCGGACTTTCTCAGTCGCGAGAAGATGGATCCCGGAGAATGGAGTCTTCATCCGGAAATTTTTGCACTGCTGTGCTCCCGTTGGGGAACTCCCCAGGTGGATCTGATGGCATCCAGGTTCAATGCCAAAGTACCGACTTTCATGTCCAGGTACAAGGATCCGAAAGCTTTGCGGTGGATGCTCTAGTGGCTCCGTTGGACCAATTCGAGCTAGTCTATGTGTTTCCGCCAATTTCCTTACTTCCTCTGGTGCTACGTCGAATCAGACTGGAGAGAATCTCGGCTATATTGATAGCCCCAGATTGGCCAAGGAGGACGTGGTTCTCAACACTGATGTCGCTCCTGGCAACGACGCCGCTTCCGCTTCCTCTTCGCTCGGACCTGTTAACCTAAGGGCTCGTTCGTCATCCGGACCTGAAGTCTCTGCGTTTGACGGCGTGGCTCTTGAGACCGAAATATTGACCCGTCGAGGTTTTTCAGCCGAAGTCATTGCCACTTTACGGGCTGCCAGAGGTCCGGCTACTACAAGGATTTATCACAAGACTTGGGAAGCTTTCTTTTCGTGGTGTTCGGGTTCTTCAAGGAACCCGAGGATTTTTTCCATTCCCACTTTGTTGGCTTTTCTGCAATTCGGACTGGACAAAGGTTTGGCAGTAAGCACCCTGAGGGGTCAGGTTTCTGCTCTGTCCTTGCTGTTTAGGAAGGTTATCGCCTCGCGTAGGGACATACGTTCCTTTTTTCACGGAATAACCCGGCAGTTTCCGCCGCGGAAGGCGCCTGCGTCTCCTTGGCGGCTCAATCTTGTTTTGGAGGCTCTTCAACACGGGCCTTTTGAGCCTATGGATTCCGTTGACCTTTCGTTGCTTTCTTGGAAGGTTGCCTTCCTGGTGGCGGTCACCTCTTTGAGAAGAGTTTCTGAGTTGGCGGCTCTTTCTTGTTCGCCTCCTTTTCTGGAGTTTCACCCGGATCGGGTGATACTTCGCACTCGGGGTGATTTTCTGCCTAAGGTGGTGTCACATTTCCATGTCAATCAGGATATTGTATTACCTTCGTTCTGTCCGAGGCCGGGGAATGCGAAGGAACGAGCTTTGCACACATTGGATTTGGTGCGGGCTTTGAAGTTCTATTTGTCTGTTACCCAAAGTTTTCGGAAGTCAGACTCTCTCTTTGTGATTCCAGCAGGTCGTCGACGTGGTCAACGAGCTTCTAAGGATTCCATAGCTCATTGGATCCGGTCGGCTATCTTGGAGGCTTACCGACTTAAGGGCGAACCTTGCCCGATTAAGGTTCGAGCTCACTCCACGAGAGCTGTAGCTCATCGTGGGCTTTTCACCAAGGGGCCTCGGCAGCTCAGCTCTGCCGGGCTGCGACCTGGCGCTCTGTCCACACTTTTACAAAATTTTACAAGGTGGACGTTAGTGCTTCCGCTGATGCAGCCCTAGGACGTAGGGTCCTGCAGGCAGCTGTAGTTTAAAAGTTCTCGTTAACTTGTTTGTTAGCGCGGGTTGCGCATTAATTTAGGTTGTTGGGTTCTGCCTTTTCTGTTTTTTCCCACCCTTAATTTTTTGGACTGCTTTGGGACGTCCCACTAGTAATGACTAGTGTGTGTCTCCCTTCCTTAATCTGCTGCTGAAAGACGGATTTTGGTAAGAACTTACCTGTAAAATCCTTTTCAGCGAAGAAGGAAGGGAGACACACACATCCCTCCCATGGCAGAAGTGTGTTGTTGTGTTTCAGATGCGGCGTGACCCTCCTCTGATAGCGATTATCTGGGCTGAGGTCGGCGCACTAAGGCTCTGTTCCAGCATCGCCAGCTCATCGCAGTAGTCAGGTTCAGTGAGTAGTACCTGGAACTGTGTGGTTTTTTACTCTGACATGCATACCCTGTATTCTTGTTTCTTCTCTGAAGTCCTTCAGAAGGGGTTATGTTGCTCCGCTGGTGATATTTGCTCTTCCTTAAGCTTGTGTACGACTGGAGAGCTGAGTAGGAGGAGCCCGAGCTGGAGGGGCTGGTCAACACTCTTTTTAATATGAGGTGTCTATCTCATCTGGGTTCCGCCTACCCACTAGTAATGACTAGTGTGTGTCTCCCTTCCTTCTTCGCTGAAAAGGATTTTACAGGTAAGTTCTTACCAAAATCCGTCTTTTAATAGCTGCCAGGGACCCAGCCACACTATTGACTAGTGGTACAGACTGGTTCCCCGGCAGCTTCATACCACCCCTTAACAATGACTGACAAACCTCTCCCTATAAGCGCACACAGGCAGAAGCTTCTCAGTCACTGTTAGCAGGTGGGAAGAGGCCCCCGGGTCCCGCCTGTATGACATGTCAATGGCGACTTTGTCCCCTGCAGCTTTTAAAATTATGTTTTTCTCTGAAATGCCACAGTGTTTCATAGACAAACATACATGGCTGGGATACTACAGCCAGTGCGATGATACATGCTGCCCACGGTTTGGGCAGCATGTATCCACTGTTAGGTTCCCTTTAATTTCTCCTTCACATGCAGTGTTCACTACTGAGCACTGCGACACGTTCAATGAAGGATTACGTCCTGAAAATGGCCACTGCCAGTGTCAGGACCTTCTTTGTGAGCAGTGTTGGTGCATTCTGCGATCCCATCTCGTTCCTATTAAGGCAGCAGTCACAGTGTTGTGATTTACAGTACAGACCAAAAGTTTGGACACACCTTCTCGTTTAAAGATTTTTCTGTATTTTTCATGACTATGAAAATTGTACATTCACACTGAAGGCATCCAAACTATGAATTAACACATGTGGAATTATATACTTAACAAAAAAGTGTGTAACAACTGATATTATGTCTTATATTCTAGGTTCTTCAAAGTAGCCACCTTTTGCTTTGATGACTGCTTTGCACACTCTTGGCATTCTCTTGATGAGATTCAAGAGGTAGTCACCGGAAATGGTCTTCCAACAATCTTGAAGGAGTTCCCAGAGATTCTTAGCACTTGTTGGCCCTTTTGCCTTCACTCTGCGGTCCAGCTCACCCCAAACCATCTCGATTGGGTTCAGGTCTGGTGACTGTGGAGGCCCGGTCATCTGGCATAGCACCCCATCACTCTCCTCCTTGGTCAAATAGCCCTTACACAGCCTGGAGGTGTGTTTGGGGTCATTGTCCTGTTGAAAAATAAATGATGGTCCAACTAATCGCAAACCGGATGGAATTGCATGCCGCTGCCAAGATGCTGTGGTAGCCATGCTGGTTCAGTATGCCTTCAATTTTGAATAAATCCCCAACAGTGTCACCAGCAAAGCACCCCCACACCATCACACCTCCTCCTCCATGCTTCACGGTGGGAACCAGGCATGTATAGTCCTTCCATTCACTTTTCTGCGTCGCACAAAGACACGGTGGTTGGAACCAAAGATCTCAAATTTGGACTCATCAGACCAAAGCACAGATTTCCACTGGTCTTATGTCCATTCCTTGTGTTCTTTAGCCCAAACAAGTCTCTTCTGCTTGTTGCCTGTCCTTAGCAGTGGTTTCCTAGCAGCTATTTTACCTTGAAGGCCTGCTGCACAAAGTCTCCTCTTAACAGTTGTTGTAAAGATGTGACTGCTGCTAGAACTCTGGCATTGACCTGGTCTCTAATCTGAGCTGCTGTTAACCTGCGATTTCTGAGGCTGGTGACTCGGATAAACTTATCCACAGAAGCAGAGGTGACTCTTGGTCTTCCTTTCCTGGGGTGGTCCTCATGTGAGCCAGTTTCTTTGTAGCGCTTGATGGTTTTTGCAACTGCACTTGGGGACACTTTCAAAGTTTTCCCAATTTTTCGGACTGACTGACCTTCATTTCTTAAAGTAATGATGGCCACTCGTTTTTCTTTACTTAGCTGCTTTTTTCTTGCCATAATACACTTTCTATCAGTCTATTCAGTAGGACTATCAGCTGTGTATCCACCAGACTTCTGCACAACACAACTGATGGTCCCAACCCCATTTATAAGGCAAGAAATCACACTTATTAAACCTGCCAGGGCACACCTGTGAAGTGTGAAGTGAAAACCATTTCTGGTGACTACCTCTTGAAGCTCATCAAGAGAATGCCAAGAGTGTGCAAAGTAAAAGGTGGCTACTTTGAAGAACCTAGATTATAAGACATATTTTCAGTTGTTTCACACTTTTTTGAAAAGTATGTAATTCCACATGTGTTAATTCATAGTTTTGATGCCTTCAGTGTGAATGTACAATTTTCACAGTCATAAAAATACAGAAAAATCTTTGAATGAGAAGGTGTGTCCAAATTTTTGGTCTGTACTGTACACCAGCTCCAGTGTCTCCTATGTGATGTTTAAACAGCGTTAAGTGTCTCCTATGTGCTGTATATACACCAGCTCCAGTGTCTCCTATGTGTTGTATATACACCAGCTCCAGTATCTCCTATGTGCTGTATATACACCAGCTCCATTGTCTCCTATGTGCTGTATATAGACCAGCTCCAGTGTCTCCTATGTGCTGTATATACACCAGCTTCAATGTCTCCTATGTGCTTTATGTACACCAGCTCCAGTGTCTGTGCTGTATATACACCAGCTCCAGTGTCTTTGTGCTGTATATACACCAGCTCCAGCGTCTATGTGCTGCATATACACCAGTTCCATTGTCTCCTATGTGATGTTTATGCTCCAGCTCTGGTGTATCCTATGTGCTGTATATACACCAGCTCCAGTGTCTTTGTGCTGTATATACACCAGCTCCTGTGTCTATGTGCTGTAAATACACCAGCTCCAGTATCTATATGCTGTATATACACCAGCTCCAGTATCTATATGCTGTATATACACCAGCTCCAGTGTCTATGTGCTGTAAATACACCAGCTCCAGTATCTTTATGCTGTGTATACACCAGCTCAAGTGTCTATGTGCTGTATATACACCAGTTCCAGTGTCTCCTATGTGATGTTTATGCTCCAGCTTTGGTGTATCCTATGTGCTGTATATACACCAGCTCCAGTGTCTCCTATGTGATGTATAAAACAGCGTTCAGTGTCTCCTATGTGATTTATACACAGCAGTCACCGTGTTTCCTATGTGATGTTTATACATCAGTTTCAGTGTATCTTATGTACTGTATATGCACCATTCCCAGTGTCTGTGTATACACATCAAATTTCCCACTGCTTGAGTTCTTTAAATGTGAGCAGTTATGAATTTCCCAGTTTGAGAATACATGCAGTGCAATATACATGTTACTGCTACGAGTTCTTTACAAAACTTATCGCAAAGAGTCAGCTGCTCTTCAGAACGACGCAAAACTGGAAAACCAGTTATGAGTGGCAACATGATCAATGCCACTTAATATTACAGCTGCACCAAAGAGAAGCAGTTTCAGCCATCATTAGGGGTGGTTATTTAATTCCTTGACCAAATGTAGCAGGATAATTTTCAAGTTGATAATTTTGTACAGTCTGTGACTGATGGAAATCGCCAAATCGAGTTTGACAGAAAAAAGGTCCTCCACCCCTGGCTTAGTGTGAGTGGAGTGTGGCCTAAAAGGTGCCACCACACACGCTATTATTTGCAGGCAGATTTCTGGCACACAGTAAGCTAACTATTGGGTGGTGTCAACTAATACTAGACTGTCTAAATACTGACTAAATTTATTACAAAATGTAATAAACAGCACAAACCACTGTGATAAATTTTAAGATGGTCTAGACTTAATTTACACTGTCTAAACTTTACAGTATTGTGAAATGCACCCATCCCTCCATATAAATAGTTTTTAGAATATTTTTTGTCTTTCAGGATAATATGCTTTTTTGTGATTCTTGTGATAGAGGATTTCATATGGAGTGCTGTGACCCACCACTGGCCCGAATGCCAAAAGGTAGTGTGTATACCAAAACGTCCAAATCTGGAAAGTATTAACCAAATGCCTATTGTGGACATATTGAGCCCTTGTGAAAACTAATGTATAGAAATGTTACAGGCAGAATCCAATTAAGATTGTGACCAATTTTCACATGTATTATAAAGTATGAGAAGACTGTCAATCATTGTGTGCGGATTAAAGCTCTGTTACACGTATTCAATAGCAAACTGTTTTCAAAGGTTCTTTAATTACGGTTGTGCTTCTGCTGGGCCACTTTATATATGTCAGCACTTTTTTTTTTTTTTTTTAATCTTGGTATAACTGACTTGCATTTATGTATACAGTCATGGCCGAAAGCGTTAGTAGCCTTGATATTGTTCCAGAAAATGAAGTATTTCTCCCAGAAAATTATTGCAATTACATGTTTACATGTTTTGTTATACACATCTCAAGGTGGCTGTAGAATACATAGTGGATGGGAAATAAACCTGGAGTAATGCTTTAGTACATATAGGACTAAAAGGTGTTAATCGGCCATGACAGGTTGATTGCGAGCAGCTGAAGAGTTGGAAGAGACAGCTGCTCACCGTTAGAGATGAGCAAATTGTTGCGATTCGGTTCCGAATACGATCGGAATCGAATATTGTTTTTGCAATTGTCGTTGAACACAGCCGAATGTCATTAGAGTCACTGGAGTAAAAATTAAGTATGTTCTTCGGAACCGATCATTAAACATACATTCTGCACAAACAGTGTTCGAATATGGCTCGAATATGTCAGAATCGGGTACAAAAACCGAACAAATTCGCACATCCCTACTCACCGTATGTCCATCCTTGGGTATGGTTCATTGTGTAAAATGAAACCTTTGCTACACCAAAGAGAAATCGTGGAATCATGGAAATCACAGAATGGACAGACATGTTACTGATACACAAATGATAAAAACAAAAATTTTTTGAATATTTCAGTTTAATTTGTATCAAATATGAGTGCCACGCGCAGAAATCCCCACACTTACAACCTTGCCTGTTATTAATGGTTGTCTGAAGAAGGTTCGGTAACGTTGAATGCACTTGGGCAAATCCTCAAGATCCGCTGCTGGCAGCTCTCTTTACAATTGCCGATCAATGATGTCCCAGATGTGCTCGATTGTGACAAGTCCAGAGACGCTGCAGGCCATGTTATTACATTAAGGACATGCAGGCTTGTCATAGTAGCATAAGCAATTTGCGACCTAGCATTTTAGTGTTGATAAACAGGTTTTGGGACACTTTGGAGAAATGGACATACCACTGGTTCCATGATCAAATCAATGCAACGCCGAACAGTTAGTGTACATGGAATGAAGACTAGAAGGGTCAAGCTACCATACATTACGCCACCGCACATCATATTCCTGTGTGTAGGACCAGTTTGATGTTCATTTGGGAATGATTTTTCAGGGTGTTACCTATGTGGTCTCATCAGATTAGAATAATGGCGCATAGGAATCCATCATGTACTGAAAGTCAGATTAGTCCTCACATGCTAAGACTAAGGCATCAAAAATTGTCTCCACAAACCTTCAAAGATGTTTATGCGGCATTGGGCTATGATCCAGATCTCCAACTACTCCTGTTCCGTTGAATTCACAACACAAATCTTAAAAACCATCATGGTGCAGAGCAAGACGACAATGGATTCTGGAATGGAGGTCCGTCGTCTTCAGTGACAAGTCCTTTCTTGTTACAAAATGATAACTGCAGATTGGTCCAGAGGACCATGTGGGCAACGCCATGAAGAAGCTTTCATGAAGTATTGTGAAGGTGTCCCACGGACTGTTGACGGAGAGCTGCCTGAGTGGCCAAAATATGCTGCCATAGTCATCAGCGTCTCCAGACTTGTTTCTCATTGAGCACATCTAGAGTAAAAGGGAATATGTCAGCAGGTTTTTGCTATGTAATATGAGCGCAGCATAATGCGGCAGAGAGCCTGGTTTCAGCAATGTGTCACAGTATTCCTCGGTTAGGAAACGCTGTGGATTGGACGCTGCGTATATCTGCAGCGTCCAATCCGCAGCGGCCAGATGTTACAGCATAGTGGATGGGATTTCAAGAAAGTCTCCGCAGCATAAATTTCCCATAGACTATCATTAGATGCGGTAAAACCGCATTATCTTTGTAGTCACATAGGTATTAAGTGTGAAAACACAGCTTACTACGCATGTGTACTAATTTAAATAATGTCTTACCTTCTGCCACAGCCGGAAGTTCAAGTCCATTGCAGTTCTCGCGATGAGCTCAGCTGACTGCGAGAATTGCCGTGCACGTGACCGCCGGGGTTATGTCCGGTCACTAGCAAAGTTCTCACGGTCAGCTGATCGTGAGAACTGCAGTGCATAGATACCGCCGGAGACCGAGTTACCTCTTTGGGTCATCTACAAGCTCCGCTGTGTCTGAATGTCAGGCTGATGGTGGCATAATGCCACAGTGCAGCCAAAGGTTTTTTGAAAAAATATATATGTGGTCAATTTAAGGAGCGCTATGGCTATAGAGCACACTGCAATGGATTAGTGGTAAACAATCCTTTTATTAGACCACTTCGTGTTTCGACAGCGGACTGCTACCTTCCTCAGGTGGATTTACAGACAGTGTAGGTGTTATGATTTGGTAGCCGAGGAGGCCAGTAACAAAAATAGCCAAGGCAGCCAGACACCCAGAGGTTGGGAACTAATGGATTGCAGACCCCTAAACTAACCGCACAACTAGAAGCAGCCGTGAGACGTACCTACGATGACCTAGACGCCTCGACACAGCCGGAGAGTTAGCTAAGCCTAAAGATTGAAAGGGGAAACGTAACTGCCCTGGAGTAGCGCTCCAAAGGAATAGGCAGCCCCCACACAAATATTGGCCGTGAGACAAAATGAAATACACACGCAGGCAGATAATAGAGTAAGCAAACGCTGGGGCCCAAAACTATCTAGATAGGACAGGAAAGAAAACTGTCTGCAATCCAGCAAAAACAGGAAAAATTCCAACACTTCTGATTAAAAAAAAAATACTGAGACCACATGATCTCTCTCCCGCTAGATCAGAACTCCGGTGTGAACAGGTAGCTACCCAGCAGCCACTGAAATAACAGAGACTGAACAAATAAACCGAGATAAATGAGAAACAGAGACCAGCGCAGGCCCCAGCAGGGGGACCCGGCTGACCTCACTCCAGAAGGGCAGAAAAACAAAGGAAAACAAAACCACAGAAACAAGCAGAAAATAACTTATCTGAAAGTTGCAGGAGACAGCAGCTAGCTGACTTCCAAACTGGACCAGGAAGAAACAACTAATCACCGGCAAGTATCATGGGAAAGTTACTCCCTTAAATCTCCCCAGTCATCACTCCCAGATTGCCAATCTTCCGCAGCTGAATCCTCAGCTGAAGGGCCTCTGTCAGTCAAGGCAGCTTCATTACTATCAGCAGCCACCAGAGGGAGCCCCAACTCAGAATCCAGAGCGTTCACAACAGTAGGAAGTGACACATTAAATAGCGGTAGTGACCAATAGGATGGAATCATTCAATGCTGTCGGCAGGGGCGTACATAGAAATCATGGGCCCCATAGCAAAAGTCTGAATGGGGCCCCCCCCAAAAAAAAAACAGGTGCTCTTAACTCCACACACACACACACACACACACACCTGCAGTGCATGCAGGGCCCCCTACACCCTCCACAGTGCGTGCAGCCGGGCCCCCCTCCCTAAGGTGCAAAGTGCAGTCAGAGCCAATGTAAATGTAAAGTGCCAGCACAGTGAGGGGACACATTCAACAAAAAAATCCACCCCATACCCCAGCCAGCAGGACTCACCGTCTTGTGTATCTCTCCCTGAGTGAAACTTATGAATGTTTTCTGCTTCCTGTGATGCACGTGTCTCTGGCTGCAGGCTGGCTTTCTTATGCAAATGCAGCCAGAGACTTAATACAACTGCTGACAGGAGACAACAAGGAAAGGGGACCTTCAAGGGGGTTTACAGTGTCCGGCCGTCGCTTATATTTAATTAAAGGAGCTAGTACTGTGTCAGCACAGCACAGCTGCCAAACGACAGCGGCCGTCGTGGGCCCCCTCACCTGTCTGGGCCCCATAGCAGCTGCTTAGTCTGCTCTATTCACGGAACGCCACTGGCTGTCGGTTAACCCTTTGTATACAAGCAGTCAGCTATCAGGAATGCCGCAATTAAAACCAAAAACTACATTTAAAATATCCAGAAAATAAAAAAAAATATTCAAAAAATGATCCACAAGTAAAATTATGTAAAATACAATATATAAATATAAAAATATGTAAAATATCGCATATCATGAGAAAATGAAATATAATATTTGACCTAAAAATAATATATTACAAAGTGATTCAACCACCTAATCGCCTACAAAACGTTTTTCGCAAAATATTTATCATACACAATCTAATCTTGCTTCCATTGACCACTTATATATTTTTTCCAAAAAACGTTGACATTCCCATTGAGGGATTGTGGCTGGAGCAGCTTGGAGCTATAAAGTTCATATCCAGGCAACAGGACCTGCAGTGACATCACATCCTGTGAAATGGTATCACATGACTGGATCTTGGGCCCACGTGACCAGACAGGAAGCACAGCACAGGAGCGATCCCGAAAGTACAGAGCAGGAGTACACGGAGACGTTCCCTACCGGAGTTGTGCAGGGGTGCACAACCGCTCCAGGTGAGAGGCTAATCCCCCCACCTTTCATTGTAACATCCCAATTCAACCACCTGGTGCTTCTCATGCTGTGCTCTTCCATGTTTATTGTCTTACTGTGCAGCCAAAGGCATCCAGATGTAGCAGAGCTGGACTTGTCGTGGCACAGTCGGTAAATGGACTACGTCGGACAGGAAGTATTATATGTTGATTTATTATTTTATATTTGTTGCAGGAGATCGAGGGATTCGGGGATTAGGCGATGCTATAAGTATGGTAAATTAAGATTATTAAAGAACTTTATTCTATCTGTGTGTTTATTTACCATTCAACTATATGATTAGTAATGGAGAGGTGTCTTATAGACGCCTCTCCATTACTAACCCATGGGCTTTATGTCACCAGACAATACAAAGGTGACATCAACCCCACAAATATGAACCCCACTTGCCATCGCTACAGGGCAAGTGGGATGAGCCGGGTAAAGTGCCACAATTGGCGCATCTTTTTATGCGCTAATTGTGGGGCGGCTGCAGGCTGCTATTTTTAGGCTGGTGAGGGCCAAAATCCATGGGCCTCGCCAGCCTGAAAATACCAGGCCGCAGCGGTCTGCTTTTTCCTTGGATGGTTAACAAAAATAGGGGACCCCATGCTGTTATTCTTTTTTTGAGGGGATCCCACTATTTTTGCTAACCATTCAAGGTAAGCAGACTGCTGCGCCTGGTATTATCAGGCTGCTAAGGTTCAGGGATATTGGATCCTTAGCAGCCTGAAATACCAGTCCCAGCAGTCTGCTTTACTCTGGCTGGTTAACAAATATGGGGGCCCCCACGCCATTTTTTTTTAAAAAGTAGGGGACCTCTCTCTGTGCTTTCCTTCACTTCCTGTGACACAGCCAGACATACATGACACACGATTCACCATTTTTCAAATTAGTACACATACATAGTAAGCTGCGTTCCTGCACTTATACGCATGTGGCTAGGAAGATAATGCGGTTTTACCGCATCTAATGAAAGTGAATGGCTGGGGTCACACTTGCGAGTGTGATGCGAGAAACTCGCATCAATACCCGGCACTGTCGCTGGCACATAGAAATACAGTTAGGTCCATAAATATTTGGACAGAGACAACATTTATCTAATTTTGGTTCTAGACATTACCACAATGAATTTGAAACAAAACAAATCAGATGCAGTTGAAGTTCAGACTTTCAGCTTTCATTTGAGGGTATCCACATTAAAATTGGATGAAGGTTTAGGAGTTTCAGCTCCTTAACATGTGCCACCCTGTTTTTAAAGGGACCAAAAGTAATTGGACAGATTAAATAATTGTAAATAAAATGTTCATTTCTAGTACTTGGTTGAAAACCCTTTGTTAGCAATGACTGCCTGAAGTCTTGAACTCATGGACATCACCAGACACTGTGTTTCCTTCTTTTTGATGCTCTGCCAGGCCTTCACCGCGGTGGTTTTCAGTTGTTGTTTGTTTGTGGGCCTTTCTGTCTGAAGTTTAGTCTTTAACAAGTGAAATGCATGTTCAATTGGGTTGAGATCAGGTGACTGACTTGGCCATTCAAGAATATTCCACTTCTTTGCTTTAATAAACTCCTGGGTTGCTTTGGCTTTATGTTTTGGGTTATTGTCCATCTGTAGTATGAAACGACGACCAATCAGTTTGGCTGCATTTGGCTGGATCTGAGCACACAGTATGGCTCTGAATACCTCAGAATTCATTCGGCTGTTTCTGTCCTGTGTCACATCATCAATAAACACTAGTGACCCAGTGCCACTGGCAGCCATGCATGCCCAAGCCATCACACTGCCTCCGTCGTGTTTTACAGATGATGTGGTATGCTTTGGATCATGAGCTGTACCACGCCTTCGCCATACTTTTCTCTTTCCATCATTCTAGTAGAGGTTGATCTTGGTTTCATCTGTCCAAAGAATGTTCTTCCAGAACTGTGCTGGCTTTTTTAGATGTTTTTTAGCAAAGTCCAGCCTAGCCTTTTTATTCTTGATTCTTATGAGTGGCTTGCACCGTGCAGTGAACCCTCTGTATTTAATTTCATGCAGTCTTCTCTTTATGGTAGATTTGGATATTGATACGCCTACATCCTGGAGAGTGTTGTTAACTTGGTTGGCTGTTGTGAAGGGGTTTCTCTTCACCATGGAGAGTATTCTGCGATCATCCACCACTGTTGTCTTCCGTGGGCGCCCAGGTCTTTTTGCATTGATGAGTTCACCAGTGCTTTCTTTCTTTCTCAGAATGTACCAAACTGTAGATTTTGCCACTCCTAAAGTTGGAGCAATTTCTCGGATGGGTTTTTTCTGTTTTTTGCAGCTTAAGGATAGCTTGTTTCACCTGCATGGAGCACCTTTCACCTTTCACCTTTGACCGCATGTTTCCTTCACAGCTAAACCTTCCAAATGCAAACACCACACCTCAAATCAACACCAGCCCTTTTATCTGCTTAATTGAGAATGATATAATGAAGGGATTGCCCACACCTGTCCATGAAATAGCCTTGGAGTCAATTGTCCAATTACTTTTGGTCCCTTTAAAAACAGGGTGGCACATGTTAAGGAGCTGAAACTCCTAAACCCTTCATCCAATTTTAATGTGGATACCCTCAAATGAAAGCTGAAAGTCTGAACTTCAACTGCATCTGATTTGTTTTGTTTCAAATTCATTGTGGTAATGTCTAGAACCAAAATTAGATAAATGTTGTCTCTGTCCAAATATTTATGGACCTAACTGTACATGCAGCCGCACACTCTGGTCCCAACTTCCGGCGGCAGTGTCGGGTATAGATGCGAGAGACTCGCGCAAGTTTCTCGCATCACACTCGCAAGTGTGACCCCGGCCTATAGGTAATTAACGCAGTGTAGACGGAGCATCTCCACTACATGAATTGACATGCTGCTGTCTGGAAAGACACGCCACCTGTCCATCTCTGCGAGTGAGCCGCAGGCATTGGTGCACGCATAGTGTGCATGGGATTTCTTGATTTCCCATCCACTATGCTGTAACAGCTGGACGCTGCACAAGTACGCAGCGTCCAACCCGCAGCGTTTACTGACCGTGGGAACATACCCCAATATATGTGCAATCAGGAATTTATTTCAAGTGACAAGAAAACACATGCAATGAAAAAAACACATAAAAAATGCATGTAAAAAAACGCATCAAAAATGAAGGTGTCCTGCCAGTGACCTCAGATGCAGATTTGGTGCAGATTTCACCTTCGTCAAATCCTGAGCAAATACTGAGCCATTCCTGACCGTGGAAGCATACCCTTGGGGTATGTTTCCACACTCAGTATTTGCTGCAGATTGGACGCTGCATACAGCCGCAGCGTCCAATCCGCAGCGTCCAGTTGTTACAGCATTTTATGAAATCTCATGTCCATTATGCGTTCAAAGACACAGGTGGCAGACCTGCGTATACGTATAGGACGCTGTGATTACGCATGTGTTCAATGAACATTTGCAGAATAACCCCGCATACAAATGCCGGCAGCGCTTTGGACGCAGTGGGTATCTGCTGCGTCCAAAGCGCTGCCAATACGGAACGTGGAAACATACCCTAACTGTACAGTTTGGTGCATTTTTGATAGAATCCCTGTTTTCTCTGATATAGCTGAATTCTGAATATTAAAACCTTTATAACCCACCCACGTCCCTGATTGGCAGCTTACTGGGTACACTATGCATTTTCAGTAAACTGCCATTAAGTTATGGGGCGGGGGTACTCGGCTCAATATGACTGCATAGCATACGATACGATGCCTAGACCAGCAGTGATAATATCCTGCTGATAAAACTCTAATTGCGTTGAAACTACAACACACAGCCTAGTAAGTGACACATCACCGGAATAAGGCTCTCTGTCTCTACATTATGCTACTCTCACATTAAAAAGCAAAAACCTGCTGACAGATTCTCTTTAACCCCTTTCCGACATCGGACGGAATAGTACACCGATGTCAGGATCCCCTCCCTTTGATATGGACTCTGGCGCTGAGCCCACATCTTTCCTGGCACATGTCAGCTGTTTTGAACAGCTGACATGTGACGCTAACAGTCGCGGGTGGAATCGCGATCCACCAGTTGCTGTTAACCCATTAAATGCCTCTGCCAAACTCTGACAGCGGCATTTAACTCGCGCTTCCAGCAAGCGCCAGAAATCCCACCCATCGGTGACTCGTCACGTGATCGTGGGTCACCGATGGGTTGGCATGACAACCAGAGGTCTCCAGCAGACCTCTATGGTTGTCACTGCCGGATTGCTGTGAGGGCCGCCCGGTGGTGGCGCTCATAGCAAAATCAAATCATAGAACTAAATCAAATCATAAAAGACTATATTATAATCCTATAAGCTTAGCACATTTTATATCTTGCTCTAATGGAGTGGCAAAGGTGACCTGACAGAGCTGCTTTATTAAAGCTGTATCTAAGAAATTTGATTTTGCGTGACTTGTTATTCTGAGAACTTTCAGTTTGGTACCGTTAATCCATTCATGTCATGTAACATATATTTACGTCAAATGCCGTGTCTGACTAACGCGGGCTCAATCACTGACAGTGAGATTTAATAAGTGCCGACCAGAAGCACGTTATTCATCTAACGCCCATGTCATGTGATCACAAGCGATGATGGGTTGTCATGACAGCTGAGGGTCTGCTGAAGACCCTCGTGCCTGGATTACGATACTTTTGTGAACGTCGGCTCGTGGCTGGCGTTCATAGGAGATATTGATTTTTACTGCAAATAGCAATTCTGAAGAACTGCTGTGAATCTAGCACATGAGGTAGGACTATCGCAGCTTCAGTGCTCCTAAGGAGACTATTAAATAAAGTTAAAATAAAAATAAAAAACGTAAAGTTCAAATCACCCCCCTTTTGTCCCATTTAAAAATAGAACAATGAAAAAAAAAACAGTACAATATTTGATATCGCTATGTTCAGAAATGTCCAATCTATCAAAATATAAAGTAAATTAATCTGATGCGTAAAAATGTGTTGCGATAAAAAATCAAAACACCAGATTTACAGTTTTTTTGGCCACAACACCATTGCTATAAAATGCAATAAGAGGTGATAAAAATATTGTATGTACCCCAATCCGTGTATCCGTGTACTCGTACTGACATAGAGAATCATAATGGCAGGTCAGTTTTAACATTTGGTGAACATGTTGAATAAAAAACTATAAAAATAATTGTAGAATTGCACTTTTTTGGCAATTTCACCGCACTTTAATTTTTTTCCGTTTTCCAGTACATTACGTGGTAAAATTAATGGTGTCATTCAAAAGTACAAATCGTCCCAAAAATAAAAAGTGTATGGCTCTTGGAAGAAAGGGAGGAAAAAAAATAAAGGAAAAATGGCCCGGGGGTGTAGGGGTTAAACTTAATCTTTTTGTCTCTGTTCAGCTACTACAAAATAAAGAATATAAAGGAATGACAGCATAAAATATGGAGTATTTTTAACAGTATGAGTAAATGATAACCTTCTTAGTGGGCTGATTCTGTACCTCTGTCTGCTTTTAGGGATGTGGATATGTCAGGTTTGCCAGCCAAAAAAGAAGGGCCGTAAGATCCTTCAAGAAAAAGCTGCTCAGATCAAGAGGCGATATGCGAAACCAATGGGACGTCCAAAAAACAAACTAAAACAACGAATGTTGTAAGTCTTTTCATGATTGAATGTATATTTAATGTAAATGTCCACTCTACATGGCTTCTGAACTCCTTTTTATTATATCTGTTTCTTAATTTTAAATATTTATTAATAAGATTAAATTAATCTGCTATAAAAACGTTTGTCCAGGACTAATCATTTGGTGGCCAAATCCATTGAATAGATTATAAGTATGAGATCAGAGGTGGTCTAACACCTGTCACCACCACAGATCAGCTGGAATCTGCTGATCATTAGGGATGCCAGGTGTCGGACCCCTACCAATCTCATGTCTATGACCTATCCCACTTATGGGTCATTAGTTGTTTAGTCATGGAAAACTCGTATACTTGTTGTGTGGACAAGTAGGAGAAGAGTGGGACAAAGGGAATCTGTAAGCTGTTTTTTGCAAGCCCATTTGAGAGCAACATCATGTGGGCGCAGGGACCCTGATTCAAGCGATGTCACTTTCTGGTCTGCAAGCTATCATTTTGATTAAAATCAGTTATATTTGCTGCATATCTATCAGTTCCCTGAATGCTGAGCGGTGTATAACCCCCTCCACCACCACTGATTGGCAGCTTTCTGTGTACACTTACAAAGGCAATCCGTGACGGGGCGGGGTTAGACAGAGCTCATGAATATGCTGGACTACCTGGCAGCAGCTTTACTAGTCCTCTAGTGAAAATTTTCTGCTAATAAAATAGGGATTTTATCAAAAACCAAGCAGCCCTGTAAGTGACACATCACTGGAATCATTGTCTCCTTCTCTACATTATGTTGCTCTCAGATTAGGTGGCAAAAACCTGGTGTCCGTTCCCTTTAAAACTCACATTAGTCGATTGTCACACAATCACACCAATAGCAATGTGTTCAGCCAACAGTCTAAGGCTACTTTCACACATCAGGCTTTTTGAATCAGGCGCGATCCGGCGTGTTTCTAAAAAAACGGATCCGGTACCGGATGCGTTTTTTTAGCATTGACTTACATTAGCGCCGGATCGCGCCTGATGTCCCTGCGTTGTACCCGTTTTTGGCCGGATCCGTCGGAATTGTACATTCCGGTGGCCGGAGAAGACGGCTTTTGTAACGTTTTTTTTTTTTTTTCCGGAGACACCTGACAGTGCCTGAATCGGCACTTCAGGCGGCCGGATACAATGAAAGTCTATGGTGCCGGACCACTGATCCGGAGTCCAAGGTCTCTCTCTCTCTCTCTCTGGCTTTCTCATAGAGAATACAGGAGCGCTCAGAAAAATGAGTTCTCCTGTGTATTGGAGACATGAACGAATGATAGGCCGAACCATCGAATGGCAGACTTAAGAACTGTCAGCATTGTGGTCCTTTAATATAGCACATTATCAAATGCTTGTCCTATTAGAGATTCTGTCTAATCTACTATATAATCGTCTAATTTTGTCTGTCTGTAACGGAAATCCCGCGTCGCTGATTGGTCGCGCACGGCTGCCTCCGAATTGGATGTGGGTGTTGCTGGGGGAGTGGTGCGGGCACGCCCCTTGGATACCCGATCGCGGCCTTAGCAAAGTCACAGGGACTGTCACAGAACCTTTGTTAGAGAGCAAATGGAGGGGAAAATGAGAAAATGGAGGGGAAAATAATTATTGCGGCGTGATGGCACGATGTGTGTGGGCGGCGGTGCTTGCTGACGCCGGCCTTGCGTAGTTCACTCACGTGTACTGAACACGTTCTGTCAGTCACAGTGTGACGTACTTCTGAATAACAAATATATTATAGTGTCGATGTACTTCTTTCGTCCGATGATTTAGTTAAATAAAGTTAGATATTCATGTGATAGTTTATATATTTTGATGATCTGTTTAATAATTTTGTTCAGTTGTATTAAGTTCTATGAGCAATAACATTTAATGATAATGTATTGTATATATTTTACCCGGAAAATCCTGTGTATTCATTGCATTATTCTTAAATCTTCATAAATAAACTACATGCGTATTCTAGAATTCCCGATGCGTTCGAATCGGGCCACCATCTAGTGTGTATATGTATATATATATATATATATATATATATATGTGTGTGTGTATATACCGTATATACTCACGTATAAGCCGACCCGAATATAAGCCGAGGCCCCTAATTTCGCCACAGAAAACTGGGGAAGCTTATTGACTCGAGTATAAGCCGGGTGTACATTGTCCCCTCATCCCTGTCCTGCTCTGTGTGGCTCCTCTGTTCTACGCGTCCTCCTCTGTGCTCCCCCGTCCTGCTCTGTGTGGCTCCTCTGTTCTCCGCGTCCTCCTCTGTGCTCCCCCCGTCCTGCTCCGTGCTCCGCATCCTCCTCTGTGCTCCCCCGTCCACCATCTAGTGTATACATATATATATATGTATATACTCGAGTATAAGCCTACCCGAGTATAAGCCGAGGCCCCTAATTTTGCCACAGAAAACTGGGTAAGCTTATTGACTCGAGCATAAGCCGGGTGTACATTGTCCTCACCCTGTCTGCTCTGGTGCTTCCTGTCTTCATCTCCTCTCTCCCCGTCCTGCTCTGTGTGGCTTCCCTCTTTCTCTGCTCCTCCTCTGTGCTCCCCCCGTCGTGGCTCCTCATCTCCTCGTCCTCCTCTGTGCTCCCCCGTGTGCTCCGTTCCTCCTCTGTGCTCCCTCCTGTCCTGCTCCGTGCTCCGCTCCTCCTTTGTGCTCCCCGTCCTGCTCCGTGCTCCCTCTGTGCTCCCCCGTCCTGTTTCGTGCTCCTCTGTGCCCCCGCGTCCTCCTCTGTGCTCCCGTTGCTCCGCGTCCTCCTCTGTGCTCCTCTTCCTCTGTGCTCTGCGTCTTCCTCTGTGCTCGCGTCTTCCTCTGTGCTCCGCGTCCTCCTCTGTGCTCCGCGTCCTCCTCTGTGCTCCGCGTCCTCCTCTGTGCTCCGCGTCCTCCTCTGTGCTCCGCGTCCTCCTCTGTGCTCCGCGTCCTCCTCTGTGCTCCGCGTCCTCCTCTGTGCTCCGCGTCCTCCTCTGTGCTCCCCGTCCTCCTCTGTGCTCCCCGTCCTGCTACGTGCTCCACGTCCTCCTTTGTGCTCCCCCCATCGTGTTCCTAGCTCCGCGTCCTCCTCTGTGCTCCCCCGTCCTGCTCCGTGCTCCGCGTCCTCCTCTGTGCTCCCCGTCCTGCTCCGTGCTCCGCGTCCTGCTCCTTGCTCCCCCCATCGTCTTCCTAGCTCCGCGTCCTCCTCTGTGCTCCCCCGTCCTGCTCCGTGCTCCGCGTCCTCCTCTGTACTCCCCCCCCCCTTCCCCCCGTCCTGCTGGGTGCTTCCCCCGTCCTCCCCATCCTGCTCCGTGCTTCCCCCGTCCTTCTCCGTTCTCCCCCCGTCATACTCACCCTCCCCGTGCCATCGCTGAACGTCCCCTGCAATCCCCTGTTGTCCCGGCTTCCTGCAGCTCTCCTGTGCTGAGCGGTCACGTGGTACCGCTCATTAAGGCCATGAATATGGATGCCACGCCTATGGGTGTGGAGTTGCATCCATATTTCATGACATTAATGAGCGGTACCACGTGACCGCTCAGCACAGGAGAGCTGCAGGAAGCTGGGACAACAGAGGATTGCAGGGGACGTTCAGCGATGGCACGGGGAGGGTGAGTATGATGTCCCAGCCACCGGCTCCTGCCCCAGCTTCCCCTCCCCCGCTGGTTTCTGCCCAATGACTCGTGTATAAGCCGAAGGGGCATTTTCAGCACAAAAAAGGTGCTGAAAATCTCGGCTTGTACACGAGTATATATGGTATCTTAGCATTTCCTGTGTCTGTCTGTAACCGAAATACTGCCACCGTATGGTTGGATGACCGAATGAAACGCTAAGGCATATTTATATGTGGGCCGAAAGACGGGGTCTTGACACCTAATTATTTATACTGTAGAGCACACCATGGTCCACACTCACCAGACGGAGGGGAAGGGAGAATAATACCGCACCACCCACTCTCCAGTGTAGTAGACAGTGGCTCCCACACTGTCAGGGGCCACATCAAACATCAGTGCAAAGTGGGAGGAGGTCAAAGGAAACCTTCTCATGCCAACTCACTCCTGTGCCCTGCATGCTGCAGTTCTGCAGAGAGCTGCCAATCTGTGGTCGGATGCTCCTGCTGCATACACGACCCATACTAAGCGCTGTACAAAGATGTATAATGTGATGTGGGCATCGCCAAGCTGGGGGGGGCGGTGATGCATTTTTTATTCATCACCCTCCTGGGACGGCCTACATGTACCAAGTATATGTACTGGAGATTAACCGCAAAATAACATTGAAGGAAATTTTGTGTTCTCTACATAAAGATGACTAGTTTTGGAAACTTCTTCTAAAAGTAATAGTCACTTAGTCATAAATTGGTAGGCCACACAGGCTCACAAATATGGGGACTCAGGTACTCAAGTGGCACTCGCTACTATATTCTAATCTGTAATCTGCGGATGATCATTGTCTGTGCTGGTCTCCCTGATTCTAGTGAAGAGCTGTATACTGCTGTACAGTGACATTTGGATTTGTGGCTCACGTTATACTGCTACATGTCATATATTGTGTTATCTTTCGTGTTGATGTATGCTTAATAAACAATATTTCTGTTAAACAATATTGATGCATGCAAATTTAACTAAAGCTTCCAAATGTTGTTAGAAGCATATGGTGAGTAGGGGGTTCCATAACTTTGTACTCTACTCTACAGGTAAAGAGTTTGGGTAACTGCAGGCTGGACGCTGCGTTTTTATAAGTGGAAGACTCACTTACTGACCCGCGTTCTGCTCAACCACTTACAGGGAATTCACCTTTAGCTGTGACTTTAAGGGATCTCTGTGGCACTTAGGTATATTTCACATTCACAACAACTGTTGGCATTATATTATTCACTTATTTATTTAAACTACTAGGAAAAAAATTTTATACACCAGAAAATTAGAATTCTCAAATCTTGTAGTAGTAGCTAAGTATATTTTTTTGACTAAAATGTAAATTGCTCTTTTATTCTATAAACTACTGACAACATGGTTCCGAATTTCCAAGCAATAAATTTTGTATTTATTTTCAGAAAATGGTCAAAATAACAAAAAAAAATGCAGTGCTTGCATACCTCAAATAATGCTAAGAAAACAAGTTCATAATCATTTAGAAACAACAATACTAATGTTTTAACTAAGGAAGAGTTCAGAAATCAATATTTTGTGGAATAACCATGATTATTAATCACAGCTTTCATGCGTCTTAGCATGCTTTCCACCAGTCTTTCACACTGCTTTTTGGTGACCTTATGCCACTCCTGGTATAAAAATTTAAGCAGTTCTTCTTTGATGGTTTGTTACTATCCATCTTCCTCTTGATTACATTCCACAGGTTTTCAATGGCGTTCAGGTCTGGAGATTGGGCTGGCCATGACATGGATTTGATGTGGTGGTCCTTCATCCACACATTGATTGACCTAGCTGTGTGGCATGGCACATTGTCCTGCTGGAAAAACCAGTCTTCAGAGTTGGGGAACATTGCCTGAGCAGAAGCAATCAACTGTTTTTCCAGGATAATCTTGTATGCAGCTTGATTCATACAGCCTTCGCAAAGATTAACCTGCCAAATTCTAGCCTTGCTCAAGGATTCCCAGATCATCACCAATCCTCCACCAAATTTCACAGTGGGTGCAAGACACTGTGGCTTGTACGCCTCTCCAGGTCTCTATCTAACCATTAGACTACCAGGTGTTGGGCAAAACTGAAAATTAGACTCCTCAGAGAAGATTACCTTACTCCAGTCCTTTGTGGTCCAATCCTTCAGCCTGGCTCTCCTTTGCTTCTCATTGATGAAAGTCTTTTTTCTAGCTTTACATGACTTGAGCCCTGCCTCTAGGAGCCTGTTACGAACTGTTCTTGCCGTGCACGTCACCCCAGCTGCCATTTGCCATTCCTTTTGTAGGTCATTCGATGTCATTCTGCAGTTGCTGAGTGACATTCGAATAAGATGACGGTCATCCTGGTCAGTGGAGAGTCGTTTTCACCCTCTGCCGGTCTGTCGCTTATGATGTCCCCAATGTGTGCTGCTTGACCTTGTTGTAATGGACTGCTGTCTTAGAAATTTTAAGGATGGAGGCAACATGACGGTCACTATATCCCTGTGCTAGTAAAGCCAGAATTGAGCCCTTCTTTTCCTCACTCAAGACTTTTCTTTTAAATTCCTTTGGCATGGTTAAAAGTTATTTTTTCATTCCTATTACTTTTGGGATGTTACTAGCACTTGTTTTGCCATCCAGCTTGTCCTATTGCAAGAGGATTGTGAACACCACAGCAGTGTTTTTTATACTTTCCTTTGTTAAATAAGAATTGGTTCAGGTGATCACCTAATCACAAGCAAATTAAGTAGAATGAGGTATACTCTGGTTGGAGTTCAACTGACACTGGAATGGAATGGCTGTCAGACATGTAGAGAAGCTGATTTTTATAAAACTGCCGTGGTCTATTAATTTTTGCCAGAGCTGTAAGGAACACTTAAACAACACAATGTGACTTCAAGTCAATCGCACTTCTGTGAAATCACCCTGTACAGTTATGAAGCAACACTGATTGTTTATCATTTTCTCCTGCTGTTGTTCAAATGGAGCAGACAACAAGTAGAAATGATTAGCAAGACAACCCCTATAAAGGGCTGATTTAGCAGGGGGTGACCACAGACCATTTATCTGTTCTCATCCTTTTTAGCTGTTTTTTTTGGTCACTTTTGCATTGTCATTTCTTTCACCCCTAGAGGTACTGTACAGTAGCACAAGCCGGTGTCTACAACCAGGGCCGGCTCCAGGTTTTTTTGGGCCCCGGGCGAAAGAGTCTCAGTGGGCCCTTTTAACACAGACCACGATTCATGATGCACAGATACGGCAGAGAAATATAGGTATAGTACAATGCCAAATACTTCACTTCTTACACTACATGAGTGATATCTATTGTAAATTAAACAATAGCTCAGAAACCGCCAAATCCTCACAGCGCACAGTACAGACCTGTCAGTACAGTCCTCCATACAGTATTATGGGCCAAATATAATGCTCCATAAAGAATATTGGACCCCAAATAATGCTCCATACAGGATACTGGTCCCCATATAATGCTCCATACAGGATACTGGTCCCCATATAATGCTCCATACAAAATATGGAGCTCTCCTCTGCACTGTGCTGCGTTCTGCACTGTTACGGCTCAGGAAAGGGCGCTGTGGAAAGACTCCCCATCATCATCATCATTGCCTCCCCATCATCATCATCATCATTACCTCCCCATTATCATCATTGCCTCCCCATTATTCCATCATTGCCTTCCCATCATCATTGCCTCCCCATCATCATCATCATTGCCTCCCCATCATCATTGCCTCCCTATCATCGCCTCCCCATCATTATCATTGCCTCGTCACCACCATCATTGCTTCCCCTCACCACCATCACACATACAGCACCACACACAGACAGCACCGCAGCACTCTCACATACACAAAGCACCGTACTACATACACACACGCAGGCAGACACACACACATACACACACTGACACACATACACACACTGACACACACACCACATCTCACCTGTCTGACGTCCGCACCGCAGGCGGTCCAGCAGCATCACCGGCGCCCGCGCTTACTCTCTGCCACAGCCGGCTGCTGAATGATGACGTCATCCAGCGGCGCTGCTGTGAGAAGAAGCGCAGGCGCCCTGCAGGAGCACCCTGGATCCCGGAGCTGAGGAGGCACGGGAGAGGTAAGTATTGTGCCGGCTGCTGCTGGGGCCCTGAGCAAGGGGGGGGGGCGACGTCTAGGTGCCCGACGGCGAGTGGGCCCCCCCCAGCCTGCTCAGGGCCCCGGCACTTGCCCGGATACGCCAGGTGCTGATGCCGGCCCTGTCTACAACCCACAGAATTTGCTTAGGTAGTGCAGCTCATCCAGGATGGCACGTCAATGTGAGCTTTGGCAAGAACGGTAGATGTGTCTGTCAGCACAGTGTCCAGAGCCTGGATAAGATACCAAGAGAAAGCCAGTACACTATTAGACATGAAGGACTGCTACCTCTTCCTCTGTGCAAGGAGGAAAAGGAGGAGCAGTGCCAGAGCCCTGATAAATGACCTTCAGCATTCAATTAACATCCATGTGCCTGTTCAAACTGTCAGAAACAGACTCCATGAGGGTGATATGAGGGCCTGACGTCTGCAAGTGGGTGTTGTGCTTACAGTCCAATACCTTGCAGGGCAATTGGCATTTGTAGAGAACACCAAGATTGTCAGATTTGACATTTGTCTCCTGTGGTCTTCACAGATGAGAGCAAGTTCACACTGAACACATGTGACAGACATGACAGAGTCTAGAGACGCCATGAAGAGTGTTCTGCTGCCTGCAACATCCTCCAGCATGACCGGTTTGTCAGTGGGTCATTAACGGTGTGGGGAGTCATTTCTTTGGAGGGCCGCACAGGCCTCCATGTGCTAGCCAGAGGTACCCTGACTGCCATTAGGTATCAGGATGAGATCCTCAGACCCATTGTGAGACCATATGCGGGTGCAGTGGGCCCTGGATTCGTCTGATGCATGACAATGCTACGCCTCATGTGGCTGAAGTGTGTCTGCATTTCCAGCATGATGAAGGCATTGATGCTATGGACTGGCCTGCCCAATCCCCAGACCCGAATCCAATCAAGCACATCTGGGGTATCATGTCTCGTTCCATCCACCAACGCCACATTGCCCTACAGAATGTCCAAGAGTTGATTGATGCTTTAATCCAGGTATGGGAGGAGATCCCTCAGGAGAACCCTCAGCCTCATCAAGAACATGCACAGGCTTTGTGGGGAGGTCATCCAGGCACGTGGAAGCTACACACACTACTGAGCATAAAGTACATCTGGACAACATTTTTGGAAGAAAAAAGTGCATCTTATAATTTGAAAAATATGGTATATATATTTTGCGGATTACATAAGTATTAAACATGTCACAAATTTTCTAAGTAAATATATTTCTAAAGGTGCTATTGACATGAAATTCTCACCAGATCTTGGTAACAACCTATCCAATCCACAAAGAAATCAAACTATAGATCGCCATAAATTTAATTATGTGTAATAATGAGAAATGACACAGGGAAAAAGTATTGAACATGTAAACTGAAATTTAACTAAGGCCTCTTTCACACATCCGTCTTTTTGTATCAGGCATGATGCGTCCTATGCCTGAAGGGACGGATCCGGCGCTGAAACAAAAAAACTGATGCAACGGATCCGTTTTTTTTGCTGGATCCGACCTGAACTTTTGAACCCAAAAAAAGAGGGTTTCTGATGCCCAGAGACACTGAAAAATGTAGTAGTAGTAGTAGTAGTTGTAGTAGTTGACCTCGATTTCCAGAATCCGGATCAGACTTTTGCCGGATTGCACAAAAGTCTGATCCGGTTCCATTGAATTCTATTGTTTCCGACCACCTGATGCGCCGCTTCAGGCACATCAGGCAGCTCCGGCAAAAAAAAAACGTTACATGCTCCGTTTTGTCCGGCCGCCGGAATGTACATTTCCGCCGGATCCGGACAAAAACGGATACAACGCACTGACATCAGGCGCCATCCGGCGCTAATGAAAAGTCAATGCAAAAAAAAACGCATCCGGCATTACATTTCGCCGGATGCGGTTGGACAAAAAATGCCGGAGGGCGCCGTCAGGCGCACAACGGATGTGTGAAAGAGGCCTAATACGTTGTAAAAAAGCCTTTGTTGGTGACTGATGACCGGTTCAAGACACCCCCTGTATGGAGAAACTAGTCGCATGCATTGCTCAGGTGTAATTTTGGCCCATTCTTCCAAACAAATACTCTTCAAATCCTTAAGGTTATGTGGGCTCCTTTTATGAACTGAGCTTTAGTTCCTTCCATGAATTTTTTATTGGATTCAGGTCAGGTGGTTGGCTGGGTCATTTTAGTGTTTGGGATCAATCTCTTCCTGAAGTGACCACTTTCGTTTCATCTTCATCATCCTGGTAGATGGCAGCAGATTTTTATAAAGAATGTCTCAGTACATTTGTCCTTCCATCCTTCCTTCAATTACATGAAGTTTGCCAGTGCCATATGCTGAAAAAAAACCTACACCTTGATGTTCCCACCTCCAAACTTCACCCTTGGTATGGTGTTTTTGGTGTGTATTATGGCATCCTTAGACTTCAGTTTTGTTCTCATCTGACCAGACTACATTTTCTCAGTATTTCACAGACCTTGTCTAAATGTTGTTTAGCAAACTTTAAACGTGCTTGAACATGCTTTTTGTTCAGCAATGGAATCTTTCTTAATGAGCGTGCATACAGGCCATGGAGGTTGAGTGCATTACTTAGTTTTCTTTTAAACAATTGTACCTGCTGAGTCTAGGTCTTTCTATAGCTCTCCACAGGTGGTTCTTGGCTCTTAAGGTACTGTCACACTAAGCGAGATCGCTAAAGAGTCACCGATTTTAGGACGCAGTAGCGATCTCGTTAGCGACGTTGCTGTGTGTGACATGTAGCAGCGATGTGGTCCCCCGCTGCGATGTCGCTGATCGCGTCGATGTCGTTCTGAGCCGTTTTTTGGTCATTGGTGTCCCGCTGGTGAGCCTGAATCGCTGAGTGTGACACCCTTTATGAACGATTTTACCAGCATCGCAGGCGGGACTAGGTTTTCCCAACGACCGCAGAGGTCGTTATACAGATCGCTGATCGCTGATGAGATCTTTGTGTTTGGAATCTAACTAGCGACCACATAGCGATCGCACTAGCGATCTCGCCAGGTTGTGTCCTTGTCATGATTGCTAGTGCAATCGCTAAGTGTGACAGTGCCTTTAGACAACTCTTCTGATAATTCTTTTCACTCTTCTGTCTGAAATTTTGCTTGGAGCACCTGGTCATGGCTTGTTTATTGTAAAATGATGTTCTTTCCACTTCCGAATTATGACCTCAAAGGTGCTCACTGAAATCTTCAGTCGTTTAGAAATTCTTCTGTAACCGATGCCATTAGTATGTTCTACAACAATAAAGTTGCAAAGGTCTCGACACAGCTCACAGGTTCATCATGAGATTTTTTGTGTGGTATAGTGAGACCCCTTTTTATTATTATTATTATTATTAATATTTATTTCTATAGCACCATTGATTCCATGGTGCTGTACATGAGAAGGGGTTACATACAAATTACAGGTATCACTTACAGTAAACAAACTAACAATGACAGACTGATACAGAGGGGAGAGGACCCTGCCCTTTCGGGCTTACATTCTACAGGATTGTGAGGCAGGAGACAGTAGGTCGGGGGGTTGCAGCAGTTCCGGTGTTGGTTGAGGCAATAACTCCGGTAGTGGTGAGGAGGCAGCAGGGTCATTGCAGGCTGTAGGCTTTCCTGAAGAGATGGGTTTTCAGGTTCCGTCTGAAGGATCTGAATGAGTTTGATAGTCGGATGTGTTGGGGCAAAGAATTCCAGAGGATGGTGGATATTCGGGAGAAGTCTTGGAGGCGGTTGGGTGAGGAGCGAATAAGTGTGGAGGAGAGAAGGATGTCTTGGGAGGATCGGAGATTACGTGAGGGAAGATATCGGGAGATTAGTTCAGAGATATATGGAGGAGACAGATTATAGATGGCCTTGTAGGTCAGTATTAGTAATTTGAACTGGATACGCTGAGGGAATGGGAGCCAGTGAAGAGATTTGCAGAGGGGAGAAGCGGAGGAGTAGCGAGGAGAGAGGTGAATTAGTCGTGCAGCAGAGTTAAGGATGGACTGGAGAGGTGCGAGGGTGTTAGCAGGGAGGCCAGAGAAAAGGGTGTTGCAGTAGTCGAGGCGGGAGATGATGAGGGCGTGCACAATCATTTTAGTAGATTGAGGGTTGAGGAAAGGACGGATTCTTGAAATATTTTTGAGCTGAAGGCGACAGGAGGTAGAAAGAGCTTGGATGTGCGGTTTGAAGGACAGGGCAGAGTCAAGGGTTACTCCGAGGCAGCGGACTTCTGGTACGGGGGAAAGCGTGATGTCGTTAATTGTGGTAGATAGGTCAGGTAAGGAAGATCTGTGGGATGGGGGAAAGATTATGAGTTCAGATTTGTCCACATTGAGTTTGAGGAAGCGGGAGGAGAAGAAGGAGGATATGGCTGATAGACACTCCGGGATTCTGGATAGCAGAGAAGTGATGTCTGGGCCAGAGAGGTAGATCTGAGTGTCATCAGCGTAAAGGTGGTACTGGAATCCGTGGGACTTTATGAGTTGCCCCAGGCCAAGTGTATAGATTGAGAAGAGTAGGGGTCCTAGAACAGAGCCTTGGGGAACTCCAACAGAGAGAGGGTGGGACGAGGAGGTAGTGTGGGAGTGGGAGACGCTGAATGTGCGGTTGGAAAGGTATGAGGAGATCCAAGATAGGGCGAGGTCTTTGATGCCAAAGGAGGAAAGAATCTGTAGTAGAAGGCAGTGGTCAACTGTGTCAAAAGCAGAGGACAGGTCAAGAAGCAGGAGTATAGAGTATTGTCCGTTTGCTTTGGCTGTAAGTAGGTCATTAGTAATTTTGGTCAGGGCTGTCTCAGTGGAGTGATGGGGGCGGAAACCAGATTGTAGAGTGTCAAAGAGCAAGTTAGAAGAGAAGTGGTAGGAAAGCTCAGCGTGGACATGCAGCTCCAGGAGTTTGGAAGCGAATGGGAGCAGCGATATTGGGCGATAGCTGGACATAGCGGTTGGGTCGAGGGTTGGCTTTTTAAGGATAGGCGTGATTGTGGCATGCTTGAAAGCAGAAGGGAAGGTACCGGAAGTTAGTGATAGGTTGAAGAGGTGGGTTAGGGATGGAATAATAGTGGTGGTGAGGTTGGGGAGGAGGTGGGTTGGGATGGGGTCAAGTGCACAGGTTGTGAGGTGCGATTTGGAGAGAAGACAATTAAGCTCCCCTTCAGTTATATTGGAGAGGGAGGTTATGGGGTTAGGGCATTGGTCTGGTATACAAAGTGGTTGAGGTGGTTGAACAATGAAGACTTGCCTTGTTTGGTCGATCTTATTTTGAAGTGTGTGGCAAAGTCCTCAGCAGAGATGAGGGAGGTAGGAGGGGGCAGTGGTGGGCGGAGGAGGGAGTTAAAAGTTTTGAATAACTGTTTGGGGTTGTAGGATAGGGAAGATACGAGGGTTGTGAAGTAGGCCTGTTTAGCAGAGGTGAGGGCAGATTTGAAAGAGAGTGTTGCTTGTTTGAATGCAGTGAAGTCGTCTTGCGAATTTGTTTTTTTCCAGCGCCGCTCTGTAATCCTGGACACTTGCCGGAGCTTTTTAGTGGTGTTATTGTGCCAGGGTTGTCTGTTGGTACGTCGCACTCTGCCATGAACGAGAGGGGCGACCGTGTCAATAGCCAATGTGAGAGTGGCATTGTAGAAAGCAGTGGCACTGTCTGTATCGTGGAGTGAGGATATTGATGCCAGTGAAAGAATAGAGTCAGAGAGTGTGTGGATGTCTAGGTGTGCAAGGTGTCTGCGGGGGTGCACGTGTTGCTGGACATGGGTGACAGGAGAGGAGGACAGGGATGAGACAGTGAGTAGATGGTGGTCGGATAGAGGGAGAGGGGAGGTGGTGAAGTTAGATAGAGAGCAGAGGCGGGTGAAGACCAAGTCTAATGTATGACCATCCGTGTGGGTGGCTGAGGAGGACCACTGAGTAAGTCCAAAGGATGAAGTAAGGGACAGAAGTTTGGAGGCTGCTGACTGAAGGGTATCAGTGGGGATGTTGAAGTCACCCATGATGATGGTGGGGATGTCAGTGGAGAGAAAGTGAAGAAGCCAGGTAGTGAATTGGTCGATGAAGGCAGTGGTCGGGCCTGGAGGTCGGTATATGACGGCCACTTGGAGGTTGGAGGGAGAGTAGATGCGGACAGAGTGGACTTCAAAGGAAGGGAGGATTAGGGAGGGAAGAGGTGGGATTGTGTTAAAGTTGCAGTTAGAGGAAAGGAGAACACCCACTCCTCCACCATGTCTGTTTCCAGGGCGAGGAGTGTGGGTGAATTGGAGGCCACCGTAACACAGCGCAGCAGGGGAGGCGGTGTCAGAGGGTGTCAGCCATGTTTCTGTGAGGGCGAGGAAAGCAAGATTGCGAGAGAGAAAGAGGTCATGAATCACATGAAGCTTATTGCAGATGGAGCGGGCATTCCAGAGTGCTCCAGAGAGAGGGAGCAGGGGGGTGGGTGTCAATGGCACAGGTTTTACGTTGGAAAGATTGCGGTAGTTCCTATTAGAAAGGGAGCGGTAGGAAGGAGTACTAATGGTGGGTATGAACTGTGGAGGTCCAGGATTGGGAGATATGTCACCAGCAGTGAGGAGGAGCAGAGAAAGGGAGAGCAGGTGGGAGAAGGAGAGAGGGAAGCTTGTTTTGTGTTTTATTAGGACAGATTTGAGGTTGAGGAGCAGGTCAGCAGAGGAGGATAGGTGGGGAGGAAGGAGGTAAGGGGAGATGATTATTTGATTAGAGGGTGCTGGGGTTTGGGGATAGCGAAGGAGAGAGAGGATTAAAGGAGCAAACACTGTGAAGGCATATGTAAACATGGTGAAAGAGTAAGATGGGTAATTAGAAAAGCCAGGTACAAGTAATTAGAAGTGCTTACTCAGCAGACATACCCAAAAGAGACATAGTGTGGGGTCCTGACTCCTGCCGTGACTAACTGCCGTTGAAATAACTGCAGCTTCTCTGTACTTTTGCTGCAGTGGTACTTTGAAATAACTGCAGCTTCTCTGTACTTTTGCTGCAGTGGTACTTTGAAATAACTGCAGCTTCTCTGTACTTTTGCTGCAGTGGTACTTCTGCTGCAGTTGCGTGCCTGACCCCACACGCGTGCCCCCCTTAGACTGCTACTGAATATATAGGACTGAGTAGAGGATCAGGTGGGAGGAGTTATGGTAGCTGCTTTGGGATAAATTAGCAGCTGCCCAGCACACCAGGGGAGGATAGACAATCAAAGGCACAGGGCCTGGCTGCATCCATATGCTGGTAACACCTTGCACCTGATAGCATCTCTACTGGCCCCAGCATGGCTATACAGCAGTAAGTATTGAATACAATGCAACAAATTAATTTAGCAAACATTCAGCAGCCACTGTTATATACCATTTAAAGGAAAAGTTGAACAGTAGTAAGTCAGATCCCAGCAAGCAGAGGTTGTAGAGATTGTACCATTTAAAGGAAAAGTTGAATAGTAGTCAGATCCCAGCAAGCAGAGGTTGTAGAGATTGTACCATTTAAAGGAAAAGTTGAATAGTAGTCAGATCCCAGCAAGCAGAGGTTGTAGAGATTGTACCATTTAAAGGAAAAGTTGAATAGTAGTCAGATCCCAGCAAGCAGAGGTTGTAGAGATTGTACCATTTAAAGGAAAAGTTGAATAGTAGTCAGATCCCAGCAAGCAGAGGTTGTAGAGATTGTACCATTTAAAGGAAAAGTTGAATAGTAGTCAGATCCCAGCAAGCAGAGGTTGTAGAGATTGTACCATTTAAAGGAAAAGTTGAATAGTAGTCAGATCCCAGCAAGCAGAGGTTGTAGAGATTGTACCATTTAAAGGAAAAGTTGAATAGTAGTCAGATCCCAGCAAGCAGAGGTTGTAGAGATTGTACCATTTAAAGGAAAAGTTGAATAGTAGTCAGATCCCAGCAAGCAGAGGTTGTAGAGATTGTACCATTTAAAGGAAAAGTTGAACAGTAGTAAGTCAGATCCCAGCAAGCAGAGGTTGTAGAGATTGTACCATTTAAAGGAAAAGTTGAATAGTAGTCAGATCCCAGCAAGCAGAGGCAATCAGTTGAACCAGCTGATGTGTTTTTTTTTTGTTTTTTTTATAAAGTGGCAGAATTGCTTTCTAATTACTAATAGCTGGTGTCATGACTTTCCATGGCTGTTTGCACCAGTTTCTTCATATATTCAGTACTTTTTCCCTATGACATTTCACTTTTTTACACATAACTTAATATTTGGACATCTATGGTTTGATTTCTTTGCCTGTGTAGATTGAATGGATTGTTACCGACAATTGGTAAAAAAAAAAAAAAAAAGCATTGGATGTCATTTGACTGCTGGCTGTTTTTTTTTTTTTTACTATTTTAACCCCTTTCTGCCATCTGACATACTATTCCGTCCACTTAATTCCCAAGGACGGGATAGTACGTCATATGCGATCAGCTGCGCTCACGGGGGGAGCGCAGCTGATCGCGACTGGGTGTCAGCAGATTATCATAGCGGACACCCGGCACTATGTGCCAGGAGTTGTCACGGACCGCTCCCAGCACATTGATCGCAGTGTTCCGGCGGTATAGCGAAGCATCGCGCAGGGAGGGGGCTCCCTTTTGTGTGGCACTGTATCAAAAGCTTTTGAAAAGTCCATGTACACCACGTCCACTGCGTTCCCTTGGTCCAGTCCAGAACTTACCTCTTCATAGAAGCTTATCAGATTAGTCTGACAAGAACGGTCTCTCGTAAACCCATGCTGATATTGGGTTATGAGGTTATTCTTCTTCAGATACTCCAGCATAGTATCTCTTAGAAAACCCTCCAGGATTTTACCCACAGTAGAGGTAGAGCTCACTGGCCTATAATTTTTAAGTTCAGTTTTTGTCCCCTTTTTGAATATTGGCACCACATTTGCTATACGCCAGTCCTGTGGTACAGACCCTGTTATTATGGAATCTTTAACCTCTTACTGCCATCAGATGTACTATTCCGTCCATGTGCCCTGATACCTAGAGCGCAGCTGATCGCGGCCGGGTGTCAGCTGATTATCACAGTTGACACCTGGCACTATGTGCCAGGAGCAATCACGGACCGCTTCCGGCACATTAACCCCAGCACATCGTGATCAAAGATGATCGCAGTGTATCAGGGGCACAGGGAAGCATCGCGCAGGGAGGGGGCTCCCTGCGTGCTTCCCTGAGACCCTCAGAGCAGCGCGATGTGAACGTGCTGTTCCGAGGGCCTCTTCCTGCAGGACCCTGCATCCAAGATGGCCGCGGGGGCCTTCAGGGTCCTGCAGGGAGGCGGCTTCCTCAGTGCCTGCTGAGAAAGCCTCCTGCACTGCCTGTCAGATTGCCTATCTGACACAGTGCTGTGCACAGTGTCAGATCGGCGATCTGACACTATACAGTGATGTCCCACCCTGGGACAAAGTGAAAAAGTAAAAAAATAAAAAATAACGTGTAAAAAAAAAAAAAAAAATCCTAACTAAAGAAAAAAAAATATTCCCCAATAAATTAATTTCTTTATGTGAATAAATAAAAACCAATAAAAGTACACATATTTAGTATCGCTGTGTCCGTAATGACCCACCCTATAAAACTGTCCCACTAGTTAACCCCTTTAGTGAACCCCATAAAAAAAAAAAAAACAAGGCAAAAAACAATGATTTATCATCATACCACCAAACAAAAAGTGGAATAACATTCGACCAAAAAGACGGATATAAATAAACATGATACCGCTGAAAACGTCATCTTGACCCACAAAAAACGAGCCGCCATACAGCATCATCAGCGAAAAAATAAAAGTTATAGCTCGCAGAATAAAGTGATGCAAAAATAATTTTTTTATATATAATTTTTATTGTATAAAAGCGCCAAAACATAAAAAAAGATATAAATTAGGTATCGCTGTAATCATTCTGACCCAAAGACTAAAACTGCTTTATCAATTTTACCACGCACGGAACAGTATAAACGTCCCCTCAAAATAAATTCATGAATTACTGGTTTTTGTACATTCTGCCTCCCAAAAATCGTAATAAAAAGCGTTCAAAAAATGTCATGTGCCCGAAAATGGTACCAATAAAAACGTCAACTTGTCCCGCAAAAAATAAGACCTCACATGAGTCTGTGGGCCAAAATAAGAAAAAATTATAGCTCTCAAAATGTGATGCGGGGGGCGTGGCGATGTAAGTGAGCCGAGAAGACGCGCTGATAAGGAGCTCCTCACATCCTGTTAATCATCCTGCCAGTCTAGCAATTTCACGGGTGATTACCTGCATGCATGGTATTCCCCTGGACCAGTGCCAAGAGGGACGCGAGGCCGGAGGA
The DNA here is from genome assembly GCA_033576555.1 of Oophaga sylvatica. Classification (NCBI taxonomy): domain Eukaryota; kingdom Metazoa; phylum Chordata; class Amphibia; order Anura; family Dendrobatidae; genus Oophaga; species Oophaga sylvatica. Next base: position 280,101,873 of record JARQOD010000003.1, on the reverse strand, counting down.
GGACGGCTGCCATCTTAGCTGTGTGCTCCGTCAGGAAGGAGACACAGCACTGCAGATCCTAGACCTGGGGGAGCAGCGCATCTTTTTTATAGGAAGTATAGAAGGGGAGATGTGGTGAGACCTCTGAAAAATTAGCCCTGCACTCCCTTAAGGGTATGCCACACTAAACGAGATCGCTAACGAGATCGCTAAAACGTCACTATTTAGCGATCTCATTAGCGACCTCGTTGTGTGTGGCATGTAGCAATGATGTGGCCCCTGCTGTGATGTCGCTGATCGTTCTCTAGCTTTCTGGACCGTTTTTTGATCGTTGGCGTCCCGCTGGTGAGCCTATATCGCTATGTATGGCACCTTTTGCGAACGACGAGCGACCTCGTTTGTGACGCATATGACAGCGGTGCAGGCGGGACTAGGGTTTTTAGCGTCACGGAGTGGATCGCAATATCTGTAAGGCTGTGGTTCCACGGTCCGGAACCACAGCGCTTTGGACGGAGCGGAAATTCCGCACCGTCCAAAGCCCCGCCCCCTTCTGGACACCTCCGGAACACATCCGAATGATCGCAGGGCTGCATAGCCCTGCGTTATTTCCCTTGCGGCGACGCAGCGTCGCCGCAAGGGACTAGGACATGCTGTGGTCTGAAAAGACGCGCCGCATGTCCGGAAACGCAGGTCTTCCGCCTGCGTGTTTTACAGCATAGTGGAGACGGGATTTCTTGAAATCCCCTCCACTATGCTATAACATCTGGACGCTGCATGTTTGACGCTGCGCCAACGCACAGCGTCAAACACGCAGCTAATCCGGACTGTTTCCTGATAGTGGAAACATACCCTAAGTTCTCTTTTGCGTCACAGAGAGGATCGCAGAAGTTGCAAAGCAGGCTAGCAGGACGCAGAGAGCAGGAGCGATGCTGGAAATTCCTATGAATCAGAAGCGCTCAGTACATGCTAATGACATCCTAACGACCGCCAAAGTCGTTAAAGAGATCGCTGACCACTGATGTGTCGTTTATGAGATCTCCTGTTTGGCAGCTACTAGCGACCTAAAAGAGATCACACCAACGATCTCGTTAGCTTGCGTCGTTATCGTGATCGCTAACGAGATCGCTAAGTGTGGCAGTACCTGACATTTAGCTGCCCCCTGGTGCTAACTCTCCGGCCGTCTCTGGAGTCTGCGATCCCCTGCCGCTGACTTCCTGACCTACAGGATCGTAAATTATTCTCAGCCTGCTGCAGCAATCAAAGTTTCCCTAAAGTGAACTTTCTGTACCATCTGTACTCCCCCCACATTGTGTAGTCAAACAAGCACATCCATACCGTATATTCTCTAATAGAGGTGCTTCTGCTCCTGGAAGAGGGGACTTTCTCATTATTCAGTCGTTAAACTTGCCATACTTCATCACTATTAATCATGAATCGCTCAAAGGAGTCAAGCATGGCAGACAAATTAAAGGAATTTGCAAGGTCTGAACCTTCTGATAATGCACGTTCTCTTAGAAAACACTTCCAAAACTGGAGATCAGCGTAAAAACCAAGCCTCTGATGGTGTGGAGGGGGCGTCACCGAGGATCTAATTCTAAGGCAGGCATCCGAGCAGTTAATGCAGGCCATTTCCCTGACCGGGAAAATAGAGGACGTGCACTCTGAGGTGGGGCATCTCCGGCAGGATCCGCAGGCCATGAGGGGGCGCATTACGGAGATGGAGACGAGGGTATCTCACTTAGAGGACACTCTTCCACCCATGGAGGCCAGATTAACCAAGGTGTCTGGCTCTATAAATGCTTGGAAACAGAAGGCGGATGATCTGGAAAATAGACTACGCCGCAATAACATTCGAATCTTTGGTTTGCCGGAGCGATCGGAAGGTCAGCAGCCTGAGCAGTTCCTTGAAAGTTGGCTTAAGGACACTCTGGGTGATGGATTCTCTTCTACATTCTCTGTGGAAAGGGCTCATAGGGTCCCTACAAGACCATTCCCTCCGGGCGCTCCACCTAGACCCTTTCTGGCGAGACTTCTTAATTGTAAGGACAGGGATGCTATATTGCGTATGGCGCGAAAAGAAAGTCCTATCAAATTTAACAACGCTTCAATTTCAATATTATCTGACTTTTCCATGGAACTCCAGAAGCAAAGGGCACAATTCATGGAGATCAAGAAGCAGCTTCGAGGAAAGAATGTTCTTTACTCCATGATTTATCCAGCTCGTCTCCGAGTTGTCCATGAAGGTTCTTCTGTATTTTTTATGGATCCGGCTGAGGCATCTGAATGGCTACAGTCCCATCTGGGGTCTTGTGAAAAGGAGTCATGATGTATGTGCGGGTATTTGGAATTCTCCTACTGTTTACAAGATTGGAGCTGTTTTCACTAGCATCCGAATCAACAACAATACCGGACGCTGTTTTCAGTGAGGGTATCCCCCTGTCTACCTCACGATAGGAGCACAGGATTTTGCTCCTCCATTTTTGGACTCTTTTTTGTTTTTTACAGGAGCTTGAGACTATGGTCCTCTTTGAGCTTTATTTTGTTTTTTCTTGTTTCACTATTGTTGGTTGATGTTTATATAGGTACTGCTGCCAAGATACTAATTATGCTGCCTGTAAGGTTCAGTCTGCGCGACACTGTATACCATACTAGGACAAGGGACCATGGGGTCTGAATTAATATGCATGATTTGGAATGTGAGAGGTCTTGGGTCTCCCCGAAAGAGAATTAAGTTTTTTTCCCAGATTAAACGTCATCGTCCTCACATTGTGGCCTTGGTTGAAACACACTTGACCAAAGATTTGGCTCGTTATGTGCAGAAACCATGGGTACAAAGGTCCATACATGCATTTCACACCAGTTACTCTAGAGGGGTTTCTTTGTTAATCCATAAGGACACTAGATGGGAGGTCAAGGAGGCTCGGAAAGACCCTGAGGGGCGCTTTGTTTTCATGCATGCGTCGATAGATTTGAAAGACTACGTCATAATGTGTGTCTATAACCCACCCCCAGCCAATATATCAGTCGTCAAAAAGGCGGTAAGCTTTGCCTTAAATTATCCAGATGCACTAGTTATGTGCATGGGGGATTTTAAACCTAGTCATGGATAACGGTCTGGATAGACTTAGACTAGATGATGGAGTACCCGGATGGCCTGCTCTCCATCTCCACTATCATTGCTCATTGAGGGCAGTGGTTGGTTGGATTTATGGAGGATACTCATCCTGACGTGAGAGAATATACCTGTCACTCGTACATTAGACGCACTCTATCTCGTATAGATTATATATTTGGTTCCAGCAACTTGTCAATGTGGGTGGGGGATGTGGAACATGGGAACAGGGGCATCTCAGATCACAGCCCTATAATACTTACACTTAGATTTGGCCAAAGGAGTCGTAATCTATTTTGGAAGCTGAATCCATTTGGCTGAAATTGATAGGTCCCAATGACAGAACTCTAGACCAATTAGACTGCTTCATTTCGTCCCACCCTGAACCCCAGAATATTAACTTGTTTTGGGATGCCTTAAAGCGTATTTAAGAGGATGTTTGTCTTCCCAAATTTCCTATATTAAACGGGTGACATCTAGGGAAGATGAGCAGATGGAGAAGCAATTGAGTGATTCGGAAGCAAATTATATAGCTAATCAACAAATGAAAATAGAAAAGAATGGCTAAGCTCCCATAGATTATATACTCAATATATGGATACCAAATCTAACCGTAAATTATTTTTTACTAGTCAGTCATATTTTGAATTCGGAAATCAGTCCAGTAAGTTATTGGCATTTATGGTGCGCCAACACAACGCATCTAATACCATACTTTTAAATTCGGAAACTAGATAACTCGATAGTGACCTCAACGGGTGATATACTCCAGAGTTTCCATGAATATTATAAAACGTTATATAGTTCCAGAGGGGATTTAGCACTTCGGACTGCCTTGGAATATTTATCGGACGTAAAATTTCCCACATTGAGTCCCGCTCAACAAGCCTTTCTGGATGCAGACTTCACAGTAGAGGAAATAAATGAAGCCATAGCGGATATGGCCTCTGGGAAGGCACTTGGGCCGGATGGATTTCCCATAGAAATGTACAGGAAATATCAGGATGTTTTGGCACCACTCCCTCTGACAGTGTTTCAGAGGACCTGGGAAGAAGGTTCTTTACCAGACTCCTTTTAAAGAGGCAAATGTAATAGTGCTTAGGAAGGAGGGAAAGGATCCTCTTGAATGTGGATCATATCGCCCCATATAGTTGGTAAATGTGGACTATAAGATCTTCACTAAAAATCCTGGCCACTAGATTAAATTCGTGATACTAGAAACAATACATCCGGACCAACCGGCTTCATGCCCGGGAAAATTACATCTATTAATATTAGGAGCGTTCAGTCAGTGGTCCAGTACAGTTCCCTAGTGCCAGTTAATGAATGGGCCTTGGCTTCGCTGGACGCGGCTAAGGCCTTCGATTCTCTTGAGTGGTCATTTTAATCTGCATGCTTACAAAAATATGAATTCGGTTCCAAATTTAGGAAGTGGATATGCGCAATGTATATGAAACAAAAGCCCGAATAATAATAAATAACTCTGTATCCGAATCGTTCTCTTTGGCAAGAGGAAACATCAAGGTTGTCCCCTTTCCCCGGCCCTTTTCGCGCTTGCAATCGAAGCGTTGGCGATCCATAAAAAGATCCACTCCAATCATTAAAGGCATAGAAATAGCGGGCCGTTTAGATACCATTGGCTTATATGCCGATGATATGGTGATATTTATGGATAAAGCAGAAGAAAACACTACCCCATGTGAATTTTACTATAGACAAATTTAGTAATTATTCGGATTATACATAAATTGGGATAAATCCGCCTTGATGCCTCTCTCCCTAGGCCCAATGGATCACCTTGAAACTTATCCCCATTGCCTTTGTAATTAACTTTAAGTACCTGAGAATAAATATTTCAAAATATAGTAGACTAGACTTAAAAATGAATATTCTCCCGTTGTTAGATCTTGTTAAACTTAAATTTGCTATCTTGGGGTAAATTGCCACTATCTGTCTCCGACGTATTAATCTGATTAAAATGAATCCTACCCCCAAACTCAGTTACTCCCTCCAACATAGTGCAGTACTGATCCCTAAATCTTTTTTTTCAGGACTTAATTCATTAATCTCATCCTTTATATGGGGAAGACTAACCTAAACTCAAACTGTCTACCTTACATAGGCTAAAACAGTTGGGCGGGGCGGCACTGCCGGATTTCTTTTATATTACTTGGCAGGGCAAGTCAGAGCTCTGAGTAGATGGATGCCTAATAATTGTTTGCCTAACTCGGAGAGTCATCTGGCTCATGCTGCAGGGACTGATTGCTTGTTGGGGTTTTTAGAAGTAGAGAAACCTAACGTCTCTGGATTATTTCCCTTACTCCGGTTGGCACGGTCAGTCCCGGAGACAACTTAAACGAGTGGTTCGCTTTGTTGACGTTATAGCTGATATGCCATTATGGAATAATCCCTGTTTCCCGATGCTATTAAACCACCCGTCCACCCCAATTCTGGATCTCATATAATATTTTTATCGATTAAAGATTTATATGATCCAATGTCCTAATGTCCTTTGAACAAATGCAGATTAAACACGGTGTCCCAAGGTCATAATTTTTTTGATACCTACAGCTTAGATCAGCAATTCAATCATATCTACGTAACAGAAATACGACCCAAGCAATATCAATCCTTCCCTTTTGATAGGGATTCTCAAATCACAAGGCCCCCAGGGTCTTATTTCTGCCTTATATACTGTACTATATGCTGTCCGCGGGCTCTGACTCTGCTTTATCGTCATGTAAGGGAGAGGTGAGGTCTCTAGTTCCAGATATTCAAAATGAAGATTGGGAGGAGATTCTTGGTTCTCCAATCGGGGTGTCTCCATCAGCCAATAAACAAAATGACTCAAATTATATAGTGCACCATCGTATCTGACCCCACACGGCTATTATGGATGGGGTGGTATCAATCCTCAGAATGTTTAAGATGCCAACATTGGATGCAGATTTCATACATATGGTGTGGGGATGCCCAACTATTCTATCTTTTTGGAGCGAGGGACCTCACTGTTAACCTCCCTCATAGGCACTCCTGTTCCTCTCACTCCATTTGTATGTCTGTTTGGTGTGCTGGAGGAAGAGGTATGGGGACACCACGTCAGAATTCTTCTGCGGGAGACACTTTTTTTTTAGCCAGGAAAATATTGGCCTTACGCTGATGGGTAATCAACATCCTTCTCTTAGAGCTTGGATTGAACTGGTAAATTCAATTATACCATACGAGCGGACACTATACCAAAACAGGGGTTGCTTGGGGAAGTTTAAATAAGATCTGGGATGTATGGAATGCATCTCACCTCACTATAACAGCGAGTAATAGTGGTCTGTTATTATTTTAATAGCTGTAGAGAAAATATATTGGCTTATAATAAATATATATATATATATATATATATATATAATATAGTTTTATAATGTCATCAGTGCTA
>JARQOD010000003.1:280050066-280095252 GCA_033576555.1 Oophaga sylvatica | reverse complement strand
TTGATGTGGTGGTCCTTCATCCACACATTGATTGACCTAGCTGTGTGGCATGGCACATTGTCCTGCTGGAAAAACCAGTCTTCAGAGTTGGGGAACATTGCCTGAGCAGAAGCAATCAACTGTTTTTCCAGGATAATCTTGTATGCAGCTTGATTCATACAGCCTTCGCAAAGATTAACCTGCCAAATTCTAGCCTTGCTCAAGGATTCCCAGATCATCACCAATCCTCCACCAAATTTCACAGTGGGTGCAAGACACTGTGGCTTGTACGCCTCTCCAGGTCTCTATCTAACCATTAGACTACCAGGTGTTGGGCAAAACTGAAAATTAGACTCCTCAGAGAAGATTACCTTACTCCAGTCCTTTGTGGTCCAATCCTTCAGCCTGGCTCTCCTTTGCTTCTCATTGATGAAAGTCTTTTTTCTAGCTTTACATGACTTGAGCCCTGCCTCTAGGAGCCTGTTACGAACTGTTCTTGCCGTGCACGTCACCCCAGCTGCCATTTGCCTTTCCTTTTGTAGGTCATTCGATGTCATTCTGCAGTTGCTGAGTGACATTCGAATAAGATGACGGTCATCCTGGTCAGTGGAGAGTCGTTTTCACCCTCTGCCGGTCTGTCGCTTATGATGTCCCCAATGTGTGCTGCTTGACCTTGTTGTAATGGACTGCTGTCTTAGAAATTTTAAGGATGGAGGCAACATGACGGTCACTATATCCCTGTGCTAGTAAAGCCAGAATTGAGCCCTTCTTTTCCTCACTCAAGACTTTTCTTTTAAATTCCTTTGGCATGGTTAAAAGTTATTTTTTCATTCCTATTACTTTTGGGATGTTACTAGCACTTGTTTTGCCATCCAGCTTGTCCTATTGCAAGAGGATTGTGAACACCACAGCAGTGTTTTTATACTTTCCTTTGTTAAATAAGAATTGGTTCAGGTGATCACCTAATCACAAGCAAATTAAGTAGAATGAGGTATACTCTGGTTGGAGTTCAACTGACACTGGAATGGAATGGCTGTCAGACATGTAGAGAAGCTGATTTTTATAAAACTGCCGTGGTCTATTAATTTTTGCCAGAGCTGTAAGGAACACTTAAACAACACAATGTGACTTCAAGTCAATCGCACTTCTGTGAAATCACCCTGTACAGTTATGAAGCAACACTGATTGTTTATCATTTTCTCCTGCTGTTGTTCAAATGGAGCAGACAACAAGTAGAAATGATTAGCAAGACAACCCCTATAAAGGGCTGATTTAGCAGGGGGTGACCACAGACCATTTATCTGTTCTCATCCTTTTTAGCTGTTTTTTTGGTCACTTTTGCATTGTCATTTCTTTCACCCCTAGAGGTACTGTACAGTAGCACAAGCCGGTGTCTACAACCAGGGCCGGCTCCAGGTTTTTTTGGGCCCCGGGCGAAAGAGTCTCAGTGGGCCCCTTTAACACAGACCACGATTCATGATGCACAGATACGGCAGAGAAATATAGGTATAGTACAATGCCAAATACTTCACTTCTTACACTACATGAGTGATATCTATTGTAAATTAAACAATAGCTCAGAAACCGCCAAATCCTCACAGCGCACAGTACAGACCTGTCAGTACAGTCCTCCATACAGTATTATGGGCCAAATATAATGCTCCATAAAGAATATTGGACCCCAAATAATGCTCCATACAGGATACTGGTCCCCATATAATGCTCCATACAGGATACTGGTCCCCATATAATGCTCCATACAAAATATGGAGCTCTCCTCTGCACTGTGCTGCGTTCTGCACTGTTACGGCTCAGGAAAGGGCGCTGTGGAAAGACTCCCCATCATCATCATCATTGCCTCCCCATCATCATCATCATCATTACCTCCCCATTATCATCATTGCCTCCCCATTATCATCATTGCCTTCCCATCATCATTGCCTTCCCATCATCATTGCCTCCCCATCATCATCATCATTGCCTCCCCATCATCATTGCCTCCCTATCATCGCCTCCCCATCATTATCATTGCCTCGTCACCACCATCATTGCTTCCCCTCACCACCATCACACATACAGCACCCACACAGACAGCACCGCAGCACTCTCTCACATACACAAAGCACCGTACTACATACACACACGCAGGCAGACACACACACATACACACACTGACACACATACACACACTGACACACACACCACATCTCACCTGTCTGACGTCCGCACCGCAGGCGGTCCAGCAGCATCACCGGCGCCCGCGCTTACTCTCTGCCACAGCCGGCTGCTGAATGATGACGTCATCCAGCGGCGCTGCTGTGAGAAGAAGCGCAGGCGCCCTGCAGGAGCACCCTGGATCCCGGAGCTGAGGAGGCACGGGAGAGGTAAGTATTGTGCCGCTGCTGCTGGGGCCCTGAGCAAGGGGGGGGGGCGACGTCTAGGTGCCCGACGGCGAGTGGGCCCCCCCCAGCCTGCTCAGGGCCCCGGCACTTGCCCGGATACGCCAGGTGCTGATGCCGGCCCTGTCTACAACCCACAGAATTTGCTTAGGTAGTGCAGCTCATCCAGGATGGCACGTCAATGTGAGCTTTGGCAAGAACGTAGATGTGTCTGTCAGCACAGTGTCCAGAGCCTGGATAAGATACCAAGAGAAAGCCAGTACACTATTAGACATGAAGGACTGCTACCTCTTCCTCTGTGCAAGGAGGAAAAGGAGGAGCAGTGCCAGAGCCCTGATAAATGACCTTCAGCATTCAATTAACATCCATGTGCCTGTTCAAACTGTCAGAAACAGACTCCATGAGGGTGATATGAGGGCCTGACGTCTGCAAGTGGGTGTTGTGCTTACAGTCCAATACCTTGCAGGGCAATTGGCATTTGTAGAGAACACCAAGATTGTCAGATTTGACATTTGTCTCCTGTGGTCTTCACAGATGAGAGCAAGTTCACACTGAACACATGTGACAGACATGACAGAGTCTAGAGACGCCATGAAGAGTGTTCTGCTGCCTGCAACATCCTCCAGCATGACCGGTTTGTCAGTGGGTCATTAACGGTGTGGGGAGTCATTTCTTTGGAGGCCGCACAGGCCTCCATGTGCTAGCCAGAGGTACCCTGACTGCCATTAGGTATCAGGATGAGATCCTCAGACCCATTGTGAGACCATATGCGGGTGCAGTGGGCCCTGGATTCGTCTGATGCATGACAATGCTACGCCTCATGTGGCTGAAGTGTGTCTGCATTTCCAGCATGATGAAGGCATTGATGCTATGGACTGGCCTGCCCAATCCCCAGACCCGAATCCAATCAAGCACATCTGGGGTATCATGTCTCGTTCCATCCACCAACGCCACATTGCCCTACAGAATGTCCAAGAGTTGATTGATGCTTTAATCCAGGTATGGGAGGAGATCCCTCAGGAGAACCCTCAGCCTCATCAAGAACATGCGCAGGCTTTGTGGGGAGGTCATCCAGGCACGTGGAAGCTACACACACTACTGAGCATAAAGTACATCTGGACAACATTTTTGGAAGAAAAAAGTGCATCTTATAATTTGAAAAATATGGTATATATATTTTGCGGATTACATAAGTATTAAACATGTCACAAATTTTCTAAGTAAATATATTTCTAAAGGTGCTATTGACATGAAATTCTCACCAGATCTTGGTAACAACCTATCCAATCCACAAGAAATCAAACTATAGATCTCCATAAATTTAATTATGTGTAATAATGAGAAATGACACAGGGAAAAAGTATTGAACATGTAAACTGAAATTTAACTAAGGCCTCTTTCACACATCCGTCTTTTTGTATCAGGCATGATGCGTCCTATGCCTGAAGGGACGGATCCGGCGCTGAAACAAAAAAACTGATGCAACGGATCCGTTTTTTTTGCTGGATCCGACCTGAACTTTTGAACCCATAAAAAGAGGGTTTCTGATGCCCAGAGACACTGAAAAATGTAGTAGTAGTAGTAGTAGTTGTAGTAGTTGACCTCGATTTCCAGAATCCGGATCAGACTTTTGCCGGATTGCACAAAAGTCTGATCCGGTTCCATTGAATTCTATTGTTTCCGGCCACCTGATGCGCCGCTTCAGGCACATCAGGCAGCTCCGGCAAAAAAAAAACGTTACATGCTCCGTTTTGTCCGGCCGCCGGAATGTACATTTCCGCCGGATCCGGACAAAAACGGATACAACGCACTGACATCAGGCGCCATCCGGCGCTAATGAAAAGTCAATGCAAAAAAAACCGCATCCGGCATTACATTTCGCCGGATGCGGTTGGACAAAAAAATGCCGGAGGGCGCCGTCAGGCGCACAACGGATGTGTGAAAGAGGCCTAATACGTTGTAAAAAAGCCTTTGTTGGTGACTGATGACCGGTTCAAGACACCCCCTGTATGGAGAAACTAGTCGCATGCATTGCTCAGGTGTAATTTTGGCCCATTCTTCCAAACAAATACTCTTCAAATCCTTAAGGTTATGTGGGCTCCTTTTATGAACTGAGCTTTAGTTCCTTCCATGAATTTTTTATTGGATTCAGGTCAGGTGGTTGGCTGGGTCATTTTAGTGTTTGGGATCAATCTCTTCCTGAAGTGACCACTTTCGTTTCATCTTCATCATCCTGGTAGATGGCAGCAGATTTTTATAAAGAATGTCTCAGTACATTTGTCCTTCCATCCTTCCTTCAATTACATGAAGTTTGCCAGTGCCATATGCTGAAAAAAAACCTACACCTTGATGTTCCCACCTCCAAACTTCACCCTTGGTATGGTATTTTTGGTGTGTATTATGGCATCCTAAGACTTCAGTTTTGTTCTCATCTGACCAGACTACATTTTCTCAGTATTTCACAGACCTTGTCTAAATGTTGTTTAGCAAACTTTAAACGTGCTTGAACATGCTTTTTGTTCAGCAATGGAATCTTTCTTAATGAGTGTGCATACAGGCCATGGAGGTTGAGTGCATTACTTAGTTTTCTTTTAAACAATTGTACCTGCTGAGTCTAGGTCTTTCTATAGCTCTCCACAGGTGGTTCTTGGCTCTTAAGGTACTGTCACACTAAGCGAGATCGCTAAAGAGTCACCGATTTTAGGACGCAGTAGCGATCTCGTTAGCGACGTTGCTGTGTGTGACATGTAGCAGCGATGTGGTCCCCCGCTGCGATGTCGCTGATCGCGTCGATGTCGTTCTGAGCCGTTTTTTGGTCATTGGTGTCCCGCTGGTGAGCCTGAATCGCTGAGTGTGACACCCTTTATGAACGATTTTACCAGCATCGCAGGCGGGACTAGGTTTTCCCAACGACCGCAGAGGTCGTTATACAGATCGCTGATCGCTGATGAGATCTTTGTGTTTGGAATCTAACTAGCGACCACATAGCGATCGCACTAGCGATCTCGCCAGGTTGTGTCCTTGTCATGATTGCTAGTGCGATCGCTAAGTGTGACAGTGCCTTTAGACAACTCTTCTGATAATTCTTTTCACTCTTCTGTCTGAAATTTTGCTTGGAGCACCTGGTCATGGCTTGTTTATTGTAAAATGATGTTCTTTCCACTTCCGAATTATGACCTCAAAGGTGCTCACTGAAATCTTCAGTCGTTTAGAAATTCTTCTGTAACCGATGCCATTAGTAGTTTCTACAACAATAAAGTTGCAAAGGTCTCGACACAGCTCACAGGTTCATCATGAGATTTTTGTGTGGTATAGTGAGACCCCTTTTTATAGGCAATCAGTTGAACCAGCTGATGTGTTTTTTTTTATAAAGTGGCAGAATTGCTTTCTAATTACTAATAGCTGGTGTCATGACTTTCCATGGCTGTTTGCACCAGTTTCTTCATATATTCAGTACTTTTTCCCTATGACATTTCACTTTTTTACACATAACTTAATATTTGGACATCTATGGTTTGATTTCTTTGCCTGTGTAGATTGAATGGATTGTTACCGACAATTGGTAAAAAAAAAAAAAAAAAGCATTGGATGTCATTTGACTGCTGGCTGTTTTTTTTTTTTTTACTATTTTAACCCCTTTCTGCCATCTGACGTACTATTCCGTCCACTTAATTCCCAAGGACGGGATAGTACGTCATATGCGATCAGCTGCGCTCACGGGGGGAGCGCAGCTGATCGCGACTGGGTGTCAGCAGATTATCATAGCGGACACCCGGCACTATGTGCCAGGAGTTGTCACGGACCGCTCCCAGCACATTGATCGCAGTGTTCCGGCGGTATAGGGAAGCATCGCGCAGGGAGGGGGCTCCCTTTTGTGTGGCACTGTATCAAAAGCTTTTGAAAAGTCCATGTACACCACGTCCACTGCGTTCCCTTGGTCCAGTCCAGAACTTACCTCTTCATAGAAGCTTATCAGATTAGTCTGACAAGAACGGTCTCTCGTAAACCCATGCTGATATTGGGTTATGAGGTTATTCTTCTTCAGATACTCCAGCATAGTATCTCTTAGAAAACCCTCCAGGATTTTACCCACAGTAGAGGTAGAGCTCACTGGCCTATAATTTCTAAGTTCAGTTTTTGTCCCCTTTTTGAATATTGGCACCACATTTGCTATACGCCAGTCCTGTGGTACAGACCCTGTTATTATGGAATCTTTAACCTCTTACTGCCATCAGATGTACTATTCCGTCCATGTGCCCTGATACCTAGAGCGCAGCTGATCGCGGCCGGGTGTCAGCTGATTATCACAGTTGACACCTGGCACTATGTGCCAGGAGCAATCACGGACCGCTTCCGGCACATTAACCCCAGCACATCGTGATCAAAGATGATCGCAGTGTATCAGGGGCACAGGGAAGCATCGCGCAGGGAGGGGGCTCCCTGCGTGCTTCCCTGAGACCCTCAGAGCAGCGCGATGTGAACGTGCTGTTCCGAGGGCCTCTTCCTGCAGGACCCTGCATCCAAGATGGCCGCGGGGGCCTTCAGGGTCCTGCAGGGAGGCGGCTTCCTCAGTGCCTGCTGAGAAAGCCTCCTGCACTGCCTGTCAGATTGCCTATCTGACACAGTGCTGTGCACAGTGTCAGATCGGCGATCTGACACTATACAGTGATGTCCCACCCTGGGACAAAGTGAAAAAGTAAAAAAATAAAAATAACGTGTAAAAAAAAAAAAAAAAATCCTAACTAAAGAAAAAAAAATATTCCCCAATAAATTAATTTCTTTATGTGAATAAATAAAACCAATAAAAGTACACATATTTAGTATCGCTGTGTCCGTAATGACCCACCCTATAAAACTGTCCCACTAGTTAACCCCTTTAGTGAACCCCATAAAAAAAAAAAAACAAGGCAAAAAACAATGATTTATGATCATACCACCAAACAAAAAGTGGAATAACATTCGACCAAAAAGACGGATATAAATAAACATGATACCGCTGAAAACGTCATCTTGACCCACAAAAAACGAGCCGCCATACAGCATCATCAGCGAAAAAATAAAAGTTATAGCTCGCAGAATAAAGTGATGCAAAAATAATTTTTTTATATATAATTTTTATTGTATAAAAGCGCCAAAACATAAAAAAAGATATAAATTAGGTATCGCTGTAATCATTCTGACCCAAAGACTAAAACTGCTTTATCAATTTTACCACGCACGGAACAGTATAAACGTCCCCTCAAAATAAATTCATGAATTACTGGTTTTTGTACATTCTGCCTCCCAAAAATCGTAATAAAAAGCGTTCAAAAAATGTCATGTGCCCGAAAATGGTACCAATAAAAACGTCAACTTGTCCCGCAAAAAATAAGACCTCACATGAGTCTGTGGGCCAAAATAAGAAAAAATTATAGCTCTCAAAATGTGATGCGGGGGGCGTGGCGATGTAAGTGAGCCGAGAAGACGCGCTGATAAGGAGCTCCTCACATCCTGTTAATCATCCTGCCAGTCTAGCAATTTCACGGGTGATTACCTGCATGCATCGTATTCCCCTGACCCCAGAGTCATCCAGTGCCCGAACACGTGTTATAGCTCGTGAGCAGAGCTCTGAGGAGTGCCAAGAGGACGCGAGCCGGAGGAGGACGGCTGCCATCTTAGCTGTGTGCTCCGTCAGGAAGGAGACACAGCACTGCAGATCCTAGACCTGGGGGAGCAGCGCGTCTTTTTTATAGGAAGTATAGAAGGGGAGATGTGGTGAGACCTCTGAAAAATTAGCCCTGCACTCCCTTAAGGGTATGCCACACTAAACGAGATCGCTAACGAGATCGCTAAAACGTCACTATTTAGCGATCTCATTAGCGACCTCGTTGTGTGTGGCATGTAGCAATGATGTGGCCCCTGCTGTGATGTCGCTGATCGTTCTCTAGCTTTCTGGACCGTTTTTTGATCGTTGGCGTCCCGCTGGTGAGCCTATATCGCTATGTTTGGCACCTTTTGCGAACGACGAGCGACCTCGTTTGTGATGCATATGACAGCGGCGCAGCGGGACTAGGGTTTTTTAGCGTCACGGAGTGGATCGCAATATCTGTAAGGCTGTGGTTCCACGGTCCGGAACCACAGCGCTTTGGACGGAGCGGAAATTCCGCACCGTCCAAAGCCCCGCCCCCTTCTGGACACCTCCGGAACACATCCGGAATGATCGCAGGGCTGCATAGCCCTGCGTTATTTCCCTTGCGGCGACGCAGCGTCGCCGCAAGGGACTAGGACATGCTGTGGTCTGAAAAGACGCGCCGCATGTCCGGAAACGCAGGTCTTCCGCCTGCGTGTTTTACAGCATAGTGGAGACGGGATTTCTTGAAATCCCCTCCACTATGCTATAACATCTGGACGCTGCATGTTTGACGCTGCGCCAACGCACAGCGTCAAACACGCAGCTAATCCGGACTGTTTCCTGATAGTGGAAACATACCCTAAGTTCTCTTTTGCGTCACAGAGAGGATCGCAGAAGTTGCAAAGCAGGCTAGCAGGACGCAGAGAGCAGGAGCGATGCTGGAAATTCCTATGAATCAGAAGCGCTCAGTACATGCTAATGACATCCTAACGACCGCCAAAGTCGTTAAAGAGATCGCTGACCACTGATGTGTCGTTTATGAGATCTCCTGTTTGGCAGCTACTAGCGACCTAAAAGAGATCACACCAACGATCTCGTTAGCTTGCGTCGTTATCGTGATCGCTAACGAGATCGCTAAGTGTGGCAGTACCTGACATTTAGCTGCCCCCTGGTGCTAACTCTCCGGCCGTCTCTGGAGTCTGCGATCCCCTGCCGCTGACTTCCTGACCTACAGGATCGTAAATTATTCTCAGCCTGCTGCAGCAATCAAAGTTTCCCTAAAGTGAACTTTCTGTAGCCATCTGTACTCCCCCCACATTGTGTAGTCAAACAAGCACATCCATACCGTATATTCTCTAATAGAGGTGCTTCTGCTCCTGGAAGAGGGGACTTTCTCATTATTCAGTCGTTAAACTTGCCATACTTCATCACTATTAATCATGAATCGCTCAAAGGAGTCAAGCATGGCAGACAAATTAAAGGAATTTTCAAGGTCTGAACCTTCTGATAATGCACGTTCTCTTAGAAACACTTCCAAAACTGGAGATCAGCGTAAAAACCAAGCCTCTGATGGTGTGGAGGGGGCGTCACCGAGGATCTAATTCTAAGGCAGGCATCCGAGCAGTTAATGCAGGCCATTTCCCTGACCGGGAAAATAGAGGACGTGCACTCTGAGGTGGGGCATCTCCGGCAGGATCCGCAGGCCATGAGGGGGCGCATTACGGAGATGGAGACGAGGGTATCTCACTTAGAGGACACTCTTCCACCCATGGAGGCCAGATTAACCAAGGTGTCTGGCTCTATAAATGCTTGGAAACAGAAGGCGGATGATCTGGAAAATAGACTACGCCGCAATAACATTCGAATCTTTGGTTTGCCGGAGCGATCGGAAGGTCAGCAGCCTGAGCAGTTCCTTGAAAGTTGGCTTAAGGACACTCTGGGTGATGGATTCTCTTCTACATTCTCTGTGGAAAGGGCTCATAGGGTCCCTACAAGACCATTCCCTCCGGGCGCTCCACCTAGACCCTTTCTGGCGAGACTTCTTAATTGTAAGGACAGGGATGCTATATTGCGTATGGCGCAGAAAAGAAGTCCTATCAAATTTAACAACGCTTCAATTTCAATATTATCTGACTTTTCCATGGAACTCCAGAAGCAAAGGGCACAATTCATGGAGATCAAGAAGCAGCTTCGAGGAAAGAATGTTCTTTACTCCATGATTTATCCAGCTCGTCTCCGAGTTGTCCATGAAGGTTCTTCTGTATTTTTTATGGATCCGGCTGAGGCATCTGAATGGCTACAGTCCCATCTGGGGTCTTGTGAAAAGGAGTCATGATGTATGTGCGGGTATTTGGAATTCTCCTACTGTTTACAAGATTGGAGCTGTTTTCACTAGCATCCGAATCAACAACAATACCGGACGCTGTTTTCAGTGAGGGTATCCCCTGTCTACCTCACGATAGGAGCACAGGATTTTGCTCCTCCATTTTTGGACTCTTTTTTGTTTTTTACAGGAGCTTGAGACTATGGTCCTCTTTGAGCTTTATTTTGTTTTTTCTTGTTTCACTATTGTTGGTTGATGTTTATATAGGTACTGCTGCCAAGATACTAATTATGCTGCCTGTAAGGTTCAGTCTGCGCGACACTGTATACCATACTAGGACAAGGGACCATGGGGTCTGAATTAATATGCATGATTTGGAATGTGAGAGGTCTTGGGTCTCCCCGAAAGAGAATTAAGGTTTTTTCCCAGATTAAACGTCATCGTCCTCACATTGTGGCCTTGGTTGAAACACACTTGACCAAAGATTTGGCTCGTTATGTGCAGAAACCATGGGTACAAAGGTCCATACATGCATTTCACACCAGTTACTCTAGAGGGGTTTCTTTGTTAATCCATAAGGACACTAGATGGGAGGTCAAGGAGGCTCGGAAAGACCCTGAGGGGCGCTTTGTTTTCATGCATGCGTCGATAGATTTGAAAGACTACGTCATAATGTGTGTCTATAACCCACCCCCAGCCAATATATCAGTCGTCAAAAAGGCGGTAAGCTTTGCCTTAAATTATCCAGATGCACTAGTTATGTGCATGGGGGATTTTAACCTAGTCATGGATAACGGTCTGGATAGACTTAGACTAGATGATGGAGTACCCGGGATGGCCTGCTCTCCATCTCCACTATCATTGCTCATTGAGGGCAGTGGTTGGTTGGATTTATGGAGGATACGTCATCCTGACGTGAGAGAATATACCTGTCACTCGTACATTAGACGCACTCTATCTCGTATAGATTATATATTTGGTTCCAGCAACTTGTCAATGTGGTGTGGGGGATGTGGAACATGGGAACAGGGGCATCTCAGATCACAGCCCTATAATACTTACACTTAGATTTGGCCAAAGGAGTCGTAATCTATTTTGGAAGCTGAATCCATTTTGGCTGAAATTGATAGGTCCCAATGACAGAACTCTAGACCAATTAGACTGCTTCATTTCGTCCCACCCTGAACCCCAGAATATTAACTTGTTTTGGGATGCCCTTAAAGCGTATTTAAGAGGATGTTTGTCTTCCACAATTTCCTATATTAAACGGGTGACATCTAGGGAAGATGAGCAGATGGAGAAGCAATTGAGTGATTCGGAAGCAAATTATATAGCTAATCAAACAAATGAAAATAGAAATGAATGGCTAAGCTCCCATAGATTATATACTCAATATATGGATACCAAATCTAACCGTAAATTATTTTTTACTAGTCAGTCATATTTTGAATTCGGAAATCAGTCCAGTAAGTTATTGGCATTTATGGTGCGCCAACACAACGCATCTAATACCATACTTCAAATTCGGAAACTAGATAACTCGATAGTGACCTCAACGGGTGATATACTCCAGAGTTTCCATGAATATTATAAAACGTTATATAGTTCCAGAGGGGGATTTAGCACTTCGGACTGCCTTGGAATATTTATCGGACGTAAAATTTCCCACATTGAGTCCCGCTCAACAAGCCTTTCTGGATGCAGACTTCACAGTAGAGGAAATAAATGAAGCCATAGCGGATATGGCCTCTGGGAAGGCACTTGGGCCGGATGGATTTCCCATAGAAATGTACAGGAAATATCAGGATGTTTTGGCACCACTCCCTCTGACAGTGTTTCAGAGGACCTGGGAAGAAGGTTCTTTACCAGACTCCTTTTATGAGGCAAATGTAATAGTGCTTAGGAAGGAGGGAAAGGATCCTCTTGAATGTGGATCATATCGCCCCATATAGTTGGTAAATGTGGACTATAAGATCTACACTAAAATCCTGGCCATTAGATTAAATTCGGTGATACTAGAAACAATACATCCGGACCAGACCGGCTTCATGCCCGGAAAATTACATCTATTAATATTAGGAGCGTTCAGTCAGTGGTCCAGTACAGTTCCCTAGTGCCAGTTAATGAATGGGCCTTGGCTTCGCTGGATGCGGCTAAGGCCTTCGATTCTCTTGAGTGGTCATTTTTATCTGCATGCTTACAAAAATATGAATTCGGTTCCAAATTTAGGAAGTGGATATGCGCAATGTATATGAAACAAAAGCCCGAATAATAATAAATAACTCTGTATCCGAATCGTTCTCTTTGGCAAGAGGAACACATCAAGGTTGTCCCCTTTCCCCGGCCCTTTTCGCGCTTGCAATCGAAGCGTTGGCGATCCATATAAGATCCACTCCAATCATTAAAGGCATAGAAATAGCGGGCCGTTTAGATACCATTGGCTTATATGCCGATGATATGGTGATATTTATGGATAAAGCAGAAGAAACACTACCCCATGTGAATTTTACTATAGACATATTTAGTAATTATTCGGGATTATACATAAATTGGGATAAATCCGCCTTGATGCCTCTCTCCCTAGGTCCAATGGATCACCTTGAAACGTTATCCCCATTGCCTGTTGTAATTAACTTTAAGTACCTGAGAATAAATATTTCAAAATATAGTAGACTAGACTTAAAAATGAATATTCTCCCGTTGTTAGATCTTGTTAAACTTAAATTTGCTATCTGGGGTAAATTGCCACTATCTGTCTCCGGACGTATTAATCTGATTAAAATGATCCTACTCCCCAAACTCAGTTACTCCCTCCAACATAGTGCAGTACTGATCCCTAAATCTTTTTTTTCAGGACTTAATTCATTAATCTCATCCTTTATATGGGGGAAGACTAGACCTAAACTCAAACTGTCTACCTTACATAGGTCTAAACAGTTGGGCGGGGCGGCACTGCCGGATTTCTTTTTATATTACTTGGCAGGGCAAGTCAGAGCTCTGAGTAGATGGATGCCTAATAATTGTTTGCCTATCTCGGAGAGTCATCTGGCTCATGCTGCAGGGACTGATTGCTTGTTGGGGTTTTTAGAAGTAGAGAAACCTAACGTCTCTGGATTATTTCCCTTACTCCGGTTGGCACGGTCAGTCTGGAGACAACTTAAACGAGTGGTTCGCTTTGTTGACGTTATAGCTGATATGCCATTATGGAATAATCCCTGTTTCCCGATGCTATTAAACCACCCGTCCACTCAATTCTGGATCTCATATAATATTTCATCGATTAAAGATTTATATGATCACAATGTCCTAATGTCCTTTGAACAAATGCAGATTAAACACGGTGTCCCAAGGTCATAATTTTTTCGATACCTACAGCTTAGATCAGCAATTCAATCATATCTACGTAACAGAAATACGACCCAAGCAATATCATCCTTCCCTTTGATAGGGATTCTCAAATCACAAGGCCCCCAGGGTCTTATTTCTGCCTTATATACTGTACTTATATGCTGTCCGCGGGCTCTGACTCTGCTTTATCGTCAGTAAGGGAGAGGTGAGGTCTCTAGTTCCAGATATTCAAAATGAAGATTGGGAGGAGATTCTTGGTTCTCCAATCGGGGTGTCTCCATCAGCCAATAACAAAATGACTCAAATGTATATAGTGCACCAGTCGTATCTGACCCCACTACGGCTATTTAGGATGGGGTGGTATCAATCCTCAGAATGTTTAAGATGCCATACATTGGATGCAGATTTCATACATATGGTGTGGGGATGCCCAACTATTCTATCTTTTTGGAGCGAGGTGACCTCACTGTTAACCTCCCTCATAGGCACTCCTGTTCCTCTCACTCCATTGGTATGTCTGTTTGGTGTGCTGGAGGAAGAGGTATGGGGACACCACGTCAGAATTCTTCTGCGGGAGACACTTTTTTTTAGCCAGGAAAATATTGGCCTTACGCTGGATGGGTAATCAACATCCTTCTCTTAGAGCTTGGATTGAACTGGTAAATTCAATTATACCATACGAGCGGACACTATACCAAAACAGGGGTTGCTTGGGGAAGTTTAATAAGATCTGGGATGTATGGAATGCATCTCACCTCACTATAACAACACGTAGATAGTGGTCTGTTATTAGTATAATAGCTGTAGAGAAAATATATTGGCTTATAATAAATATATATATATATATATATATATATAATATAGTTTTATAATGTCATCAGTGCTATGGAAGTTGTTTTGTCAGCAGGGTAGGAAGTTAGATGTGTTGGTTGTAATGTATCATTCTGAGTTATGCATGGCCAAGCATTTGTATAAGATGAATAACGGGTTCTTGTAACTACTCCTAGATTATCCATAGGCCTTGCAAGAGAGTGAGGACCTGTGAAACTGAAATCTGTACTAATAACGCAATATGCAAGCTTGTTGGTTTTCTCCCTTTACAGATATTATGTTAATTGTGTATACATTGCACTGGCTATTTACAAAATGTGTATATCTGTTTGTTGTTGTCTAATAAACTAATTAAAAAAAATAATGTGATGATGCAAAAACTATTTTTTGCAATAAAAAGCGTCTTTTAGCATGACAGCTGCCAAACATAAAAATCCGCTATAAATAGTAAGTCAAACCCACCTTTATCACCCCCTTAGTTAGGGAAAATAATAAAATTTAAAAAATGTATTTATTTCCATTTTCCCGTTAGGGTTGCGGCTGGGGCTAAAGTTAGGGTTAGGGTTGGGATTAGGGTTAGTGGTGTGTTAGGGTTAGTTTTGTGGTTAGGGTTATGGTTAGGGTTGGGATTAGGGTTAGGGGTGTGTTGGGGTTAGGGTTGGAGTTAGAATTGGGGGGTTTCCACTGTTTAGGCACATTAGGGGCTCTCCAAACGTTGCATGGCGTCTGATCTCAATTCCAGCCAATTCTGCATTGAAAAAGTCAAACCATATTGGGTATCAGCGTACTCAGGACAAATTGCACAATAACTTTTGAGGCCTTGTTACCCTTGGGAAAATAAAATTTGGGGTGAAAAGATCATTTTTGTGGAAAAAATATGATTTTTTAATTTTACAGCTTTACGTTCTAAACTTGTGTGAAGCACTTAGGGGTTCAAAGTGCTCACTACAGATCTAGATAAGTTCCTTAGGTGGTCTAGTTTCCAAAATGGTGTCACTTGTGAGGGGTTTCCACTGTTTAGGCACATCAGGGGCTCTCCAAACGCGACATGGCGTCCAATCTCAATTCCAGCCAATTTTGGTTTGAAAAAGTCAAACGGCGCTCCTTCCCGTCCGAGCCCTTCCGTGCGCCCAGACAGTGGTTTTCCCCCACATATGGGGTATCCGCGTACTCAGGAGAAATTGTACAACAACTTTTTCTGTCCATTTTATCCTTTTACCCTTGTTAAAATAAAAAAAATTGTTTGTAAAAGATCATTTTTGTGACTAAAAGTAAAATGTTCATTTTTTCCTTCCAAGTTGCTTCAGCTCCTGTGAAGCACCTGAAGGGTTAATAAACTTCTTGAATGTGGTTTTGAGTACCTTGAGGGGTGCAGTTTTTATAATGTTGTCACTTTTGGGTATTTTCTGCCATTAGACCCCTCAAAGTGACTTCAAATGTGAGGTGGTCCGTAAAAAAAATGGTTTTGTACAATTTGTTGTAAAAATGAGAAATCGCTGGTCAACTTTTAACCCTTATAACTTCGTAACAAAAAAAAATGTTGGTTCCAAAATTGTGCTGATGTAAAGTAGACATGTGGGAAATGTTATTTAGTAACTATTTTGTGTGACATATTTCTCTGTTTTAAGGGAATAAAAATTCAAAGTTTGAAATTGGAAAAATTTTCCAAATTTTCGCCATATTTCCATTTTTTTTCATAAATAAACGCAAATTATATCGAAGAAGTTTTTCCGCTATCATGAATTACAATATATCACGAGAAAACAATCTCTCAGAATTGCGAAGATCCGTTGAAGCGTTCCAGAATTATAGCCTCATAAAGAGACAGTGGTCAGAATTGTAAAAATTGGCCCAGTCATTAACGCGCAAACCACCCTTCGAGGTTAATGGACTGGATCAGCTTGGAAATTTAAAAAAAAAAATCTTTTCTTTTTTGTACTCAAAAAAAAAATTTGACAAAAATACATGAAAATTGATGAAAAAGGGTCCATTTTCTGATTCTCAAACAGCTGACATTCTTTTACTGCAGAGTTTCAATGTTTTCCATTAGATTGAGCTTCAGCTTGTCTCTCTTTGCCTCTTGTGTGTTGTAAGTTCCTCTCTGTCTGCTTTTTGAAGCAGGAGGCATGGGAGACAATTCTGCAGCGGGTTCTCATTGTAATACACTGGATATTCTGCACACAGCATGGCCAAATATTGAATGTGAGTTGGGAGTTTTATAGCTGCAACTAATCTTTGTTTGGACCTATTGTATCTCCGCTCTCTCAAATAAAGGAGTAGTTATATTTTCAGCTGTATGGGGGATCATTCAGATGAACAAGAATTGTGGAGAAGAAACTGGTGTGAGAGATGCCAGGAGGAATTTAAAAAGTGATGTACCATAGTTCACAGGAAGTCACAAACTGATCTCCTGTCTACTTGGAGAACATGTAGCGAACTGGAAGCCAGACTGGAGAGCACATGACATCGCAGCCCACAAGGAAGGAGTAGAAATAAATATATGGATGTAATCTACAACTGAAATTTGGTGACACACTGGGTACTGTATCATGTGAAAGCAGGAACCCGTTCTGAAAGACATCCACTTTCTTTTTTGATCCTTTATATTCTTCCTAGACAGAGCTATACTACATTTTTGTGACTAAGCTTGTTTCAGTTTGACTTTCCAATCTGCTTTACAAATCATTGAGTTAAATTCTCTGTTGTGTTACAAAAGTTTTTTCTTTTTTACGCTTCTTGCAGGTGTTTTTCCAATGAAGAAGCTCCTCTGAATTTATTCCCAGGAAGAGGGCCATCTGGTAGGAGTCAAAAAACTAAAATGTGTCCCACCCCACTGCCATCTGGTCATGCTGCATCTATGAAGGACCCCATCTGCAGCCTTGCTGCGACTGACCGCACTCCGCATGGCCCTCATTACATCAACTCCACTTTCACCTCCTCTTGTTCCCCACTCAAAGTTAACAAGAAAACCAAAGGGCTAATTGATGGCCTTACTAAATTTTTCACTCCATCACCTGAGGGACGCAGATTTCGCAGGCGAATTGTAGACCTCTCTGTTTACTACCGACCTAGGAAAAAACTTAATGACACGGGTGCTACACAGAAGTTAAACTGCCCCTCTCGACCTTCTCAACCTGCCCCTTCTCCTTTTTCACATATCGCCTCCATATCCGGCTACAGCCCCGGTTCACAGAAATCCAGCAATTCTACCACATCAAATTCCCCGCAGAGTTCATCAAGTCACTCCAGTGCCCCTTCCCTCAGAAGCCTCCCCAGTAACGGTCAACTAAAGGGGCTCTTTGATGGCCTATCCCACATTTATGCTACCCAGGGCCAGCCACGCCAAAAAAGCCACCCAAGCTATGCACCTCCAAAACGTTTTTGCCGCAAAGGCAGACTTTACCCTTCAACCCACTACTTTGGCAAGAGGGAAGCTAGGAGTAGACTTCTACTCCCACACCCTAATCTTTCTGGCTGGGCAGTATCCCGCGGTCGAGCTTTAAAAGCATTGGCTCAGTTCAAGTGTTCATCATTCCTTATAAAGCACAGGACTGTAGGCAGGTTAAAGTATAAAGCAGGAACCATAGGGGCAAAAGACAGACCACCAGAAAAGAGCAATCTGGCAGACAACAAGACTAAGCCCACCCAGGATTATGGTAAGCACAGGCTTAAAAAACCTCTCCATAGCCCGTTTTTATTTAGTCTGTGTTTGTAAAATTTGTAGTATTTCTGTAGATAAATCTGCTTGTATCCTTAAAGATCTTGCCACAAAGCTCTGTACACTGTTGTATAATCCACCATGTTTTGACAGATTAAAAATGGCTCACAAGCAACATATGTGGTATCGACTGTATGAAAGTGAACTTTTTTGTGATGCCGACATATAAGAGCTTTTCTGGATTCTGTTTGCCCTATTATTGTTTTTGGGGTGTACAAATAATACAACAGACGTAATGGCCCAAAAGTGACCTAAACATTGCATTGTTTGCTACACTTGCGTGTATAGGGCTGTTATAATCGAATATATGCAAGGGTAGATAACAAAATGAGCACTATTGCCTGCAAATGCCGATAATTTACTAGTGTTCACATTTTTCACATGAAAAATACTATAGCACTTGAATCTCCCTTCACTGTCCCATAGGATCATTCTGGTAAAAGTGTTCACCTGATTTCCTTTCTGTTTCACTCTTCTAACAATATTTTTTTTTAACTAACCCTTCTTCCATAGAAGAGCAAGTTAAGATCTTTATTTCCACGTCTTACGACTTTTAACACAACTTCCTTGATGCCGCCATATGTCAGCTATATGTCTTTTTGGCATGGCTGGTGCAGCTGACCTCATCCCTTCTTCTGGCTGGTCCATTTATGCAAGCCTTGCACTGCTCTGTTATTAAGCCCCTCAGTCTGTGCTCTGTTGCATCCATTCTTTAGCGGTTTTACACTCCATTCCAGTTTATTCTTCTGTCTAACATCATCCCCATTTTGCGTTTCTTTAGTATACAGTGTCTAATATTTTGTGTTGATTCGTTCTGCTCTAGTTATTACTATTAGTTGCTATTGCATGTGACTATATCATGACTCTGTACAATCTGCAGATTGTACAGAACCATAATAAATCCAGCATCCATGGCTTCTATGGGACTTTATTGTAGCTTCACTGACTTTGTGATTTGTCATCAAATATGGAATTCTGGAGTTCTTCACCTCAGTGGACTTTGAGATACCATATGTGGTACAGAGCTGCATGCACCTCATGCGCCATGGTACAGCAATAGTGCAAACAGTTCAGAGTGGCAAGTACATACTGGTAATAAGGTAATGCAATATAATGGAGTCTTGAATTTCATTTTTTTTCAGCATATCCCATAAATACTATATTAATCATTTAAACTCAGGAATGAAACAACTATATTTGTCATTGTTTGAGAATCCCAGTGTATGCTGGAATACTCAAACGAAGAGTCATCTGGGGCAGAGGCTTCAGCCACTGCCGCACCCTTTGCCCCCACCCTAAAATGAAGTGTCATCAGTGACCCTCATTTCAGGGGCTGGGCTAGTCCTTGTGTGATGTGGACAATGACAGCGCACTCTCTCACCAGCTCAGATCAGCAGTAACGAGCGGGCAGCTGAGTGCACTGTCTGTGTGTTATCAGAATACCCAGCATGCAGAGTCCTGTCGTGCCCCCGCATTGTTCGCACTAGCACAAGTTCTGTTTACACAGGGGGATGTGCTACTGAAAACAATATTCTTTTAAGAAAATTAAAAGATCATTTTACCCAACAATTAGTGTTTTGCTCGTTTGTTGAGTGATGAGTAGCCTGTTAAAGGGACTCTGTCAGCACAGAATGACTGTTCAAACCAAGTACAGCTGCTCAGTGAATCATGGCGTGGCCAAACATTTAAAACTACGCCTTCCCAACTGCTTATTTTCCATCTTGTTCCACCCCCCCTTTTCTTTGATTGACCGCTCTGTCTTCATAGAGACAGAGATACAGTAGGTGGGAAGGTGCACTAAAATGTTTGGCCACGGTATGATGTACCGAGCACCTGTATTTGGGTTGAAAAGTCATTCTGTGCTGACAGTACTTTTAAGACTGCAAGATCACTGTGATTGTGCTGAGTAAATTAACCTTTAGGCAGATTTGCTGTCAGAAGATAATGTTCTGTTCTCTTCACCGCATTTCAAATTATTATGCAAATTGGATTTAAGTGTCCTAAAGATGTAATTCTTTGTCAACTAAGCTCATGGAGGGTATTGTGTATCAGGGCTCTTTGGATCAATCTCAAAAACGTGATAATTAGTTTGCTAGGTGAGCTCAATTAAAGGAAAACTGCTTAAAAAGTGCGCTCCACATGTGCAGGCAATAGATTTCAAGCAATATGTGAAAGAAAAGTGAACTTCTCCTCTCTTCTGCTTAAAAGTGTCAAATAGTGCATTGCTTTGGACAAGGCATGAAAATATTAGATATCTGAAAAACTCAAGAACGATCATCGTACTGTGAAGAGATTTGTGGCTCATACAGAGTTCAGCGCAGATAAAGGCATAATGAGGAAGGTTTCTGTCCGACAAATTCATCGGGTTAACGGAGCAGCTGCTAGCATACTATTACAAAGCATCAAACAAGTATTTGAAGCTGCTGGTACCTGTGGAGTCCAGTAGACCTCAAATTGTAGGATCAGAGGCTTGCAATTGTGCATAAACCAACTAATATCCGTCTACCCCTAAACAATGTTCACAATCGGAAGCGGTTGCAGAGGGTCCAGATATGCATGAAGACTAATTTTAAAACAGTGTTGTTTATTGATAATTACTGTGCAACCCTGGATGGTTCAGTTGCATGGAGTAGTGGATTGTTGGAACATCAGCAAGAAGGGGACAAAGTTATGTTGTGGGCCAGAATACTGGGGAGAGAGCAGGTAGACCCCTTTTAAAGTCCCTAACGGTGTGAAATTGACCTTGGCAAAGTATATAGAATTTCTGACTGACCACTTTCTTCCATGGTACTAAAAGAATGATGCTGCCATCCGTAGCAAAATCATATTCATTCTTGACAATGCGCCTTCTCATGCTGTAAAGAATAATTCTTAGTTCTTGACTGATATGTACAGTCATGGCCAAAAGTTTTGAGAATGACAAATATTATATTTTCACATGATCTGCTGCCCTCTGGTTTTTATGTGTGTTTGACAGATGTTTTTATCACAGACAGAAATATAATAATTGAAAACATATGAGTAACAAAAGCTTATATTGACAGTTAGAATGAGTTAATGCAGCAAGTCAATATTTGCAGTGTTGACCCTTCTTCTTCAGGACCTCTGCAGTTCTCCCTGGCATGCTCTCAATCAACTTCTGGAACAAATTCTGACTGATAGCAGTCCATTCTTGCACAATCAATGCTTTCATTTTGTCAGAATTTTGATTGACCACAAGTTCTCAATGGGATTAAGATGTGGGGAGTTTCCAGGCCATGGACCCAAAATCTCTATGTTTTGTTCCATGAGCCATTTAGTTATCACCTTTGCTTTATGGCAAGGTGTTCCATCATGCTGGAAAAGGCATTGTTGATCGCCAAACTGCTCTTGGAGGGTTGGGAGAAGTTGCTCTTTGAGGACATTCTGGTACCATTCTTTATTCATGGCTGTGTTTTTAGGCAAGACTGTGAGAGAGCCGATTCCCTTGGCTGAGAAGCAACCCCACACATGAATGGTTTCAGGATGCTTAACAGTTGGCATGAGACAAGACTGGTGGTAGCGCTCACCTTGTCTTCTCCGAATGAGGCGTTTTCCTGATGTCCCAAACAATCGAAAAGGGGATTCATCAGAGAAAATAACTTTACCCCAGTCCTCAGCAGTCCACTGCCTGTACCTTTTGCAGAATATCAGTCTGTCCATGATGTTTTTTCTGGAGAGAAGTGGCTTCTTTGTTGTCCTCCTTGAGACCAGGCCTTGATCCAAGAGTCTCCGCCTCACAGTGCGTGCAGATGCACTCACACCTGCCTGCTGCCATTCCTGAGCAAGCTCTGCACTGCTGGTAGCCCGATCCCGCAGCTGAAACACTTTTAAGAGACGGTCCTGGCGCTTGCTGGTCTTTCTTGGGCGCCCTGGAGCCTTTTTGGCAACAATGGAACCTCTCACCTTGAAGTTCTTGATGATGCGATAGATTGTTGACTGAGGTGCAATCTTTCTAGCTGCGATACTCTTCCCTGTTAGGCCATTTTTGTGCATTGCAATGATGACTGCACGTGTTTCTTTAGAGATAACCATGGTTAACAGAAGAGAAACAATGATGCCAAGCACCAGCCTCCTTTTAAAGTGTCCAGTGGTGTCATTCTTACTTAATCATGACTGATTGATCTCCAGCCATGTCCTCATCAACACCCACACCTGTGTTAATGGAGAAATCACTGAAAAGAGGTTAGCTGGTCCTTTTAAGGCAGTGCTGCAATGATGTTGAAATGTGTTTTGGGGGATAAAGTTCATTTTCTAGCCAAATATTGACTTTGTAAGTAATTGCTGTTAAGTGATCACTCTTTATAACATTCTGGAGTATATGCAAATTGCCATTAGAAAAAGTGAAGCAGTAGACTTTGTAAAAATTAATATTTGTGTCATTCTCAAAACTTTTGGCCATGACTGTACATAAATGTGGCTACCATCCTCCCCTGATATAAACTCTATTGAGAACCTTTGGGCTGTTCTCAAGCAAAAGATCTATGAGGGTAGGAGGCAGTTCACATCTAGCAGCAGCTCTGGGAGACTATTCTGACATCCTGCATAGAATTTCAATCAGAAACTATCCAAAAACTCACAAGTTCAATGGATGCAAGAATTGTGAAGGTGATATCAAAGAAGAGGTCCTATGTTAACATGTAACTTGTCCTGTTAAGATGTTCTTGATTGAAAAAGCTTTTGAATTCAGTAATTGTGACCTCCTAATGCTGTAAATTCAACAAATGACCATTTTAGTTCTTTACAACGAATAAAATGCTTGGAAACTCTGTTATGTATAATAATTTGGAACCGTGCATTTTGACTCTTTCAGTTTTGAAAAAACTACCATTATTTTTGGGAGATTTGTCCACTAACATTTGATTTATACTCTGACGGTTGATGATTTGAACAGCATACTGACTTTGTTACATTGACCATTTAGGAAAATCAGAGACAAATAGCATTTGCATAATTGTTTAGAATGCGGTGTAGTCATTTTGATGGCTGGTTCTTTTAACAGCCAGTAGTCCGCAAGTACCTCTGCTCCTCCTTCCGTCACTCCGATGTTGATCCAGAAAAGTAGGGCGAGTGTCATGCGAGTACAATTCTATTTTTCTCACACAGCTTCTGTATGACATGCGGATCCAATGTGTTTTTTTTCCTCTGCAATTCTTCTAGTCATTTACAGGACCATTTACAGTGTTCTTCTATGGTAAGATTGGTAAGGTATCTGTAAAAATCAGATGGCATACGGATGGTCCTTGTGCTGTTCCCTTTTTTCTTTTCTCGCACTCATTGACTTACATTACGGAGTCTCGTCTGATGTACACAGCTACTCGCAATATTTTTTCTCATCCAGATGACAGCTGAGAAAAACATTGCAGATGAGCAGTAAATCAATGAATAGCATTAGCCAGAGTGCAATCAGATTTTTTATCGGAATTCACTCGTTCCATTTATTCACAGATGAGTAAGGGTAATGCGTTCTTATTCACTGCATTTCAGGATATTATTTCCACAGATACAAGTACTTTCCCTCTATATACATATATAACATGGAGGAAGGTTATACATGTCTGATTGTTAGTGTGTTGAAGAGTGATGCATCTCCCTTTTTAAGGAAATTGTGGTGCTCCTAGCTGTTGAATCTGCACCAATATAGTATATCTTCTAACTGTACAATGTATTAATGTTCTGGGAAAACCCTTTGTGATATTTTTAAAGCGGTTGTCCCATACTCGGAGAACACCTTCGCAATTGCTGTATTCCTTTGTGTAAAATAAAAACAGCGTGTTCGTTTCTCTGGCAAGAGCTGCTGCTTTCTAAATTCCTCCAGTTGTCCGTTCCATGCGTAGGAATTGAGATTGAGGTGAACCATTAGTTCCCACTGTTTGGCTGCAGGGCTCACGTGATGTAGCGCCTTCATTTGAGGCCTTTCGCAGTGTGTGGCTAGACTACACGTGGGTTTTATTTTACCCAGTGGAATATAGTAATTGAGGAGGGGTTGTGAGGGGTGGTCAACCTCTTTACATTTTGTTAAGTTTACACTTTCCAGACTGAGCATACGCTGCGGGCACTGGCAAAGCAGGTCATCCTCAGAATTTTGATTATGTTGAAATAACTAGAAAGCTGTTGGTTAGTCTATGGCTCTGTAGGCTGCAAGTTCGGCTTTGTAATATCAGATTAGTTTGCTTCCATTTTTTATGTAAAGACCAAACTGAAAGGTTTCCAGATTGTGAATTCTTTTGTACCTTTTTCTGCGTGCAGGCACCATTCCACTACTAGTATGTGTTACATGTCATAACTGTTTTTTTTTTTTACAATAATTTTCTGCAGTGATTTTATTTCCATAGTTTTTCAGTGATCTTTCTCCTTTGTACGTCAGATAATGACCCAAAGATGAGTATCAAACAAGAAATATGGGATATGATATGTGTTCCCAGAAGGCCAGACTTTGTAACCCAGGAAGATGTTGATCTATTCAGAAAGGCTTGTGAGCTGTCTTTTGAGGTGAGTAATTCTGATTAATGACTTTGCTTCTCAGGAGGACCTTTCAGTTCTTTCTTTTTTACTCATTTTGAAAGGCAGGTGAAAGGAATTTCTATCCAAAATGAACAAATGACCATATAATAGAATATTAATCCTTTTGTGCAAGAGTAATAAAAATGAGCTGTAAACATTGTAGTTGTCACGGTTTTTGAGCCTGTGGCATTATTTTACATAGCTGGACTCTTTTATAAACCACAGTCCACTTAGCTTGAAAGAGTAAACCACTGACTAATTGACTACTACTGTGAAATCCAGTGCTTTCTGTATATGGGGCAGTGTAGCCACTGACTAGTTGACATGCTCATGATGACTCATATCCATTGTATAAGTATCCGCACCGGACTATTGAGCTGTGGAAGAACATGGCTTTCTTTCACATCATTTGGATAGCTGGGAAGAGATGGTGACCAAAAACGCCATGGGAAAAAAAGGCAAGCCTCCAAATTCCGTTTGATGCACTGGAAAACTTTGAGTCCTCACATTCACTTGCCAAGCCAAATGATGAAATGTTTTAGTCTAAGTACACTCTGTAATGGCATTTGTATTCTGCAGGATAAAGCTTTCTGCCTCAATGCAAACATTTTTTAGAAGTGGTTTGAGAAACATGCTAATTAGAGGTGGGAGAATGGATTTGGATAGAGTAAAGGCACTGTCACACTTAGCGATCGCACCAGCGATCACGACAACGACACGACCTGGCGAGATCGTTGGTGCGATCACTATATGATCGCTAGTTAGCTTCCAAACACAAAGATCTCATCAGAGATCAGCGATCTGTATAACGACCTCTGCGGTCGTTGGGAAAACCTAGTCCCACCTGCGACGCTGGTGAAGTCGTTCATAAAGGGTGTCACACTCAGCGATTCAGGCTCACCAGCGGGACACCAACAACCAAAAAATGGCTTAGAACGTTCATAAGCGATCAGCTACATCTCAGCAGGGGCCACATCGCCGCTACATGTCACACACAGCGACGTCGCTAACGAGATCGCTGCTGTGTCATAAAATCGGTGACGCAGTAGCGATCTTGTTAGCGATCTTGCTTAGTGTGACAGTACCTTAAGGGCCCCGTCTCACATAGCGACACACCAGAGATCCCGACAACGATCAGGATCGCTGGTGTGTCGCTATATGATCGCTGCTGAGCTGCCAAACAGGCAGCGATCAGGACAGCGACACTGCGGGTAACGTCGCTTAGTTACCCGCAGTGTACGTTGGATACCAGCCCGCTGATGCAAGGAGCTGGTAATCAAGGTACACTTCCGGTTTCCAGGCGCTGCGCAGTGCCTGGAAACCCGATGTGTACCTTGGTTACCAGCTCCCCTGCAGCAGCGCGCTGGTATCCAACGTACACATCGGGTTTCCAGGCACAGCCCCGCGCCTGGAAACCTGAAGTGTACCTTGGAGACCAGCGATCAAAAAAAAGTCCTGGCATTTCTGACACGACCAGTGATTCACAGCAGGGGCCTGATCGCTGGTACGTGTCAGACATAGCGAGATCGCTGCTGAGATCGCTGTTTAGCAGCGATCTCGCTAGCAATCTCGCTATGTGAGACGGGGCCCTTAAGCTGCAAGCTAATTGTATTATGAAGGTGCTCCCCTGCTGTACTAAAAGTGTGACACCCGGGAGAAAATGAACTTTATTCCTCCTGGGAGCCGCTGTCTATATGCAGGTGTGCCGGAGCGAATACAGGCACCAGGCACAGGACTGAGAGCGGCAGCTATACTGTGCGCTAATGTACTGCACAGCCGGCTGTCAGTCAGTGTCGAGACATGCTTACCGCTGTCAGTGCTGTGAGCGATGACTGTAATTGCTCCAGTCATGCCTCCATTCATGTGTTTAAAAAATAAAATGCATTTTACAGTAAATGGCAAACGAATGGGATTTCTAAAATCTCATTCACATGGTGTGTTTTTCCTTGCGTGTTTTTTTGATCAGCATGTAAATTTGTTCAGTGTATTTATTGCATTTTTTTCCCAATTAAGATCAAAATTACCGTATATACTCATGTATAAGCCGACCCGTTTATAAGCCGACCCCCCCCTAATTTTGCTACAAAAAACTGGGAAAACTTATTGACTCGCGTATAAGCCTAGGGTGAAAAATGATTATGCCCCCATATGCTGCACAGATTATGCCCAATATGCTCCACAGATTATGCCCCTATATGCTCCAGATTATGCCCCATATGCTCCAGATTATGCCCAATATGCTTCAGAGATTATGCCCAATATGCTTCAGAGATTATGCCCCCATATGCTCCAGATTATGCCCCCATATATTCCACAGATTATGCCCCCCTATGATCCACAGATTATGCCCCCATATGCTCCAGATTATGCCCCATATGTTCCACAGTTTATGCCCCCATATGTTCCACAGCTTATGCCCCCACATGCTCCATATTATGCCCCCATATGCTCCAGATTATGCCCCATATGTTCCACAGCTTATGCCCCCATATGCTCCATATTATGCCCCCATATGCTCCAGATTATGCCCATATGTTCCACAGCTTATGCCCCCATATGCTCCAGATTATGCCCCCATATGTTCCACAGCTTATGCCCCCATATGCTCCATATATGCCCCCATATGTTCCAGATTATGACCCATATGCTGCTGCAAAAAAAAAAAAAAATGACATACTCACCTCTCGTCGCTGGGGGCCAGGTGCCGGTGTCCTGAGCAGGCGGTGACACCGGCGCGCTATGGGGGACAGGTGCTGGTGTGACCGCTCGCTCAGGACCCCGGCACCTGAGATATTTACCTGTCCTCTCTGCACTCTTCCGGGTCCTCGGCAGTGAATGATCAGGCAGGGGGCGGGGCGCGCACTAACGACGTCATCGCCCCCTCTGCCTGATCATTCACAGCCAGAGGAGTCAGACGAGGACGCAGCACAGCGGTGGAGAGAGGACAGGTAAATATCGCTGTACTCACCCCTCCGCCGTGCGTCCCTGCAGCCTCTCCTCTTCTCCCGGCGCTCTCCACAGCGCTTCCTTCCTACAGCGGTCACATGGTACAGCTCATTAAAGTCATGAATATGTGCATATTCATGACTTTAATGAGCGGTGCCATGTGACCACTGCAGGAAGGAGCCGGAGATCGTGGGAGAAGCAGGGGGGCTGCAGAGACCGCGGCGGAGAGGTGAGTATAATCCGACACCCCGCTCCCCCTCCCCCGCCGATCCCCGTATATGACCCGCGTATAAGCCGAGAGGGGGACTTTCAGCCCTAAAAAATGGGCTGAAAATCTCGGCTTATACACGAGTATATACGGTATATACACTTAAATGAGTGCACCCCAACAAATTTGTCTGAAAACCTTTAGTTTCCTTCTCTAGGAAGGAATATTATATATATATATATATACAATGCCTACAAGTAGTATTCAACCCTCTGCAGATTTAGCTGGTTGACACATGCGGAATTAACTTGGCATTGTGACATTTGTACTGTAGATCAGCCTGGAAGTGGGAAATGCACTGCAGCAAAAAAAAAAATTTAAAATTTTTTTTTAATTTTTTTAAAAACGTTAAAAGTTAATTCAGAGTGTCATTTATTATTCAACCCCTCAAACCACAAGACTTCTGTTTGGTCCCCCTAAAGTTTTAAGAAGTAGTTCAGGCACCAAGAATAATGAGCTTCACATGTGTGGATTAATGATCTCTTTTGCCAGCCTTTTCTGACTATTTAAGACCCTCTCCAAACTTGTGAACAGCACTCATACATGGTCAACATGGGAAAGACAAAGGAGCATTCCAAGGCCATCAGAGACAAGATTGTGGAGGGTCACAAGGCTGGCAAGGGGTACAAAACCCTTTCCAAGGAGTTGGGCCTACCTGTCTCCACTGTTGGGAGCATCATCCGTAAGTGGAAGGCTTATGGAACTACTGTTAGCCTTCCACGGCCTGGACAGCCTTTGAAAGTTTCCTCCCGTGCCGAGGCCAGGCTTGTCCGAAGAGTCAAGGCTAACCCAAGGACAACAAGGAAGGAGCTCCGGGAAGATCTCATGGCAGTGGGGACATTGGTTTCAGTCAATACCATAAGTAACGTACTCCACCGCAATGGTCTCCGTTCCAGACGAGCCCGTAAGGTACCTTACTTTCAAAGCGTCATGTCAAGGCTCGTCTACAGTTTGCTCATGATCACTTGGAGGACTCTGAGACAGACTGGTTCAAGGTTCTATGGTCTGATGAGACCAAGATCGAGATCTTTGGTGCCAACCACACACGTGACGTTTGGAGACTGGATGGCACTGCATACGACCCCAAGAATACCATCCCTACAGTCAAGCATGGTGGTGGCAGCATCATGCTGTGGGCTGTTTCTCAGCCAAGGGGCCTGGCCATCTGGTCCGCATC
The DNA here is from genome assembly GCA_033576555.1 of Oophaga sylvatica. Classification (NCBI taxonomy): domain Eukaryota; kingdom Metazoa; phylum Chordata; class Amphibia; order Anura; family Dendrobatidae; genus Oophaga; species Oophaga sylvatica. Next base: position 280,066,130 of record JARQOD010000003.1, on the reverse strand, counting down.
CATGGGAGGATGGATAGCACGGGCTACCTGGATATTTTGGCCAAGAACCTCCGCTCCTCCATCAAGGATCTTAAGATGGGTCGTAATTTCATCTTCCAACAAGACAACGACCCAAAGCACACAGCCAAGAAAACCAAGGCCTGGTTCAAGAGGAAAAAGTCAAGGTGTTGGAGTGGCCTAGTCAGTCTCCTGACCTTAACCCAATTGAAAACTTGTGGAAGGAGCTCAAGATTAAAGTCCACATGAGACACCCAAAGAACCTAGATAACTTGGAGAAGATCTGCATGGAGGAGTGGGCCAAGATAACTCCACAGACCTGTGCCGGCCTGATCAGGTCTTATAAAAGACGATTATTAGCTGTAATTGTAAACAAGGGTTATTCCACGAAATATTAAACATAGGGATTGTATAATAATTGACCCACACTTTTATGTTTAAAATTTATTAAAATTCAACTAAGCAACATAACTTTTTGGTTTGTAAGATTTAGGCTAAGTTCACACGTTGCGGAATTGCCGCGGAAATTTCCGCGGCAATCCCGCACTTCTCCCGCAGGAAATACGCACGTTTTTGTATGCTGATTCCCGCCAGAATAATAGCGTTTTGCAAGCGTAATTAGCTTGCAGAATGCTAGCGTTTTCCTAGCGATCTGTAGCATCGCTTGGAAAACTGATTGACAGGTTGGTCACACGAGTCACACATAGTGTTTGACACGTGTGACCAACTTTTTACTATTGATGCCGCCTATGCCGCATCAATAGTAAAGAGATCTAATGTAAAAATAATAAAAAAAATAATAAATAATGATATTCTCACCTTCCGGCGGCCCCCGCAGCCTTCCCGCCTCTCAGTGACGCTCCGGCAACTCCGGTCCCAGGAGTGCTTTGCGACAAATCACACCGATGACGTACATCTCGCGAGACCGCTATGCCATCTGGGTGATTCTCGCAAAGCACTCCTGGGACCGGAAGTTGCCGGAGCATCGCTGAAGGCGGGAAGGCTGCGGGGGCCGCGGGAAGGCTGCGGGGCCGCCGGAAGGTGAGAATATCATTATTTTTTATTTTAATTATTGTTTTAACCAGGGATATGGTACCCAGGCCTGGAGGAGAGTCTCCTCTCCTCCAGACCCTGGGTACCACCGCACATGAACCGCTTACATTCCGCAAAATTAATGAACATGTTGCTATTTTTTCCGCGAAGCGTTTTTTTCGCGGAAAAAAACGCAACATGTGGCCAAAACATGCGGAATCAATTAACATGTATAGGATGCTTAATGCTTGCGTTTTTATCGCGTTTTTACCGCGGAAAACCGCGAAAAAAACGCAATTATTCCTGATCGTGTGCACTTAGCCTTATGCTTCTGTTAATAAATCCTACTCTCGTTTGCAGTTTGAAGGCTCTAACTTATTTGCATCTTATCAAACCAGCTAAATCTGCAGGGGTTGAATACTACTATATATATATGTCACGCGGTCTTATGATATGTGTACGATGTCAGTAAACTATTCTTAAAAGAACAACACTCTATACAACATATAGATTAGCAACATCAGCATGTAATATAGAATAGATTTACCTGACACGATATCCGTTGAACTCAGGGTTAATCTTGAGGACTTGATACACTGTCACAGGAAAGAGGAGGACTGGGGGTCTAACCTGACCCTAAACTGGGGTCCTAACTAATCCCTCACCTTGGAGGTACTGATAATGGTTCAGAGGTCCAAGTCTCCAGCCTAACCCTGTCTCCTATCAGTCCCTGAACCCTGTAATCAGTCCTAAGAAGGATTCTGATTACCACCAAAGGGATATGGGCTGATCTCTGCTAAATACACAGATTAGACATATAAGACAGACTGGAGAAAACACAGACTTGCATACACACTCAAACACAGAAGGAACATAAATGATCTGGGATATTAAACTCTAAGCAAGGTGAGCTTAAAACAACTAAGGAGCTCTTTAACTTAAGTCTATACAGATACAATCCTATCTGTGGTCTGCATGAAGAATTTCACTGGCAACTCCCAACACAGACAACCAGAGATTTAAAGGAAACCAATCAACAAATAATTAATTGCAGCCGGGAGAAACTGCACCCAGTCCCAGAACTGAGCACAGACAGAATTAACTCCCTAACTGCCAAACACAAAGAAACAGCAACTCAGCTGTGAGAAGTCAGAATGTGCAACCGCGACGATCTTCGTGGCGATGCACACATGACAGTACCCCCCCTTCTACGAGGGGCCTCCGGACCCTCAGGGCCAGGTTTGCCCGGTGAGTTCTGTGGAAGGTCCGCACCAAACGATCTGCGTTAATGTCAGACGCAGGAACCCACGTCCTCTCCTCTGGACCATACCCCTTCCAATGCACCAAGTACTGAAGGGATCGTCGATTCAGACGTGAGTCAATGATCTTTGACACTTGAAACTCCAAGTTACCATTGACCACCACTGGAGGAGGAGGTAGAGGTGATGGTATGACTGGTGCCACGTACCTCTTAAGTAATGACTTGTGGAACACATTGTGGATTTTAAACGTAGGAGGGAGGTCCAGACGAAATGCCACAGGATTAATTATGGAACTGATCCTGTACGGCCCGATGAATCTGGGGCCCAGCTTCCAGGAGGGAACTTTAAGTTTTATATTCCTGGTAGACAACCATACCAGATCGTTCACATTAAGATCTGGACCAGAAACTCTCCTCCTATCAGCCATACGTTTATAACGGTTCCCCATAGCACTCAGATTATTCAATACACCTCTCCACACTGAAGCAAGTGACGACGAGAAACGCTCCTCCTCAGGAACCCCAGAAGGGCCCCCCCCATTGAATGTACAAAACTGGGGATGAAAACCATATGCCCCAAAAAATGGGACTTACCAGTGGACTCGCTCCGCCTGTTGTTAAGAGCGAACTCTGCCAGAGGCAAGAAAGAAGACCAGTCCTCCTGGTTCTCTGAGACAAAACACCGAAGATAAGTCTCTAGGCTTTGATTCAGACGCTCTGTCTGACCATTGGTCTGCGGATGAAAAGCCGAGGAAAATGACAATTGCATCCCCCGACGTAAACAAAATGCCCTCCAAAACTTGGACACAAACTGAGACCCCCTATCTGACACCACATCAGAAGGCAACCCATGAAGTCTCACAATCTCCCCAATGAACACCTGCGCCAGAGTTTTAGCATTAGGGAGGGCAGGAAGAGCAATGAAATGTGCCATCTTACTGAACCTGTCAACAACCACCAGTATGACAGTCTTCCCTGACGACTGAGGAAGGTCCGTGATGAAGTCCATAGACAAATGAGTCCATGGACGCTCCGGAAGTTTCAAGGGTAAGCGGGTCCCAGACGGACGGGTATGAGGGTCTTAGAGCGAGCACAAACCCCACAGGACGCGACAAAAGTTAAAACATCTTTATTAACGTTAGGCCACCAAAACCGGCGAGAAAGGAGATCTAAAGTAGCCTTACTCCCTGGATGTCCTGCTAAAGCAGAATTATGATGTGCCTCAATAACCTTTTGTCTCAACTGATTTGGGACAAACAGTCTCCCTGGAGGTCCTGCAGGGCGTCCCCCTGAGCCTCTAACACCTCCTCCTCAAGCTCAGAACATACAGCCGACACTACCACCCCTCCTGAAGGATAGGAATCGGGTCATCCATTTTCCCGGCCCCTGGGAAACTGCGAGACAAGGCATCCGCCTTAACATTCTTAGATCCAGGGCGATAAGTGACAACAAAATTAAACCTGGTAAAAAACAACGACCATCGAGCTTGTCTGGAATTCAGACGCTTAGCAGATTCCAAATACAGCAGGTTCTTGTGATCAGTAATGACGGTGACCGGTGGACTGCCCCCTCCAAAAAGTGACGCCATTCTTCAAAAGCCAACTTAATGGCCAAAAGTTCCCTATTGCCGATATCATAATTCCTTTCGGCGGACGACAATTTTTAGAAAAGAAAGCGCACGGATGCCATTTACCAGGGACGGACCCTGGGACAATATTGCACCCACCCCTACGTCAGACGCGTCCACCTCCACAACGAACGGCTGTGATGCATCTGGTTGGATGAGAACGGGTGCCGAAGCAAAACATTTTTTCAAAGAGGAAAAAGCTTGGCAAGCTTTGTCCGACCATTTAGAAAAATCCGTCCCTTTTCTTGTCATGTCAGTGAGAGGTTTGACAACAGATGAGAAATTACAAATAAATTGTAGTTAGCAAACCCCAGAAAACGCTGCAGAGCCTTAAGATCCTCTGGCTGATCCCATTCAAGCACTGCTCTCACCTTTTCAGGGTCCATACGGAAACCGGAGGCTGACACCAAGAAACCCAAAAACTGAAGTTCCTGTACGGCGAATACACACTTTTCCAGTTTGGCGTATAGTTTATTGTCTCGCAAGATCTGCAACACCTGTCTCACATGCTCCTGGTGAGACACAAGATCTGGTGAGTAAATTAAAATGTCGTCCAAATATACGACCACAAACAGCCCCACCAGATGACGAAAAATGTCATTAACAAAATGTTGGAATACTGCTGGTGCAGTAGTCAGACCAAAAGGCATGACAAGGTTCTCATAATGTCCCTCCGGCGTGTTAAACGCCGTTTTCCACTCATCCCCCTCTTTTATCCTAATCAGATTATACGCCCCCCTGAGATCCAATTTAGAGAACCATTTGGCGCCAACAATTTGATTGAAGAGATCAGGAATCAGAGGGAGTGGATACGGATCTCGAACAGTAATCCGATTAAGTTCGCGGAAAATCCAAGCAAGGGCGTAGGCCTCCATCTTTTTTCTTCACAAAGAAGAACCCCGCGGCCACTGGGGAAGATGAAGGTCTAATATGCCCTTTGGCCAGACTTTCCGAAATATAATCTTTCATAGCCTGCCTCTCAGGACCAGAAAGGTTATATAACCTAGCTTTAGGTAACTTAGCATCAGGAAGTAAATTAATAGAGCAGTCATACACGCGATGAGGAGGCAACTCCTGACACCCCTCCTCAGAGAACACATCCCCAAAGTCCTCCAAAAAAGGAGGCAAAGTACTAGGCACGACCGCACTGATGACTGTGTTCATGCAGTTACTTTTGCAAAACTCCCCCCATTGGCTTATATCTCTGGACTGCCAATTAATCACAGGGTTATGTTTAACCAACCAAGGAAGTCCCAACACAATAGGAGTAGGTAGACCCTCCAACACATAACAAGATAATAGTTCCCTATGTATTGCCCCTACCCGAAGGTCAATGTTATGAACCTCATGAACAAAGCTACCTTGGCCGAGAGGCCTGGCGTCAATGGAGAATATAGGGATCGGTTTGACCAATACACTCAGATGCATACCTTGAGCCTGAGCAAACTGAGCGTCAACCAGATTAGCCCCGGACCCACTATCAAGAAGAACAGAAAATCTCTCCACTCTCGTACCAACCACCACCTCCACTGGTACAAGGAACTGAGAAGAACTAGCGGACGAAATACATACTCCCAGGTTGTCGTCCACCACACAACCTGGGATTAACAGTTTTCCGGCGACTTTTTGCTCAACAAGGCACGGGATGGACATCCCCCAACAAAATGTCCCTCTTTCCCGCAGAAGAAACACCTTCTAGTCCTGCGGCGTACCGCCAATCCCCTCCTACGAAATGATGTCCCTCCCAACTGCATAGGCTCCTCCGAACAGACAAGGGGAACCTCAACATAAGGGACTTTAGTAGTAGGTGGAGTAACAACAGGGGGCGGAGTTACCTCGCACCTCTCCCGGAGCCGTCTATCAGTACGGATAGCTAGGGCCATAGCAGCCTCCAGTGATGGAGGAGAATCATACTGAGCCAAAACGTCCTTTAATTTGTCAGAAAGCCCATGACAAAACTGGCTCCTAAGAGCTGGGTCATTCCACTGAGTATCTGTGGCCCATCTACGGAACTCAGAAGCAAATTCCTCCGCCGGACGATCTCCCTGCTGTATCTTACGTAATTTTGTCTCAGCAAGAGAGACCCATCTGGGTCATCATATACCAAACCCAGGGCAGTAAAAAATCGATCTACTGACTGTAGAGCCGGGGATCCCGGAGGAAGGGAGAAGGCCCAGGATTGAGGGTCCCCTTGTAGGAGCGAGATAACAATTCCCACTCTCTGCTCTTCACTCCCTGATGATCGAGGCCGAAGCCGAAAATACAATTTACATGCTTCCCTGAAGGTAAAAAATTTGTCTCGCCCACCAGTGAACCTGTCCGGGAGAGCTACTTTAGGTTCAAATCTGGTTTGCTCCGAGGGAGACAAAACTTTGGACTTAATGTCCGTCAGCTCCATGGATAATCCCTGCAACTGCAGAGCCAGCTGGGCTACTGGATCCATGGCAACTGGGAATAATTTTATGGGCCAGTGAAAATGTCACGCGGTCTTATGATATGTGTACGATGTCAGTAAACTATTCTTAAAAGAACAACACTCTATACAACATATAGATTAGCAACATCAGCATGTAAATATAGAATAGATTTACCTGACACGATATCCGTTGAACTCAGGGTTAATCTTGAGGACTTGATACACTGTCACAGGAAAGAGGAGGACTGGGGGTCTAACCTGACCCTAAACTGGGGTCCTAACTAATCCCTCACCTTGGAGGTACTGATAATGGTTCAGAGGTCCAAGTCTCCAGCCTAACCCTGTCTCCTATCAGTCCCTGAACCCTGTAATCAGTCCTAAGAAGGATTCTGATTACCACCAAAGGGATATGGGCTGATCTCTGCTAAATACACAGATTAGACATATAAGACAGACTGGAGAAAACACAGACTTGCATACACACTCAAACACAGAAGGAACATAAATGATCTGGGATATTAAACTCTAAGCAAGGTGAGCTTAAAACAACTAAGGAGCTCTTTAACTTAAGTCTATACAGATACAATCCTATCTGTGGTCTGCATGAAGAATTTCACTGGCAACTCCCAACACAGACAACCAGAGATTTAAAGGAAACCAATCAACAAATAATTAATTGCAGCCGGGAGAAACTGCACCCAGTCCCAGAACTGAGCACAGACAGAATTAACTCCTAACTGCCAAACACAAAGAAACAGCAACTCAGCTGTGAGAAGTCAGAATGTGCAACCGCGACGATCTTCGTGGCGATGCACACATGACAATATATATATATATATATATATATATATATTATATATATACAGGTCCTTCTCAAAAAATTAGCATATAGTGCTAAATTTCATTATTTACCATAATGTAATGATTACAATTAAACTTTCATATATTTTAGATTCATTACACACCAACTGAAATTTGTCAGGTCTTTTATTGTTTTAATACTGATGATTTTGGCATACAACTCCTGATAACCCAAAAAACCTGTCTCAAAAAATTAACATATTTCAACCGTCCAATAAAATAAAAGTGTTTTTTAAAAACAAAAAAAAAAACATCAAATAATAATGTTCAGTTATGCACTCAATACTTGGTCGGGAATCCTTTTGCAGAAATGACTGCTTCAATGCGGCGTGGCATGGAGGCAATCAGCCTGTGACACTGCTGAGTTGTTATGGAGGCCCAGGATGCTTCGATAGCGGCCTTAAGCTCATCCAGAGTGTTGGGTCTTGTGTCTCTCAACTTTCTCTTCACAATATCCCACAGATTCTCTATGGGGATCAGGTCAGGAGAGTTGGCAGGCCAATTGAGCACAGTAATACCATGGTCAGTAAACCATTTACCAGTGTTTTGGCACTGTGAGCAGGTGCCAGGTCGTGCTGAAAAATGAAATCTTCATCTCCATAAAGCATTTCAGCCGATGAAGCATGAAGTGCTCCAAAATCTCCTGATAGCTAGCTGCATTGACCCTGCCCTTGATGAAACACAGTGGACCAACACCAGCAGCTGACATGGCACCCCACACCATCACTGACTGTGGGTACTTGACACTGGACTTCAGGCATTTTGGCATTTCCTTCTCCCCAGTCTTCCTCCAGACTCTGGCACCTTGATTTCCGAATGACATGCAAAATTTGCTTTCATCAGAAAAAAGTACTTGGGACCACTTAGCAACAGTCCAGTGCTGCTTCTCTGTAGCCCAGGTCAGGCGCTTCTGCCGCTGTTTATGGTTCAAAAGTGGCTTTACCTGGGGAATGCGGCACCTGTAGCCCATTTCCTGCACACGCCTGTGCACGGTGGCTATGGATGTTTCTACACCAGACTCAGTCCACTGCTTCCTCAGGTCCCCCAAGGTCTGGAATCGGTCCTTCTCCACAATCTTCCTCAGGGTCCGGTCACCTCTTCTCGTTGTACAGCGTTTTCTGCCACATTGTTTCCTTCCAACAGACTTCCCATTGAGGTGCCTTGATACAGCACTCTGGGAACAGCCTATTTGTTGAGAAATTTCTTTCTGGGTCTTACCCTCTTGCTTGAGGGTGTCAATGATGGCCTTCTTGACATCAGTCAGGTCGCTAGTCTTAAGGTACTGCCACACTAAACAATCCCGCTAGCGATCACGATAACGACGCATACTAATGCGATCGCTAGCGGGATTGTTTCTATATCGCTAAGTGCGCCACATTTAGCGATATAGTTAACGACGCTATCGCCGTTAGCGATCTTCTTAACGACTTTAGCGGTACAAAAGTACCGCTAAATCGCTAAGAAAAGGTGCCACAGTAGCGATATATACTTACCCAGCGGGAGCGCCGACGAGAAAATAGGGTCCGGAACGATTCCAGCGACGAGCGAGATCACAGCAGGAAGCTCGTCGCTGGCAGCTGCCGCACTGAACAACATCGCTAACGGGATCCTAAATAGTGACGTGTTTTAGCGATCCCGTTAGCGATATTGTTCAGTGTGGCATACCCTTTACCCATGATGGGGGTTTTGAGTAATGAACCAGGCAGGGAGTTTTTAAAAGCCTCAGGAATCTTTTGCATGTGTTTAGAGTTAATTAGTTGATTCAGAAGATTAGGGTAATAGGTCGTTTAGAGAACCTTTTCTTGATATGCTAATTTTTTGAGACAGGTTTTTGGGGTTATCAGGAGTTGTATGCCAAAATCATCAGTATTAAAACAATAAAAGACCTGACAAATTTCAGTTGGTGTGTAATGAATCTAAAATATATGAAAGTTTAATTGTAATCATTACATTATGGTAAATAATGAAATTTAGCACTATATGCTAATTTTTTGAGAAGGACCTGTATATATTATATTATGGGATACTATAATATGAAACACTTCCACAAACGTGGGCCATTCATTGCAAACCAGAGATATTTTTTCACACCCAAAAATGTAATTTTCCAAACAATATCATTAAAGAATATGTTGCTATAATAAGTACACCCCAACAAAAGACTTGGGAATTAAGCTAAAGTTTAGACTACAAAATTCTAATGAATAGTAATTCGACCACATATAAGGCTAATTATTCATAAGAGTTGTCGTGCAGATAGGTGACTACAAAATTGCATGGCTTAAAGAAAACCCCTTCTCATTTCATTTTGTCAGCAATGAAATGGAAGTGAAGTGCCACAAACCTGTGACAGGAAATAATGTATTTTACACAAGAAAGGAGAAGGCTGCAAGAAGATCAGCAAATCTTTTCTTATTAGTCAGAATACTGTAGCAATAGAAAAATTTAACAAAGATGAAACTGCAACCATCTCACATAGACGTCCAAGCTGACCACGAGCATGAACACCTAAACAGGAGCGTCTTCTGATGAGAAAGGTTAAAAAAAATCAACATGGCAGTTCACTGCAGTTATCTAAAGAAATAGCCAAATCGGGTGTTTCCAGTGACACAATACAGCATACTCTGCAGAGCAATGGCAAGCATGGTGTCGTCCATGATTGAAGTCTGCCCTAAAACCCCTGCAAAAAAAATCTGCCTACAATTTGCCAGGACCCATGCTGAAAAGTATAAAAACTACTAGGACTCGTACTTTGGAGTCATGATACCAAGATAAATGTTTTTGGATCTAATGGCTTCAAAAATGTATGGAATCTCATGTCCATTACGTTACCTGTCTATTACCTGTCCATTACTTTTTCTACATACCCCCCTCTGCCCAAAGATGGGGGTCTGGGCACAGCCTTCTACCAAACAGTGTACCCTTAAGAGCACGTCGCCATTGCCATGAAGTTTCCAGGGCTTATGTTCTACATGATCGTTAAAATCCTGATGGGCCAAAAACACTCAGAGTTACCCAAGCATTTTCTTTTTTTTCTGCTGCATCCACTTTAGCGGGGTATGGTCAGATACCAACATAATTTTCTGACCCTACAGGTAGTGCCTCAATGCATCTAATGCCCATTTAATGGCCTGGTATTCCTTTTTCCACAATCAAGTAGTTTCCCTCACGGGGGGGGGGGGGAAGGGGCAGCCTTCTACTCAGATTGAGTGTTCTTCCCTATTAATTCCCTGCAACAAGACAGCTCTCAGTCCAACCTCTGACGCATCTGTCTCAACTATGAATTCTTTTGCGAAGTCTGGTGCTACCAACACAGAGGGTTATTTTTAGTTCCTGAAATGGCTCCTCATCTTCCGATGACCATTTAGTCATAGCTTAGTTACCTTTTACAAGGTCAGTAAGAGGAGCTGCTATCATGGCAAAATTAGGCACAAATCTTTTGTAGTAGCTCACAGTTCCCAAAAATGCTCCGACCAGTTTCTTTGTGAGGAGGCATGGCCAACTCTGTATTGGCTATAACTTGTTAACCTGGGGTTTGATCTCACCCCTGCCCAAATTCTTGGCTTACTTCATTAATATGGCACTGTTAGGTGGCTCAGTCAGTGGTTGCCTGGCACCTCTAAAATGGCTACCGCAAACAGGTTTGGTGTTAGCTACTCAGTTTCCCAAAGCCATGGGGTTTCCCTGGCATTCACCCTTTAACTCCTTTTATACAGGGATCTGGACTTACACAGGGGTCCCTGGGCATGGACCACAGAGTCAGCTGCTGTTCGGTACAAGATGGCAAGAAGGACATCATTGCAGGTCCCAGCCACTCTAACCAGAGTGGCTGGACAGAGCCTGTGCCATCCAGAGCTTCTGGTTCTAACATCTCTTCTATCACCAACACCGCCCTCATAGTATATATGGTCATGTAAGAAGAAAGACCGTGTCAAGGGTACAGTGCCTTGCAAAAGTATTCGGCCCCCTGGAACTTTTCAACCTTTTCCCACATATCATGCTTCAAACATAAAGATACCAAATATTAATTTTTGGTGAAGAATCAACAAGTGGGACACAATTGTGAAGTTGAACGAAATGTATTGGTTTTTTAAAATTTTTGTATAAATACAAAAACTGAAAAGTGGGGCATGCAATATTATTCAGCCCTTTTACTTTCAGTGCAGCAAACTCACTCCAGAAGTTCATTGTGGATCTCTGAATGATCCAATGTTGTCCTAAATGACTAATGATGTTAAATATAATCCACTGTGTGTAATCAAGTTCTGTATAAATGCACCTGCTCTATGATAGTCTCAGGGTTCTGTTTGAAGCACAGAGAGCATCATGAAGACCAAGGAACACAATAGGCAGGTCCGTGATACTGTTGTGGAGAAGTTTAAAGCCGGATTTGGATACAAAATGATTTCCAAAACTTTAATCATCCCAAGGAGCACTGTGCAAGCGATCATATTGAAATGGAAGGAGTATCATACCACTGCAAATCTACCAAGACCCATCTGTCCCTCTAAACTTTCATCTCAAACAAGGAAAAGACTGATCAGTGATGCAGCCAAGAGGCCCATGATCACTCTGGATGAACTGCAGAGATCTACTACTGAGGTGGGACAGTCTTTCCATAGGACAACAATCAGTCGTACACTGCACAAATCTGGCCTTTATGAAAAAGTGGCACGAAGAAAGCCATTTCTCAAAGATGTCCATAAAAAGTGTTGTTTAAAGTTAGCAACAAGCCACCTGGGAGACACACCAAACATGTGGAAGAAGGTGCTCTGGTCAGATGAAACCAAAATCGAACCTTTTGGCAACAATGACAAACAATATGTTTGGCGTAAAGGCAACACAGCTCATCACCCATCCACAAAAATTAAAAAAAAAATACATTTCGTTCAACTTCACAATTGTGTCCCACTTGTTGTTGATTCTTCACCAAAAATTAACATTTTGTATCTTTATGTTTGAAGCATGATATGTGGGAAAAGTTTGAAAAGTTCCAGGGGGCCGAATACTTTCGCAAGGCACTGTACCTGCTTTGCGCCGGTAACGGAACTGTCGGGACTCTCTCCTCTGTTGCCTGGGGGAAGGCTTAGGGCACCGGACCAATCTTGGTCTCTGGAAGCAGGGGGTGTGGCTAAGCCTGTGCAGCCACAACGCGCGCGGAAACAGTCAGACTTGGCGGGAAGAAAGAGCTAGCAGCAGGGTGAAGTGAGTGCTCCGTCCCCCGAGCACCGCCACAGTGCAGGTCCGCGCCCGAGCATCCCCGCCGCCAATGCCAGAGACTGTAAGGAGAGAGGAACAGTGTGCCCATTGTTCACCACAAAATTCGGCTCTGGGCCCGTGCGTACTGTACACGTCCCGCCTAAGAAAGACCGGGTGTGGGACCGTTGCCTGAGCCCTGACCCCCCAACATATATTTGCCTGGCCACGTTGAGTTCAGACCATGCAGTGGCCTACCCTCTCTCGACTACATCAGGATATGGACTAGAGGCTCAACGGAAACCACCGGAGGCCAACAGCTGTCGCCAGGAGAAGGATCATCGGGATCTTCAGGACCGCAGCGTACCCAGCCGTTGTTGGCACCCTCGCCTGCCTTGTAGCTTCCACGGCTTGAGAGACGACTGACAGGATAAGTTGTACCAACCAGAACTGCTATTACTTTATCTACTGTTCGTTAACCCTACACATTATCTCCATTTAAACTGTTTACCCCCTGTTTAACTGCTTCACTCCCTGTGTGGAGTATTCCAGTGTTAATTAAAATTATTAACCCTTGCTGTCTCCTGTCCGTCACTGCATCCTGCAACCTGCTCTCAGTGATGCCTGGCACCAAAATCGCTGGAGCAGGTTCTGGTGGTGATGTGACAGGCATATTTCTTTGGGTTGATTGTAAAGCCAGCCTGCTTTAGAGCATCAGTTACTGCCTGGACTTTCTTCAAATGTGTCACAATCCATTCTTGGATTTGTGGCAGACCTGGTTCCTTTGAGTTAAACCTTTTTCCCTTTCAGCCCAGCAGGGGTTAAATGTGAGTTTTTCCCCGCTGGCAAGCTGGTGTAATTGCATTGCTGCTGGGTCAGCTGATGTGGGCGGTGACTTCTCCCACCATCCTTTAAAAGGTCACCTGAGGCATCAGCTGACTGTCCGTGTTAGAGCAGTCTGCAGTGACCAAGCTGGAGTAAGGCGCTCTCTGGGTGCAGTGGTGCTACTGCTGAGTTCGCTTATCTGGTGCCTTTAACCCCTTCCCGACCCATGACGCCTACGTAGGCATCATGAAAACCAGTGGCATTATGACCCATGACGCCTACGTAGGCGTCATGCTATAAATCATGTTCCTGCGGGTCGGGTGACCAGGGTCACTGAAAGGTCACCTGACCCGCAGGCACAAGACCCTTTGTGCATCACCACAGTGGGGGGTGGCATAACCCTCACGTGGCTACGATCGCTCTGATTGGCTGTTAAAAGTGAAACAGCCAATCAGACCGATTTGTAATATTTCACCAATTAAATTTGGTGAAATATTACAATCCAGCCATGGCCGATGCTGCAATAGCATCTGCCATGGCTGGACACAGAGATCTGACCCCCCCTACACCGAGTGACGGGGGCGATCGGCCGCCGCCACTGATAAATGGCGGCGATCGGTAGCCGCCGTCACTATCTGCTCCCCTCCTCCTTGCCTCCGCTCCCCCCACCTTCTGATCCCCCCCTTACCTTCAGACCCCCCTACTCACCTCTCCCGTCCTCCGATGTCCCTGGGACCGTCCCGGCGTCGGTCCGGGATTCTTCATGGGCGCCGCCATCTTGGAAAATGGCGGGCGCATGCGCAGAGCGCCCGGCGCATGCGCAGTGCGCCCTCCAGTGTCAAAAAATTTATTTTGATCACTTTGATACTCTCTCACAGTGATCAAAATAAAAAAACAGTAAATAAACACCCCATTTATAACCCCCATAGGTAGGGACAAATAATAAAATAAAGAATTTTTTTTCCTGTGCACACATTGCGGATTTTGCTGCGGATCCACAGCGGATTTGGCGCTGCGAATCCGCAGCAGATCCGGAAACCATGTGCAGTACAATGTAAATAAATGGCAAAAAAAAAAACGCTGTGCACATGCTGTGGATTTTTCCGCACAGATTTGGTGCGGTTTTAAATCCGCAGCATGTCAATTCTTTGTGCGGATTCCGCAGCGTTTTTACACCTATTCCATTATAGGTGTAAAACCGCAGGGCAATTCCGCACAAAAACCGCAGTAAATCCGCAACGTGTGCACAAGCCCTTAATCCGCGCTAAATCCGCAGGTAAAACGCAGGTAATTTTACCTGCGGATTTAGCAAAATCTGCACTGAAAAATCGGCAAGTGAATCCGCAATATGTGCACGGGGCCTTAGGGTTAGGCTGGGTTCATATTGCGTTATGGCAGTCCGTTAGACGGACTGAGTTACACCGCGGTATAACGCGGGTTAGGGTTGGAATTAGGGTTAGGGTTGGAATTAGGGTTGGGATTAGGGTTAGGTTTGTGGTTAGAGTTAGGATAAGTGTTAGGGGTGTTTTGGGGTTAGGGTTGGGATTAGGGTTTGGCTTGTGGTTAGGGTTATGGTTAGAGTTGGGATTAGAGTTAGGGGTGTGTTGGGGTTAGGGTTTGGATTAGGGTTAGGGGTGTGTAGGGTTTGGGGTTAGGGATGTGTTAGGGTTGGAGTTAGAATTGAGGAATTTCCACTATTTAGGCACATCAGGGGGTCTCCATACGCGACATGGCGCCACCATTGATTGCTGCAAATTTTGCGTTCAAAAAGTCAAACAGTGCTCCCTTTATTCCGAGCCCCGACGTGTGCCCAAACAGTGGTTTACCCCCACATATGGGGTATCAGAATACTCAGTCCCCCAAAGTTGTTGTGCAATTTTTCCTAATTTCTCCTTTTACTCTTGGGGAAAAAAAATTGGGGACTAAAAAAATTATTTTTGTGGAAAAAAAAGATTTTTTTATTTTCACGGCTCTGCGTTATAAACTTCTCTGAAGAACTTGGAGATTCAAAGTGCTCACCCAACATCTAGAGGAGTTCCTTGCGGGGTCTAGTTTCCAAAATGGGGCCACTTGTGGGGAGTTTCTACTGTTTAGGCACATCAGGAGCTCTGCAAACGTAATATGACGCCCGCAGACCATTCCATCAAAATCGGCATTTCAAAACGTCTAACGTGAAATGGCGCTCCTTCCCTTCTGAGCCCTGCCGTGCGCCCAAACAGTGGTTTATGACACATATGAGGTATCTGTGTACTCAGGAGAAATTGCCCAACAAATTTTAGGATCCATTTTATCCTGTTGCCCATGTAAAAATGAAAAAATTGATGCTAAAAGAAAATTTTAGTTGGAAAAATTAAAATGTCCATTTTTTCCTTCCACGTTGCTTTAGTTCCGGTGAAGCACCTGAAGGGTTAATAATCTTCTTGAATGTAGTTTTGATACTTGATTGACAAGCATGATATATTTGGAGTATAACATGTCATATTGGTAAATACCACTCCAAATATATAAGGACTAATGCAATATGATTCAACTGTAAATAAATCTTAAACAAAACCACCGCTACAACAAACAGTTCCAGAATCAAGTAATTGAAGTAAAAGTAAATTTTATTAAATCACAAAAAAGAAACACTAAAATGATAATAACAACAGGACACAGGTGAGATTGAAGGTAGGGACACAAAAAATCACAAGAGGGTAGACCCAAAAGCGTTCACTGGGATATCCAGTGGTTGCCTCCACATATTATATTATATTTAGTTGCTCCGGCATATATAAGAATTTAATGAGACAATAGCAGCCATATGTGTTAGGTAAATGCAGGAGCGATCAGACAAGAAGCTCAGGCAC
>JARQOD010000003.1:279989347-280049966 GCA_033576555.1 Oophaga sylvatica | reverse complement strand
TGAGTACACAAAAATCCCTATTTCTCCTTCACCTCATTGGGGGACACAGACCATGGGACGTCCCAAAGCAGTCCCTGGGTGGGGAACAACATAACAGATCGAACCCCATGTACAAACTGATTAAAGAGGAGCCACCACCGCTTGCAGAATACGTCTGCCAAGGGGCGCATGTGAAGGAGTCCGAGTGTGAATACTGTAGTGCTTTGAGAATGTGTGCAGACTGGATCAAGTTGCAGCCTTGCAGACTGTCTTGCCGACGCCTGATGCTGAAGGCTCAAGAAGCGCCCACCGATCGAGAAGAGTGTGCCTTAATTCCCGCTGGGATAAGCTTACCTCTGATGCGGTAGGACTCCTGAATAGCCCAGTGAATCCCTCTGGCTATTTGTGGCCCTGAAGAAACTTACGGAAGGGCGCAGTCCTTGAGACGTATTTTCTGAGAGCCCTCACCACATGCAGGGCGTGAAGAGCTGTTTGCACCCGATGTATCGGTGCTGAACCAAAAGAGGGAAGGACAATGTCTTCCTTAAGGTGGAAAAAATGAGATCACGTTGGGCAAAAAAGATGGAAACGGTCTGAGGACCACCTTGTCCTGGTATAAAATCTGGAAATGAGCTCAACAGGACAGAGCGGTTAGCTCCAAGACTCGCCTGATAAAGGACACTGCGAGAAGAAGGCGACTTCCCCAGACAGAACAGTCAATGAGATGTCCTGCAACGGTTTGAAAGGCGTCTCCTGAAGAGTGCCCAGGCCCAAAATAAGGTCTCAGGCCTCTAACAACATTCTATAGGGGGGGTACCACCTGGAAGACCCCTGAATGAAAATCCTCACTTGTAGTTTGGAAGCAATCCTGTGCTGGAATGAAAACAGATCAGGCCAAGATCTGGCCCTTGAGGAAGCTAAGCGCCAAACCCGAGTCCAGGCCAGTTTGGGAAAAAATCCCAAAATGGAGGGAACAGGGAAGACACGAGGAGGACGTCCGCGGTCCCTGCACCATGCGAAAAAGAATTTCAGATGCGGAGATAGATGTGAGCTGATGCAGGCTTTTGAAAGCTAATCATGGTTGGAACCAGCTGTTGAGAAAACCTAGCTTGAGCTAGAGCAGAGGTTTCAACGGCCAAGCCGTTAAACACAGGGCCCCCGAGTTCTGGTAGCAAATCGGACTTTGGTAGAGCAGATCTGTACAATCCGGCAGTTGTTAGGAGACACCAACCTCGATCTGCCCTAACTCTGCATACCATTCCAGGCATGACCATCCAGGGCGACTAGTACTACCGGAAACCCGTCTGCCTTGATCTTCCTGATGACGCTAGGGAGTAGAGAAAACGGGGGAACCACGTACTGAAAACAAACTGATGCCATGGAGTAACCAGTGTGTCCACCCGAAGCCTATGGATCGCAAGACCGAGCTATGAAGTTGGATGCCTTGGCGTTCATTCTTGAAGCCAGCAGATCCACATGTGGAGTCCCCTGGAAATTACCGAGTGGTTCCTCTCTGCCCATCGGAGACTCTCAGCTACATCGCGCATGGCCGCTGCGGTTACCCCCTTGATGATTGAAATATACCACAGCCGTGGCGTTGTCCGATTGAATTCGTATGAGGTGACCAGCCAGAAGATAAGGAACTGCTGAACGGCCAGCCGGATCGCTCAGATTTCCAGGACATTGATCGGGAGGCTCGACTTCCGAGTTGACCGGCGTCCCTGAGCTGTGTGGTGACAAAAAACCGCTCCCCAGCCAAAGAGACTGGCGTCGGTAGACACCACTAGCCACTGAGCCGGGAGAAAGGATTTTCCCTGGTTGACAAACGACCTTAATGTCCATCACCTGAGAAGCTGCATGATCCGCATGGGCAAGCGGTCGCCGGCGGTTGAGGGAGAATGGATTTCTGTCCCAAGCCGCTAGAACAGCATGCTGCAGGGGACAGAGATGCAGCTGAGCGAAACGGACCGCTTCCATTGCTGCCACCATTTTTTCCAGTACCATCATGACAAACCAGATGGAATGGAGGATGAGTGGCGAAGAGAGCGTGCTCCTTGTTGAAGGGCCTGGGCCTTGTCTCGAGTGAGAATCTCCTACCCTCCTCGGGAGGTGTCCAGGGTCATCCCTAAAAGGGATATTTGCTGGGCTGAAACAGGGGAAGACTTGCTTAAGTTTATAAGCTAGCCCAGATGAGAAAGAGTATCGCAAGTGATACAAACGCACAATGCGCAGTCCTGGAAGGACAGACCCTTGATTAGAAAATCGTCCAAGTAGGGCAAAAGGACCACGCCCCGAGATACTATCAACAAGTGTGAAGTATACCATGATGAGGATTATACCCAGAGATGAATTTCCAGATATATTCACATACTGTATGTAAAATAAAATGGATGAAGCACAAAGGGAGGGTTGAATTAAAAAAAATTATTATGGGTCATCGCAATCTTGCTACAACCCTAAATTTTGGGAGAGATGATTACAGATACAATCTCTACCTTCAGAGTCGCTGAAAAATATGGTGTCTCTGCAAGATGGACATGACAGCCGCCATGACCTTTGAGGACACATTGGGAGCGGTAGCGAGACCGAAGAACAAGGCTGTGACTTGAAAATGCTGTTCGCGAATGGTGAAGCACAGGAATTTTCTGTAAGAAGGAAACATTGGAATATGGAGGTAAGCAACCCAGATGTCAATGGATGCCAGAAACTCCCTTTTTTTTTTTTTCGGGACCACAAACAGGTCCAGGATGGGTCGTACCATTTCATCTTTCTTCGTGCCGGAGGTAGAAAAGAAAAAACTAACATATCTGGAAGACACCTAGTCTCTGGCCCATACTAAAAACAGCGGAGAGTCAGATAAAACAGAAATAGTGGACAGTCCACCTACCCTACTGGAGTAGACTGGATAAGACATTTCTTTGGCTAAAAATCTGTGGGACTTGTATCCCCTAGATCTAGTTTGCCTGGAACTGACTTACTAAGCTTAGTCGGCTTTAAACGAGACCTGTGGTACTCTGGACCCACGATAGGAACGCCCCGAGCCGGAAGAAATGGTGCAGTGGCTCGGCCAGATTTGCCACGAAAGAAACCGCAAACGTGCCTAATGATGACTAAAAAAGGACATCTAGTCCTTTGCTGTGGAAGGAATTTACTCTTTCCCTCCTGTGGCGTCAAAGAGAAGCTGAACCAGCTTTTCTCTAAATAAACGCCCGCTCTGACAAGGCGGGCATGTCAAGGACCTTTTAGACTCAGAGGCGGCTCGCCATTCCCTGAATCACAGTGCCCATTGATGGTGATGGTATAACGTAGTAAGTGTAGCACAGGTAGCCGCGTGCAGCAAATATTTTCGTCTCAGGAGAACGGATTGCTGTTATCGTAGGAAGGTGTCCATTCCTTCCGCAAAACAAGGGAAAAAAAGAGGTATCTCACCTCTATAGTCTGCTGACCTTTTAAAAAGCGCTGCGTGACCTGAGCCAGAACTGGGGTCCTCATCAACATTAACGTATGGTTATTGGCTTTAATAAGCCTATCCAACGTAGTGTATCCAGTGAGACTAGATGAGTTAGGGCTAATGGACCGGCGCAGGAAAAGAAGAGCGAAAGGTGTTATGTTTCGGTAGCTGAGGAGGACAGGAACAACAGCAGGGCAGCCGAACACATGAGATGTTGGTAACTGATGGGTTGCAGATTCCTAAACTAACGACACAACTAGAGGTAGCCGTGGAGCGTTCCTACGTTGATCCTAGACGCCTCGTCACAGCCTGAGAGATAACTACACCTAAAGGCAGAAAGATGAAAGCTATCTGTCCCGGAGCAGATCCCCAAAGAAAATAGGAAGCCCCCAAACATATAATGGCGGTTAGACAAGATGAAAATACAAACATAGGCAGAAAATAGACTGAGCAAACGCTGGGGCCACAAGCTGACTAAATAGGATAGGACAGGAGAGATTACTTTCTGCAACCCAGAAAACCCTACAAAAATCCAACAATTCTGATTACAAAAATACTGAGATCACACGATCTCGCCACCCACTAAATCAGATCTCAGTGTGAACAAAAACCAAGCCGCAGCCGCTGAAAAAACAGGAAAAAGCAAATGAGCAAATAACAGTGGCTGCAGATAAACTGTGAGGAGCTCAGGCCCCAGGAGGGGACCTGGCTGACCTCCACAAAAGTGCAGAAAACAATGCAAAAAGCAAGCACAAAAAGAAAAGCAAAAAATATCTTATCTTAAAGCAGGAGATGCAGGCAAGGCTCCAGCAAACTTCCAAATGAACCAGGAACCACAATTGAGACAAGAACAATTGATCACTGGCAACCATCATGGGAGGGAACCTCCCTTATATCAGAACAATCCGTGATCCCAGATTGCCACTCCTCGCTGAAAGGTTCAGTACTGTCTGTAACCACCAGAGGGAGCCTCTGCTCAGAAACCATCTCTAGCACATTCATAACAGTACCCCCCCTTGAGGAGGGGTCACCGAACCCTCACTTGTGCAACCAGGCAGATCAGGATGAGCTCGGTGACAGGCATGGATCAGTCTTCTAGCATGGATGTCTGAAGCAAACACCCAAGAATTGTCCTCCTGACCATAACCTCTCCACTTAACCAAATACTGGAGTTTCTGTCTAGAAAAAAGAGAATCCAATATTTTCTCAACCACATACTCCAGATTGCCCTCAACCAAAACAGGGTCAGGAGGCGCAGCCATAGGAACCACTGGCTCGACAAACCTCTTCAATAAGGACTTGTGGAACACGTTATGGATCTTAAATGTCCCTGGAAGAAGCAAACGGAAGGAAACAGGATTAAGAATCTCCATGATCTTATAAGGTCCAATGAACCTGGGCTTAAACTTTGGAGATGCAACCCTCATAGGGATATTTCTTGAGGACAACCAAACCAAGTCCCCCACTTTAAACCGAGGACCATCAGTCCTATGCCGGTTGGCAAACCGTTGGGCCTTCTCATGAGAGAAAGACAACCTCTCCACTACCTGGTCCCAAATCTGCTGCATTCGCTCCACAACAGAGTCAACACCCGGACAGACAGAAGCCTCCACCTGTCCCGAAGAAAATCGAGGGTGAAACCCAAAATTGCAGAAAAATGGAGACATCAAGGTGGCAGAGCTAGCCCTATTATTAAGAGCAAACTCAGCCAAAGGCAAAAAAGAGACCCAGTCATCTTGATCAGCAGACACAAAACATCTCAAATAAGTCTCCAAGGTCTGGTTTGTTCTCTCGGTTTGTCCATTGGTCTGAGGATGAAAAGCAGAGGAGGAAGATAATTGAACACCAAGTTTAGAACAAAATGTCTTCCAAAATCAGGACACAAACTGGACTCCTCTGTCAGACACAATGTTCTCCGGAATGCCATATAACCGAACCACGTGCTGAAGGAACAAAGGCACCAAATCGGAGGAGGAAGGTAACTTAGGTAATGGCACAAGTTGTATCATCTTGGAAAACCTATCACAGATTACCCAGATAACGGTCATTCTCTGAGAAACAGGGAGGTCGGAAATAAAATCCATAGAGATATGGGTCCATGGCCTCTTGGGCACAGGTAATGGCATTAACCACTAGAGCGAGAGCAAGGCTTGGAGCGAGAGCAAGTCCCACAGGACTGCACAAATTCCCTGACGTCACGAGACAAAGTAGGCCACCAAAAGGATCGACTCACCAAGTCTCTGGTACCAAAAATCCCGGGATGACCAGCCAACGCGGAACAATGAATCTCAGACATCACACTCTTCTTCCACTGGTCTGGGACAAACAATTTCCCAATAGGGCAGCGCTCAGGTTTATCCTCCTGACACCCTTCCAAGGCCAGTCTCAAATTGGGCGAGATGGCGGAAAGAACTACACCCTCTTTCAAAATAACAGTAGGATCAGATAACTCAGGAGAGTCCGCAAAGAAACTCCTCGAGAGGGCATCCGCCTTAACATTCTTAGTGCCAGGAAGAAAAGAAACCACAAAATTAAAACGTGTGAAAAACAAGGCCCACCTGGCCTGTCTAGGATTAAGTCGCTTGACTGATTCGAGATAAACCAGATTCTTATGGTCCATGAGGACCACCACCTAATGTTTTGCTCCTTCCAGCCAATGTCTCCACTCTTCAAAGGCCCACTTCATGGCCAAAAACTCCCGATTACCCACGTCATAATTACGTTCAGTTGGAGAAAATTTTAGAGAGAAAAAGGCACAAGCGTTACTCTTAGAGGTCTCTGGATCTCTTTGGGACAAAACGGCACCTGCCCCAATTTCAGAGGCATCAACCTCCACCTGAAACGGTAGAGAAACATCATGCTGCCGTAGAACAGGAGCAGAAGTGAATCTCTGTTTAAGTTCCTGAAACGCAGAGACTGCCTCAGGAGGCCAATTCACCACATCAGAACCCTTTTTGGTCAAATCAGTCAATGGTTTAACAATACCGGAGAAATTACCAATAGATTTACGATAAAAATTGGCAAAACCCAAAAATCTCTGAAGAGCCTTTAATGAAGTAGGTTGGACCCGATCACAGATGGCTTGAACCTTGACCGGGTCCATTTCAATAACAGACGGAGACAAAATGAATCCCAGAAATGAGACCTTCTGTACGCCAAAAAGACACTTTGATCCCTTCACATACAGTGCATTCTCTCTCAAAATCTGGAACACAGTCCGAACATGTTTCACATGAGAGTCCAGTCATTGGAAAAAATCAAGATATCATCCAAATAAACAATCAGAAATTTATCCACAAAATCCCTGAAAATATCATTCATGAAGGATTGGAAGACGGAAGGAGCATTAGTGAGCCCAAAGGGCATCACTAGGTACTCAAAATGCCCCTCTGGGGTATTAAACGCCGTCTTCCATTCATCCCCGTGCTTAATGCGAATAAGGTTATACGCCCCCCTGAGGTCAAGCTTGGTAAACCAACTAGCATTTTTCACCCTGGAAAACAGGTCAGAAATCAAGGGTAACGGATATTGATACTTCACAGTGATCTTATTCAAGAGACGATAATCAATACACGGCCTCAGTGAACCATCCTTTTTGGCCACAAAGAAAAAACCGGCACCCAAGGGTGAAGAGGATGGTCTGATATGACCCTTTTCAATGACTCCTTGATATAAGATCGCATAGCATCGTGTTCAGGTACAGACAAGTTAAAAAGGCGACCTTTAGGAAATTTACCACCAGGCACTAATTCAATAGCGCAATCGTAGCTCCTGTGAGGGGGCAAAGATGCAGATTTACTTTCACTAAATACATCCGAAAAATCAGTCAAAAAGTCAGGAACATCCTGAGACTTGGGAGAGGCAGAAAAAAACAGGAGTGTCGGCATTAACACATTGGCAGCCCCAACTGGTCACAGACACAGATTTCCAATCCAAAACAGGATTATGAGACTGTAACCAAGGGAAACCTAGTACAATAATGTCATGCAGATTATACAGCACCAGAAATTTGCAACTCTCCTGATGATCTGGTTCAACCCTCATTATCACCTGAGTAGAAAAATGGGGTTTATTCTCCGCCAAAGGGGTAGAATCAATGCCCAGTAGGGGAATAGACTTCCGCAGGGGTATCATGGGAAACCCACAACGTTTGGCAAAGTCAAAATCCATCAGGTTAATAGCTGCTCCTGAACCAACAAAAGCCTGAGCAGAAAATGTGGACAGGGAGCAAATCAGGGTAACAGTCAGCAGAAATTTAGTCTGAACACTACCCAAGACAACTGAGCGTGCAAAACGTCTTCCCCGCTTAGGGCAGACTGAAATAGCATGAGAGGCGTCACCACAGTAGAAACATAACCCATTGCGCTTTCTAAACTCATGACGCTGTGCCCCGGAAATAACTATCACACTGCATGGGCTCAGAAGCTGGCTCACAAGGCAACACAATCTCACGCATACCTCTGCACTCACGCAAACGTCTGTCAATTTGAATAGCCAATGACATAGAATCATTGAGACCAGAGGGAGCAGAGAATCCCACCATAACGTCCTTTACATTCTCTGACAGCCCCTTCCGAAAAAGGGCTGCCAAAGCATCATCATTCCATTTGGTCAGGACTGCCCACTTTCGGAATTTCTGACAATACAACTCAGCGTCTTCAAGACCCTGATTTAATGCCAACAAGGCTTTTTCAGCTTGATCAGTGACATTAGGTTCATCATACAATAACCCCAGAGCCAGAAAAAATGCATCAACATCATTCAAAACAGGATCCCCAGGTGTCAGGGAAAAAGCCCAATCCTGAGGATCGCCGCGCAGGAGAGAGATGACAATTTGAACTTGCTGTGCTGCGTTACCTGAGGACTTAGGCTTTAAGGCAAAAAACAACTTACAGTTATTTTTGAAATTCAGAAATTTAGCCCGATCCCCCAAAAACAAATCCGGCATGGGAATCCTAGGTTCCACAACTGGCAACCTAGCAAGATAGGTAGCAATACTCCGAACCTCAGTGGCAAGCTGATCCACACGGCCATACAACTGTGCAAACTCCATTGAGAGAAAAAAAAATCCTCCTCAGCACCCAGAGAAAAAGAGGGAAAAAATGCAACAGACAGAAAAAAAAAAAAAAAATCTGACAACTTTTTTTTTTTCTTTCCACACTATTTTTCCCTTCTGTGAGTACCATATAATTTTCAGTTATGGCCGGTGATACTGTTATGTTTCGGTAGCTGAGGAGGACAGGAACAACAGCAGGGCAGCCGAACACCTGAGATGTTGGTAACTGATGGGTTGCAGATTCCTAAACTAACAACACAACTAGAGGTAGCCGTGGAGCGTTCCTACGTTGATCCTAGACGACTCGTCACAGCCTGAGAGATAACTACACCTAAAGGCAGAAAGATGAAAGCTATCTGCCCCGGAGCAGATTACCAAAGAAAATAGGAAGCCCCCAAACATCTAATGGCGGTTAGACAAGATGAAAATACAAACATAGGCAGAAAATAGACTGAGCAAAAGCTGGGGCCACAAGCTGACTAAATAGGATAGGACAGGAGAGATTACTTTCTGCAACCCAGAAAACCCTACAAAAATCCAACAATTCTGATTACAAAAATACTGAGATCACACGATCTCGCCACCCACTAAATCAGATCTCAGTGTGAACAAAAACCAAGCCACAGCCGCTGAAAAAACAGGAAAAAGCAAATGAGCAAATAACAGTGGCTGCAGATAAACTGTGAGGAGCTCAGGCCCCAGGAGGGGACCTGGCTGACCTCCACAAAAGTGCAGAAAACAATGCAAAAAGCAAGCACAAAAAGAAAAGCAAAAAATATCTTATCTTAAAGCAGGAGATGCAGGCAAGGCTCCAGCAAACTTCCAAATGAACCAGGAACCACAATTGAGACAAGAACAATTGATCACCGGCAACCATCATGGGAGGGAACCTCCCTTATATCAGACCAATCCGTGATCCCAGATTGCCACTCCTCGCTGAAAGGTTCAGTACTGTCTGTAACCACCAGAGGGAGCCTCTGCTCAGAAACCATCTCTAGCACATTCATAACAGAGATGGGTCAGGGTTAAGAGGGGGTTGGTGGAGGCGGCACTCCCGGTTACCATCTGTTGTTGGAGTGGGAAGAACGGTACCCTGTACCTTGGAACAACACCGGCATGGCCATAACACACAGGAACGGTGCAGGAGGGGGAATGTGCAGCATTCCTGCCTGTTGTGGGTTTGGGGAGAACGGAACTCTGAAGGGATCTGTCGCCTCTCTGTAATCTGTGGATTTTTCGCCTGAAAACGCGCTCTGCTGACCGAGTTCACATGAGCCTTGGTGGGATCGGAACCCAGGATTCCAGAGCTACAAGGCTGCAGTGTTAACCACTTAACCACCATGCTGCATTAGAGATGGAGGATTCACCTGAGGCAGGCTGGCGAAGACCCCAACCGATAGAGGAGGGATCATGAAGGGACTATATCGCTGTGACCAGTTACGCCATGGGCTGTGGCAGCAACGAAGCCCACTTGGGGGGCTATAGTGCAGTGTAGATCCCAGTCCCTGCAAAATGACGCTGTACCACAGAATACCCCCTGACACTATAAACCCATGTATCCTCTGCAGGGAAAACCAATGGGGCCGCAGGGTCAGAGCATTTACCCAAGACAGTTGCCCATGGGTGCTCCAGGTCCGATAACCTCCAAAGTGGGATTTTGATCCTAGGGCTCCATGCTGCCAAGCGCCTTCCAGTGATCTACCGTGGTTCTCGATGTTCCCTTTTAAGTGCTGCCGGGCATTGCTCAGCATTCTGCCATGTAATTCCCTGCATCCTGATAGAGAGATCATCCGGGTGGACAAAGATGGCCCCAGGGATTTGCAGAGGCTGAAAGTCTCACAGTGAGTGAGAATTGCCAGCTCGGGGGGCAGGGCTCTGGGCGTGACATAATCCGGTGGGCGGAGCCCCCGGGATTTGCAGAGGTTTGAATTCTCGCAGTGAGAATTGCCAGTTCGTGGGCGGGGTTCTGGGAGTGACGTCATCAGGTGGGCGGAGCCCGGGATTTGCAGAGGCCGGAAGTCTCGCAGTGAACGAGAAGCCCCAGTTCGGGGGAGGGGGCTTCGGGTGTGACGTCATCCAGTGGGCGGAGCCTCAAGAATGCTCTGTGAATAGGCCTAAGCCGGGGCCTAAATTTGCGGCCGGGTGGAGCGTTACCCAGGGGAGGTGGGACCACAGGAAAGCCATGGTCTAAGCTGCTGTGCCTGTCAGCATGGGGCTGAAATGAGGAGGGTCACAGACAGCATTTGGTTAGTGCTGAAGATCCCGCTGCACAGGCCCATTGCCGATTGGATCCACTCACTATCGGTGCGTGTCCCAGCATGGAGCCGCCGCGGATGACTGGGCTTCAGCGCCGTAGAAAGCGCGCACACTCTACAGGAGCCCTGCTGCTGATCCTGACCTGGGTAACTACACACTGGATCCTGAGGTTTGTAGAAAAAAAAATCAACTGTTCTGCTGCAGGTCAGGTGTCAGGTGTTGCAGCGTGGACGGTGCAAGGAAAAACCCTCCATCCACCATCCCTTTAATAGGGAGGTGGAGAGGGACCGTCCGCCTCCTTCCATCATCCGCTTTAACAGTGGTGATGCAGTGGGGGCTGCCCAGATGCTAAAATGGGGGCCTCTGTACATCCTATGGGTTTGAGCCCTTAGGATGGGACAGGGCTGTTTGTTCGGCATTAAGCCTGGCTGCAGAAGAGAGTACATGGAGGTGACACTCCATGTGCTCGTCTGTTGATGGTGCGGGGAGATCGGTGCCCTTTAAGGGACCCGTCGCCCCTAAAATAAGCCCAGGCAATGGCGTCCCACGTCACAGGAGAGGATACATGGAGGCGACACTCCACGTGCTCGCCTGTAGTTGGTTCGGGGAGATCAGAGCCTTGAAAGGATCATTCGCCCCTTCTTGCGAAGAAAAAAGTAAAAAATTGAAAATTAAAATAAAAAAGGATTTTTGTCTGAAGACCAGACCAGTGTGCCTCGTACAGATACTAAGGAAGAACTTGTTCACTTGGAGACAGCATGAGGGTGCATACTGCAGGGCAGGAGCTAACTCTTTTGTCTCAACTTAGTGTCAGCCTCCTAGTGGCAGCAGCATAACACCCATGGTCTGTGTCTCCCAATGAGGCGAAGGAGAAATCTGCATGACAGGATCGTAAGAAGAAAGCCATTGCTCTCCAAAATGAACATTGCCACTCACCTGCAGTTTGCTTAAGATCACCAGAACAAACCAGGTGGCTATAAGTAGAATGTTTTGTGGATGGATGAGACCAATATAGAGTTCATTGGTTTAAGTATGAAGCGTTCGGTGTGGAGAATATAAAACACTGCATTTCATACCATCTGTGGTGTTTTTTTGCACCTCGAGACAGGATGATGCCATCATTGATGAAACAATGAATTATGAACTTTAATCAGCAAATTCTAAAGGAAAATATCAGGACATCTGTCCATGAGCAGAATTTGAAGAGAACGTGGGTCATGCGGTGGCACAAATACCCAAAGCCACAAGTCCTTCTACAAAAGAATACTTACAGAAGAAGTTAAAAGTTTAGGGATGGCCAAGGCAAATTCCTGACTGTAATCCTATAGAAATGTTGTAGAATTACCTGATGCAATTTATGGGAGAAAACTAACATAACAGTGGTGATTGATGCTTTTGTCAGGAGACAAAATTCCATCAAAAAGATGTAAAGGACTAATCAACATTCACTGGAATTACTTATATGCAGTTATTGCTGCACAAGGGGTCACACCAGCTACTTAAAGCAAAGGTTCGCATACAGCAAGTGAAATAAGTATTAAACGCATCACCAATTTTCTAAGGAAATACATATCCAAAAGTGCTATTGAAATGAAATGAAAATTGTCTTTTCAGAGAAGACTAGAAATCTAGTGCCACCTATAGGAAGTAGCAATCCTAGAAGTCAATATCGACTCTCTAACAAGCCTTGTCAAATGACTAAGGTTAAAAACCCAAAACTAAAATCTCAATTTGCAGACACCGTTTCGGGGTACTGCTTTTGGCACTAGAGTTTTAGTCCTCTTCCTCTCTGAAGAGACAATTTGCATATCTCTCAGAAGAGCATTGCGGCTTAAAAGTCTCCTCACCTTGGCATGGTCAGGCGTCACTTGTATTCTCCGCAAGGAGAAACGTGACCCATTGATTAACATGCAATTGTCAACAGATGTCTGTAACAACCCATCCAATCCACACAGGCAAAGAGAATGTCCATAAATTAAGTTGTGCATAATAATGAGAAATGACACAGGGAAAAAGTATTAAACACATGAAGACAGAAATGTAAAAAGTCATGGAAAGTCATGAAACCAGCTGAAATCTATCTGTAATTAGACACTTAGAGAAAAATAAATGGCCTACAAAAAGATGTCTCATTACCAAGAGGCTACACAAGAAGAAATATCTCATGAAGGGTAAAACCTGTGAGCTGTCTCAAGACCTTGGCAACCTTATTGATGTAAAACATACTCCTGGCATTAGTTACAGAAGAATTTGTAAACTACTGTTCAAATTACCCCCCTTTTGGCTCCAATGGAAACAACACCATAAAAATATAATATATAATATATTATATATTTGGTGTCACTGTGTTCACAAATATCATATCAAATTATAAAATTAATTTGACATGTAAACGGCGTAACGAGAAAAAAAAATCAAAACGTCAGAATTCAGTTTTTGGCCGCCGTCAACATTGCAATAAAATGCAATAGCAGGCAATCAAACTATCGTATCTACCCCAAAATGGTATCAACAAAAACATCAGCTTAAGGCATAAGCCATCACCCAGCCCCAGATCCCAAAAAATGGAAATGCTATGGGTCTAACAAAAAGATTTTTTCATACAAATTTCAGAATTTCTTTTGACCACCTAAATATAAAATAAACTATGCATGTTTGATATCTGACCTGGGAATCATATGGACAGGTCAGTTTTACCATACAGTGAACATCATACATAAATTAAGAAAAAAAAGATTGTGGAATTGCACTTTTTTTTTGCAGTTTCACTGCTCTTGGAATTATTTTCCCATTTTCCAGTACACCCCATGGTAAAATTAATGATGCCATTCAAAAATACAACTTGTCCAGCGAAAAACAAGCCCTCATACGGATATTGCTGGAAATATAAAAACGTTACGGCTCTCGGAAAAGAGCATGAAAAATGGCCATGGCATAAAGTGGTTAAGTAGTTAAAGATATAAAACAAAAATAAAAACGTAAAATAAATAAAAACATGGTACTGCTGAAATCATTACAAAATTGAGTATAGCATGACAAAAAAGTAAAAAAAAATAAAAAATGGTGTCTCAATTTTTTATTTTTCCCCCTACCAAAAATGTATTAAATATCAAACTCAGGTAATCAAACCCAAAATGCTGAAAAAAAAATGCAACCTGAAAAAAAATACATCCTGCAAAAAAAGTCATCATGCAACAGGAGAAACATCTTTAAGTTAACATGTTACTTTTACTGCACAGTCCATGGTATACAAAAATTCTGCGTTTCCCACAGACTTCAAAGATATTAATACAAGTTATTTAATAAATTATATACACCTGAAAAGGTGTCTGTAAAAATATTCGTCCTACAAAAAACATGCCTTCATACAGTTATATTGATTAAGAGATAAAAAAAAACTGTAGCACTTGGACTAATTTGATGAACATCATAATCTCTCATTCAGCAGAGGGTTTCGGGTGACCACTGCAGCCAATCAGTGGCTACTGACTGCAGGCAAAGTCACCTTCTGTCCAAGCTGAAAGAGTTAAGAGACAGTTTCTTTAATCTCT
Organism: Oophaga sylvatica; assembly: GCA_033576555.1. Classification (NCBI taxonomy): domain Eukaryota; kingdom Metazoa; phylum Chordata; class Amphibia; order Anura; family Dendrobatidae; genus Oophaga; species Oophaga sylvatica. Next base: position 280,035,673 of record JARQOD010000003.1, on the reverse strand, counting down.
GACACCGCTGATTGTCTAAAGTGGTCACCTGATGCTCCTCATGGATGGTGAAGGAAGGAGAATAGTGAGGTATACTGGCAGCATTATGAATGAGTGACAGGTCCAATTGATGAGTATTTTTTCCTGAGAAACACGGGTATTACATACCTGGTAATGTGTTTTTTCATGAGACATGACGGCACCACGAGAGAGGGGATCCGCCCTTCAAGGACAGGAAACCTTCAAGATAAAAGGGGCGGCTCCTCTCTCCGCATCAGTTGTTTTACAGAGCATGAGACGAACTCCGCAGGTTAGTTTACACAAATAATACATCCTTTACAATTCTAATCACCAACACCCAAGGGAGTGTATAATACTAAAAATGCACCCAACTAATGACGTGATCAACAGGGCAAGAATATAAGGGTGCCGTCATGTCTCATGAAAAAACACATTACCAGGTATGTAATACCCGTGTTTTTCCATCATACATGACGGCACCACGAGAGAGTTACAGAGATTTGTATTCTCTTTAGGGAGGGATCACTGCTTGTAACACTCTTCTCCCAAATGTGAGATCAGAGGTTGCAGATAAGTCTAATCTGTAATGTTTGAAAAAGGTTGACGAAGAGGACCAAGTGGCCGCCTTACAAATCTGGTTGATTGTGGCATCTGCTCTCTCCGCCCAAGACGTCGCCATGGCTCTTGTAGAGTGGGCTTTTAGACCGTCTGGAACAGCCCTGCATGCACTACTGTACGCTAGCATAATGGCCCCTCTCAACCATCTAGCTATCATCTGTTTTGAGGCTTTTAGGCCCTTCCTTGCCCCCTGGTATGAGACAAATAAAGCCCTCTGTTTTCTCCAGTGTTTTGTCACCTCTAGATACTGCAGGATACATCTCCTAATGTCTAGGCAGTGTAGTTTTTCTTCCTTTTTGTTGTTAGGGTTAGGACAAAAGGATGGTAACACTATTTCCTGAGCCCTATGAAATTTTGACACTACCTTCGGAAGATATGCTGGGTCTAACTTCAACACCACCCTATCATCCATGACCTGAGTGTAGGGAGGGTCTGCCAATAGCGCGTGTAAATTTCCAACTCTACGGGCTGATGTGAGTGCCACTAACAACACTGTTTTTAATGTTAGTACCTTATCTGATGTTCTGTTCAAAGGCTCAAAGGGGCTTTCTGTCAAGGCTGACAAGACTAAATTTAGATCCCATGGTGGAAGAGCAGGGGATGGGACAGAATCAGCTCTATTACAGGCCCGGATAAATCTAGCTATCCATCTATTGTTTGCCAGGTCACAGTTGAACAATGCTGCTAGGGCTGAGACATGCACTTTAAGGGTACTGACCGCTAACCCCAGCTCTAAACCCTTCTGCAGGAACTCCAGTATCGCCACTATCGGGACCTCCCCTTCCCGTATTGGCCCTGAGACGGACAAAAATTTCTTCCATATCCTCCTGTAAATTTTTGTAGTCACTGGCTTTCTACTACTGAGTAATGTGAATATTAGTCCAGCTGAGAACCCCTTTTTTTCTAACAGCAACCTTTCAAATTCCAGGCTGTCAAATGCAGCCCTGACATCTGAGGGTGACTGAAGGGACCCTGTGTTAGAAGGTCCTGGTCTTCCGGGAGTACCCATGGGTCTGTTACCGACATTACTCTCAGCCAGTAGAACCATGGCCTCTTCGGCCAGAAGGGGGCTATTACAATCACTCTGGCCTTGTCCTCCCTGATCTTCCTCAGAACTGCTGGAATAAGGCATATCGGAGGGAAGGCGTACAGGAGTCCCGCTGACCAGTCTATCCTGAAAGCGTCCACTGCCAACGGCCTGTCTGCTGGACTCAGGGAGCAGAATTTCTGCACTTTCTTGTTGGCTTTTGAGGCAAAGAGATCTATGCTGGGTTTTCCCCACATGAGCACTATCTGTTGAAAAACTGACTCTTTTAGCGACCTTTCTCCTTGCCTCAAGTGGTTCCTGCTCAGAAAATCCGCTTTCTGGTTGTCTACCCCTCTGATATGCAGGGACGATAGTGAGCCGAAATGATGTTCTGCCAAAGTCATAATCCTCTCTGTTATTGTCATCAGTGACCGAGAACGGGTGCCCCCCTGGTGGTTCACATATGCGACAGCTGTCCGGTTGTCCGATAGGACTCTCACATGATGCCCGGTTAGCTGAGGTAGAAGTCTTTTTAGTGCTCTTTCGACTGCTAAGAGCTCCCAGTCGTTTGAGGATAGATTTCTTTCCTCCTGGGCCCAGGGACTCTGGAGCAATAGTGTGTCTAGGTGAGCTCCCCACCCCCAAGGGGTGGTGTCCATTGTGACCACCTTGGAAGCTGTGAATGTCCATGGGACTCCCTTGGAGATGAGTCTATCTGTAACCACCACCTGAGTGACTGGAGTACAGAGACCGAGAGGGTGATCTTTCGATCTAGTTGTCCCTGAAGATCCAGGTCTCCCTGTAGCACACACCACTGTAGTTCCTTTGCATGGAATTGGGCCCATTTTAAGCATGCGGTCAGAGATCCTAACACTGACATGGTGGCCCTTCTTAGTGTGACTTCTGGTTTTCCCATTGTCGTTATGATCATTTGTTTTATTTTTTCCTCTTTTTCCTCTGGGAGGCGACACTCCTGTGCCACCGAATCTATTGTTATCCCCAAGAAGTTCTGGGTCATTGCTGGTTCCAGCCTGGATTTCTTGAGGTTGAGCTGCCATCCCAGTATCTGCATTGTCTCCATTACTATTGTGACTCGTTCCTGACAGTGACGAAAACTTTTCCCCACTATCAAAAAGTCGTCTAGGTACGGTATTATTAACGTCTCTCTTTCCCTGAGATGCGCTGTGACCTCTGCCACCAATTTAGTAAAGATTTGTGGGGCTATTACAGAGCCCTGTACTGAAGGTGACGTAACTGTGACCCCACTTGGACCGCCACCTTGAGATACTTGCGATCTTGCTGTCGATTTGGGACGTGGTAGTAGGCATCCTTGAGGTCCAGGACCGCCATGTAACAGTGAGGAAAGAGGAGTCTTACTGCTGACTTTATTGTCTCCATCTTGAAGGATGGGATTATGAGGTATTTGTTGAGGCCTTTTAAATTTATAATTGTCCTCCAAGAATCGTCCTTTTTTTCACAAGAAATAGAGGGGAGTAAAACCCCTTGTTTCTCTCCTCTACTGGAACCTCTTCTAGAACCTGTTTGTGTAGGAGCGATATTATCTCCCCTTCCAGGCTCTTCTGCTTTTCCTGTGAGGACTGTACCGGAGTTTGCATGTACCTTCTTGGAGGCGAATGGTGGAACCTTAATTCCAGACCTGATCCCACAATCTGCAGGATCCAAGCGCTGGACGAGATCCTCTCCCAGGCTGGAAGGAAGTGAGAGAGCCTTCCTCCCACCTGAGAAGGGCCGTCACTGGGGAGCCTTCTTGCAGTCTTTGGAGGTCCTACCGAAGTAGAAGCCTCTCCCTCCTCTGTTGGATCGCTTGTTCGTGTTGCTTCTGTCGCGCTCCCTGAACTGCTGCCTTCTGAACTTCCGGCCCTTTTGAAATGAACGCCGAAAGTACTGAAATGGCTGCCTCGGAAAGTTCTTCTTATCTCCAGCCTTCTCCAGTACTTCGTCTAATGGTGGTCTGAACAGGAAATTGCCTTCGCATGGCAGAGCGCAAAGCTTTATTTTTGCTTGTGTGTCCCCTGGCCAGCATTTAAGCCATACTGCACGGCGTTCTACATTGGCCAGTGCCGCTGATTCTGCCGCTAACCTTGCCGAGTCTGCTGAAGCCTCAGCTAGAAATACTGATGCAGCTCTTATGGTTGGTATTGCCTCTAGGATAGCTTCCCTGGGGACTCCTTGTTCTAGTTGGTCCTCTAGGTTGTCTATCCACATTTTGAGAGACCTAGCCACGCAAGTGGCCACTATGGCTGGTCTTAGTGCCCCCGCTGAGGCCTCCCAGGCTGTTTTCAGACAACTGTCTGCCTTTCTATCCAGGGATTCCTTTAAAGAACCTAGATCCTCAAAGGGTAGAGAGGACTTCCTGGCGACTTTTGATACTGCCACATCAATCTTTGGGGGTCTATCCCAGGATGAGGATGCCTCCTCCTCAAAGGGGTACTTTCTCTTCAGAGAATTAACTACGTGGGATTTCTTTTCCGGCTTTTCCCACTCCTTTTTAATGAGCTCCTGTAACTGCTCGTTTATCGGAAAAGATCTCCGCTTTCTCTTTTGTAAACCCCCAAACATAAGTTCCTGGGTTGTTCTCTTTGCTTTTTGTCTATTAACCCCATGGTTGCACAGACTTATTTTATGAGTCTATCTGTAGCTTCCACAGGAAACGTATCCTCATCCTCCGAGCTACTTTCTGAATACCGGTACTTATCGGAGTCCTACTCTGTTCCTGAGGAGTCCTTTTGGGACACTACTGAGGGACTGGACCTGTCTCTAGATCTACCGTCCCTGTCCGCTGTCTGCAACGCCTTTACCGACTTGCCGACTTCTGCCTGAATTAAGGACTTCAGGCTCTCTGAAAAGGATGGCGTTTCCTCCGCTAGTGTCCTATTGATGCAATCCTGACACATCTTTTTGTTCCAGGATGTTCCTAAGGGGCTTTCGCACAAGGGACACTCCTTATTTTTAGCTTTATCTTTCTTCTTCTTATGTACCCCCTATACTCCACCCACCAATGTGTGTGAGAGAGAGAGGAGGTTTGGAGATAAGAGAGAGAGAGAGAAAGAGAACAGACATTAGAGTGCTGGACTTTCTCGAAGCTCACTCACCACTCGGACGTGTCAAAGGATGGTACCAGCTCTGGAGGCTGACTGGTCTTTTCGGAGTCTCCCGTCGAGACTACGGACCCCTCCTTGCGACGCTCCGTCCGCACGTTACCCGAGCGGCTACTGCTGCGGCGCGTCTGGCTCTTTTCACTTGAGCGAGACCGCCGCTTCTCCTGCACCTCCTGGCGCGGCTGCAAATGCTCTGGTGAAAGGCTCTCCATCATACCCACTGACACCTGATGAGCGTAGCCATGTCTGACCTGATCCGGCTTAGTGACACATAACTGTGTTTTAGCCAGGTTTAAATATCAGCTTTCCCCCTTTTTTTTTTTTTTTCTGCTTACCGTATATACTCATGTATAAGCTGACCCGTGTATAAGCCGACCCCCCTAATTTTGCCACAAAAAACTTGGAAAACTTATTGACTCGCGTATAAGCCGGGTGTATAAGTTGCCATCCTGCTCTGTGCTCCCCCATTCTCCTCTGTGCTCCCCTCCTACTGCTCCATGCTTTCCATCCTCCCCTGTCCTGCTCCGTGCTCCCCCATCCAGCTCTGCACTCCCCCATTCTCCTCTGTGCCCACCCCCGTCCTCCCTCCGTTCTGCTCCGTGCTCTCCATCCTCCCCCGTTCTGCTCCGTGCTCTCCGTCCTCCCCCCCGTCCTGCTCCGTGCTCTCCGTCCTCCCCCCGTTGTCACGCTGTCTAATGATATGTATACAATGTCAGTAAACTATTAATACAGGAACAACACTCTATACAACAACTAGTATAGCAACATCAGCATGTAAGTATAGAATAGATTTACCTGACACGATATCTGCTGAACTCAGGGTTAATCTTGAGGACTTGAGCTGAAACAGGAAAGAGGTGGACCGGGATCTAACCTGACCCTAAACTGGGGTCCTAACTAATCCCTCACCTTGGAGGTACTGATAATGGTTCAGAGGTCCAAGTCTCCAACCTAACCCTGTCTCCTATCAGACCCTGAACCCTGTAATCAGTCCTAAGAAGGATCCTGACTACCACCAAAGGGATATGGGCTGATCTCAGCTAAATACACAGATTAGACATATAAGACAGACAGGATAACACTCGCTTGCATACACACTCAAACACCAAAGGAACATAAATGGTCTGGGAAATAAACTCTAACCAAGTTGAGCTTAGAACAACTAAGGAGCTCACAACTAAAGTCTATACAGATTCATTCCTATCTGTGGTCTGCATGAAGGTTTCACTGGCAACTCCCCAAGCAGACAACCAGGAATTTAAAGGAAACCAATCAACAAATAATCAATTGCAGCCGGGAGAAACTGCACCCAGTCCAGCACCGAGCACAGACAGAATTAACTCCCTAGCTGCCAAACACAAAGAAACAGCAGATCAGCTGTGAGAAGTCAAAATGTGCAACCGCGACGATCTTCGTGGCAATGCACACATGACAGTACCCCCCCTTCTACGAGGGGCCCCCGGACCCTCAGGGCCAGGCCTGCCCGGGTGAGTTCTGTGGAAGGTCCGAACCAAACGATCTGCGTTAACATCAGACGCAGGGACCCACGTCCTCTCCTCTGGACCATACCCCTTCCAATGCACCAAGTACTGAAGGGACCGGCGATTCAGACGTGAGTCAATGATCTTTGATACTTGAAATTCCAAGTTACCATTGACCAACACAGGAGGAGGAGGTAGAGGTGACGGTATGACTGGTGCCACATACCTTTTAAGTAATGACTTGTGGAACACATTATGAATTTTAAACGTAGGAGGGAGGTCCAGACGAAATGCCACAGGATTAATTATGGAACTGATCCTGTACAGCCCGATGAATCTGGGACCCAGTTTCCAGGAGGGCACCTTAAGTTTTATATTCCTGGTAGACAACCATACCAGATCGTTCACATTCAGATCTGGACCAGAAACTCTCCTCCTATCAGCCATACATTTGTAACGGTTCCCCATCGCACTCAGATTATTCAATACACCTCTCCACACAGAAGCAAGTGACGACGAGAAACGCTCCTCCTCAGGAACCCAGAAGGGCCCCCCCATTGAAAGTACAAAACTGGGGATGGAAACCATATGCCCCAAAAAACGGGGACTTACCAGTGGACTCGCTCCGCCTGTTGTTAAGAGCGAACTCTGCCAGAGGCAAGAAAGAAGACCAGTCCTCTTGGTTCTCTGAAACAAAACACCGGAGATATGTCTCTAAGCTCTGATTCAGACGCTCTGTCTGACCATTGGTCTGCGGATGAAAAGCCGAGGAAAATGACAATTGCATCCCCCGACGTAAACAAAATGCCCTCCAAAATTTGGACACAAACTGAGACCCCCTATCTGACACCACATCAGAAGGCAACCCATGAAGTCTAACGATCTCCCTAATGAACACCTGCGCCAGAGTTTTAGCATTAGGGAGTGCAGGAAGAGCAACGAAATGTGCCATCTTACTGAACCTGTCAACAACCACCAGTATGACAGTATTCCCTGACGACGGAGGAAGGTCCGTAATGAAGTCCATAGATAAATGAGTCCATGGACGCTCCGGAAGTTTCAAGAGTAAAAGGGTCCCAGACGGACGGGTATGAGGGGTTTTAAAGCGAGCACACACCCCACATGACGCGACAAAAGTTATAACATCTTTATTAGCATTAGGCCACCAAAACCGGCGAGAAAGGAGATCTAAAGTAGCCTTACCCCCTGGATGTCCTGCTAGAGCAGAATTATGATGTGCCTCAATAACCTTTTGTCTCAACAGATTTGGGACAAACAGTCTCCCTGGAGGTCCTGCAGGGGCGTCCCCCTGAGCCTCTAACACCTCCTCCTCAAGCTCAGAAAATACAGCCGACACTACCACCCACTCCTGAAGGATAGGACTCGGGTCATCCGTTTTCCCGGCCCCTGGGAAACTGCGAGACAAGGCATCAGCCTTTACATTCTTAGACCCCGGGCGATAAGTGACGACAAAATTAAACCTGGTAAAAAACAACGACCATCGAGCTTGTCTGGAATTCAGACGCTTAGCGGATTCCAAATACAACAGGTTCTTGTGATCAGTAATAACGGTAACCGGGTGGACTGCCCCTCCAAAAAGTGACGCCATTCTTCAAAAGCTAACTTAATGGCCAAAAGTTCCCTATTGCCGATATCATAATTCCTTTCGGCGGACGACAATTTCTTAGAAAAGAAAGCGCACGGATGCCATTTACCAGGGGACGGACCCTGGGACAATATAGCACCCACCCCTACGTCAGACGCATCCACCTCCACAATGAACGGCTGAGATGCATCTGGTTGGATGAGAACGGGTGCCGAAGCAAAACATTTCTTCAAAGAGGAAAAGGCTTGGCAAGCTTTGTCCGACCATTTAGAAAAATCCGTCCCTTTTCTTGTCATGTCAGTGAGAGGTTTGACGACAGATGAGAAATTACAAATAAATTTCCGGTAGTAGTTAGCAAACCCCAAAAAACGCTGCAGAGCCTTAAGATCCCCTGGCTGATCCCATTCAAGCACTGCTCTCACCTTTTCAGGGTCCATACGGAAACCGGAGGCTGACACCAAAAAACCAAAAAACTGAAGTTCCTGTACGGCAAATACACACTTCTCCAGTTTGGCGTATAGTTTATTGTCTCGCAAGATCTGCAACACCTGTCTCACATGCTCCTGATGAGACACAAGATCTGGCGAGTAAATTAAAATGTCGTCCAAATATACAACCACAAACAGCCCCACAAGGTGACGAAAAATGTCATTAACAAAATGTTGGAATACTGCTGGTGCAGTAGTCAGACCAAAAGGCATGACAAGGTTCTCATAATGTCCCTCCGGCGTGTTAAACGCCGTTTTCCACTCATCCCCCTCTTTTATCCTAATCAGATTATACGCCCCCCTGAGATCCAATTTAGAGAACCATTTGGCGCCAACAATTTGATTGAAGAGATCAGGAATAAGAGGGAGTGGATACGGATCTCGAACAGTAATCCGATTAAGTTCGCGGAAATCCAAGCAAGGGCGTAAGCCTCCATCTTTCTTCTTCACAAAGAAGAACCCCGCGGCTACTGGGGAAGATGAAGGTCTAATATGCCCTTTGGCCAGACTTTCAGAAATATAATCTTTCATAGCCTGCCTCTCAGGACCAGAAAGATTATACAACCTAGCTTTAGGCAACTTAGCATCAGGAAGGAGATTAATAGAGCAGTCATACACGCGATGAGGAGGCAACTCCTGACACCCCTCCTCAGAGAAAACATCCCAAAATCCTCCAAAAAAGGAGGCAATGTACTAGGCACGACCGCACTGATGACTGTGTTCATGCAGTTGCTTTTGCAAAACTCACCCCATTGGCTTATTTCTCTGGACTGCCAATTAATCACAGGGTTATGTTTAACCAACCAAGGAAGTCCCAACACAATGGGAGTAGGTAGACCCTCCAACACATAACAAGATAATTGTTCCCTATGTATTGCCCCTACCCGAAGGTCAATGTTATGAACCTCATGAACAAAGCTACCTTGGCGAGAGGCCTGGCGTCAATGGAGAATATAGGGATCGGTTTGACCAATACACTCAGATGCATACCTTGAGCCTGAGCAAACTGAGCGTCAACCAGATTAGCCCCGGAACCACTATCAAGAAGAACAGACAATCTCTCCACTCTCGTACCAACCACCACCTCCACTGGTACAAGGAACTGAGAAGAACTGGCGGATGAAATACATACTCCCAGGTTGTCGTCCACCACACAACCTGGGATTAACAGTTTTCCGGCGACTTTTGGCTCAACAAGGCATGGGATGGACATTCTCCAACAAAATGTCCCTCTTTCCCGCAGAAAAAACATCTTCTAGTCCTGCGGCGTACCGCCAATCCCCTCCTACGAAATGATGTCCCTCCCAACTGCATAGGCTCATCGAACAGACAAGGGGAACCTCAACATAAGGGACTTTAGTGGTAGGTGGAGAAACAACAGGGAATGGGGTTACCTCACCCCTCTCCCGAAGCCGTCTATCAGTACGGATAGCTAAGGCCATAGCAGCCTCCAGTGAATGAGGAGACTCATACTGAGCCAAAATGTCTTTTAATTTATCAGAAAGCCCATGACAAAACTGGCTCCTAAGAGCTGGGTCATTCCACTGAGTATCTGTGGCCCATCTACGAAACTCAGAAGCAAATTCCTCTGCAGGACGATCTCCTGCTGTATCTTACGTAATTTTGTCTCAGCAAGAGAGACCCGATCTGGGTCATCATATACCAATCCCAGGGCAGTAAAAAATTGATCTACAGACAGTAGAGCCGGGGATCCCGGAGGAAGGGAAAATGCCCAGGATTGAGGGTCCCCTTGCAGAAGTGAGATAACAATTCCCACTCTCTGCTCATCACTCCCTGATGATCGAGGCCGAAGCCGAAAATACAATTTACATGCCTCCCGGAAGGTGAAAAATTTGTCTCGCCCACCAGTGAACCTGTCCGGGAGAGCTACTTTAGGTTCAACTCTGGTTTGCTCCAGGGGAGACAAAACTTTGGACTTAATGTCCGTCAGCTCCATGGATAATCCCTGCAACTGCAGAGCCAGCTGGGCTACTGGATCCATGGTAACTGGAGATAATTTTTATGGCCAGTGAAAATGTCACGCTGTCTAATGATATGTATACAATGTCAGTAAACTATTAATACAGGAACAACACTCTATACAACAACTAGTATAGCAACATCAGCATGTAAGTATAGAATAGATTTACCTGACACAATATCTGCTGAACTCAGGGTTAATCTTGAGGACTTGATGAGCTGAAACAGGAAAGAGGTGGACCGGGATCTAACCTGACCCTAAACTGGGGTCCTAACTAATCCCTCACCTTGGAGGTACTGATAATGGTTCAGAGGTCCAAGTCTCCAACCTAACCCTGTCTCCTATCAGACCCTGAACCCTGTAATCAGTCCTAAGAAGGATCCTGACTACCACCAAAGGGATATGGGCTGATCTCAGCTAAATACACAGATTAGACATATAAGACAGACAGGATAACACTCGCTTGCATACACACTCAAACACCAAAGGAACATAAATGGTCTGGGAAATAAACTCTAACCAAGTTGAGCTTAGAACAACTAAGGAGCTCACAACTAAAGTCTATACAGATTCATTCCTATCTGTGGTCTGCATGAAGGTTTCACTGGCAACTCCCCAAGCAGACAACCAGGAATTTAAAGGAAACCAATCAACAAATAATCAATTGCAGCCGGGAGAAACTGCACCCAGTCCCAGCACCGAGCACAGACAGAATTAACTCCCTAGCTGCCAAACACAAAGAAACAGCAGATCAGCTGTGAGAAGTCAAAATGTGCAACCGCGACGATCTTCGTGGCAATGCACACATGACACCCGTTCTGCTCCGTGCTCTCCGTCCTCCCCCCTTCTGCTCCGTGCTCTCTGTCCTCCCCCCGTCCTCCTCCATGCTCCCCCCATCATACTCACCCTCCCCGTGCCATCGCTGAACGTCCCGGCCGGCAATCCTGCGTTCTCCCCGGCTTCCTGCAGCTCTCCAGCGCTGAGCGGTGACGTAACACCGCTCATTAAGGCCATGAATATGGAGGCCACGCCCATGGGAGTGGCATCGCGTCCATATTACATGACCTTAATAAGCGGGTATTACCTCACCGCTCAGTGCTGGAGAGCTGCAGGAAGCCGGGGAGAACGCAGGATTGCAGGGACGTTCAGCGATGGCACGGGGAGGGTGAGTATGATGTCCCAGCCACCGGCTCCTGCCGCCGCATCCCCTCCCCCGCTGATTTCTGCTCTATGACTCGTGTATAAGCCGAGGGGGCATTTTCAGCACAAAAAAGGTGCTGAAAATCTCGGCTTATACACGAGTATATACGCTAATTAGTTAACCTGGTTGATCCTGCACCTGCTGGCCGCTTAGCGCCCCGACGCCTGCGCGTTGTATTCTGCCCAATGCGTACACCTGTTACCTCAGGTGCATTTCATATGTCAGCGTTTTGTGCCTCGCCAGCGCATGCCCATACTGAGCGTCCCGCTGCGCGCTCCCATGTTTTTCCCGGCCATATACTCAGCCGGGTGAGCGCGCTGCCAGCGCTCACTTCCGGCCCGCCCCCCCGTTACTTCCTGAGCTCGGGCATGTCGTCGGCTCTCCTGCGCGCGCACCCTCTCCCTCTTGGTGCGCGCGCTCTCAATGCGCGTCACTTCCGGCGCGCAACCCGGTCCCGGTGGGTGCTCCCATTCGCTTCCACGGCCCCTGACTAGGCCTCCGGCGTACACCTTCCTGCCGGTTTTTGTCCCTATAGCGTGCCTGCTCCCACACCACCAACGCCATGACACCTGGTGCTGCTGCTACCGCCTCATACCTGCGACCCCCTGGACCTGGATGAGACTTCCACGGCTCTGCCACCACCGCAGGTACTTCTCCTAGCCGTCTCCTGTGTCAGGCTCCACCGCTCAACAGGGAGGGATATTCATATGCCTCCAAGGAGCTTCACTTCTGCCTGGGCACCGATGTGCCTTACAGGCTGCATGGCCGCCTGCTGTCAACTGGGAGGACCCCTTAAAAGTGGCCTCCGAGGACCTCATCACATATTGCCGGCATCAGGGAGGGAACACGAACGTGGCTCCCGTGGCTCCAATTTCACCCGGGCAGTTGCCTCACGGGCTGTGGCCATGCTTCGCTCAGGGGGGGGCATGGAATACATGGCCCCCGAGGCGACTACCGGCACCTGGCGACGGATGTAGCAGACCCATGCCTGCCAGTCTTCATCCGTCCCAGGCACGGGCATCCTCTTCATCCACGAGAGTCTTCTATCTTGAGGGTTCCCCATCAAGGACAGGAAACCAACTGATACGGAGAGAGGAGCCGCCCCTTTTATCTTGAAGGTTTCCTGTCCTTGAAGGGCGGATCCCCTCTCTCGTGGTGCCGTCATGTATGATGGAAAAATAATAATATAGTCGCAATATCCTCTGTACAGTAAATGCATAACATTTCGCAAAGCATATAATCATAACTCAGGAACAGGCATATAATCCCAAGAAAAGAAGAGAATCATGCAGAAAATCTCAATGTTAAAGGTTATAAATTTAATGAGAAAATGCTCACAGTAAAAAGATACAGTATATATTACTACCCTCAATACTAAGCTATGTAGATCCACAGGTTCTTATTTACCTCATAGCAGCTTCAAAACGTAACAATGTACCGTAAGTGGGTAAAGTTACCTGAAATCAATCAATTCACTGCCTATGGGCACTGTGTCCCTTCACCCGAACGCCATATTGACACACTTCTTTAGCAAATGGTCTTTTTAAAGTACAATCTATTCTAGAAAAATCTGTGCTAGAAAAATGGAATAGAGCTCCTTTCCTCCCGAGCAGCGCTGCAGACCCAAACAGAAGTTATGGTGTGGTCTGCGGTTTTAGCACCTCACCATTGGGGTTGGGTACATATGACATGGCATCTGCAAACTATGACAAGCAAATTTGGACTACAAAAGACAAATAGTGCTCCTTCCTCTCTATGTGCCCAAATAATAGTTTCAGACCATGCATGAGACATTACCATGTTTGAGAGAAACTGCATAACAAATTGTGTGGTCTCCAATTACTCCTTGTGAAAATGAAATATTTGGGGATAAAGCAACATTTTAGTGAAAAAAAAAAATATTTTCTCATTTTCTTGTTCCGATGTTTTAAAATTTTATGTAGCACATGTGGGTTCAAAATGTTCACTAAACCTGTAAATTAATTTCATACAGGTTCTGGTTTTCAAAATGGGGCAATTGTGGGGGGTTACTGCTGTTCTAGCACCTCCGGGACTATTCTAGCCAAATTTGCATTCCAAATGAGAAATGGTACTCCGCTTCCGAGCTCTGGAGTGCGCCCAAACAGACATTTTCCACCACATATTGGGTATTGTCATATATGGAAGAAATTGTGTTAATTGAGAGATTCATTTTCTCCTTCTGCCCCTTGTGAAAACAAAAGAAATAAAACTAAAGCAACAAGTTAGTGTAAAAAATGTACGATTTTTTTAAAATCTTTTTCATACCATTTTGTTTTCATTCCTGTGAAGCATCTTAGTGGTTAAACTTCCAGAATGAATTTTTGAATCTCTGAGGGGTGAAATTTTTAAAATAGGGTCTGGTTGGAGAGGCCAAGGCCATGTATACAGTTGAGTTATTGGTGAGTTTTTACCTCAGTAGTTGTACGCCAAAACCAGGAGTGGGTGATAAATTCAGAAGTGGTGACGTGTTTCTATCATATTTTTCTGCCGACTCCTGGTTTTGGCTTACAAAGACTGAGGTGAAGAACTCAACAAACACTCAATGTGTGCACATGGCCTTATACAGGGGGTTCGGAAAGTCTTCAGAACCCTTTAAATTTTTCACTCTGTTTCATTGCAGCCATTTGGTAAATGCATAAAGTTCATTTTTTTCTCATTAATGTACACTCTGTACCCCATCTTGACCGATAAAAAAACAGAAATGTAGAAGTTTTTACAAATTTATTAAAAAAGAAAAACTGAAATATCACATGGTCATAAGTATTCAGACCTTTGCTCAGACACTCATTTAAGTCACATGCTGTCCATTTCCTTGTGATCCTCCTTGAGATGGTTCTACTCCTTCATTGGAGTCCAGCTGTGTTTAATTAAATAGTACTTGATTTGTAAAGGCACACACCTGTCTATATAAAAGACCTCACAGCTCACAGTGCATGTCAGAGGTTAAAGGAACTGTCCAAGGAGCTCAGAGACAAAATTGTGGCAAGGCACACATCTGGACAAGGTTACAAAAGAATTTCTGCAGTACTCAAGGTTCCTAAGAGCACAGTGGCCTCCATAATCCTTAGATGGAAGAAGTTTGGGATAACCAGAAGTCTTCCTAGACCTGGCCGTCCAGCCAATCTGAGCAATCGTGGGAGAAGAGCCTTGGTGAGAGAGGTAAAGAAGAACCCCAAGATCACTGTGGCTGAGCTCCTCCCAACCGTCCCGAATCGAGCGGGACAGTCCCGATTTAGACCCTCCCACCCGCTGTCCCGCTCGGGACGCTATGTTTCCGCAGTGAGATAAGCCGCCACGCCCCCATCCTCGCCCTCTCATACAGATCCACCTCAGCCGCTCACATCCAGCAATAACGTCACTGTGCTGTCTTCTGTGCACACAGGACCTGTGAGGAGGTCACATGAGGGGAGGAGTTAGGTATCACATGGTCAGGCTCCTCGGTATGTGTGCAGGACTCTGCTGTGCTGGTTGTCATGGTGCTGGATGAGGGTAAGTTTATGTGTGGGGTCAGGAGGGCTTACAGTGTGGATGTAGCCGTGCTGTAGTGTGTACGAGTTGGATGTAGCAGAGTTGTGTGTGTACGAGGGGTATGGAGCGGAGCCGTGTGTACTATGTGGACGTAGCAGTGCTGTAGTGTGTACGAGGTGTACGGAGTGGAGCCTTGTGTGTACGAGTTGGATGTAGCAGAGCCATGTGTGTACGAGGTGTATGGAGCGGAGCCGTGTGTCTGTACGAGGTGTACGGAGCCGAGCTATGTGTCTGTACAAGGGTGTACGGAGCCTAGCCGCATCGTGTCCGAGGTTTACGGAGCCGAGCGTGTCCGAGGTGTATGGAGCCGAGCCGTGCGTGTCCGAGGTGTACGGAGCCGAGCCCCACGTGTACGAGGTGTACAGAGCTTAGCCGCGTGTTACAAGGTTTGGAGCGGAGCGTGTGTACGAGTGGATGTAGCAGTGCTGTGTGTGTACGCAATGGAGCCCTGTGTGTACGAAGTGTACGGAGCTGAGCCGCTCAGCTCCATACACACAGGGCTCCGTGCTTGAGCCATGTGTGTACGGAGCGGAGCAGAGCCATGTGTGTATGGGGTGTACGGAGTGGAGCCTTGTGTGTATGTAGCGGAGCCGCGTGTGTACGAGGTGTACGGAGCAGAACCGCGTGTGTATGAGGTGTATGGTGCAAAGCTGCATGTGTACAAGGTTTACGGAGTGGAGTCGTGTGTGTACAAGGTGTACAGAGCGTGGCTGCGTGTGTGCAAGGTGTACGGAGTGGAGCCATGTGTGTACTGAGTGGAGCCGTATATGCGCGAGGTGGACGGAGCGGAGCCGTGTGTACGAGGCATACAAAGGGGAACCGTGTGTGTATGAGGTGTGCAGAGCCGTGCATGTACAAGGTGTATGGTGGGGGGCATTCATACCTCACAACCATCCCGGATTCAGCGGGACACTCCCGATTATAAGAGTCTTCCCCGCTGTCCTGGCCGGGAGCTTACTTTTCCCGCAGACACAGGAGTACACGGCGGAGCCTGAGGAGCACTTTAAAACTCGCACGTGACGTTCCACCAGAAGTGATGTGCTAGAAGCTGACAGGAAATTAGGTAATTTCGGGAGGAGATTGT
Source organism: Oophaga sylvatica (assembly GCA_033576555.1). Taxonomy (NCBI): domain Eukaryota; kingdom Metazoa; phylum Chordata; class Amphibia; order Anura; family Dendrobatidae; genus Oophaga; species Oophaga sylvatica. The sequence goes on along the minus strand of JARQOD010000003.1, from coordinate 280,019,519 downwards.
GACGGAACCATGGAGGCACTTCAGGGAATGCTTCAGATCCATCACCGTGTCCTCCTCCAACAGCGGGATAGTCTTGGAATTGGGGATGTCGGCCATGTGAGCGGATCATGATATGTCTTGCACCGGGAGGCTCAGGTGGGCACTGCAATGGGAGCCGGGCTGCTATAGTATCTTTATAGAATCTTTATTTCTCTCTCTCTTTCTTTTTCTCTCCTCTTCTTTCTTTCTCTCTGTTCTTTCTTTCCCATCTTTCTCTCTGTTCTTTTTCTTTCTTCCCCTCTTTCTATCTCTCTGTTCTTTCTTTCCCCTTTCTTTCTTTCTCTGTACTTTCTTTCGCTCTGTTCTTTCTCTTTCTTTATCTCTCATCTTTTTCTCTCTAATCTTTTTCTCTCTCTGCTCTTCCTTTCACTCTGTTCTTTCTTTCCCCTCTTTGTTTCTTGCTTTCTTATTGTTCTTTCTTTTTTTCTCTCTGTTCTTTCTTTCCCATCTTTCTCTCTCTGTTCTTTCTTTCTCTCTTTGTTCTTTCTTTCCCTTTCTCTCTCCCTCTCTCTTTTTCTTTACCCTTCCTTTTTTTCTCTGTTCTTTTTTTCTGTCCCCTCTTTCTTTCTCTGTTCTTTCTTTCCCGTATTTCTCTCTTTTCTTTCTTTCACGTCTCTTTCTTTCTTTCCCGTCTTTCTCTCTGTTCTTTCTTTCTTGTCTTTATTTCTCTCTGTTCTTTTTCCCCTCTTTCTTTCTCCCTCCCTCTGTTCTTTTTTTCCCTCTTTCTTTTTTTCTGTCTGTTTTTTTTTCTGTCCCCTCTTTCTTCTCTGTTCTTTCTTTCCCCTTTCTTGCTTTGTTCCTTTCTTTCTCTCTGTTCTTTCTTGCTTTCCCCTTTCTTTCTCTCTCTCCTTTCTGTTTTCTTTTTTCTCGCTCTGTTCTTTCTTTTACTAAGTACCAGTGTGCCCACAATACCAGCCACTGTGCCCTCAATACCAGTCAGTGTGATCAGAAGTGCTAAATGGGTGTGGTTGCGCGCCGCAGCATTTGTCCCTCTTTCCCGTCTTCAAAAGTTGGGAGGTATGCAGTAGGGAGATGAGAGAAAGTTCCACAAAGTCAACTATCACTGTAGCCCTCCACCAGTCAGCCCTTTATGGCAGAGTGGCCCGACGGAAGCCTCTCCTTAATGCAAGACATATGAAAGCCCGCATAGAGTTTGCTAAAAATACACATGAAGGACCCCAGACTATGAGAAATAAGATTCTCTGGTCTGATGAGACAAAGATAGAACTTTTTGTGATAATTCTAAGCAGTATGTGTGGAGAAAACCAGGCACTGCTAATCACCTGCCCAATACAATCCCAACAGTGAAACATGGTGGTGGCAGCATCATGATATCGGTGTTTTTTCAGATGCAGGGACAGGACGACTGAGTGCAATTGACGTAAACATGAATGAGGCAAAGTACAGCGATATCTTGGATGAAAACCTCTTACAGAGTGCTCTGAACCTCAGACTTGGCTGAAGGTTCACCTTCCAATAAGACAATGACCCTAAGCACACAGCTAAAATAACAAAGGAGAGGATTCAGAACAACTCTGTGACCTTTCTTGACTGGCCCAGCCAGAGCCCTGACCTAAACCCTATTGAGCATCTCTAGAGAGACCTGAAAATGGCTGTCCACCAATGTTCACCATCCAACCTGACGAAACTGGAGAGGATCTGCAAGGAAGAATGGCAGAGGATCCCCAAATCTAGGTGTGAAAAATTTGTTGAATCATTCCCAAGAAGACTCATGGCTGTACTAGCCCAAAAGGGTGCTTCTACTTAATACTGAGAAAAGGGTCGGAATACTTATGACCATGTGATATTTCAGTTTTTCTTTTGTAATAAAATTACAAAAATGTCTACATTTGTTTTTTTTTTCAGCAAATCTGGGATGCAAAGTGTACATTAATGAGAAAAAAATGAACTTTTTTGCATTTACCAAATGGCTGCAATGAAACAAAGAGTGAAAAATGTAAAGGGGTCTGAATACTTTCCAAACCCCCTGTATGCCACAGAAAACTCTCAAAGTCATTTTTAAAGCTAGAGGCCCGTAAAGTTTTGTAGATTTCCTTGAAAAAATTAATAATTGCTGATAAACTTTTATCATCATAGCAAAATAAAAGGATGTTTAAAAAATGATGATGCAAAGTAGACCTGTGACAAGTATTATTTATCAACTACTTTGTGTACTATGTCCATCTCATTTATAGACATATAAAAATGAAAGTTTGAAAATTGCTAACATTTCTGAACTTTCATAAACAAATGCCAATCACAGCGACTTAAATATAACACTAAAATAAAGCACAAAGTGTCAAAAACCAGATCTCTGTCATTGGCATGGGAATCACTGACACATCAGCTTTGATATGCAAATTGCCTCAAGATAAAAAGAGGACTTGAACTCTATAGCGCCACCTATTGGAAGTAGCGATCCTACAAGTCACAATTAACCCTTTAACGAGTCTTGTAATGTGACTTAGGATAAAAGCCAAATTATATCTCAATTTGCAGACACGGTGTTTCGGACTATTGATCCTCATCAGTACAAATTATGAGATATGATTTGGCTAGATGAGAGGCTCTGGACTGAGGTCTAAGGGGTAAGGTTTCTCCTTGTGGAGAGTGACATACCAGCTCTGACACGCCAGAGCTGGTTTGTCACTCTCTACAAGGAGAAACCTTACCCTAGACTCTCCAGAGCTCTCAGCTTTGAAAAATCTGACCTGCTGAGTAAAGCTAAAATTAGCTGCAGTGGGAGGGTTAAATATTTTGAGCTAGACCTCGTATCTATTTAATTCATTTAACTGCAGTTTATAAAAATCAGTTAATTTATAGGGGGCCCCTAATATATAGGCCCCTCAAAGCCTCTTCAGATTTTGGTCTCTAAAAATTTGGTTTTGGAAATTTGCTGGGGCTCAGAATCAGGGCTCGCTCACACTTGTGTATAACTCGGATGAGTGCAATATAATAAAAAAAAAAATCAGATTGCACTCAAACCAGTGTTACTCAATAAGGCCATGTACTTTTTCTCAGCTGTTATCGGCATGAGAAAAAAATCGCAGCATGCCGAGATTGGAAATCAGATGGGTGTGAGAAAAAAAATGGATGCCATACGGACAATCAGTATCATATCCGATACATTACAACTCTGTACACAGGAAACTATAAGTGGTCCTGTAAAAGATTAATAGCTGCTGAGGAAAAAATGAATTGTATATGGACTTGCCAAACTAACGGAGCAGAGTCTGTGAGAATTTCCTACCAGCCCCATTTGTTAAGCCTGGTATGTTCTTTTATGTGGTAATGACTTTTGAATTCAGAATCCCACAATATCTCTGTGAGGGCTCGGTCACACTTGTGTATAAATGTCTGGTGTCTGCACGCTTCTGAATATGTGTCTCCATTACTGTATGAGACTTCAGTAGTTGTGAATGAAACTTCCAAAACACCTCGCCCAGCCATAACATAATGGCTCCTGTAGGATCCCTGGTACAGTGAAGTGGTAGGAAATTCTCACAGACTCTGCTCCGTTAGTTTGGCAAGCCCTTGTCTTACAATGGTCTCGTCTGTCTATTTCTCATTTTCTCTCCATCTATACTTCTACAGCGACTCCCGCCACAGCAGCACAGAGTATGTCAGCGAACCCCCCAACAGCAGCACAGAGTATGTCAGTGACCCCCGCTACAGTTACACAGAGTGTGTAAGCGACCCCCGCCACAACAGCAGTGTGTCAGCGACCCCCGCCATAGCAGCACAGAGTGTGTCAGTGACCCCGCCACAGCAGCACAGAGTGTGTCAGTGACCCCCGCCACAGCAGCACAGTGTGTCAGTGACCCCCGCCACAGCAGCACAGTGTGTCAGTGACCCCCGCCAGAGCAGCAGTGTGTCATTGACCCCCGCCAGAGCAGCACAGAGTGTCAGTGACCCCGCCACAGCAGCAGAGTGTGTCAGTGACCCCCGCCAGAGCAGCACAGAGTGTCAGTGACACCCGCCACAGCAGCACAGAGTGTGTCAGTGACCCCCACCACAGCAGCACAGAGTGTGTCAGTGACCCCCGCCACAGCAGCACAGTGTGTCAGTGACCCCCACCAGAGCAGCACAGAGTGTGTCAGTGACCCTCGCCACAGTAGCACAGAGTGTGTTAGCGACCCCCGCCACAGCAGTACAGAGTGTGTCAGTAATCCCCGCAACAGCAACACAGAGAGAGAGATACATAGACTGTGGGGGCTGTATACGTATCAATGGCTGATGTATAAGAGAGACAAACAGCCTACCTCTCTCGATGTCTCTATGATGAGGAACATGGTTGTGCTTATCTGGCTTAATGCAGGAAGATAAGACTCTTCCTACAGTCCGCAAAACGGGAATATCATTAGCTGAAAATCTCAAACATTGATTACACAAGAACCACAAGACTGATTTCATCACCCAGGTATAATTTTAATCAGTATAACGGCGCTGACCTGACACTCTCTGTAATTTCCTCAGCATAATCCTGCTGACAGGTTGACTTTAATAATCTAGCGAAAAAAAGGACAATGTAGGGGAATGCTTATTTAAATAAAGTAAGCTTTGAAACAAGACACCTCAAGACTATTATTTATTTATATAGCACCATTGATTCCATGGTGCTGTACATGAGAAGGGGTTACATACAAATTACAGATATCACTTACAGTAAACAAACTAACAATGACAGACTGATACAGAGGGAAGAGGACCCTGCCCTTGCGGGCTTACATTCTACAGGACGGTGGGGAAGGAGACAGCAGGTTGGTGGGTTGCAGCAGTTCCGGTGTTGGTGAGGCGGTAGCTCCGGTAGTGGTGAGGTGGTAGCAGGGTCATTGCAGGCTGTAAGCTTTACTGAAGAGGTGAGTTTTTAGGATCCATCTGAAGGATCTGAATGTGGTTGATAGTTGGACGTGTTGGGGCAAAGAATTTCAGAGGATGGGGGCTATTCTGGAGAAGTCTTGGAGGCGGTTGGGTGAGGAGCGAATAAGTGTGGAGGAGAGAAGGAGGTCTTGGGAGGATCGGAGATTACGTGAGGGAAGATTAGTTCAGAGACATATGGAGGAGACAGGTTATAGATGGCCTTGTAGATCAGTATTGGTAATTTGAACTGGACACTCTGAAGGAATGGGAGCCAGTGAAGAAATTTGCAGAGGGGAGAAGCGGAGGAGTAGCAAGGAGAGAGATGAATTAGTTGGGCAGCAGAGTAAGGGTATGTGCACATGTTGCGGATTCTGCTGCGGATCCGCAGCGGATTTGGCCCTGCAGATCCGCAGCAGATTCTGCTGCGTTGTACAGTACCATTCTAATCTATGTGAAAAAAAATCCGCAGTGCACATGCGAATTTTTCCGCGCGGATTTGCTGCGGATTTCAATCCGCAGCATGTCAATTCTTTGTGTGGAATACGCAGCAGTTTTACACCTGCTCCATTATAGAAATCCGCAGGTGTAAAACCGAAGGGGAAATCTGCACAAAATCTGCAGAAAATCCGCCATAAATCTGCACTAAATCCGCAGGTAAAACGCAGGTCATTTTACCTGCGGATTTAGCAAAATTCACAACTGAATCCGCAACGTGTGCACATACTCTTAAGGATGGACTGGAGAGGTGCGAGGGTGTTAGCAGGGAGGTCACAGAAAAGGATACTGCAGTAGTCGAGGCGGGAGATGATGAGGGCATGCACAAGCATTTTAGTACATTGAGGGTTGAGGAAAGGATGGATTCTGGAAATATTTTTGAGCTGGAGGTTTTACGCGGCGAAAACGCTAACAAAACGCATCCCATGCAATCCTATGGGATTACGCAATTGCTGTGCCCATGCTGCGTATTTTTCCGGAGCGTAATCACATCGCGTAAAAATAAGTAGCATGTTCATTATTTTTGCATAATCGCTGCGATTACGCCGCCATAGGATTGAATTGAAATGCTCACTTTACGCAGGTGGCTATGCCCACCATGCGTCAAGTGAGCGCTTCATGTATGGTTGGTACCCAGGTTCTCCTCCAGGCCCTGGTTACCATAATCCTGTAAAAAATAGAATGAAAATAAAAAATATGGATATACTTATCCTCTGTCGGCCCCCGCAGTCCTCCCGCTCCTCAGCGGCAAATTACATTCCCAGGGATGCATTGAGAGAATCACCCCAGATGACATAGCGGTTACTATCATCAGCCCGGAAGCTGCGCGTGGGACGTACTTGGACGTTCCAACATGACAACGATCCAAAACACAAGGCCAAGTCGACCTGTCATTGACTACAGCAGAACAAAGTGATGGATCTGGAGTGGCTTTCTCAGTCTCCTGACCTCAATACCTCAAAATCATTCAGCTACTCTTGGGGGATCTCAAGCGCGCAGTTCATGCTAGACAGCTCAGGAATTTACAGGAACTGGAGGCTTTTTGCCAAGAAGAGTGGGCAGCTTTACCATCTGAGAAAATAAAGAACCTCATCCACAACCAACATAAAAGACTTCAAGCTGTCATTGATGTTAGAGGGGGCAATACACGGTATTAATAAATTGAAGTAAGTGAACTTTTTGATCAGGGTCATTTGGCTTTCTACTGGCGACTCGACCATGCAACTTATTTTCTTCAAGTGCCTCCTTATTGTGCATCTTAAAACAGCCACACCGCTAGTTTTCACTCTAGTATTTCAACTGATTTTATTTGTGAATTTTCTTTGCATCCCAAACATTTTTCCTGGCATTTGTCACAGATCACAGGTGAGGCTACCATTAGTAGCCAGTCAAACCCATTTGTGCCAACTTCTATGCATGTTATCACGCCAAAATCACCAGGGTATGTAAACTTTTGATCAGGGTCATTTGGATGTTCTGGGTTGTCATTATGGATTAAAAAATATAAAACACAGTAGTTTGACAATAAATGGCTTCACCCAACCACTAACCAGAAGTAGAGAAAAAGTTCTGGTGTTATCACTCATATTCTCAGCAAAAAGGCCAAGAAAGCAAAAATTCTGCTGGGGTATGTAAACTTTTGAGCACAACTGTATATAAACCCTGACAGAGCTATATCCTGAGGATATCAGCCCTATCTGTCTATTTTACCTTTGCTTGTTACACAGGATGGTGGTGACTGGTGATATCTAATAAGGGTAATAAATAATGTGGGTGACCTCACCTTGTCTTTTTCTATTTCTAGAATTATTTCTTGCTTTTCCCCCCATGCTGCTTGTACAGGATATTGCCTGTGTTATTGACTGTTACTGACTTAAAGACTAGACATAACTCCATGACATCTGACTTGGCTTTCAGTGTCACTGCCTCTCCGATTCTGTAGGTGGTTCTGACATTGGAAGAAGTAGTGATGATTCTATGGCTGAGCAGCACAGTAGAGGTGATGGGTACATTAATAATACAGCAGCCAGCATGTGCATGTAATGGCAGGCAGCCCCCACACTGGACAGCTATGCAGATGAGCATACGGAGCTGCAGAATCAACCAATCATCCCCAATTTGCAGATGTGATGGGGCTGAATTTAGAAAGCGGTGTTTAAACTCGGCCTTAGGCCAGATTCATATATCCATGAAGCGAGGACCGTGATCACATCCCAACTCCCAGCCCGACCACCGGATCTCCTGACCTGAGCTAACAATGTAGGCAGCCTGTATGATAGTGCTGCTATGATACGGTGATGAATAACTGTTTAATCATGGCTACATCTTTATCAGTAAAGCAAAATCTCCTATCTGAAAAATTGCTGAAAACCTCAATGTACGTTCTATTCTAAATACCAATTTCCTAAGATGAGTGAAAAGCACCAGAAAAGGGAGAGTACCTCCTGCATCTCCTTCTCTTCTTCAGCCACAGCAGCATTAGTGGAGATGATTGGGGTCCACCTGAGACACTCTTGATCCAAAACATTTACCCGAGGTTGAGACTTCACTTTTAACATGTAACTTGCCATGAGGTTTTCCCGAAGGATAATAACAAATCTGTAATAAAATATTTATAGAACATTATAAGTAAGACACCGCTGTGTGCAACTAAAATGAAGTGTAACACTTCCCTAGAGCCTTGCAATTCTCCGCTCATTCTGGGGTCAATTACCAATGAAGGGATAAGGACAGAAGCAGAAACAACCAACACAGATAGCTTTGGCTGTTTCTCGGTGACCTGGGCCTTCCATCGATAAGTGATCCATAAAGCAGCAGCACGCCATCTCCGGCCTCAGCGCTCACCTGTCTCCTCTCTTGTCTATCATGTTGAGATGTTGCAGGGTAGTGGCGATGTCATGAGGACACATCCCGGTCGCCTGACTTACACCTTTTACGCTTAGCTGTTTCTCCTGATGAGCAGACAGATAATCTATGATGACACTCTTCCAGTAAGCGAGATAGGAGAGGCGTCCCAAGTCTGATAAGGGTTTCTCAGGAGAGCCTGTCTGTCCCTCACAGCGTGATAATAAGTAACCTAAAGAAAGACTGAATAGGTTAGGAGTGTAAAAACAGCAACATTCACACATGACTGTCAAGCAGAAGACACATGACTGTCAAGCTTCGCTACAAGATGGGAGGCGCCGAACCGGCCCGCGACTCCCTCCAGACCGGACCTGACGGCGGAACGCCCCTGGTGAGTATTTTATAACTCGTTTTTCTTCACTTTCAGGTAACATCAGGGGCTTATCTACAGCATTACAGAATGCTGTAGATAAGCCCCTGATGGCGGTGGCCCTATCTCATAGGGCAAAAATGGGGTGACAGATTCCCTTTAATGTAAGACGTGATACTTCTGGTTGTTCCCTGAGGTATCAGTATATTCTGCACATCCTAATCTACCCAGTTTGGACAATGATGAGGTGCCCACAGAATATAATAATGAGAAACACTTTATTTCAGAAAGATAAATAAGAGGCCAGAAACTTCCAACTATAACCACTAGAAGTTTGGACCTGGACGTTCTGAAACCTAAGGCTAGAATCACCCCGAGGAGTTATTATACAGGGTGATCTGGATCCGCCACAAAATCATTTCAGATACTCTTAAAATTATTATTTGAATTATTAATTTCAACAGAATAAGATAAGATATATAAATAAGAATCTCCACCTTCTTGAGAATGGAGGATTTTTTTTTAATAAGAGGTTAGTTGCTTGTTTTTACAAGTGGTTCGGTAATGGGTGTGGGCATTGTCTCAACTTACTAAATGATTAAAATTGCATTCACAAGACTGCTGCTTATTACATACCCTTATAATACTGCCATGCATACACACGATAAGATTAACATCCGCATTAGTTTATACAATGTCACAAAAAGCTAATTAAACCACTCTGCAAGTTATGTTCCAAAAAAAACGTAAGGTCAGAAACGGACAGTGCAAGGGTGGGACAATGAGAGAACGCTGCAGGCTGTCACTTAGAGGGGACACACCAGGGGGTACTATGAAGGAACCTTACGTAATTTTCATATCAGATAAAATGTAACCTTTATTATGACTAATATAAAACAAGACAATCACACAGAAAAACAACAACCAACCGTGCCACCTAATGTGGTCCTACAATTGGAACCCTGATGAGTAACTACCGACCAGCAGAGGTTGGCACCCTAAACACAATCGAGATTGGCGCCCAGGGTCATATAGGAGATATAGGGTTCAGCCGTTGTGGAGCGGGGCGCCAATTTCGATTGTGTTTAGGGTGCCAACCTCCGCTGGTAGGTAGTTACTCATCAGGGTTCCAATTGTAGGACCATATTAGGTAGCACGGTTGGTTGTTGTTTTTCTGTGTGATTGTCTTGTTTTATATTAGTCATAATAAAGGTTAAATTTTATCTGATACGAAAATGACGCAAGGTTCCTTCATAGTACTTTAATTTTTTGACCTTGCTCCTCTATAACTTTAGACACACCAGGAGGGACAGTATCTGACCTTCTGTAATTACCCAAATCCCCCCTCATTACACACGCACAAGCTCTAACAACCACATAACACAAGTAAAAATATTAAAACCAGGCAGCGCAAGATTATCAGAATGAATGGCAATGGTGCAGTAATCCAGGCTCATGTCAATTATACATTTACTGAAAAGAATCAACCTTGCTTTAGATTACTCATGTATTTTTCTAGAAATCCAAAAATCAGATGGTGCCACGATTCACAATCTCAGGCACACATTGTACAGGCAAACAAAAGAGCCGCAGCTCATGCACACAAGCCGCCAAGACTAGCTTATGCTAAGGGTCCTGACAGCCTGGAGAAGACAGGAGAGGACGGGTGGTAAAAAAAAAACCTGCATTCCCAGGGTAAGGCTACTTTCACACTTGTGTTTTTTAGCGCTGTGTATCGAGCGCACATAAAACGCATTAAAAAAACGCGTGCAAACGCGTGTAATCGCTGCGATATTTTGCAGTCGAAGAGTGCGCATTGCTTTTAAAAAACGCAGCGATTGTAAGCTATTTAAAGCGTTTTTGTATGCGTTTGCGTTTTTCTGTGAAAAACACATGATGAAAATCCTTGAAAAATTCTTCAACACAACCCACCAATGGGACACCAGTGGGGTGTCTTATTGAAAATATTTATATAGAGCCTGTTCACAGCCCTTTTTTACATTTGCTTGCATTTGCCTTGGTGAACATGGATCTGCTTATGAAGACTTTCCACTTCAACCTGGATGTGGACATGGCTATGGCTCAGGCTTATGCCGTTGCTTGCCATGAAGAAAGGGAGAGACAGAGACATCGGAGACGGCAGCGGCGGCGTTTGTGGGTACATCCCATTGTAGAACTCCGGGAGAGCCGTGGAGCGTATCACACCCTCTACAGTGAGCTGCAGTCAAACCCGGAGAAATTTACCGACTACACCCGGATGTCACAACAAACCTTCATGGATTTACTTGCTCGGGTCCAACAATTAATAAGGAGACAGGACACACAGCTCCGTCGGGCGATTCCTCCAGAGGAAAGACTCCTGGTGACATTACGGTACGTAATATTGAGAAACCAATGCCTGCATCATTGTATTACTTATGCCATGTACTATTACAAAGATGACAGAATTATTGTTCTGCCACCTAGTAAACAAAGACCTGCAGAATTATTTTTATGCCATTTTTTTGTTTATTAATGTTTTACAAAAACACATACAATAATATTTTTTTTGTTCTTTCTCTAGATTCCTTGCTACTGGAGAGAGCTGTCTTCACTCCACTTCCAGTACCGGATTGGTATCTCCACGTTGTCAGGAATTGTTGTTGACACCTGCCGGGCATTGTGGACTGTTCTCTGTCCGGAATTTATGCCCCTGCCCACCACCGAAAAGTGGCTAGAAATAGCCCAAAAATTCTGGACAACCTGCAATTTCCTCAACTGTTTGGGAGCAGTTGATGGGAAACACATCCGCATCATCAAACCTAAAAGAACAGGCTCGGAGTACTACAATTACAAGAAGTACTTTTCAACAGTTCTCATGGCCATTGCGGATGCAGACTGTATGTTTGTTGCCGTGGACATTGGTGCATTTGGCCGTGGGAATGACTCACAGGCGTTTAAGAACTCGGACATGGGACGGAGGTTGTATGGAAACCAGTTTAATTTCCCCATGCCACGGCCTCTTCCCCACACCGAAGGTCCACCAATGCCATTTGTAATGGTTGGGGATGAGGCATTCCAGATGAGCCAACACCTGCTTAAACCCTACTCCAGCCGGGACTTGGACCACAACAAAAAAATTTTCAATTACAGGCTGACCAGGGCAAGAAGAACTGTAGAGTGTGCCTTCGGTATACTGGTTTCCAGATGGCGCATTCTGGGCACAGCCATTCATCTGAAAGTGCAAACAGTGGATGAAGTTGTGAAGGCCTGTGTGGTGCTACATAACTTTGTCATGGCGAAAGAGCACCCAAACTTTGAACTTGATGATGCAGCTCCAAACCCATTGCCTGAGTTCACTCAGCACCCTCTCAGGTCTTCTGTTGAAGTCAGCCAAATGAGAGACCAATTTGCGGTCTACTTCATCTCAGATGTAGGACGGGTGGATTGGCAAGAACAAATGGTGTAAAATAATGTTCTTGTCTGTATGTTAATAAAATATATATTTTTTGTATGTTAATAAAATACCTCTGTTTATACCTGTAACACGTGCAGTCTCTGTTTTTAAATTAAAAAACAATTATGAAATGGCCAGGTTTACCAGTGAATTCATGATGCATATTTTTGGGTGCATCATGAATTTATTTGTAATCCTGACTAGGTAGTTAACTATACATGCACACAAGTTGTATGACCTTTATTATCTCTCCACTTTTGCTTCCATTTTCAGTGACGGTGGACATAAACAATTATTTGTGTCACCTGGTCTGCTGTTTAAAAAATTGATTTGGGGATGCACAAGCATCTGTAAATTTTTATTCCTGACCATGTGACTATAAATATAATTTGTATTTTCATCACTGTGACTTGATTTGGAACACAGAGATAATAAAGATTATACATCTTGTTCAATACCAATGCCTGGTGGCATGCTGAAGTGGTGATGCCCCAAATAACGCATCGTCACTTCAGAATGTATCAGGCCTGGGCAGGTGAGTACACATGAGTTATAAACAGCAGCATCGCTACAGTATGGTTCAACAAAATGCAGACTGAAGCAACGCAGCTGGTTAAAACTCATGTGTATTCACCTGCTCAGGTGTGATAGTAATGATACAAGGCTGGGCAGGTGAGTACACATGAGTTATAAACAGCAGCATCGCTACAGTATGCTTAAAATAAAAGCAGACTGAAGCAACGCTGCTGGTTAAAACTCATGTGTACTCACCTGCCCAGGTCTGATAGTAATGATACAAGGCCAGGGATTGTACATATAAAGTGTATTTTCACCATCATCTCCTCTGTTTCTTCAACACACACTGAATAGAGGATGTGCTCAATTACAAGCTATATCTAGAATCCCTGGCCTTCTATCACAAAGTGAAATAATGTCAAAAACACACCAGACTCATTTCACTTTTTAGTATATCTGGCAAGGTTAAATAGATATGCCTTGCACTCAACACCATCCTCTATTCAGTCTGTGCAATATTAGCAGACAGACAGACTGGTGGTGAAAAAAAAAGTTATATATTTGTGTTTTGTAGTAAACATATCTCCATGAAGTACACAAACATGTGTCATTCCTGTAGTTATGTGTAGTCAAAAACGCAAAGTGTACGTCGCAGTGTGTGTACGTCGCAGTGTGTAGGCGGCGAAATAAACACAAAGCAAACCAAAATTACTAAAAGAAGATTGGCACATTTATTTTTTACAACAGGAAAACAACATTTGAATTGGCAATGAGTTTTTTTATGACATTTGTATAGATCACATTAGTACTTTTTTTTGAGTACAAAAAGAAAATATTTATATTCACACAAAGGTTTTGGATAGATCAGATTAGTACAATTTGAGTCCAACATGACCATGGTATTGTCACTGCCCCAGAACTTATAGAAAAATCAGATTAGTACAATATGTGTACAAGATGCCATTGGTATCGTCACTGCCCCATAAGTTATAGAAAAATCAGATTAGTACAATATGTGTACAAGATGCCATTGGTATAGTAGTCACTGCCCCAGAAGTTAGAGAAAAATCAGATTAGTACAATATGTGTACAAGATGCCATTGGTATCGTCACTGCCCCAGAAGTTATAGAAAAATCAGATTAGTACAATATGTGTACAAGATGCCATTGGTATAGTCACTGCCCCAGAAGTTAGAGAAAAATCAGTTTAGTACAATATGTGTACAAGATGCCATTGGTATCGTCACTGCCCCATAAGTTATAGAAAAATCAGATTACTACAATATGTGTACAAGATGCCATTGGTATAGTCACTGCCCCAGAAGTTAGAGAAAAATCAGATTAGTACAATATGTGTACAAGATGCCATTGGTATCGTCACTGCCCCATAAGTTATAGAAAAATCAGATTAGTACAATATGTGTACAAGATGCCATTGGTATAGTCACTGCCCCAGAAGTTAGAGAAAAATCAGATTAGTACAATATGTGTACAAGATGCCATTGGTATCGTCACTGCCCCATAAATTAGAGAAAAATCAGATTAGTACAATATGTGTACAAGATGCCATTGGTATCGTCACTGCCCCATAAGTTATAGAAAAATCAGATTAGTACAATATGTGTACAAGATTCCATTGGTATAGTCACTGCCCCAGAAGTTAGAGAAAAATCAGATTAGTACAATATGTGTACAAGATGCCATTGGTATAGTCACTGCCCCAGAAGTTATAGAAATACAGATTTTTGTGTTACTCACCGTAAAATCCTTTTCTCCGAGACACTCATTGGGGGACACAGGACTGTGGGTGTATGCTTCTGCCGCTAGGAGGCTGACACTAAGTAACATAAAAAAGGTTAGCTCCTCCTCCGCCGTATACACCTCAGCACTGGCCGCAGGCAAACCCAGTTTAGTGCAAAAAGCAGTAGGAGGCTAAAAAATAAATCAAGAGTTAACACAGATACAGTATATTCAGAAGAAAAAAACTGCTGATACCAATTTAAGGAGAATAGAGTTAACTCAATATAAAGCCAGCCGGCTCTTAGGGAGGGTGCTGTGTCCCCCAATGAGTGTCTCGGAGAAAAGGATTTTACGGTGAGTAACACAAAAATCCGTATTTCTCCTTCGTCTCATTGGGGGACACAGGACTGTGGGACGTCCCAAAGCAGTCCCTTGGGTGGGAAAACGACTCCACAGTGTAGTTTATAATCCAGCATTGCTTATAGGTGCGCAACCGCGCCCTGAAGAATCCTTCTACCCAGACTGGCATCCGCAGAAGTCTGGGTATGGACATTATAATGCTTGGAAAAAGTATGCAGACTGGACCAGGTTGCTGCTTTACAAACCTGTTCCACCGAAGCCTGATGCCGAAGGGCCCAGGAGGCACCCACCGCTCTGGTGGAGTGAGCCTTGATCCCTGCGGGAACCACCGCGCCTCTGATACGGTAAGCCTCCTGAATGGCTAACCGAATCCACCTAGCCAAGGTTGACTTAGAGGCAGCAAGTCCCTTCCTGCGACCTTCAGGGAGGACAAACAGCGTGTCCGTCTGTCGAAAGGACGCCGTCCGAGATACATATCTCCTGAGTGCTCTCACCAGATCCAGCGTATGGAGAGCCTTCTCCACTCGGTGCGTCGGAGCTGGGCAAAATGAGGGCAAAACAATGTCCTCATTAATATGAAATGAGGACACAACCTTAGGCAAAAAAGGTGGTGTTGGTCTGAGCACCACCTTATCCTGATGGAAAAGTAAGTACGGAGCTCGACAAGACAGTGCAGCCAGCTCCGAAACCCGCCTTATGGATGTAATGGCTACCAAAAACACCACTTTCCAGGAAAGAAATGATAGAGAAACTTCCTGCAAAGGTTCAAAAGGAGACTCCTGTAGGACTCCCAGGACTAGATTGAGGTCCCAAACCTCTAAGGGAGTCTTGTAGGGAGGAACTATATGGACAACCCCCTGAATAAAGGTCCTAACCTGAAAATTAGACGCGATCTTTCGCTGAAAAAGAACCGACAAAGCTGATATCTGTCGTCTAAGAGTACTAGGCGCTAGACCTGAATCTAGGCCTGCCTGGAGAAAAGATAGAATGTTCGGAATTGAAAAGAGGAGCGGGGAACAACCATGTTCCCTGCACCAAGTAAAAAAGACCTTCCAAGTACCGTGGTAGATGCGAGCCGAAACGGGCTTTCGGGCGTTAGCCATCGTTGCGGCGACCTTTTTAGAGAATCCAGCCCTGGTCAGGATCCAAGATTCAACGGCCAGGCCGTCAAACACAGGACCGCTGAGTTCTGGTGGTAAATTGGGCCCTGGGAGAGAAGGTCCACGCGCTCTGGCAGTCGCCAGGGTGTGTCGGTGAGCAATTGTACCAGCTCCGCGTACCATGAGCGACGCGGCCAATCCGGAGCGATTAATATCGCTGGAACCCCCTCTATCCTGATCTTTCTGATCACCCTTGGGAGAAGGGCTATTGGTGGAAACAAGTATGGAAGATGAAACTGATTCCATGGTAGGACCAGAGCGTCTACTGCAAATGCCTGCGGATCCCGGTACCGGGAGACGAAGTTGGGCACCTTGGCATTTATCTTGGAAGCCATCAGGTCCACATCTGGGGTTCCCCAGCGTCGGCATATCTGCTGAAAAACCTCGGGATGAAGCGACCATTCCCCTGACACTATGCCGTGACGGCTGAGAAAATCCGCAGCCCAGTTTTCCTCGCCCGGAATGTGGACCGCTGAAATCACAGAGTGATTTACCTCTGCCCAAGTCAGAATCTGTTTTACCTCGTGCATGGCCGCCCTGCTGCGGGTACCTCCCTGATGGTTTATGTATGCCACTGCCGTGGCATTGTCCGATTGTATTCTGACCGGGTGGCCCGCCAGATGCTGGTGAAAATGTCTCAGAGCTAGCCGAATAGCTCGGATCTCTAAAATATTGATCGGGAGGGTCGATTCCTGCTGAGACCAAGTTCCCTGGGCTGTATGGTGACGAAACACTGCTCCCCATCCGAGCAGGCTGGCGTCCGTTGTGACAACCAACCAGAAATTTGGAGGAAACAACCGACCCTGTCGAAGAGTGGTGCTCTTCGTCCACCACATTAGAGTCTGTCTGACCTGCAGGGACAGACGGCACCGAAGATTGAGGGAGTAAGGGCTCCCGTCCCATACTGCCAAGAGTGCAAGTTGAAGGGGGCGAAGATGAAATTGGGCAAATGGAATAGCCTCTATTGCTGCCACCATCCTTCCCAGGACCCTCATGCAAAACCGGATGGTGTGAGGAATTGGTTGGCGAAGGATCCGTACCTCTTGACGGAGAACCAAGGCCTTGTCCTGAGGAAGAATTATCAACCCCTGAGCGGTGTCGAAATTCATCCCTAAAAAGGTGATCTTCCGAGATGGCACGGGAGATGATTTCTTCATATTCACCAGCCACCCCAGGCGAGCAAGGGTGTCTAACGTAATGCTGACACTTTCCTCGCAGATTTGAAAAGACGGACCCTTGATGAGGAGATCGTCTAAGTAAGGCAGGATGACTACCCCCCTGGAGTGCAGAATGGACACAACAGCAGCCATGACCTTTGTGAACACCCTGGGGGCTGTGGCTAGCCCGAATGGCAAGGCTGCGAACTGAAGATGAAGTTTGCCGACGGCAAACCGAAGAAATCTCTGATGAGGAGGAAATATGGGGATGTGAAGATAGGCATCCTGAATGTCTATTGATGCTAGAAATTCCCCTTTTTCCATGGCTGCAATGACCGAACGGAGAGACTCCATTCGGAAATGTCGAATTCTGACAAACCGGTTCAGTCGCTTTAGATCCAGAATGGGCCTTACGGTACCGTCCTTTTTGGGTACAATGAACAGGTTGGAATAAAACCCCTGACCCTTTTCGATCTCCGGTACAGGCACGACAACCCCGCTGTGCCGAAGAGACTCGACCGCCCTGAATAAGGCGCGAACCCGAGATTCCTCCTTGGGAAGGCGCGAGGGAAAAAAACGATTTGAGGAAGGCTGGAAAATTCTATTTTGTACCCCGAGGAGACTAACTCCCGGACCCACTCGTCGTGAGTAATCGATAGCCAAATGGGGCGAAACCAGAGTAAGCGGCCGCCTACTCTGGATAAATTGACCGGATTCTGCCTCCAGTCATTTGTCCGAATATCTCTGGGGTTTGGACCCTCTAGATCTTGGTTGTTGAGATCGTCCTCTTCCCAGAGGGTTGGTCCTGTAGGAGACCTGACGATCTCTGGCCTGACTAGGCCGACCTGAACCGCTGGAGGTAGCTGGCGCGGCCCAACCTGGGTTACGAAAGGCCCTAAAGCGAGGCTGAAGCTGTCGGCGAAAAGGCTGCTTAATCTTTTGCTGAGGAAGGAAACTGCTCTTCCCTCCCGTCGCATCAGATATGAGCTGATCCAACCTTTCGCCAAATAACCGACCATTCTGATATGGTAAGGATGTAAGCGATTTCTTTGAGATTGAATCTGCTCGCCAGGTTCTAAGCCACAAGGATCTTCTGATGGCAATTGCATTAGCAGCAGCTAGGGCTGCGCAATTTGCCGCATCCATGGACGCATTAATTAAGAAGTCTCCCGCAAGTGCTATCTGATTAGAAATCTCAGTTACTTCAGATGGTACCTCAATACCATGAAGCGCTCTATTTAGAGACTCCGACCAGGATATCATGGCCTTAGCAACCCAAGTCGCTGCAAAAGAAGGAGAGAGAGCAGAACCCGATGCTTCAAACACCGAGCGGGCCAAACCTTCAATCAGACGATCCGTTGGTTCCTTGATCGAGGAACCGTTAGGAAGGGAGAGGAGCGTTTTAGACGCCAAACGCGACACAGGAGGATCAACCGCAGGAGATTCCGCCCATTTCTTAAGAAGCTCGGGAGCAAAAGGATATCTAGTATTGAGAGCCTTTTGTCCTGCGAAGCGCTTGTCCGGTTTCTCCCGGTGGCGCTGCACTAGTTCCTCAAACTCAGGATGAGATCCAAAAACCTTATGAGCTTGCCTGGCTCTTTTGAAGGACACCTTATGACCGGAGGTCAAGGTGGACTCATCGTCTATCCCCAAGGTTTGATTGACAGCTTCAATCAAACTGTCAATTGTGTCCTGACAATTTGGTGCCTCCAAATTAAGGGACCCTTCTGAATCAGAATCCGAATACTGATCACTTGTCAGAAGTGAGGGAGAGCGGGAGACGGAACTGAAAGATGCCGAGGCTCCGGACGGCAAAGGCGACGCAGTGTGGGTTCGCTTCCCCTGCGTCTGCCTAGTGAGAGCGCGGCCCCTGCAGGCCGGAGGTTCATGAGACGTCGCCAAGACGGGTGAACCACTGTCCCTGCTCCTATCGGGAGCTTGAAGGGACTCGATTGCTCTAGTCAATGATGCCACAGATTGAGTCAGGGACAGAGCCCATTCAGGGGACCTGACGCACTGGGTTCCGTAATAGGAGCGGGTTCCTGAGCCCGTTCGGAGTCACAGGCTTCGCAAACCCGAGTAATCTGGGCGCGCGGAAAAGGGGACCTACAGGCAATGCATGCGGTATACAGCACCGTATGAGCTTTAGTTCTTCTGGACATACTGAGTCTATCACAGAGTCCGCAATGAACTGGATGTGCGACGGTCAGTGAAACGGAGTGCAGAAGTACTTAGTGAAGCGGAACAACCAGGCTGGAGGTAGAAGCACTTACCCCAGTCCTGTACCCCCTGCGTCCTTAAACCGCGTAGCAGTGGCGTCTGGCTCCAAATTTTTCAAAAAGAGCGCCCCCCTGTTAGGAAGGCGAGCTCATGTAGCCGAGCCTTTAGGGGGAGGGTCGAGAGGCGCGGCCTAGCTGTCAGAGGCCCGCCTCCAGCCGCAGCCTAGTCTCCAGCAAAAGCCGGGGACTAAATTTACAGCCGCGGCCTAGCACCAGCCGAAGCCGCGGCCTAGATTTCCGGCGGAGGCGGCCCCAAAACCAGAGGGCGGGCCCGCCGGAAGGAGACAATGCCGAGGGCGGATCCCCGCGACCGCGGCCCGCCCTCCGGCCGACACCGGACGCTACATCTTGGGCCGCGGCCTAGTCCCCGGCAGAAGCCGGGGACTAAATTTGCAGCCGCGGCCTAGCACCGCCCGAAGCCGCGGCCTAGATTTTCGGCGGAGGCCGCCCCAAAATCAGAGGGCAGGCCCGCCGGAAGGAGACGATGCCGGGGGCGGATCCCCGCGACCGCGGCCCACCCCCCTGCCGGCGCCGGACGCCACACCTCGGGCCCCAGTCCCCGGTCCTTGCCCGAGGCCCAACACCGCCGAAGCCAGGGACCTGACGCCCCCGGGGGGGAACACGGGCCAGGAGTGTACCTGGCTGGAATCCAGACGCTTGAAACCTGCGGTGCTCCATGCGTGCGGCGTTTCCAGTATCTTCTCCGTTTTCAAAAAGGTGAGCCATTCCGCCTGATGCATTTAGAGGGGGCTTTGTAGTAAAAAAGGTGGGACGGTGCAGGAACCCTAACTCCATCACCCCTACAGGGGATGAGGAGAGGGACCGTCCGCCTCCTTGCAGCACCGCAGTCTAGCATTGGTGGCGCAGTGGGGGCTGCACGGACAAACTCCTGCCTCTGTGCAACCTAGGGTTTCAATACCTCAGGGTGGACAGGGCTAAGTCCGGCATTCGTGTCCCACGTTGCGGGAGAGGATACGCTGGAGGCTTTACTCCACGTGCTCGCCCGTTGATGGTTTGGGGAGATCGGACCCTTTCAATAGGATCCGTCGCCCCTATCTCATCTTCGTGGGGAAGAAAAAAAAAAAAAAAAAAAAATGGTCTGGAAAAAGAACCAGACGTGTGCCTCCATCAGACACTAAGCAATAACTGGGTTTGCCTGCGGCCAGTGCTGAGGTGTATACGGCGGAGGAGGAGCTAACCTTTTTTATGTTACTTAGTGTCAGCCTCCTAGCGGCAGAAGCATACACCCACAGTCCTGTGTCCCCCAATGAGACGAAGGAGAAAAATCAGATTAGTACAATATGTGTACAAGATGCCATTGGTATCGTCACTGCCCCAGAAGTTAGAGAAAAATCAGATTAGTACAATATGTGTACAAGATGCCATTGGTATCGTCACTGCCACAGAAGTTGTAGAGAAATGTGATTTGTACAGATATTACAAATTTTTATTGCGACTGACGTTTTGGTGGTGATTTCGATACTCTGGGGGTGTGCAGAGATGAAGAGCGGCTGGAAAGCGATGAAGGGGTTCGAGGGGAAGGGGCAACAAAAGTAGTGGGTGAAGGAAGATCAGACATCAAAGTAGAGGCAGTTTGAGACACATTAGGAGGAGAGGGTGGATGGACCAACAAAGTTTTTCTTTTTTTCTTCTTGGGGACAGGAGTACCATGCATGGACCGACTTCTCTGTGTCCGCCTTGAGCTGGTTGACCGTGGCCTTGACCCAAAAAAGAGTGAATGTGGGTCACCGCTCTCATGCTCGGTGGTGGCAGTGGCGGTGTAAGTGTTGGCAGTGCTCTGAGTAGCACAAGGGTTGGCGGTGTTCCAAGGAGGAGAAGTGGGTGCCCTTGAAATCGATTGTTGCTGACTGGTGGCGGTACTCATAGGATCAGTGGGTGCTGTGGCCGGAAATTGTTGACGACTGTGGCGGTACTCCAAGGAGGAGAAGTGGGTGCCCTTGAAATCGATTGTTGCTGACTGGTGGCGGTACTCATAGGATCAGTGGGTGCTGTGGCCGGAAATTGTTGACGACTGGTGGCGGTACTCCTAGAAGGAGAAGTGGGTGCGGTGACAATAAATGGTTGCTGACTGCTGGCAGTACTCCTAGAAGGAGAAGTGGGTGCGGTGACAATAAATGGTTGCTGACTGCTGGCAGTACTCCTAGAAGGAGAAGTGGGTGCGGTGGCCCAAGCAGGTACTGCGGTGGCTTGAGTCCATGACTGTGGACCAGTGTCTGTGGTGGTGTTGCTCCACACAGGAGCAGCGCTTGCCATGGTGGTGGCGACGGTGGAGTGTCCAACAGTACTCGGACTTGTGGTGGTGTAGTGGTGACTCGGAATGCTGGTGGCCGTGCAGTGGTATGCAGCAGAAGTCGGTAGTGATGTGTGGCGAATCAGTGGTGGCACTGTTGGAAATGCAACCACTGACTGCTGCACGTACCGATTCTGCTGCATAGCCTGCAAGTAAGCAGTGTTGCAGGCCTGCATCACACTCAGCTGTTGCTCAGGACTAAGGTGTTCCGCCATGCCCCGTTCAATTTTACTGAAAAAATGGTGCGCTGGTCTGTTGAGGTCGGCCTCCAGGCGATCAAGACGCTGTTCGACACTGTTGAAGCGGTGATCCATGTGGGTAAAACCACGTTCCATCAGTGAAAAACCGCTTCCAACTGTGCCTCCAAGCGACTTGATATTGCCATGAAAGGCCTCGCTCAAGTGAACAAACTCGGGCAAGACATTCCTCTCCATGGCCCTCTGCCGCTGGCGGAAGTGCCCGCATAACCAGTGGCAGAGACCTGGGAGAGGGGAAGACCTGATGGACCAGCTTCCTGGTCACCAGCTGTCAGTGTTGCTGACCTGCAAGTTGCTTCCAGGCTGTCGGATGGCTGGGACGAGTCCAAGGTCGTCCGAGGAAGGACTGCTTCAGGGACAGGCTGCATGGTGCTGCTCCAGGTGCTGTGGAAAGAAAATCAAAACATTACTATAATGCATTAACAAGGAGCATCAGCTGTAGAAAAAAAAAAATAAAAAATTATTAAAAAAAAAAAAAAAATAAAAAAAAACTTACGCTCTGCTGGCAAGGACCGGTCTCAGGAACGCCAACTCACGATAGTAGCGATATTTCTTTCTGGGCCTTGCTGCAGAACCACTGTGAACCTGTCCCTCTGCTCGAACATCAGTGTTGAAGCGGTCCTTCATCGAGCGCCATCGTGTGCGGACTTTGTTCACTGTTGAGAAAATACGAATTTTGGTAAGAACTTACCTGTAAAATTATTTTCAGCAAAGGAAGCAAGGGGACACTTCTTTACTTCTGGGTAGGGCGGAGCCAGATAGTAGGACTAACCTCAGGTTCTAAAAATGGGTGTTGTCCGGCCCCTCCGGCTCTGGCTCCTCCTGCCGTACACTCCAGTTTTGTACACAAGCTAAGGAGAAATAAATCACCAGCGGAGCGCCATAACCAAACTGAAAGGATTCAAAAGAACAAGGTTATGCACATAACATGAATACCACACAGCTCAGGTACCACTCACAAAACCTGACCACTGCGATGAGCTGGCGATGCCGGAAAGAGCCGTAGAGCGCTGACCTCAGCTCAGAAACTCGCTTATCAGAGAGAGCCGCGCTGCATCTGAAACAACACCTTCTGCCTTATGGGAGGGAGAAGTGTCCCCCTTGCTTCCTTTGCTGAAAAGAATTTTACAGGTAAGTTCTTACCAAAATTCGTATTTCAGCTGCAGATGGAAGCAAGGGGGACACTTCTTTACTTCTGGATGTCCCAAAGCAGTACAAAAACAAGGGTGGGAAAAAACCTTAAACAGGCAGAAGCCAACACCTTGATACATGCGCAACAGGCGCAACATAAACTTAACTAGAAGTTTTCAAAATACAGCCGCCTGAAGGACTCTGCGTCCTAAGGCCGCATCAGCGGAGGCACTGACGTCCACCTTATAAAACTTTGCAAAGGTGTGAACAGAACGCCAAGTCGCTGCTCGACAGAGCTGGGCTGCCGAAGCCCCTTGATGAAGGGCCCACGAAGAGCCCACAGCTCTCGTGGAATGAGCCCGAATATTAATCGGGCAAGGTTCGTCCATAACACGGTAAGCTTCCAAAATAGCTGACCGGATCCAACGAGCTATAGTATCTTTAGAAGCTCGTTGACCACGACGACGACCTGCTGGAATCACAAAAAGAGAATCCGACTTCCGGAAACTCTGCGTAACTGACAAGTAGAACTTCAATGCCCGCACTAAGTCCAATGAGTGCAAGGCCCGCTCCTTCGCATTCTTTGGTTCTGAACAAAGCGAAGGCAACACAATATCTTGATTGACATGGAATTGAGATACCACTTTAGGGAGAAAATCATGTCGCGTGCGAAGAACAACACGATCCGGGAAAAATTCCAACAAAGGTGGCGAACATGAAAGAGCCGCCAACTCGGAAACCCGTCTCAAGGAAGTGACCGCCACTAGGAAGGCAACCTTCCAAGAAAGCAAAGAAAGATTAATAGCATCCATAGGCTCGAAAGGAGCACTTTGAAGAGCTTTCAAAACCAGATTAAGCCGCCAAGGCGACACAGGAGTTTTCCTTGGAGGAAACTGACGGGCTGCTCCGCGAAAAAAGGCACATACGCCCCTACGCGAGGCAATAGCTTTACGAAAAAGCACCGACAGGGCAGACACCTGACCCTTCAGGGTACTGATTGCCAAACCCTTATCCAGCCCGTGCTGCAAAAAAACCAACAAGTTGGGTAATGAAAATTTCTTTGGATTCCTGGAAGAACCCAAACACCATGAAAAGAAGGATTCCCAAATCCTGTAGTAAATCCTAGTCGTAGCCGGACTTCTTGACGCTCTCATAGTGGCAATGACCTTTTCTGAAAACCCTTGACGGGTTAAAATCTCGGTCTCAAGAGCCAAGCCGTCAAACGCAGAGACCTCAGGCCCGGATGACACACGGGACCCTGAGTGAGCAAGTCCGGTCGAAGAGGCAGAGGAAAAGGAGGCGCCGCCAGAAGCGACATCAGCGTGGAAAACCACGTCCTTCTCGGCCAATCTGGGGCTATCAGAATAGCCGGAACCCTCTCCAGCCTGACCCGACGTAACACAAGAAGCAGCAAGGATATCGGTGGGAACACATAAACCAGCTGGTATTGGCTCCACGGAACCACCAGCGCATCCACTTCCACCGCGGTCGGATCCCTGTATCTGGACATGAAAGTTGGTAACTTGGCATTGATCCTGGAGGCCATCAAGTCTACTTGAGGAGTCCCCCATCGGGAGCACAGAAGTGCAAAGATTTCCGGATGAAGACTCCATTCTCCTGAATCCATCCTCTCTCGGCTGAGAAAGTCTGCCTGGATATTCTGAACTCCTGGTATGTGAATCGCAGAAATGGCCGGCACATGAGCCTCGGCCCATATCAGAATCCGAGATACCTCCGACATGAGTCTGGAGCTCCTCGTCCCGCCTTGATGGTTGATATACGCAACCGCCGTAGCGTTGTCCGTCTGAACACGAACTGGTAATCCGCTCAAAGGGACCGTCCAATGTTGGAGGCAAAGAAAAATTGCCCTCAATTCCAGGATGTTGATCGGTAACACCGATTCTTCCGGTGACCAAACTCCCTGAATCCAGAGATTGTTCCAAACTCCCCCCCAGCCCGTCAGGCTGGCATCGGTGGTCAAGACCGACCATAACAGGGGAAGAAAAGATTTTCCCAGGAAAAACCGTTCCGGACGTAACCACCAGTCCAGAGACTCTCGCACTTTGTGGGAGATTAAAACCCTGCAATCCAGTGTTTCCTGTGCACGATTCCATCTCTTCAAAATGAAGCTTTGAAGCGTTCTGCAATGGAACTGAGCAAACGGAAGAGCTTCCATCGAAGCGACCATTAACCCCAGAAGGCGCATACATCTTCGAAGGGATACTGTCGTTGAGGACTGCACAGTCTGTGCCAGACAATGGATACTGGTTTGCTTGTCCTTTGGCAGAAAAACTACCACTTTCGCTGTGTCGAAAATCATGCCCAAAAACAGGATTGACTGAGAAGGCTCCAGGGATGACTTCTCCCAGTTGATCAGCCACCCAAAATCCTCCAGGAGCTGAAGGGATAAATCGCGAGCCGTCACTGCCTCCTCCTTTGAGGATGCCACAATCAGAAGATCGTCCAGATAAGGAAGTATCATGATCCCTTGTCTCCGAAGCATTGCCATAAGAGGTGCCAGCACCTTTGTAAAAACTCGGGGTGCCGAAGCCAACCCGAAAGGGAGGGCCACAAACTGGTAATGGTCCTGACCTATGGCAAAGCGCAGAAAGCACTGATGAGATCTTCCGATGGGAACGTGTAAATAGGCGTCGCGAATATCTATGGACACCAGAAAATTGTTCTGTGACAGGGCAGTCACCACTGAGCGAAGCGACTCCATGCGGAACTTTTGGGTGTAAACATGCCGATTTAACCTCTTGAGATCCAGAATGGGACGAAACTTTCCCTCCTTTTTGGGGACCACAAAGAGGTTGGAATAAAATCCCCTTCCCCGGTCTTCCGGAGGAACTGACACTACTACACCCTTCTGTAGTAAGGAATCGACTTCCTGCCGCAGAGCGGTCAATAAGTCGGGATCCGACGGAACGCGAGACTGACAGAATCCTTCTGGAGGGCGAGAGAGAAACTCTATGAAATAGCCTGCCGACATTATTCGTGTCACCCAGGAGTCTGAGACGCGGGAGACCCAAACCGCTTGAAACAGGAGCAGGCGCCCCCCCACTCGAGAATCCTCGAGTGAACTTCTGGTGTCAGTCCGTTTTGGCGGGCTTTTTGTCAGATTCCCGCTTGTCATTGAACGGGTATTGTTTCCAAGAAGCGTTAAGACTTTTGGGAAGACTTTTTCCCTGAAAAAGCGGGACGACTCGATCTCCAAGAGGATTGACCGACTCGTCTCCTGCCACGAAAAAAACCGTCGGTTACCACTGGTACCGTGTCTGTCAGATGCAGACGTTACAGCTCTACGCTGAGGTAAAGCTGACTCCTTTGTCTTAGCTTCAGCAATCAAATGATAGCAAACTTTGATTGGACAACCGCATCCCCAGTCCACTGTTTAAGCCACACGGCTCTCCAAACAGTGATTGCAGAAGATCGAGATCTGTACCGCAGGGACGTCCTCACATATATATATATAATATATATATATATATATATATATGTCGGGCTGTATTCCTCTTTATATCGGATAAAGAAGGTCCAGCCTGCAGTGCTGTCTGCAGACGACCAATCCAGCCCAAGAGAGCTTTAGAAGCACACAAGGACCCTAGGACTACTAGTAGCTTCATAGATGGCTTTCACCGCCAACTCCGTTTTTTTTTTTTTTTTTTGTGGATCCTGCAGATACGCCTTCAGGAGAAGGAATCCAATTAAATCCGTCAAACGCGGATACAAGGACCTCACCACTGCCCCATGAGTTTTATCCATGGTCGGCAAAACCTACAGCGACTATGTCGGAACATACGATCCGCATACTAGATTGTCTGAACCCATAGGTTGGCCAGACAAATAAAAAACAACCGCCACAACTGGCGTCAGACTGGTGCCGGACACAGTCCGAAGCAAACCCAAACGCCGGACACAAAGTATCCACCGCGCAAGCGTAGAACACAAAACGCATTCCATGCATAGGCGCAAGACACAGTGCATACACCGCGCAAGCGTAAGATACAGAACCAACCCACGCGCAGGCGTAGGACACAATGCATCCGTATTTCAGGTGAAAAATACAGTGTATACGTAGGCAGCCGCAGTAAAATACAGCGTATTCATATAACACAAGTGTCAAAAAACACAGCGTATTAACTCAACATGAAAGGGATATAAATAGGGTCATGTGCGGATTCTATCCGCAGACGCCATACATGCGTTCCAGATCATTGAACATGCCCTCACACAGTATATATTACAATAAAATATGTAATAACATGTAAGAAAAAGAGGCGCTGAAGGTTAAAACTCCCACAGCAGGAGTTACCCCAGCCATCAGGGCTAACCGCTAAGGGTTAATGCCGCAGCCTCCCTACCGCCCGTTAAGGCGAGGTACAAGATATATATATATATTCCTGCAGCACAGCTTGCAGGATCGCACCCTCAGCTAAAATCGTGCTGGAGGGTGCAGTATCGGCCGCTAAGGGGTTAATATTGCAGAATCGCACCCCCAGCTGTTAAAATCGTGCTGGAGGGAGCAGTATCGGCCACTAAGGGGTTAATGTCTCAGCGTCCCCACGCCTGTGAAAGGCTACAAGAAAATATTCCTGCAGCACAGCTGCATTTGAATCGCACCCCCAGCTGTAAAAAATCGTGCTAGAGGGTTTTTTTTTTTTTTTTTTTTTGCAGCGTCGGCGGCGAAGGGTTAACGCCGAACTCACCCGCGGAGCGGTGCCTTTGAGGAGAGGAGAGAGGGAGAGACGAACGAAATAATCGGCTCTCTGCCAGCAATGGCCGCCGAAGCTCCCCTGTCTTATCCAGCCCGTGCAGAGACCGAAAGTGAAAATGCCGGGCCGGCTGCCTTAAAGCGCGCGCTCTGGGCGCGAAATTCAAATAAAAAAGGCGGGAGCAACTCTCCCCTCCATCTCCTAAGTCCCGCAGGGCATCTGCCTGCGGACAAAAAGTACCAGTGGCTGCCCGCAGCAGCCACTGAAGGCACCAAGGTAATAGCGTTGCCTGCAGCAACGCTAAATCACACTGATATATAGTAAAAATGTACAGCGCTGCCGTAGCAGAACGCTAAAGCACTCACATATATATAATAAAGATATGGAGTACTCACCAGCCAAACGCCACAGGGACCCTCCACGGATATTGTGACGCTGTGCCCATTGCTTCCCATGAGGACAAGGAACGCAGTGACCCAGAACGTGGTGTGCGTCCTGTCAGGGATAGCCACCTCTTCCCCGGGCCGGCAAGAAAATGCAATGACCACCATTTAGGGAATACATTTCTGCCAGGGGAGAGGATGGGGTCCAGCAGCGCCGGTACCCCTGATCCTCTAGACATAAAGTCCAGGACCCTGTCCGAGTAAAATAATAAACTCTTCTGAGGTGTTTTCTGAGGAGCTGCATTAGCAGCCGTCCTTCCTACTTGGACCTCAAGTCGAAACTGGAGTGTACGGCAGGAGGAGCCAGAGCCGGAGGGGCCGGACAACACCATTTTTAGAACCTGAGGTTAGTCCTACTATCTGGCTCCGCCCTACCCAGAAGTAAAGAAGTGTCCCCCTTGCTTCCATCTGCAGCTGAAAAAAGAAAACAATTATACAATGCAGTCAGGGCAAAATCAGTCTCAACACACATACCTGAATGAAAATGTCAAACTGTCAATGCAGCATTATAAAAAGCTATACAATGCACAGGATAGTCACTGTTGAACAACATGACACTGTTGTGTTTGCTGTTAGAATATATCTGGCAGCAAAAACAACATTACCATGAGGAACAAGAGTGACTGGGCAATAAAAAAATCAATAGAATGCACAACACATAGCTCAGAAACCACAGGTCAGTGACTGTTGAAACACGACACTGTTGTGTTTGCTGTTAGAATATATCTGGCAGCAAAAACAACATTACCATGAGGAACAAGAGTGACTGGCAATAAAAAATCAATAGAATGCACAACACATTGCAATAGCATACACAGGGCAGTCACTGTTGAACCAGATGGCACTGTTTGGTTTGCTGGTAGAATATATCTGCCAGCAAACCCATCAGTGCCATCAGGAACAACAGTGAGTGCAGCATAAAAAAAAACAATAGAATGCAGAACATATTGCAATAGCATACACAGGGCAGTCACTGTTGAACCAGAGGGCACTGTTGGGTTTGCTGGTAGAATATATCTGCCAGCAAACCCATCAGGAACAACAGTGTCCCAGCCATCCATCAACGCTGCGTCCACCTCGTTCCATAGCCGCCGAGTCACCACATTGTCCTTGTACTGCGGATCACGGCTGTCCCACAACGGGACACGCTCATTTGGACCTGGCAGATGAGGGCCTCGTTGTCCAACATACAGGTCATCGTCCCGTTGTGGAACCTAGAAGAAACAAAATAACAATTACAATCTTGTATATTTTTATAAAGAAAATAACAATAGGAGTACAAAAGAATAGACATTCAAAGGCTATATACTTACATTCCGTCTCGCCACCGGGACTTGACTCGGCTGCGACTGCTCCTGAGACTCCTCAATGCCCGTGTCCGACGATGATGTCTGAAAAAGGAACACAATTAGACATTTGTAGATTCAGCAGCTATACTTACCCAAAGGCAGGAAGATACTCACATCATGCTCTGCTTCCGCCAGTTCTTGCCGGGATGGTGAATATTCGGATCCAGAAGACATGCTGCAAAAAAAATAAAAAATTACATGAGCACATATTACATTATAAGGACAGCCTGTCATTTGGTTAAAGAATACTCACATTCTTGCACTTTGGATCGGTCTTGAGTCCAGGCGCAGTGTCTCCAGGCAATATCCAGGCTGTGTATGGGTCCAAGGTGATCTTCCAGTCTCCAGGCAGTGTAGTATGGTGCACGCTGTTTGCAGGCCTTTTTATAGGGATCCAGGCTGTATCTTCAGGTCTCTTTATCAGCAGGCAGTCTCCAGGCAGTCTGCGTAGGGGTCTGTGTGGCACTGACACCTTCCTTTATCTATACTCCTTTATCTAGACTCCTCACAAACAATGTATCTTGTCTAGGGGGTAATTGGACAAGTGTCTAGACATTGTTTACTAAAAATTGCGTGCGCGCACAAGCGCTGTTAAGCGCACAGTCACGCGCACGCCAGCGCCCACATAGACGGCAATGATATTTTTATGCGCATAGCGTGCGCACGCGCATTTTTAAATTGGTTGTGCTGGAAAAAAAAATGCAACATGT
>JARQOD010000003.1:279899870-279989247 GCA_033576555.1 Oophaga sylvatica | reverse complement strand
GAGATGTTCTCAGAGGAGGGGTGTTAAGGAGTTACTCCTCATCGCACATTGACTGCTCAATAAAGTTGCTTCCTGATGCCTTATCTCGTACTTTCCAGGGGCCGGAAGACGGATGACCCGGGGTTCCTATTCCTCAGGAGGGAGTTGTAGTGTCAGCTGTATGCTTGAGCTTGAGGGGGAGGTATTGGGGGCTCAGGGGGACGCCCTGTGGGATTCCAGGGAGACTGATAGTTCCAGATCGCTTAAGACTGAAGGTTACGGAGAACCGTTACAAACGATGGCTGATAGGAGGAGAGTTTCTGGTCTAGATCTGAAGGTGAACGAATCTGGTATGGTTGTCTACCAGGAATATAAAACTTAAAGTTCCCTCCTGGAGGTTGGGTCCCAGATTCATCGGGCCTTTACAGGATCAGTTCCATAATTAATCCTGTGGCATTTCGTCTGGACCTCCCTCCTACGTTTAAAATTCATAAGGGTGTTTCACAAGTCATTACTTAAAAAGTATGTGGCACCAGTCATACCGTCACCTCTACCTCCTCCTTCAGTGGTAGTCAATGATAACGTGGAAGTTCATTGGAGGGGGTATGGTCCTGAGGAGAGGACGTGGGTCCCTGCGTCTGATGATAACGCAGATCGATTGGTTCGGACCTTTCACACAATTTACCCGGACAGACCTGGTCATGAGGGTCCGGAGGCCCCTCGTAGAAGGGGGGGTACTGTCATGGGTGCATCGCCACGAAGATCGTCGCGATTGCACATTCTGACTTCTCACAGCTGAGCTGCTGTTTCTTTGTGTTTGGTAAGAGAGAGTTAATTTTATTAGCTCTTTGCTAAGACTAGGTCCAGCCTCCCCCGGCTGCTTTGGATTATGTTCTAATTAGTTTCCTTTATATTCCTGCCAGTCTGGGTGTTTGATGCGGTGAAAGCATTCATATAGTTTAGCAGACTGGAGCGGTTCTGAGAATACTTAAGCTAAGAGCTCCTTAGTTGTTTTTACTCTTACAGCTTATAGTTTATCTCTGGACCTTAGGTGTTCCTACTGTGTTGTGAGTGTTGTATGTAAGACTTTATTTACTTTATTTCTTATCTTTCTTGTATGTCTTTCTGTTCATTAACCGTTACCCGGTCATTCCCTTTGGTGGTATTCAGGGTCCTTCTTAGGACTAGAATACAGTTGGCAGGGATTGATAGGAGACAGGGTTTACGCTGGTGGCCCTGGACCTCTGTACCTTTAACAGAAACTCCAGGTTTAGGGATTAGTTAGGACCCCAGTTAGGGTCAGCTTAGACCCCGGTCACCCTATACCGGAGACAAACGTATAACGGATTCCGTTTGACCCACTGGACTTTCTGTCAGGTAATTCTATGTTATCATATAGCTATGCGCATGTTTATAGTATGTTGCCCTTTTGATATAGATTATTGTCATACAATATATATCTGTATACAGCGTGACACCCATACAGTCTATATCTACAATAATATATACCTACAGGAGCCCATACACTTATGTACAAAAATATATACTGACAGGAGCCCGTACAGTCTGTATTAAAAATAATATATACCTGACAGGAGCCGTACAGTCTGTATCTACAATAATTTTTACCTGACAGGAGCCCATACAGTCTATATCTACAGTAATATATCCTGACAGGAGCCCATACAGTCTATATCTACAGTAATATATACCTGACAGGAGCCCATACAGTCTATATCTACAGTAATATATACTGACAGAAGCCCATACAGTCTATATCTACAGTAATTTATACTGAAGGGGCCCATACAGTCTATATCTACAATAATATATACCTGACAGGAGCCCATACACTCTATGTACAACAATATATACCTGACAGGAGCCCATACAGTCTGTATCTACAATTAATATACCTGACAGGAGCCCGTACAGTCTGTATCTACAATAATTTTTTACCTGACAGGAGCCCATACAGTCTATATTACAGTAATATATACCTGACAGGAGCCCATACAGTCTATATCTACAGTAATATATACCTGACAGAAGCCCATCAGTCTATATCTACAGTAATTTATACCTGACAGGGGCCCATACAGTCTATATTACAATAATATATAAACCCGACAGGAGCCATACACTCTATGTAAACAATATATACCTGACAGGAGCCCATACAGTCTGTATCTACAATAATATTACCTGACAGGAAACCCGTAAGTCTGTATCTACAATAATTTATACCTGACAGGAGCCCCTACAGTCTATATCTACAGTAATATATACCTGACAGGAGCCCATACAGTTATATCTACAGTAATATATACCTGACAGGAGCCCATACAGTCTATATCTACAATAATATATACCTGACAGGAGCCCATACAGTCTATATCTACAATAATTTATACCTGACAGGAGCCCATACAGTCTATATCTACAATAACATATACCTGACAGGAGCCCATACACTCTATATCTACAATAATATATACTGACAGGAGCCCCTACAGTCTGTTTCTACAATAATATATACCTGACAGTAGCCCGTACAGTCTGTTTCTACAATAAATATAAACAGGAGCCCGTACAGTCTATATATACAATAATTTATACCTGACAGGAGCCCATACAGTCTGTATCTACAATAATATATACCTGACAGGAGCCCGTACAGTCTGTTTCTACAATAATATATAACAGGAGCCCGTACAGTCTGTATCTACAATAATTTTATACCTGACAGGAGCCCATACAGGGCTATATCTACAATAATATATACCTGACAGGAGCCCTTTCAGTCTGTTCTACAGTAATATATACTGACAGGAGCCCGTACAGTCTGTTTCTACAATAATATATAACAGGACCCGTACAGTCTGTATCTACAATAATTTATACCTGACAGGAGCCCATACAGTCTATACTACAATAATATATACTTGACAGGAGCCCGTACAGTCTGTTTCTACAGTAATATAACCTGACAGGAGCCCATACAGTCTATATATACAGTAATATATACTGACAGGAACCCCTACAGTCTATATCTACAGCATATATACCTGACAGGAGCCCGTACAGTCTATATCTACAGTAATATATACCTGACAGGAGCCCATACAGTCTATATCTACAATATATATACCTGACAGGAGTCCATACAGTCTATATCTACAATAATATATACTGACAGGAGCCCATACAGTCTATATCTACAATAATATATACTGACAGGAGCCCGTACAGTCTATATCTATAATAATATATACCTGACAGGAGCCCGTACAGTCTATATCTAGAATAATATATACCTGACAGGAGCCATACAGTCTATATCTACAATAATATTTACCCGACAGGAGCCCGTACATTTTATATCTATAATAATATATAACTGACAGGAGCCCATACAGTCTATATCTACAATAATTATACCCGACAGGAGCCCGTACAGTCTATATGTACAATAATATATACCTGACAGGAGCCCGTACAGTCTGTATCTACAGTAATATATACCTGACAGGAGCCCGTACAGTCTATATCTACAATAATATATACCTGACAGGAGCCTATACAGTCTATATACAGTAATATATACCTGACAGGAGCCCGTACAGTCTATATCTACAGTAATATATACCTGACAGGAGCCGTACAGTCTGTATCTACAGTAATATATACCTGACAGGAGCCCGTACAGTCTATATCTACAGTAATATATACCTGACAGGAGCCTGTACAGTCTATATCTACAATAATTATACCTGACAGGAGCCCATACAGTCTATATCTACAATAATATATACCTGACAGGAGCCCGTACAGTCTATATATACACTAATATATACCTGATAGGAGCCTGTACAGTTATATCTACAATCTACTATATAATTGTCTAACTTTTCACTTCCGTCTGTAACGGAAATCCTACTCGCTGATTGGTCGCGCCCGCCGGACTCGACCAATCAGCGACAGGCACATCCGGCCGTGAATTGGTGCAGGATTTCAAGCACGCCACCGCTATCATCGGGAGATCAGCGGCGCTGCCGCGGGTCATCTCCACGTACATACTCACCTTCCTTCACCTTCCGTCCCTGCATCCCTGTCCCGGCGCGTCTGCTTCTTCCTCTGTGGTGCGGTCATGTAGTATCGCTCATTAAGGTCATGAATATGGACGCGACTTCTCTCCCATAGTATGATGGGGAGTACGGGGGTGCCCAGCGGAGCCATGTATACAGGGTGGGAGCCATGTATACAAGGATGGGAGGGTGGGAGTGGAGCCATGTATACAAGGATAGGAGGGTGGAGCGGAGCCATGTATACAAGGATGGGAGGTGGAGCGGAGCCATGTATACAAGGATGGGAGGGTGGAGCGGAGCCATGTATACAAGGATGGGAGGGTGGAGCGGAGCCATGTATACAAGGATGGGAGGGTGGAGCGGAGCCATGTATACAAGGATGGGGGAGGGTGGAGCGGAGCCATGTATACAAGGATGGGAGGGTGGGAGCGGAGCCATGTATACAAGGATGGGAGGGTGGGAGCGGAGCCTTGTATATAGGATGGGAGGGTGGGAGCGGAGCCATGTATATAGGATGAGAGGGTGGGAGCGGAGCCATGTATACAGGATGGGAGGTGGAGCGGAGCCATGTATACAAGGATGGGAGGGTGGAGCGGAGCCATGTATACAAGGATGGGAGGGTGGAGCGGAGCCTTTGTATAAAAGGATGGGAGGGTGGAGCGGAGCCATGTATACAAGGATGGGAGGGTGGAGCGGAGCCTGTATACAAGGATGGGAGGGTGGAGCGGAGCCATGTATACAAGGATGGGAGGGTGGAGCGGAGCCATGTATACAAGGATGGGAGGGTGGGAGCGGAGCCATGTATATAGGATGGGAGGGTGGGAGCGGAGCCATGTATATAGGTTGGGAGGGTGGTAGCGGAGCCATGTATACAGGATGGGAGGTGGGAGCGGAGCCATGTATACAGGATGGGAGGGTGGGAGCGGAGCCATGTATACAGGATGGGAGGGTGGGAGTGGAGCCATGTATACTGGATGGGACAGGGAGCCATGTGTACAAGGATGGGAGGGTGGGAGCGGAGCCATGTATACAAGGATGGGAGGGTGGGAGCGGAGCCATGTATACAAGGATGGGAGGGTGGGAGCGGAGCCATGTATATAGGATGGAGGGTGGGAGCGGAGCCATGTATATAGGTTGGGAGGGTGGTAGCGGAGCCATGTATACAGGATGGGAGGGTGGGAGCGGAGCCATGTATACAGGATGGGAGGGTGGGGCGGAGCCATGTATACAGGATGGGAGGGTGGGAGTGGAGCCATGTATAGATGGATGGGACAGGGGAGCCATGTATACAAGGATGGAGGGTGGGAGCGGGCATGTATGCAAGGATGGGAGGGTGGGAGCGGAGCCATGTATACAAGGATGGGA
Organism: Oophaga sylvatica; assembly: GCA_033576555.1. NCBI lineage: Eukaryota > Metazoa > Chordata > Amphibia > Anura > Dendrobatidae > Oophaga > Oophaga sylvatica. The sequence continues at coordinate 279,983,815 of JARQOD010000003.1, read as the reverse complement.
GGGTGGGAGCGGAGCATGTATACAGGATGGGAGGGTGGGAGCGGAGTCATGTATACAGGATGGAGGGTGGGAGCGGAGCCATGTATACAGGATGGGGCAGGGGACCATGTATACTGGATGGGAGGGTGGGAGCAGAGCCATGTATATAGGATGGGAGGGTGGGAGCGGACCCATGTATATAGGATGGGAGGGTGGGAGCGGAGCCATGTATACAAGGATGGGAGGGTGGAGCGGAGCCATGTATACAAGGATGGGAGGGTGGAGCGGAGCCATGTATACAGGATGGGAGGGTGGGAGCGGAGCCATGCATACAAGGATGGGAGGGTGGAGTGGAGCCAAGTATACAGGATGGAAGGGTGGGAGCGGAGCCATGCATACAGGATGGGAGGGTGGGAGCGGAGCAATGCATACAGGATGGGGAGGTGGAGCGGAGCCATGCATAAATAAACTACATACATATTCTAGAATACCCAATGCGTTAGAATTGGGCCACCATCTAGTCTACTATATAATCATCTAATTCTGTTGTCTGTAACAGAAATCCCACGTCGCTGATTGGTCTCGACCTCTCTGCTCAGCTGCCTCCGGATTGGATGTTGGTGTTGCTGGGGGAGTGGTGCGAGCACGCCCTTTGGATACCCGACCGCGGCCTTAGCAACATCACAGGGACTGTCACAGAACCTGTGTTAGGCTACTTTCACACATCAGGCTTTTTGAATCAGGCGCGATCGGCGTGTTTCTAAAAAAACGGATCCGGTACCGGATGCATTTTTTTAGCATTGACTTACATTAGCGCCGGATTGCGCCTGATGTCCCTGCGTTGCATCCGTTTTTGGCCGGATCCGTCGGAATTGTACATTCCGGCGGCCGGACAAGACGGTTTTTGTAACTTTTTTTTTTTTTTCCGGAGACGCCTGACAGTGCCTGAATCGGCACTTCAGGCGGCCGGAAATAATGAAAGTCTATGGTGCCGGACCAGTTTCTTGACAAATCCGTCAGAAAACTGATCCGGAGTCCAAGGTCTCTCTCTCTCTCTCTCTCATATTTCCGGGTTGAAAAGGTCAGGACGGATCAGGCAAAAAAACCTGATCAGTTCCATCAGTTTTTTTAAATCCGCGCCGGATCCGTCCTTTCAGGCATAGGACGGATGGCGCCTGATTCAAAAAGCCTGATGTGTGAAAATAGCCTAAGGCTACTTTCACACATCAGGCTTTTTGAATCAGGCATGATCCGTCTTATGCCTGATAGGACGGATCCGGCGCTGATTTTAAAAAATGATGGAACTGATCAGGTTTTTCGCCTGATCCGGCCTGACCTTTTGAACCCGGAAAAAGAAGCTTTTCCATGGAGAGAGAGAGAGAGAGAGAGAGAGAGACCTTGGACTCCGGATCAGTTTTCTGACGGATTTGTCAAAAATCTGGTCCGGCTCCATAGGTTTGCATTGTTTCCGGCCGCCTGAAGTGCCGATTTAGGCACTGTCAGGTGCCTCCGGAAAAAAAAAAAAACCTTACAAAAACCGTCTTGACCGGCCGCCGGAATGTACAATTCCGACGGATCGGCCAAAAACGGATGCAACGCAGTGACATCAGGCGCGATCCGGCGCTAATGTAAGTCAATGCTAAAAAAAACGCATCCGCTACCGGATCCGTTTTTTTAGAAACACACCGGATCGCGCCTGATTCAAAAAGCCTGATGTGTGAAAGAGGCCTTAGAGTGCAGTTCTATGAGCAATAACATTTAATGATAATGTATATATTTTACTCGGAAAATCCAGTGTATTCATTGCATTATTCATAAATCTTCATAAATAAACTACATACATATTCTAGAATACCCGATGCGTTAGAATCGGGCCACCATCTAGTGTATATATATATATATATATATATATACCTGACAGGAGCCCATACTGTCTATATCAACAGCAGTGGTCCCCAACCTTTTTTGCACCAGGGACCGGCTTCAAGCAAGCACCATTCTTCCATGGCCAGGCAGGGCGGGGATGGAGGTGGGGCAGGGGTGTTGCTTTGGTCATATGGGGGCGGGGCTATGGACGGAGTTATAGTATGTATAGCAAGATGGTCCCACACATATAATCCCCCCATGTATTGTATGATGGCCCCACAAAGTACTGATATATATATATATATATATATATATATATATATATATACTGTATATACTCGAGTATAATCCAACCCGAGTATAAGACGAGGCACCTAATTTTGCCACAGAAAACTGGGTAAGCTAATTGACTCGAGTATAAGCCGGGTATGCATTGTCCCCTCATTCCTATCCTGGTATGTGTGGTTCCCCCATCCTGTCCAGCTCTGTGTGGCTCCCCCTGCTGTATGCATGGCTCCCCCGTCCCATCCTGTATGCATGGCTCCGCTCCCACCCTCCCATCCTTGTATGCATGGCTCCACTCCCCCCTCCCATCCTTGAATGCATGGTCCCTGTCCCCTATATGCATGGCTTCGCTCCCCATCCTTGTATACATGGTCGTCCACTGATGCTGCTCCCCTCCCACTCTCCATCCTTGTATACATGGCTCCCGTCCCATCCTGTACTTGGCTTGCTTCCACCCTCCCATCCTTGTATTCTGTCTCCTCCACCTCCCATCTTGTATACATGTCCGTCCTCCTTATCAGCCCTGTCCCATCCGTATACATGTGCCTGTCCATCCTTGTATCAGGCTCCGTCCTCCCGTATACTTGCTGCTTCCACCCTCCCATCCTTGTATTCATGGCTCCGCTCCCACCCTCCCATCCTTGTATACATGGCTCCCGTCCCATCCTGATACATGGCCCGCTCATACCCTCCATCTTGTATTCATGGCTCCGCTCCCACCTCCATCTGTATGCATGGCTCCGCTCCCCCCTCCCATCCTTTATGCATGGCTTGCTCCTCCTTGATGCATGCCGCCCCCCTCCCATCCTTGTATGCATGGCTCGCACCCCCCTCCTATCCTAGCAGTCCCTGTCCATCTATATGCATGGCTCCGCTCCCACCCTCCCATCCTTGTATACATGGCTCCCCGTCCCATCCTGTATACTTGGCTCTGCTTCCACCCTCCCATCCTTGTATTCATGGCACCGCTCCCACCCTCCCATCCTTGTATACATGGCTCCCTGTCCCATCCTGTATACATGGCTCCGCTCCCACCCTCCCATCCTTGTATGCATGGCTCCGCTCCCCCTTCCCATCCTTGTATGCATGGCTCCGCTCCCACCCTCCCATCCTTGTATGCATGGCTCCGCTCCCACCCTCCCATCCTTGTATGCATGGCTCCCCTGTCCCATCCTTGTATGCATGGCTCCGCTCCCCCCTCCCATCCTTGTATGCATGGCTCTGCTCCCACCCTTCCATCCTTGTATGCATGGCTCTGCTCCCCCCTCCCATCCTTGTATGCATGGCTCTGCTCCCCCCTCTCATCCTTGTATACATGGCTCCACTCTCACCCTCCCATCCTTGTATGCATGGCTCCGCTCCTCCCTCCCATCCTTGTATGCATGGCTCCACTCCCACCCTCCCATCCTTGTATGCATGGCTCCGCTTCCCCCTCCCATCCTTGTATTCATGGCTCCGCTCCCCCCTCCCATCCTTGTATGCATGGCTCTGCTCCCCCCTCCCCTCCTTGTATGCATGGCTGGGCTCACTGGTCTTCCCCATCATACTTACCCTGACACCGTCGCTGCACGTTCCTGCATCTCTATCCCGGCACTTCAGCTTCTTCTTGTGCGGTGCGGTCACGTGGTACCGCTCATTAAGGTCATGAATATGGATGCCACTCCTATGAGAGTGGAGTCGTGTCCATATTCATGACCTTAATGAGCGGTACTACGTGACCGCACAGGCAGAAGTCTTCGGGGACCCCTGGTATAGAGAACTGAGCTAACGGATTATATATATCTCATTACACAGTGACACTGTATGTATGCTCTCAATATAAGGACAAACTTTTTGAATAAAGATTGGTGTCGTCAGCAATAACTGACACTTTACTCTCAATCCCATCCACAAGGTCATTAATAAAGAGGTTGAAAAGAAACGGTCCTAGCACAGATCTCTGCGGTCCCCACTGCTGACTATATTCCATTTAGAGAATGTACCATTTATGACGGCTCTTTGTTTCCTGTCATTTAGCCAATTGCTTACCCATTTACATATAGTTTCCCACAGTCCCAAATTATAAAGCTTCAGTATAAGGCTGTTACGTGGAACTGTGTCAAATGCCTTTGCAAACTCCAGATAAATCACATCAGCCATATTATCAACATCCAGGTTTGCACTTACTCCTCATAGAAACCCAACATGTTGATTAGTCACAACTTATCTTTCATGAATCCATGTTGGCTGTCGGTTATTATATTATTCTCTGCAATATATTTGTGCAGGTCGTCTTTGCACACTACCGATGTCAGACTTACCGGTCGGTAGTTACCTGGATCCACCTTCTTACCTTTCTTAAATATCGGTACCATGTGAGCCATCCTCCAATCCTGTGGTAGCACCTCTGTTGAGAGTCTAAGAATATGAGATACAGCGGTGTATCAATTACTCAGCTCAATTCCCTCAGTATCTTTGGATGAATGCCTTCTGCGCCGGGGGATTTGCCAATATTTTTTTTTTTTAATTAGAACCAGTCTCTGATGGTATATATAAAAAGCATCTGATTATAGCCATATCAATCAAGCCAGTCAAATCTTTACTACCCTTTTAGGGTAATTCATTTACTATACATCAGACCTGAGCATGAGTCATCCAGCCTGTGACAACAGCAGTGGAGCAGAGCTACAGCCGCTGCTGTTAACCTGCTGCTGTCAATCTCATTTATAGAGTTCAGCACAAGTACGCACATTTCAAAGTAGCCATGGGCACCCCAGCAAAGCGATTGTGGCGTGCCAAAGTGTTGCCATGACAGCCATTCTGCTGAAGCCCACCTTACGGACATATAGGTACTTCTATGAAGTCCAGCCTGTGGCTGGTGTTCAGACCATTATCCTTACTATATACTGCCTAACGGAACTAACTAAGTAAATATATATGTGTGTATGTATATACACACTCTATCTGAAGAGCCCGGTGTTGCCCTGGCATAGTAACTAACTGTGATTAGTTGCAACAAATTATAATAATTATCCTCCATCCCATAGTCCAGTGCCCATGGACCCATCATATATATCCTCCATTCCATAGTCCAGTGCCCATGTACACATCCCACATATCCTCCATCCCATAGTCCCGTGTCCATATACCCATCATACATATTCTCTATCCCATAGTCACGTGTCCATATACCCATCATACATATCCTCTATCCCATAGTCTAGTGCCCATATACCCATCATACATAACCTCCATCCCATAATTCCGTGCCCATATGCCCATCATACAATAGTGTATGTAAAGCGCTGTGGAATTAATGACGCTATATAAGTGAGTAAAATTAAATAAATACATATTCTCCATCCCATAGTCCTGTGCCCATATACCCATCATACACATCCTCCATCCCATGGTCCCGTGCCCATATACCCATCATACATATCCTCCATCTCATAGTCCCATGTCCATATACCCATCATACATATCCTCCATCCCATAGTCCCGTGCCCATGTACCCATCATACAATAATGTATGTAAAGCGTTGTGGAATTAATGGCGCTATATAAGTGAGTAAAATAATTAAATACATATTCCCCATCCATAGTCCTGTGCCCATATACCCATCACACATCCTCCATCCCATAGTCCCGTGCCCATATACCATCACACACATCCTCCATCCCATAGTCCCATGCCCATATACCCATCACACACATCCTCCATCCCATAGTCCTGTGCCCATATACTCATTACACATCCTCCATCCCATGGTCCCGTGCCCATATACCCATCATACATATCCTCCATCCCATAGTCCCGTGCCCATATACCCATCATACAATAATGTATGTAAAGCGTTGTGGAATTAATGGCGCTATATAAGTGAGTAAAATAAATAAATACATATTCCCCATCCCATAGTCCCGTGCCCATATACCCATCACACATCCTCCATCCCATAGTCCCGTGCCCATATACCCATCACACACATCCTCCATCCCATAGTCCCATGCCCATATACCCATCACACACATCCTCCATCCCATAGTCCTGTGCCCATATACTCATTACACATCCTCCATCCCATGGTCCCGTGCCCATATACCCATCATACATATCCTCCAGCCCATAGTCCCGTGCCCCTATACCCATCACACATCCTAGATCCCATAGTCCCGAGCCGGGTGGCGCTGAGCGGGGAGTTCCTGGAGATGTGCTGTTATGTATGGCAGTGTGGCTCTGTGTGCGGCCGCTGATGAAGCGATTTTCTACGCTGGTAACAATAGAGCGCGGCAGTAATAGAGGAGGGGGTGATTCATTTATGTCATGTGCTCTCTGCTCCTTTCTGGGGGGCAGACAGTGGCTGGGAGCTTATGTTCCCGGGGATGCTAGATTTCTCCCACCCAGTCACTGTCTGCTGAGGTGTTTTCGTGGAGTGAGAAAACTGTTGCTCATAGCAACCAATCACAGCTCAACTTTCATCTTTTAAACAGCTCTGGTGAAATGAAATGAAAGATGCTTAGTAGTAATGAGCCAGTATACTTGTTGCTCAGGTGATCTCCGAGTATTTTGGTGTGTTCGGAGATTTAGTTTTTGTCGACTAGCTGCATGATTTATTGCTGCTGGACAAGCCTGAATACATGTGAGGAATACCTGTTTGTTTGGGAATCCCCACATGTATTCAGGCTGTCCAGCAGCCATAAATCATGCAGATGCGTCGACAGAAACTAAATCTCCGAGCACGCCAAAATACTCGGAGATCACCCGAGCGTGCTTGGTAAAACCCGAGCAACGAGTATACTCGCTCATCACTAAATTGCTTAGTGATTGGTTGCTATGGGCAACACAGGCAGCGTAACCTGTTGTGGTCAAGAGAAATATACAGTATATATTAGATGTTTACTATATATTATATTAGATATTTACTATATGTAATTAGATAATTTATTAAGGAGCCTTTGTGTGTGGAGTGAGTGTGGCTATGCAGAGTGGGTGGGGCTATGTGGAGTGGGCGTGGCTTTATATATATATAATAATATACATAATATTATATATATAATATATTATATATACATATATATATATATATACACACACATTCAACATATATATATATATATATATATATTCAACAACGGAAAAAAAACCCTGTGAGCAGATTGAACAGGTGTGAATTTTAATTGACACCTGAACACCATATAAATCTATATCTTTTGTGTGTGTATGTATATATTGTGTGTGTGTGTGTGTTATACAGTATATACACACATATATATATATATATATATATATATAAAAAATATATATATTTATTGTTTGTACACATACTGACGTGACTGAGGACTAAGAGTGGTAAGGGAAATATCACCTCATTATTTGTCACAAGTAATTTAATATGATCAGCTTCATTCTTTAGCTAAATGTCTTAAATTGTACAAATGTAGTTTATACACTGACTCAATATTATTTGTTTCTGTACAGATCATGTAGAAGAAATTTCCCAAGAAAAGATCAGTAACCACAATACTGAAGAAACGACTTTGGATCCAGCTCCAAGAAAGCAGGGCTGGCTTAAAAGGTTAAAGAGAGGGCCTTCTAAGAGAAGGCATAGTGTAGACAGGAAATCTGGATTCAAACTCAACTTGTACACTCCCCCAGAGACACCAATGGAATCAAACTATCAGGATCAGATTGAAGACACCAAAGTTGAAGATGAAGAAGAGCAGGATCCACATCAGGACAATGTTGTACAGGCCACTGAAGAAATTCAAACTCATGTTGAAGGAACTTCTGTGCTAGAGCTACCAAGTCCTTGTAGCACCAATCTGGAAAAGGCAGAGGAAGAGGAGGAAAAAAAAGATGACAATCAAAAACTTGAAAAAATTAAAAAGGAGGAGATTGATGAAGCTGATGAGAGAACAGATTCTTCTTTAAAAGAAGAGAAAAATATGCAAGAAGACGTAAATAAGACAGACAAAATGTTGGAAAATGTGAAAAACTCTGTGACCAAGCAAGTCAGTGAGCTTGCACCTGCAAATGATGAGGCAGAAGATGAAGACCATCAGTCTCCTAATGAAGATCATGATGCTGATGATGAAGATGAGAGCCATCTTGATATTTCACAGAAAGAGGTACCTGAACATCCTTTTGAGGAGTCTTTAGAGGATAAGGAGAGTTTTTTAGAAGAAGAGAAGAGTATTGCAAATCATACATCTCAACCTGATATTTTAAGCAGCAGCCATGATGAAATAATTGAAGCAGAGCAACTGGTGCAGCATGCAAATGAACAGGTAACTGAACCAGAAGAGCAAGCCATTGTTTCATGTGAAACACACCAAGTGGGTCTGGTTTCAGAGCTAACTGGTGATGTTGAGGATGGACTTGACAATGACTCAGAAACTGCACAAGCTGTTGAGTCTCTAACCCGTGAAAGTGAGGCGCAAGAGGAGGCATTTAGAAACTGCTCTGAAACGCAAGAAGCATGTCATAATTTACACAGTTATGGCCAGAGTCCATCAGCTATTGTTACAGAGGATTGTCATCAGTCTGACCATGATAGTCCAGTGTCCTCATATAATTCATATCCTAGTCAGTCAGTCCAGTCTGAAAACAGCCCTAGTGCACCCTCTATGGAAAGTAATTATGCTCAAATCAGCCCCAAGCAGACAGCCATTTCTGTAACTTCTTTACCGAATGCTGAAACTAGCCCCATGGTGGATGTATCATCTGTGTCTGATCATGCACAGCAAGTTGTGGATAGTGGCTTCAGTGATTTGGGTAGTATTGAGAGTACTACAGAGAACTGTGATAACCCAAACAGCTATGATTCTAGCATTGCATCTAGCACCTTACCCTCTCAAAATAGCTGTTCATTCAGTGGAGGTATGACATCAACTAACTTGACTAAAAGTAGTTGTGCTGTAACGCAACAAATATCTACTATGAACAATAGTTGCAGCATGATTGGGTCGCCACCTCCACAGCCACCTTGCAGTGTCAAGTCCACACAAGCCTGTGCAGTAGAGAGACAGCAGCAGCTTGCCCCATGTGGAATGGCAGGCACAGGTTTTGCTTTGCCGAACATACCTGAAACTGCAGGTGGTGGACTTGGAGGGCTGTATGAAAGATTAGGGCAAGGAGATTTTGTGTCAGGACACTATCCTCAACCCTCTGCTACTTTCAGCCTTGCCAAACTTCAACAACTTACAAACACCTTAATGGATCACTCCCTGCCTTATAGCCACGCTCAGGCTGTGACATCCTATGCAAATAGTGCCTCTCTTACTTCTCCACTAAGCAACATGGTGCAGCTTACCCAGTCACCACATTCTGTTACTTCACAACCTCAAGCCACTATGACTCCGGCAAACCTCACGCCACCCCAATGAATTTGCCACCGACTCTCCTTCAGCGGACCATTTCTAGTGGCCAAATGGGAATTTCACACAGCCAAAGGCTTCAGACACAAATGGGAGGCAAACCTCATATGTCCATGCGGAGCAAAGTATCTGCATTGCCTCCAGGAGCACCTTCTAGGCCCCATCCCTCACAAATCTACGGTCATGCTCCTCCTCCACAGAATGTGACCATGCAGTCTCCCTCTCGGTCTCTCACCATGCAGCGGGGAATGAATATGGGTGTCAATTTAATGCCAGCTCCTCCTTACAATGTGAACCCAGTTAATACGCTAAATGCAATGAGTGGTTATCGTGTTTCTCAGTCAATGATGAACAGTGGTTACCACACCAGTCATGGCTACATGAACCAGAACCCTCAGTATCCAATGCAAATGAGAATGATGGGTAGCCAGCCTTATACGCAGCAGTCAATGCAGACTAGCCCTCACAGCAACATGATGTACTCCAGCCCTGGGCATCATGGTTATATGAATACAGCAATGCCCAAACAGTCAATCAATGGATCATACATGAGGCGGTGAGTTGATCTTGCAGATGTTAGTAGCACTACACCCTCTCTTCCTATTTCTGCCGCAGTTGCAAAATGGAATCTACACATTGGATTCAAATGCAGACTTACAGTGGTCACTGAAGAAAACAGACTCTGTGTCTCATTGACTCATGTTTTTTTTTCTCCAATTCAGCCGGTCATTCATTTTCTACTAGTTTAATATTTATATCTGTTCTCCTTAATTATTTCATCTCCAATTTTACTAAATCCAAGTATGTTTTGTTTCTCTTGTTTTCTCTCTCATTTCACAAACTATCTCACTTTGACAACCTCCATCCAATGGGAATTTATTATTTTTGTTTAGGAATACTGTTTTATTAAAAGTTTGCTATTTATTTAGGAACTACAATTTTCCATCACCAAGTCTTTTCCACACTGGTTATGACCAAGCACACTTCCTTAATGCCATTGACATCCTCTAAGTGACCTTTTGAATTCACATATCAATGTTTAATTCTTTAATGAAATATTATCCCAAGATGAATTATCTACAAAAGAGAAATCATAGTTACGGTAAATTTTTCAAATTGTTTTCGCCCTTTTAAAGCTGGTCTTTTTAAGGAGAACTAGTATTTTCCCCATGTTGCCTCAAGGGCATTGCACTCAGAGAGCTAGACTCTGCTGTTCACTCATGAGGGGTAAACACCCCAAAACAGATTATGGTATTTTTTAGATTCAAGGCTTGTTAAAGGTCCTTGATGGTACTTGTAAGATAGCTTATTTTGTTCTGCAAGAGAGCTAATTTGCATATACTCTCATTATTGAAATCAGGCGGTAAACTTTTTTAAAAAAGATATACCTTTTTCCTTAGGGTAGCGATACATATTAGATCATAGTTTGCCAAACTCGTGGATTTTGGCAGAATTGACTTCCTAATGTGTATGGGTGTCTTCTAAACATATCAGGCATTATGGTCCTGTGGGATAGGCATCTGGCAGCGACTAATTTTCCTTTCCTCATTGGAGGAATAACTGACTGGCAAGTGATTCTGGGTCAACAGCTATTTTAAAGTGTATGGACAATATTTTTTGTTTACAGTAATCTTTAATAACCGTGAAATTTTTTTTTAGAGTATTAGCTTTTCTAGGAGTTTCCTAGACAATATTTCCCAAAACTTCACTCTTCACAGGCCCCAAATAGATCATGTTTTCTGGATTTCCTTAGTATAGCACAGGTGATGGAATTATTATTAAGGCATCAGACACTGCCACAGGTTCTCTCACCTGTGCGATGTTAACGAGATCCTGAAAACATGATGTGTTGGGGGGCTGTGAAGACTGGAGTTTGGGAAATACTGATAGTGTCTTAACTAGGTCCCTAATTGTACAACACAATTGCTTTTGGTATTTTGCTGCCATCAGCAACTTGCAGGAACAAGGGTAATTTAATAGATGTGTGGTCTTTATGTAAAGCATACGGCTGTGTTTGCAGTTCTGAAAGTGGTACAGCTTAGGTTAAAATAATATACAATGGCATGTAAAAGTTTGGACACCCTTGGTCAAATTTACTGTTAGCGTAAAAAGTGAAGCAAGTTATTATTATTATTTCTATAGCACCATTGATTCCATGGTGCTGTACATGAGACGGGGTTACATCAAAATACAAATATCACTTACAGTAAGCAAATTAACAGTGATAGACTGATACAGAGGAAGAGGACAGTTGAAGATGAAATGATCTCTAAAAGGCTTAAAGTTAAAGATGATATATTTCCTTTGTATTTTAGGCAAAAAGGTCATTTTTTACATTTTAAAAACTAAAAAAAGGAAAATGGGCTGATGCAGAAGTTTGGGCCCCCTTGGAGTTTGGTGTGCCCAAATAACTTTGACCAAGGTTTCAGACATTAATTAGCCTGTTAGGGTTAAGGATTGTTCACTATCATCATTAAGAAAGGCAAGGTGATTCAAATTTCCCAGTGTTATAAAAAGCCTCCTCTGTTATGTTTCGGTAGCTGAGGAGTGCAGGCAAAAAAAAGCAATACACCAGAGCAGTTGGAATCTATGAGATTGCAGTACCCTGACTAACCACAACAACTAAGGCAGCCGTGGAGCGTTCCTACGTTGGTCCTAGACGCCTCGTCACAGCTTGAGAAACTAACTACACCTAAAGATAGAAATAGGAAAGCTATCTGCCCCGGAGCAGAACCCCAAAGATAATAGAAAGCCCCCAAACATGTAATGGCGGTTAGACAAGAAGAAATACAGACACAGACAGAAAATAGTATGAGCAAACGTTGGGACCCAAACTAACTAAATAGAAAAGGATAGGAAGGGTACTTACTGCAATCCCAGAAAACCTGAAAAGCACCAACTCTACTAATTTCAAAAACACCTGAGATCACACGACCTCTACCACCTAAATTAGTTCTCTGGTGTAACAAAATCAAAACAGCAGCCACTGAAAAAACTGGAAAAAGCAAAGGTACAAACATCAGTGGCTGAACTAAACTGAGAGGGCAAAAGCCCCCGGAGGGGACCCTGAAGGCCCCCACAGAAGTGCAGGACAAAATGCAAAAATCAAGCACAAAAACAAAAAGAAGAAAATGTCTTATCTGTTAGCAGGAGATGCAGACACGACACAGCAGGCTACAAAGTAAACAGGAATCAAGGATTCAGACCAGAACAATTGATCACCGGCAACCCTGATGGGAAGGTGACTCCCTTATATAAGACCAGTCAGTAACACCTGATTCCCAATCCTCACAATCTTCACTGGACAGACCAGCACCGCCTGTAACCACCAGAGGGAGCCTCTGCTCAGAACTCATCCCAAGCCCACTCACAACAGTACCCCCCCCTTGGGAGGGGTCACCGAACCCTCATTTGAGCAACCAGGTCGGTCAGGATGAGTTCTATGGTACGCACGGATGAGTCTCCTAGCATGGATGTCCGAAGCAAACACCCAAGAATTGTCTTCCTGACCATAACCTCTCCACTTAACCAAATACTGGAGTTTCCGTCTAGAAAAACGAGAATCTAATATTTTCTCAACCACATACTCCAGATTGCCCTCAACCAAAACAGGGTCAGGAGGCACAGCAGCAGGAACCACTGGCTCAACAAACCTCTTCAACAAGGACTTGTGGAACACGTTATGGATCTTAAATGTCCCTGGAAGAAGCAAACGAAAAGAAACAGGATTAAGAATCTCTATGATCTTATAAGGTCCAATGAACCTAGGCTTAAATTTAGGAGATGCTACTCTCATAGGAATATTTTTTGAGGACAACCAGACCAAGTCACCCACTTTAAACCGAGGACCACCAGTCCTATGCCGGTTAGCAAACCGCTGGGCCCTCTCCTGAGAGAGGGACAACCTCTCCACTACCTGGTCCCAAATCTGTTGCATACGCTCCACAACAGAGTCAACACCTGGACAGACAGAAGCCTCCGTCTGTACTGAAGAAAATCGAGGGTGAAACCCAGAATTACAGAAAAACGGAGACATCAAAGTGGCAGAGCTAGCCCTATTATTAAGAGCAAACTCAGCCAAAGGCAAAAAAGAGACCCAGTCATCCTGATCAGCAGACACAAAGCATCTTAGATAAGTCTCCAATGTCTGGTTTGTTCTCTCAGTTTGACCATTGGTCTGAGGATGAAATGCCGAGGAGAAAGACAATTGAACACCCAGTTTAGAACAAAAAGTCCTCCAAAATCTGGAAACAAACTGGACTCCTCTGTCAGACACTATGTTCTCAGGAATGCCGTGTAAACGAACCACGTGCTGAAGGAACAACGGCACCAATTCAGAGGAGGAAGGCAACTTAGGTAATGGCACAAGATGTATCATCTTAGAAAACCTATCACAAATCACCCAGATGGCGGTCATTCTCTGAGAAACAGGAAGGTCGGAAATGAAATCCATAGAGATATTGGTCCATGGTCTCTTGGGCACAGGCAATGGCATCAACAAACCACTAGAGCGAGAGCAAGGCTTGGAGCGAGAGCAAGTCCCGCAGGACTGCACAAATTCCCTGACATCACGAGACAAGGTAGGCCACCAAAAGGACCGACTAACCAAGTCTCTGGTACCAAAAATTCCTGGATGCCCAGTCAACGCGGAACAATGAATCTCAGACATCACACTCTTTTTCCACTGGTCCGGAACAAACAATTTTCCAACAGGGCAGCGCTCGGGCCTATCCTCCTGACACCCCTCCAGAGCAAGTCTCAAATTAGGTGAGATGGCGGAAAGAACTACACCCTCTTTCAAAATAACAGAAGGATCAGATAACTCAGGAGAGTCCGCAAGGAAGCTCCTCGAGAGGGCATCCGCCTTAACATTCTTAGTGCCAGGAAGAAAGGAAACCACAAAATTAAAACGTGTGAAAAACAAGGCCCACCTGGCCTGTCTAGGATTGAGTCGTTTGGCATATTCCAGATAAACCAGATTCTTATGGTCAGTAAGGACCACCACCTGATGTTTGGCTCCCTCCAGCCAATGTCTCCACTCTTCAAAAGCCACTTCATGGCCAATAACTCCCGATTACCCACGTCATAATTACGTTCAGTAGGTGAAAATTTTCGAGAGAAAAAGGCACAAGGGTTACTTTTAGAGGTCTCTGGATCTTTTTGGGACAAAACGGCACCTGCCCTAATTTCAGAGGCATCAACCTCCACCTGAAATGGCAGAGAAACATCAGGCTGCCGTAGAACAGGAGCAGAAGTGAATCTCTGCTTAAGTTCCTGAAATGCAGAGACTGCCTCAGGAGGCCAATTCACCACATCAGAACCCTTTTTGGTCAAATCAGTTAAAGGGTTAACAATAACCGAGAAATTACCAATAAATTTACGATAAAAATTGGCAAAACCCAAAAATCTTTGAAGAGCCTTTAATGAAGTAGGTTGGACCCAATCACAGATGGCCTGAACCTTGACCGGGTCCATTTCAATAACAGATGGGGACAAAATGAATCCCAGAAATGAGATCCTCTGTACACCAAAAAGACACTTTGATCCCTTCACATACAGAGCATTCTCTCTCAAAATCTGGAATACAGTTCGAACATGTTTCACATGAGAGTCCCAGTCATTAGAAAAAATCAAGATATCATCCAAATAAACAATCAGAAATTTATCCACAAAATCCCTGAAAATGTCATTCATGAAGGACTGGAAGACAGAAGGAGCATTAGTGAGCCCAAAGGGCATCACAAGGTACTCAAAATGCCCCTCCGGGGTATTGAATGCCGTCTTCCATTCATCCCCGTGCTTAATGCGAATAAGGTTATAGCCCCCCTGAGGTCAAGCTTGGTAAACCAAGTAGCGTTTTTCACCCTGGAAAACAGGTCAGAAATCAAGGGTAACGGGTATTGATATTTCACAGTAATATTGTTCAAGAGACGATAATCAATACACGGCCTTAATGAACCATCCTTTTTGGCCACAAAGAAAAAACCGGCACCTAAGGGTGAAGAGGATGGTCTGATATGACCCTTCTCCAATGACTCTTTGATATATGACCGCATAGCGTCATGTTCAGGTACAGACAAGTTAAAAAGGCGACCTTTAGGGAATTTACTACCCGGCACTAATTCAATAGCGCAGTCATAGCTCCTATGGGGAGGCAAGGATGCAGATTTACTTTCGCTAAATACATCAGAAAAATCAATCAAAAAGTCAGGAACATCCTGAGCCTGGGGGGAGGCAGAAAAAACAGGAGTGTTGGTATTAACACATTGGCAGCCCCAACTGGTTACAGACACAGATTTCCAATCCAAAACAGGATTATGAGACTGTAACCAAGGGAAACCCAGTACGATAATATCATGCAGATTATACAGAACCAAAAATTTGCAGCACTCTTGATGATCAGGTTCAACCCTCATTATCACCTGAGTAGAGAACTGAGGTTTATTCTCAGCCAAAGGGGTAGAATCGATCCCCAGTAGGGGAATAGACTTCTGTAGGGGTATCAAGGGAAACCCACAACGTTTAGCAAAATCATAATCCATCAGGTTAATAGCTGCTCCAGAATCAACGAAAGCCTGAGCAGAAAATGAGGACAGAGAGCATATCAGAGTGACAGTTAATAAAAACTTAGTCTGAACACTACCCAAGACAACTGAGCGTGCAAAACGTCTTCCCCGCTTAGGGCAGACTGAAATAGCATGAGAGGCATCACCACAGTAGAAACATAACCCATTGCGCTTTCGAAACTCATGACGCTGTGCCCCAGACACCACTCTATCACACTGCATGGATTCAGAAGCAGGTTCACAAGGCAACACTATTCCACGCATACTTCTCCGCTCACGCAAACGTCTGTCAATTTGAATCGCTAATGACATAGAATCATTGAGACCAGAGGGGACAGGGAATCCCACCATAACATCCTTTACATTATCTGACAGACCCTTCCGAAAAAGGGCCGCCAAAGCGTCGTCATTCCACTTGGTCAGGACTGCCCACCTACGGAATCTCTGACAGTATAACTCAGCGTCATCAAGCCCCTGATTTAATGCCAACAAGGCTTTTTCAGCTTGATCAGTGACATTAGGCTCATCGTACAATAACCCCAAAGCCTGAAAAAATGCATCAACATCACTCAAAACAGGATCCCCAGGTGTCAGGGAAAAAGCCCAATCCTGAGGATCGCCGCGCAGGAGAGAGATGACAATTTGAACCTGCTGCGCTGCGTTCCCTGAGGACTTAGATTTTAAGGCAAAAAACAATTTACAATTATTTTTGAAATTCTGAAAGTTAGCTCGATCCCCTAAAAACAAATCTGGCATGGGAATCCTAGGTTCCACAACAGGCAACCTAGCAAGATATGCAGCAATACTCTGAACCTCAGTGGCAAGCTGATCCACACGGCCAGACAACTGTGCAAACTCCATTGAGAGAAAAAATCCTCCCCAGCACCCAGAGAGACAGAGGGTAAAAAAAAAAAAAATGCAACAAACAGAAAAATATCTCTGACAACCGTTTTTTCTTTCACAAATTTTTTCCCTTCTGTGAGTACCATACAATTTTAAATTTTAGGCCGGTGATACTGTTATGTTTCGGTAGCTGAGGAGTGCAGGCAAAAAAAAGCAATACACCAGAGCAGTTGGAATCTATGAGATTGCAGTACCCTGACTAACCACAACAACTAAAGGCAGCCGTGGAGCGTTCCTACGTTGGTCCTAGACGCCTCGTCACAGCCTGAGAAACTAACTACACCTAAAGATAGAAATAGGAAAGCTATCTGCCCCGGAGCAGAACCCCAAAGATAATAGAAAGCCCCCAAACATGTAATGGCGGTTAGACAAGAAGAAATACAGACACAGACAGAAAATAGTATGAGCAAACGTTGGGACCCAAACTAACTAAATAGAAAAGGATAGGAAGGGTACTTACTGCAATCCCAGAAAACCCTGAAAAGCACCAACTCTACTAATTTCAAAAACACCTGAGATCACACGACCTCTACCACCTAAATTAGTTCTCTGGTGTAACAAAATCAAAACAGCAGCCACTGAAAAAACTGGAAAAAGCAAAGGTACAAACATCAGTGGCTGAACTAAACTGAGAGGGCAAAAGCCCCCGGAGGGGACCCTGAAGGCCCCCACAGAAGTGCAGGACAAAATGCAAAAATCAAGCACAAAAACAAAAAGAAGAAAATGTCTTATCTGTTAGCAGGAGATGCAGACACGACACAGCAGGCTACAAAGGAAACAGGAATCAAGGATTCAGACCAGAACAATTGATCACCGGCAACCCTGATGGGAAGGTGACTCCCTTATATAAGACCAGTCAGTAACACCTGATTCCCAATCCTCACAATCTTCACTGGACAGACCAGCACCGCCTGTAACCACCAGAGGGAGCCTCTGCTCAGAACTCATCCCAAGCCCACTCACAACACTCCTCTAACCTTGTGCCAAAAAACAGCAACCATGGGTTCTTCTAAGCAGCAGCCTCGCACTCTAAAAAATTAAAATAGTGAAGACCCACAAAGCAGGAGAACGCTGTCCGAACATAGCAAAGCGTTTTCAAGTTGCCATTTCCTCAGTTTGAAATGTAATGAAAAAATAGCAGTTAACAGGAACAGTGGAGGTCAAGATATGAGAGAGCTGGTCATAGCTTTGTTACAGAGGCAAATCCAACCCCCCCATTTCCCTTGACAGCTGCAAAAGACCTTCAGAAAGATACAGCAGAATCTGAAGTTGTGGTACATTATTCTACTGTCCAAACACACCTGCACAAATATGACCTGTATGGAAGAATCATCAGAAGAAAACATTTCCTGCTTTGTCACCATAAAATTCAGCGTTGGAAGTATGCAAAAGAACATCTAAACAAGGCCTTTGGATCGGTGAGGTTAAAATAGAACTCTTTGGCCTCGATGATCAAAGGAATGTGTGGAGAAAATAGGGCGCAAAATTTCAGGAAAAGGACATCTCGACAACCATTAAGCATGAGGGTGGATCATTAATGCTTTGGGGTTGTGTTGCAGCCAATGACACAAGGAAACTTTCACTGGTAGAGGGAAGAATGGATTAAATGAAATCTCAATAACTTCTTGATGCAAACATAACATCTGTAATAAAAAAAAATAAAAAAGAAAGCTGAAGTTGAGAAAAGCATGCATCCACAATAGACTACCTCAAAAGGCACAAGCTTAAGGTTTTATAATGGCCTTCACAGTCCCCTGATCATCATTGAAAATCTGTGACTAGACCTCAAAATAGCAGTGCATGCAAGATGACCCAGGAATCTCACAGAACTGGAACAATTTTCCAAGGAAGAATGGATGAAAATCCTTTAAATAAGACATGAAAGACTCTCGTCTACCTACAAAAAGCGTTTACAAGCTGTGATACTTTCTATAGAGGGCGCTACTACGTACTAAGCAAGCTGGGTGCTCAAACTTTTGCATCAACCCATTTTACTTTTTTGTAATTTTTCAAATGTAAAAAATAAAAATACATATTTTTGGGGTAAAATACAAAGGAAGTATTTAGTATTTAACTTTAGACCTTTTAGAGATAATTTCATCTTCAACTTGCTTTACTGTTCATAATAAAATAACAGTAATTTTGACCAGGGGTGCCAAATTTTTACTTGCCACTGTACATACAGTAGCTCTCATCAGAGTAGTGATATTAGAGCTTCTTGCATTACAGTGAAAAGAAGTAGCTCTCTATCCTTGGATGTAACCTTGTCTGCATGTCCTAGTTCCCAAGAACCATCGATGACAGCAAAGTATTTATAGCCACTGTATTATAAAGTGCTCCCTTTTTATAGTCCTTTATTAAATGTTTCCCAACCCTCCTTTGCAAATGATTAATCCAACACCTTGCTTGATGGTGAATTGTAATCAGGACCATGTTAAAATTGTAAGAGAGTAGAGCAAAGGTCCATCTCTTTCACGATCCTGACAATTTTCTCAGTTCTTGTAAACCATGCTATTATGACATATGTATTGAGCTTATAAAAAAAAAGTCTGAGCTGATTTAAAGAGCAGCCTAAGTATTTATACCGATGTATGTCTCTTACGACCATATAATATCTGAACATGCTCTCCAGTGTTTTGCTTCCTTTACCCAGTTTTTGTTAATTGTGTTTACTTTTGAAGTATGTTTTATGGTTTGCTGTCTTGCACTCTTGGCTGTTGCAGCCTAAAATGTGTTAATCAGTCAACTTGTCCCCCATTGTGGTCCAGTGGATCTTGTATCACAAACGGAAACCAAGTAAAAGATACACATACACTTTACTACATTTTATTTTGTTTCAGTTGTTTGCTGGAAGTAAGCCTTACTAAGCATGCTGCTTCTCTCCTTTGTGTGTGAGCTTTTATAAGTAGTTTTATACAATGGTTACGGAAAGTATTCAGACCCCTTTAAATTTTTCACTCTGCTTTATTTCAGCCATTTGGTAAATTCAAAAAAGTTCATTTTTTTCTCATTAATGTACACTCTGCACCCCATCTTGACTGAAAAAACAAATGTAGATATGTTTGCATATTTATTAAAAAAGAAAAACTGAAATATCACATGGTCATAAGTATTCAGACCCTTTGCTCAGTATTGAGTAGAAGCACCCTTTTGAGCTAGTACAGCCATGAGTCTTCTTAGAAATGATTCAAGAAGTTATTCACACCTGGATTTGGGGATCCTCTGCCATTCTTCCTTTCAGATCCTCTCCAGTTCCATCAGGTTGGATGGTGAACATTGATGGATAGCCATTTTCAGGTCTCTCCAAAGATGCTCAATTGGGGTCAGGGCTCTGGCTGGGCCAGTCAAAAATGGTCACAGAGTTGTTCTGAAGCCACTCATTTGTTATTTCAGCTGTGTGCTTAGGGTCATTGTCTTGTTGGAAGGTGAACCTTCGGCCAAGTCTGAGGTCCAGAGCACTATGTAAGAAGTTTTCATCCAGGATATCTCTATACTTGGCCGCATTCATGTTTTCTTCAATTGCAACCAGTCATCCTGGCCCTGCAGCTGAAAAACACCCCCATAGCATGATGTTGCCACCACTATGTTTCACTGCTGGGATTGTATTGGGCAGGTGATGAGCATTGCCTGGTTTTCTTGACACATACCGCTTAGAATTATCACCAAAAAGTTCTATCTTCGTCTCATCAGACCAGAGAATCTTATTTCTCATAATCTGGGAGTCCTTCATGTGCTTTTTTTTTTTTAGCAAGATCTATGTGGGCTTTTATATGTCTGGCACTGAGGAGAGGCTTCCGTCGGGACACTCTGCCATAAAGGCCCAACTGCAGGAGGACTGCAGTGATAGTTGACTTTAGGGAACTTTCTCCCATCTCCCTACTGCATCTGTGGAACTCAGCCACAGTGATCTTAGGGTTCTTGTTATGTTTTGGTAGCTGAGGAGGCAGGAGCAAAAAACCGCACAGGCATCCTAACACCAGATAGGTTGGAAACTAATAGGTTGCAGACCCCTAAACTAACCGCACAACTAGAAGCAGCCGTGGGACGTTCCTACGGTGGCCTAGACGTCTCGTCACAGCCAGAGAGATAGCAATCCCTGAAGATAGATTATTATTATTATAAGATGGAAAGAGGAAAGCTAACTGCCCCGGAGTAGACCCCAAAAGAGTAGGAAGCCCCCAAACACATAATGGCGGTTAGACAAGATAAAAATACAAACACAGACAGAAAATAGATTGAGCAAACGCTGGGTCCCAAAACTGTCTAGATAGAACAGCACAGGAGAGAATACTGTCTGCAACCCAGAAAAACCCTCGGAAAAACTCCAATACTTCTGAATCCAAAAACACTGAGACCACACGGTCTCGACCACCTATATCAGATCTCTGGTGTGGGCACGTAGCTAACCAGCAGTAAAATATCACAAGAACTGAGCAAATGAACAAATACAAAAAATGAACGGAGACCAGCCAAAGCCCCCCAAAGGGACCCGGCTGAAGACTAAAAGCAATGCAGCAAAAAGCAAGGAATTCAAACCACAGTTAAAAAAAAAACTGAAAGAGACTTATCTGAATGCAAGCAGGAGACAGCAGAAAAGCAAGCTGAATTCCAACCTAGACCAGGAAGAACAATTGATCACCGGCGAGGATCATGGGAGGTCAGCTCACTTATATCAGGCCAGTCATTACCACCTGACAACCACTCGTCAGCTGCAGGTGTAGGACTCTTGATGTTCCACATAGGTTTAATGCCTTCAGCAACCACCAGAGGGAGCTTCAGTCCCGAAGTCGTCTCCAATACGTTCACAACAGGTTCTTCTTTACCTCTCACCAATGCTCTTCTCCCACGATTGCTCAGTTTGGCTGGACGGCCAGGTCTAGGAAGACCTCTGGTGATCCCAAACTTCTTCCATGTAAGGATTATGGAGGCCACTGTGCTCTTAGGAACCTTGAGTACTGCAGAAATTCTTTTGTTACCTTTGCCAGATGTGTGCCTTGCCACAATTCTGTCTCTGAGCTCATTGGCCAGTTCCTTTGACCTCATGATTCTCATTTGGTCTGACATGCACTGTGAGCTTTGAGGTCTTATATAGACAGGTGTGTGCCTCTACAAATCAAGTCCTATCAGTTTAATTAAACACAACTGGACTTCAATGAAGGAGTAGAACCATCTCAAGGAGGATCACAAGGAAATTGACAGCATGTGACTTAAATATGAGTGTCTGAGCAAAGGGTTTGAATACTTATGACTGTGATATTTCAGTTTTTCTTTTTTAATAAATTTACAAATATGTCTACATTTGTTTTTTTTTTTAGTCAAGATGGGGTGCAGCGTGTACATTGATAAAAAAATTTAACTTTTTTGAATTTACCAAATGACTGCAATGAAACAGAGTGAAAAATTGAAAGGGGTCTGAATACTTTCTGTACCCACTATATGTCCAGTGCTAAACTATAAAGCCATTTGTTATTATTTTGTTTTCTGATTTTGGTCAGCCTTGATTGAAGGTTAAAGACGAAAAATATATATTTTTATTAACTTTAAAAACTGTACAAAATATTAAAATTTGTTTTTCTTAAGGTCCTTTTGGTCAGTCGGAGGGCTTGCATTGTATATTTTCACACATTCACTATAATTATGACTCTACTTTTAATCTTTGTAGGACAAAAAAAAAAATTTATTTTAAAGGAAAAAAGACCACAAAATAGAGCAAATCACAAAGGATATTGGAAATGCAATACTCAGAATTATTTGCTGAGGATTTTGAAATAGACTTATAATTAAATAACACTTGGTGGTTAATTGCTATTTTACGATATTGCCTTTCAGACTCTTTTGCACTACAAGGGGATCATCCCACCTGTAGAGTTTTTTATCTTTGTAATGCATTGAAGATATTTTTTAATTAAAATTTGAAAAGGAATGAACAAATTTCATATTCTGGACAACCTTACAAGGCAACACAATAGCAACTGTTGCAAACATGTCCATAAGATATGAAAGTAAGGATTAAAGAAACGTGTGAAACAAATCAGAATGTGTTAAACCTTAGAGTAAGAGCGACTACTTTGAGGACTGTTTTACACCTCCTTGGCGTTCTCTCAAGTAGCATCATCAGTTATCACCTGCACTGACTTTCCTTGAAGAAGTTGCCAGAGGTTTCTGAGCACTTGGCTGATTTGCCTTTCTCTGTGGTTCAACTCATCCCAAACCATCTCAGTTGCATTGAAGTCAGTGATTGTGGAGGCCATGTTATCTGTTACAAGACTCCATCTCTCTTTCTTGGTCACATAGCCTGGAAGTGTTTTGGGTCATTGTCCTGTGGCAACACAAATGATGGTCCCACTGGGTGCAATCCAGATGGGATGGCATGTAGAATGTTGTAACCATGTTAGGTAAGCCTGCCCTGAATTTGGATTAAACCACACCTTCATGCTTCACAATTTGCAAAACTATTTACTCACCCATTCTGTATTTCACAAAGGCATGCCGGTTGGTACACAGTCCTTGTTTTGCTTTACCTAAAGAAATCACTTGTTTGTGGTCCTCAACAGTTGCTTCTTTTCAGCAATTTGACCATAAAGGCCTGCTTCTCGCTGTTTTTTTTTTACTCCTATCTGTACATTTATGTTGCTGTCACTTGAGATGCTGTGAAGTCTGATTAATGTATCTTTTATGGCAGAGCTAATTCTTGGTCTTCCTTGGCCTTCCTGTGGTTAGTTTCACCATAGCAATTGATGGTTTTCATGACTGCACTTGAGGGATACCATTTGAGGGTTTAGCATTTCTCCAGATCCACTGACTTTAGTGTCTTAGATTACGGACGTGCTAGCATTTCTTTTTACTTAGTTTAGTGATTCCTGACATATTTTGGCTTAGAACAGTTGTGGAATAGGACTCAGCCCTGGATGGGGCTGTGTACTACCACTTGCTCTGCAAAATACTCTTTCAGATCAAAAAACTTTTTGAAGCACATTAATCCACAAATGAACACTTGACGAAGCATGCCTGTTTCTTGGAATTCATTCCAGGTGACTACTTGATGCTATTGAGAATCACAATGATGTGTAAAGCTGTCATGAGTGTAAAATAGGAGTACTGAGGAATCTAAGACTTAAATATTGTTTGTTTCACAATTGTTTCTATACGCCTTGTTTCCATATGTGTTCCTTCACGGTTTTACTGCCTTCAGTCTGAATCTACAATGTGCACATTCAGCTAAGAGCAAGGAAAATCTTTGCATGAACTGGTGTTTCCAGGCTTTTGACTGGTACTGTATACATAATATTATGTATTTGTAATAAACTCCTCAACATTGAAATTGCAACACCAAGAATGAAAAGTAGTGGAAATCTGGAAATCATAGGATGGGTAGATAATGATATGCAAATGTGAAAAGATAGATCAACATTTTCAAAATATCTAATTTTGCTCAGTATCCTGTTGTGAATGGGTTTGAGATGAGTTCTGAGCAGAGGCTCCCTCTGGTGGTTACAAGCAGTGCTAGTGAGGATTGTGAGGACTGGGAATCAGGTGTTACTGACTGGTCTTATATAAGGGAGTCATTTTCCCATCAGGGTTGCCGGTGATCATTTGTTCTGGTCTGAATCCTTCATTCCAGTTTCCCTTGTAGCCTGCTGTGTCGTGTCTGCATCTCCTGCTACCAGATAAGACTTTTGCTTCTTTTGTGTTTTTGCTATATTTTTGCATTTTGTCCTGCACTTCTGTGGGGGTCTTCAGGGTCCCCTCCGGGGGCTTCTGCCCTCTCAGTTTAGTTCAGCCACTGAGTTTTGTTCTTTTGCTTTTTCCAGTTTTTTCAGTGGCTGCTGTTTTGATTTTGTTACACCAGAGAACTAATTTAGGTGGTAGAGGTCGTGTGATCTCAGGTGATTTTGAAATTAGTAGAGTTGGTGCTTTTCAGGGTTTTCTGGGATTGCAGTAAGTACCCTTCCTGTCCTTTTCTATTTAGATAGTTTGGGCCCCAGCGTTTGCTCATACTATTTTCTTTCTGTGTCAGTATTTCCTCTTGTCTAACCGCCATTACATGTTTGGGGGCTTTCTGTTATCTTTGGGGTTCTGCTCCGGGGTAGCCCGCTTTCCTATTTCTATCTTTAGGTGTAGTTAGTTTCTCAGGCTGTGACGAGGCGTCTAGGACCAACGTAGGAACGCTCCACGGCTGCCTCTAGTTGTGGTGGTTAGTCAGGGTACTGCAATCTCATAGATTCCAACTTCTCTGGTGTATTGCCTTTTTTACCTGCACTCCTCAGCTACCGAAACATAACAGTATCACCGGCCAAAAAATTTAAAATTGTATGGTACTCACAGAAGGAAAAAAAAATATTGTGAAAGAAAAAAGGTTGTCAGAGTTGTCAGAGATATTTTTCTGTTTGTTGCATTTTTTTTTTTTTTCCTCTGTATCTCTGGGTGCTGGGAGGATCTTTTCTCCCAATGGAGTTTGTACAGTTGTCTGGCCGTGTGGATCAGCTTGCCACTGAGGTTCAGAGTATTGCTGCATATCTTGCTAGGTTGCCTGTTGTGGAACCTAGGATCCCCATGCCAGATTTGTTTTTAGGGGATCGAGCTAAGTTTCAGAATTTCAAAAATAATTGTAAATTGTTTTTTGCCTTAAAATCTAAGTCCTCAGGAAACGCAGCGCAGCAGGTTCAAATTATCATCTCTCCTGCGCGGCGATCCTCAGGATTGGGCTTTTTCCCTGATACCTGGGGATCCTGTTTTGAGTGATGTTGATGCATTTTTTCAGGCTTTGGGTTATTGTACAATGAGCCTAATGTCACTGATCAAGCTGAAAAAACCTTGTTGGCATTAAATCAGGGGCTTGATGACGCTGAGTTATACTGTCAGAGATTCCGTAGGTGGGCAGTCCTGACCAAATGGAATGACGACGCTTTGGCGGCCCTTTTCCGGAAGGGTCTGTCAGATAATGTAAAGGATGTTATGGTGGGATTCCCTGTCCCCTCTGGTCTCAATGATTCTATGTCATTAGCGATTCAAATTGACAGACGTTTGCGTGAGCGGAGAAGTATGCGTGGAATGGTGTTGCCTTGTGAACCAGCTTCTGAACCCATGCAGTGTGATAGAGTGGTGTCTGGGGCACAGCGTCATGAGTTTCGAAAGCGCAATGGGTTATGTTTCTACTGTGGTGATGCCTCTCATGCTATTTCAGTCTGCCCTAAGCGGGGAAGACGTTTTGCACGCTCAGTTGTCTTGGGTAGTGTTCAGACTAAGTTTTTATTAACTGTCACTCTGATATGCTCTCTGTCCTCATTTTCTGCTCAGGCTTTCGTTGATTCTGGAGCAGCTATTAACCTGATGGATTATGATTTTGCTAAACGTTGTGGGTTTCCCTTGATACCCCTACAGAAGTCTATTCCCCTACTGGGATCGATTCTACCCCTTTGGCTGAGAATAAACCCCAGTTTTCTACTCAGGTGATAATGAGGGTTGAACCTGATCACCAGGAGTGCTGCAAATTTTTGGTTCTGTATAATCTGCATGACATTATCGTGCTGGGTTTCCCTTGGTTACAGTCTCATAATCCTGTTTTGGATTGGAAATCTGTGTCTGTAACCAGTTGGGGCTGCCAATGTGTTAATACCAACACTCCTGTTTTTTCTGCCTCCCCCCAGGCTCAGGATGTTCCTGACTTTTTGTTTGATTTTTCTGATGTGTTTAGCGAAAGTAAATCTGCATCCTTGCCTCCCCATAGGAGCTATGACTGCGCTATTGAATTAGTGCCGGGTAGTAAATTCCCTAAAGGTCGCCTTTTTAACTTGTCTGTACCTGAACATGACGCTATGCGGTCTTATATCAAGGAATCATTGGAGAAGGGTCATATCAGACCATCCTCTTCACCCTTAGGTGCCGGTTTTTTGTTTGTGGCCAAAAAAGATGGTTCATTAAGGCCGTGTATTGATTATCGTCTCTTGAACAATATTACTGTGAAATATCAATACCCGTTACCCTTGATTTCTGACCTGTTTTCCAGGGTGAAAAACGCTACTTGGTTTACCAAGCTTGACCTCAGGGGGGCGTATAACCTTATTCGCATTAAGCACGGGGATGAATGGAAGACGGCATTCAATACCCCTGAAGGGCATTTTGAGTACCTAGTGATGCCCTTTGGGCTCACTAATGCTCCTTCCGTCTTCCAGTCCTTCATGAATGACATTTTCAGGGATTTTGTGGACAAATTTCTGATTGTTTATTTGGATGATATCTTGATTTTTTCTAATGACTGGGACTCTCATGTGAAACATGTTCGAACTGTATTCCAGATTTTGAGAGAGAATGCTCTGTATGTGAAGGGATCAAAGTGTCTTTTTGGCGTACAGAGGATCTCATTTCTGGGATTCATTTTGTCCCCATCTGTTATTGAAATGGACCCGGTCAAGGTTCAGGCCATCTGTGATTGGGTCCAACCTACTTCATTAAAGGCTCTTCAGAGATTTTTGGGTTTTGCCAATTTTTATCGTAAATTTATTGGTAATTTCTCGGTTATTGTTAAACCATTAACTGATTTGACCAGAAAGGGTTCTGATGTGGTGAATTGGCCTCCTGAGGCAGTCTCTGCATTTCAGGAACTTAAGCAGAGATTCACTTCTGCTCCTGTTCTACGACAGCCTGATGTTTCTCTGCCATTTCAGGTGGAGGTTGATGCCTCTGAAATTGGGGCAGGTGCCGTTTTGTCCCAAAAAGATCCAGAGACCTCTAAAAGTAACCCTTGTGCCTTTTTCTCTCGAAAATTTTCTCCTACTGAACGTAATTATGACGTAGGTAATCGGGAGTTATTGGCCATGAAGTGGGCTTTTGAAGAGTGGAGACATTGGCTGGAGGGAGCCAAACATCAGGTGGTGGTCCTTACGGACCATAAGAATCTGGTCTATCTGGAATCTGCCAAGCGACTCAATCCTAGACAGGCCAGGTGGGCCTTGTTTTTCACACGTTTTAATTTTGTGGTTTCCTTTCTTCCTGGCACTAAGAATGTTAAGGCGGATGCCCTCTCGAGGAGTTTCCTTGCGGACTCTCCTGAGTTATCTGATTCTTCTGTTATTTTGAAAGAGGGTGTAGTTCTTTCCGCCATCTCGCCCAATTTGAGACTTGCTCTGGAGGGGTGTCAGGAGGATAGGCCCGAGCGCTGCCCTGTTGGAAAATTGTTTGTCCCGGACCAATGGAAAAAGAGTGTGATGTCTGAGATTCATTGTTCCACATTGGCTGGGCATCCCGGAATTTTTGGTACCAGAGACTTGGTTAGCCGGTCCTTTTGGTGGCCTACCTTGTCTCGTGATGTCAGGGAATTTGTGCAGTCCTGCGGGACTTGCTCTCGCTCCAAGCCTTGCTCTCGCTCTAGTGGTTTGTTGATGCCATTGCCTGTGCCCAAGAGACCATTTACCCATATCTCTATGGATTTCATTTCCGATCTTCCTGTTTCTCAGAGAATGACCACCATCTGGGTAATTTGTGATAGGTTTTCCAAAATGATACATCTTGTGCCATTACCTAAGTTGCCTTCCTCCTCTGAATTGGTGCCGTTGTTCCTTCAGCACGTGGTTCGTTTACACGGCATTCCTGAGAACATTGTGTCTGACAGAGGAGTCCAGTTTGTTTCCAGATTTTGGAGGACTTTTTGTTCTAAACTGGGTGTTCAATTGTCTTTCTCCTCGGCATTTCATCCTCAGACCAATGGTCAAACTGAGAGAACAAACCAGACATTGGAGACTTATCTAAGATGCTTTGTGTCTGCTGATCAGGATGACTGGGTCTCTTTTTTGCCTTTGGCTGAGTTTGCTCTTAATAATAGGGCTAGCTCTGCCACTTTGATGTCTCCGTTTTTCTGTAATTCTGGGTTTCACCCTCGATTTTCTTCAGGACAGACGGAGGCTTCTGTCTGTCCGGGTGTTGACTCTGTTGTGGAGCGTATGCAACAGATTTGGGACCAGGTAGTGGAGAGGTTGTCCCTCTCTCAGGAGAGGGCCCAGCGGTTTGCTAACCGGCATAGGACTGATGGTCCTCGGTTTAAAGTGGGGACTTGGTCTGGTTGTCCTCAAAGAATATTCCTATGAGAGTAGCATCTCCTAAATTTAAGCCTAGGTTCATTGGACCTTATAAGATCATGGAGATTATTAATCCTGTTTCTTTTCGTTTGCTTCTTCCAGGGACATTTAAGATCCATAACGTGTTCCACAAGTCCTTGTTGAAGAGGTTTGTTGAGCCAGTGGTTCCTGCTGCTGTGCCTCCTGACCCTGTTTTGGTTGAGGGCAATCTGGAGTATGTGGTTGAGAAAATATTGGATTCTCGTTTTTCTAGACGGAAACTCCAGTATTTGGTTAAATGGAGAGGTTATGGTCAGGAAGACAATTCTTGGGTGTTTGCTTCGGACATCCATGCTAGGAGACTTATCCGTGCGTATCATAGAACTCATCCTGACCGACCTGGTTGCTCAAATGAGGGTTCGGTGACCCCTCCTCAAGGGGGGGGTACTGTTGTGAATGGGTTTGAGATGAGTTCTGAGCAGAGGCTCCCTCTGGTGGTTACAAGCGGTGCTAGTGAGGATTGTGAGGACTGGGAATCAGGTGTTACTGACTGGTCTTATATAAGGGAGTCATTTTCCCATCAGGGTTGCCGGTGATCATTTGTTCTGGTCTGAATCCTTCATTTCAGTTTCCCTTGTAGCCTGCTGTGTCGTGTCTGCATCTCCTGCTACCAGATAAGACTTTTGCTTCTTTTGTGTTTTTGCTATATTTTTGCATTTTGTCCTGCACTTCTGTGGGGTCTTCAGGGTCCCCTCCGGGGGCTTCTGCCCTCTCAGTTTAGTTCAGCCACTGAGTTTTGTTCTTTTGCTTTTTCCAGTTTTTTCAGTGGCTGCTGTTTTGATTTTGTTACACCAGAGAACTAATTTAGGTGGTAGAGGTCGTGTGATCTCAGGTGATTTTGAAATTAGTAGAGTTGGTGCTTTTCAGGGTTTTCTGGGATTGCAGTAAGTACCCTTCCTGTCCTTTTCTATTTAGATAGTTTGGGCCCCAGCGTTTGCTCATACTATTTTCTTTCT
Organism: Oophaga sylvatica; assembly: GCA_033576555.1. Lineage (NCBI taxonomy): Eukaryota > Metazoa > Chordata > Amphibia > Anura > Dendrobatidae > Oophaga > Oophaga sylvatica. Next base: position 279,953,791 of record JARQOD010000003.1, on the reverse strand, counting down.
GTGTCAGTATTTCCTCTTGTCTAACCGCCATTACATGTTTGGGGGCTTTCTGTTATCTTTGGGGTTCTGCTCCGGGGCAGATAGCTTTCCTATTTCTATCTTTAGGTGTAGTTAGTTTCTCAGGCTGTGACGAGGCGTCTAGGACCAACGTAGGAACGCTCCACGGCTGCCTCTAGTTGTGGTGGTTAGTCAGGGTACTGCAATCTCATAGATTCCAACTTCTCTGGTGTATTGCCTTTTTTACCTGCACTCTTCAGCTACCGAAACATAACAGTATCCAGTATGAGCACCATTCTTTGAAATCCCAGCCTTTACACTCTTTGACTAGTATCACCAAGGTTATTAATGGGTGTCTGAGGAATGTTCTGCCATGCTGAATGCATCTGTACACCAAATCCTCAAGATCTGCTGGCAGCTACCTTTACTTTTGCCAACCAATGATATCCCAGAGGTGCTGTATGGGAGACGAGCTTGAAGACCCTTCACCCCATGGTATCACGTTTAGGCCTCACAGGCTGCTCACAGTATTAGAAACATGTGACCTGAAGTTCTTGTGTTCAAAAGTTGCTCCCGGGACACTTTGGAGAAATGGTCATCCCACTGGTTCCATGCCAAAATCCGTTTAACATTGCACTGTTAGTGTATTTCGAATGAAGACTAGAGTAGCCTTGCTACCGTACATTATACCAGCCACATTGCATTACATCACCCTTACACTGTGGCATCATAATCACAGGAGTAGGACCAATGTGATGTTCCCTCATGAAAACCTTGCAAGACTAGATCCCTGTACAGGGGTTAAAGGTGCGAAGGAGAGGGTGCATCTGGAAACTGCCAGACGGAGTGGCTAGTACTAAGTCTATCCAATGTAGCCTTTTTGAGCCTAAGGCCTCTGACAAACGTAGGCTCAATGTGGGCTCACCCACATTCATCTCGTTCTAAGATCCAGCTTGTGGGACTCATCATTTACCTGCTGCAAGATAACCCCCAGGCTTGGGTGTGTTGTGAATGGGTTTGAGATTAGTTCTGAGCAGAGGCTCCCTCTGGTGGTTACAAGCGGTACTAGTGAGGATTGTGAGGACTGGGAATCAGGTGTTACTGATTGGTCTTATATAAGGGAGTAATTTTCCCATCAGGGTTGCCGGTGATCAATTGTTCTGGTCTGAATCCTTCTTTCCAGTTTCCCTTGTAGCCTGCTGTGTCGTGTCTGCATCTCCTGCTATCAGATAAGACAATTTCTTATTTTGTGTTTTTGCTATATTTTTGCATTTGGTCCTGCACTTCTGTGGGGGCCTTCTGGGTCCCCTCCGGGGGCTTTTGCCCTCTCAGTTTAGTCCAGCCACTGTGTTTTGTACTTTTGCTTTTTCCAGTTTTTTCAGTGGCTGCTGTTTTTGTTACACCAGAGAACTAATTTAGGTGGTAGAGGTCGTGTGATCTCAGGTGATTTTGAAATCAGTAGAGTTGGTGTTTTTCAGGGTTTTCTGAGATTGCAGTAAGTACCCTTCCTGTCCTTTTCTATTTAGTTAGTTTGGGCCCCAGCGTTTGCTCATACTATTTTCTTTCTGTGTCAGTATTCCCTCTTGTCTAACCGCCATTACATGTTTGGGGCTTTCTATTATCTTTGGGGTTCTGCTACGGGGCAGATAGCTTTCCTATTTCTATCTTTAGGTGTAGTTAGTTTCTCAGGCTGTGACGAGGCGTCTAGGACCAACGTAGGAACGCTCCACGGCTGCCTCTAGTTGCGGTGGTTAGTCAGGGTACTGCAATCTCATAGATTCCAACTGCTCTGGTGTATTTCCTTTTTTTGCCTGCACTCCTCAGCTACCGTAACATAACAGTATCACCGGCCATAAAAATTGTATGGTACTCACAGAAGGGAAAAAATATTTTGAAGGAAGAAAAGTTGTCAGAGATATTTTTCTGTTTGTTGCATTTTTTTTTTTTCCCTCTGTATCTCTGGGTGCTGGGGAGGATCTTTTCTCCCAATGGAGTTTGCACAGTTGTCTGGCCGTGTGGATCAGCTTGCCACTGAGGTTCAGAGTATTGCTGCATATCTTGCTAGGTTGCCTGTTGTGGAACCTAGGATCCCCATGCCAGATTTGTTTTTAGGGGATCGAGCTAAGTTTCAGAATTTCAAAAATAATTGTAAATTGTTTCTTGCCTTAAAATCTAAGTCCTCAGGAAACGCAGCGCAGCAGGTTCAAATTATCATCTCTCTCCTGCGCGGCGATCCTCAGGATTGGGCTTTTTCCCTGATACCTGGGGATCCTGTTTTGAGTGATGTTGATGCATTTTTTCAGGCTTTGGGGTTATTGTACGATGAGCCTAATGTCACTGATCAAGCTGAAAAAGCCTTGTTGGCATTAAATCAGGGGCTTGATGACGCTGAGTTATACTGTCAGAGATTCCGTAGGTGGGCAGTCCTGACTAAATGGAATGACGACGCTTTGGCGGCCCTTTTCCGGAAGGGTCTGTCGGATAATGTAAAGGATGTTATGGTGGGATTCCCTGTCCCCTCTGGTCTCAATGATTCTATGTCATTAGAGATTCAAATTGACAGACGTTTGCGTGAGCGGAGAAGTATGCGTGGAGTGGTGTTGCCTTGTGAGCCAGCTGCTGAGCCCATGCAGTGTGATGGAGTGGTGTCTGGGGCACAGCGTCATGAGTTTCGAAAGCGCAATGGGTTATGTTTCTACTGTGGTGATGCCTCTCATGCTATTTCAGTCTGCCCTAAGCGGGGAAGACATTTTGCACGCTCAGTTGTCTTGGGTAGTGTTCAGACTAAGTTTTTATTAACTGTCACTCTGATATGCTCTCTGTCCTCATTTTCTGCTCAGGCTTTCGTTGATTCTGGAGCAGCTATTAACCTGATGGATTATGATTTTGCTAAACGTTGTGGGTTTCCCTTGATACCCCTACAGAAGTCTATTCCTTTACTGGGGATCGATTCTACCCCTTTGGCTGAGAATAAACCCCAGTTTTCTACTCAGGTGATAATGAGGGTTGAACCTGATCACCAGGAGTGCTGCAAATTTTTGGTTCTATATAATCTGCATGACATTATCGTGCTGGGTTTCCCTTGGTTACAGTCTCATAATCCTGTTTTGGATTGGAAATCTGTGTCTGTAACCAGTTGGGGCTGCCAATGTGTTAATACCAACACTCCTGTTTTTTCTGCCTCCCCCCAGGCTGAGGATGTTCCTGACTTTTTGTTTGATTTTTCTGATGTGTTTAGCGAAAGTAAATCTGCATCCTTACCTCCCCATAGGAGCTATGACTGCGCTATTGAATTAGTGCCGGGTAGTAAATTCCCTAAAGGTCGCCTTTTTAACTTGTCTGTACCTGAACATGACGCTATGCGGTCTTATATCAAGGAATCATTGGAGAAGGGTCATATCAGACCATCCTCTTCACCCTTAGGTGCCGGTTTTTTCTTTGTGGCCAAAAAAGATGGTTCATTAAGGCCGTGTATTGATTATCGTCTCTTGAACAATATTACTGTGAAATATCAATACCCGTTACCCTTGATTTCTGACCTGTTTTCCAGGGTGAAAAACGCTACTTGGTTTACCAAGCTTGACCTCAGGGGGGCGTATAACCTTATTCGCATTAAGCACGGGGATGAATGGAAGACGGCATTTAACACCCCTGAAGGGCATTTTGAGTACCTTGTGATGCCCTTTGGGCACACTAATGCTCCTTCCGTCTTCCAGTCCTTCATGAATGACATTTTCAGGGATTTTGTGGACAAGTTTCTGATTGTTTATTTGGATGATATCTTGATTTTTTCTAATGACTGGGACTCTCATGTGAAACATGTTCGAACTGTATTCCAGATTTTGAGAGAGAATGCTCTGTATGTGAAGGGATCAAAGTGTCTTTTTGGCGTACAGAAGATCTCATTTCTGGGATTCATTTTGTCCCCATCTGTTATTGAAATGGACCCGGTCAAGGTTCAGGCCATCTGTGATTGGGTCCAACCTACTTCATTAAAGGCTCTTCAGAGATTTTTGGGTTTTGCCAATTTTTATCGTAAATTTATTGGTAATTTCTCTGTTATTGTTAAACCATTAACTGATTTGACCAGAAAGGGTTCTGATGTGGTGAATTGGCCTCCTGAGGCAGTCTCTGCGTTTCAGGAACTTAAGCAGAGATTCACTTCTGCTCCTGTTCTACGGCAGCCTGATGTTTCTCTGCCATTTCAGGTGGAGGTTGATGCCTCTGAAATTGGGGCAGGTGCCGTTTTGTCCCAAAAAGATCCAGAGACCTCTAAAAGTAACCCTTGTGCCTTTTTCTCTCGAAAATTTTCTCCTACTGAACGTAATTATGACGTGGGTAATCGGGAGTTATTGGCCATGAAGTGGGCTTTTGAAGAGTGGAGACATTGGCTGGAGGGAGCCAAACATCAGGTGGTGGTCCTTACGGACCATAAGAATCTGGTCTATCTGGAATCTGCCAAGCGACTCAATCCTAGACAGGCCAGGTGGGCCTTGTTTTTCACACGTTTTAATTTTGTGGTTTCCTTTCTTCCTGGCACTAAGAATGTTAAGGCGGATGCCCTCTCGAGGAGTTTCCTTGCGGACTCTCCTGAGCTATCTGATCCCTCTGTTATTTTGAAGGAGGGTGTAGTTCTTTCCGCCATCTCGCCCAATTTGAGACTTGCTCTGGAGGGGTGTCAGGAGGATAGGCCCGAGCGCTGCCCTGTTGGAAAATTGTTTGTCCCGGACCAATGGAAAAAGAGTGTGATGTCTGAGATTCATTGTTCCGCATTGGCTGGGCATCCCGGAATTTTTGGTACCAGAGACTTGGTTAGTCGGTCCTTTTGGTGGCCTACCTTGTCTCGCGATGTCAGGGAATTTGTGCAGTCCTGCGGGACTTGCTCTCGCTCCAAGCCTTGCTCTCGCTCTAGTGGTTTGTTGATGCCATTGCCTGTGCCCAAGAGACCATGGACCCATATCTCTATGGATTTCATTTCCAATCTTCCTGTTTCTCAGAGAATGACCACCATCTGGGTAATTTGTGATAGGTTTTCCAAAATGATACATCTTGTGCCATTACCTAAGTTGCCTTCCTCCTCTGAATTTGTGCCGTTGTTCCTTCAGCACGTGGTTCGTTTACACGGCATTCCTGAGAACATTGTGTCTGACAGAGGAGTCCAGTTTGTTTCCAGATTTTGGAGGACTTTTTGTTCTAAACTGGGTGTTCAATTGTCTTTCTCCTCGGCATTTCATCCTCAGACCAATGGTCAAACTGAGAGAACAAACCAGACATTGGAGACTTATCTAAGATGCTTTGTGTCTGCTGATCAGGATGACTGGGTCTCTTTTTTGCCTTTGGCTGAGTTTGCTCTTAATAATAGGGCTAGCTCTGCCACTTTGATGTCTCCGTTTTTCTGTAATTCTGGGTTTCACCCTCGATTTTCTTCAGGACAGACGGAGGCTTCTGTCTGTCCAGGTGTTGACTCTGTTGTTGAGCGTATGCAGCAGATTTGGGACCAGGTAGTGGAGAGGTTGTCCCTCTCTCAGGAGAAGGCCCAGCGGTTTGCTAACCGGCATAGGACTGATGGTCCTCGGTTTAAAGTGGGGGACTTGGTCTGGTTGTCCTCAAAGAATATTCCTATGAGAGTAGCATCTCCTAAATTTAAGCCTAGGTTCGTTGGACCTTATAAGATCATGGAGATTATTAATCCTGTTTCTTTTCGTTTGCTTCTTCCAGGGACATTTAAGATCCATAACGTGTTCCACAAGTCCTTGTTGAAGAGGTTTGTTGAGCCAGTGGTTCCTGCTGCTGTGCCTCCTGACCCTGTTTTGGTTGAGGGCAATCTGGAGTATGTGGTTGAGAAAATATTGGATTCTCGTTTTTCTAGACGAAGACTCCAGTATTTGGTTAAATGGAGAGGTTATGGTCAGGAAGACAATTCTTGGGTGTTTGCTTCGGACATCCATGCTAGGAGACTTATCCGTGCGTATCATAGAACTCATCCTGACCGACCTGGTTGCTCAAATGAGGGTTCGGTGACCCCTCCTCAAGGGGGGGGGTACTGTTGTGAATGGGTTTGAGATGAGTTCTGAGCAGAGGCTCCCTCTGGTGGTTACAAGCGGTACTAGTGAGGACTGGCAATCAGGTGTTACTGATTGGTCTTATATAAGGGAGTAATTTTCCCATCAGGGTTGCCGGTGATCAATTGTTCTGGTCTGAATCCTTCTTTCCAGTTTCCCTTGTAGCCTGCTGTGTCGTGTCTGCATCTCCTGCTATCAGATAAGACAATTTCTTATTTTGTGTTTTTGCTATATTTTTGCATTTGGTCCTGCACTTCTGTGGGGGCCTTCTGGGTCCCCTCCGGGGGCTTTTGCCCTCTCAGTTTAGTCCAGCCACTGTGTTTTGTACTTTTGCTTTTTCCAGTTTTTTCAGTGGCTGCTGTTTTTGTTACACCAGAGAACTAATTTAGGTGGTAGAGGTCGTGTGATCTCAGGTGATTTTGAAATTAGTAGAGTTGGTGTTTTTCAGGGTTTTCTGAGATTGCAGTAAGTACCCTTCCTGTCCTTTTCTATTTAGTTAGTTTGGGCCCCAGCGTTTGCTCATACTATTTTCTTTCTGTGTCAGTATTTCCTCTTGTCTAACCGCCATTACATGTTTGGGGGCTTTCTATTATCTTTGGGGTTCTGCTCCGGGCAGATAGCTTTCCTATTTCTATCTTTAGGTGTAGTTAGTTTCTCAGGCTGTGACGAGGCGTCTAGGACCAACGTAGGAACGCTCCACGGCTGCCTCTAGTTGCGGTGGTTAGTCAGGGTACTGCAATCTCATAGATTCCAACTGCTCTGGTGTATTTCCTTTTTTTGCCTGCACTCCTCAGCTACCGTAACATAACATGGGTGTTTTCTATGCCCTCTAATGCTCCAGAAATCTCCAGTCAACTCATTTTTAGAAGCACTAGGGCTGCTACATTACAAACTCAACAACGTACCCTTTGCTGACTGTAAATTATCAATCCTCCATTATAGGAGATATAGTGCCCTTGGAGTACTGTACTAAGATTCGGTGCTGGGCTACTGATTTACAGTCGAGTGACCAGACCCTCCCACATCAGTTTTGTACTGGACTGTCTGAGCTAATCAAGGAAATGTTGGTTCAGTTCCCTTCTGTTGATTCCTTTGACTCAGCCGCTGGCAATCCATCTTGATAGTTGCATGAATGCAGACAGGAGCACACTGCTTACTCTGCACCTCCAACTAAGAGGTCCTAGTGTTCCGAGCTTTAGAATGAATTTAGATTCTATTTGTAACAGCATTATGCCTATCACCACCTGCTATTAAATGTTCAATCTGCAAAAGACAGTCAAACTGAAGCTATGAAGCATCACCATTATGGCATCAATTTATGTGTTGCATTAGCCTCGGTGATCACATTGTAAATCATCTCATCTTCTAAATCTGCCAGAAATAAATTTGCAAAAGTTGGAGCTACAGGCGTCCCAATCTCAGTTCTGCCTATTTGGCAGAGCTACTCCCCACTGAACTAAATCACTTTATATCCAAGTATGAATATGAGACACTCACAAATGTTCTTCTTGGGTACGCGAGTGTACAGGCTCTCAATGTCAATGCTAACTTAAATCCCAGTTGCCATGAAAAAGAAGAGCAGGTAAAAAAAATGAAGGGATATTTTTAACAAGTTGTCTCAACACCCAAGTCACATATTGCGTTAAGTAGTACCAGAGCTCCTAGATGACACAATATGATGTCCGGGTGGACAGTCCAATGTTTTGAGGATTTTGGGTATAAAATACCAATAAGATTTTTTAGATCGGGCCACAAATACATTTTCAGAAAAATGTTTTTAAAAAAATTCCTGTTTCCACCAATTTTCTCAGTATCATTCTTAATAAATTTAAAAGTAGTGTCCATACTCAGTAGCGATCTCATTTAATTGGCGCATTGCCTCAAATATAAAAATGTCAATTCATTAAAACTTTTTCCACCTGTCAGATGGCTTTATAATGAGCTTATGTTGACTAACCAATTTAGGCTTAATCAATACTGTGTAACCAATTTAGGCTTAAGGTACTGTCACACTAGGCGAGATCGCTAGCGATATCGCTTAAGCGACACCGATTTTATGACGCAGCGACGTCGTTAGCGATGTTGCTGTGTGTGACATGTAGCAGCGATGTGGCCCCTGCTGCGATTTCGCTGATCGTGCACGAACGTTGTGGACCGTTTTTTGATCGTTGGCGTCCCGCTGGTGAGCCTGAATCGCTGAGTTTGACACCCTTTATGAACGACGAGCGACCTCGTTGGCGACTCATATGTCAGCAGCGCAGTCGGGACTGGTTCTAACGCCCCTCAGCTCCGATTGGTGGCCACAACATCTAGTCCTTTGTGCGTTGTTGCGAGGATACTATCGTGTGTGGGGTTTTGCGATCCTGTCAGAGTCGCTACAGCGCTTCATCTTTGACATTTATACAAGATGTTTTTGGGATCCTGAAAAAATGAATCCGGGGCAAACGCAATAGCGGCACAGACTGGATCGCAGTAGCTGCAAAGCAGAAGGCTAGCAGGACGCAGTATGGAACGATGCTGGAAATTCGTATGAACCACTTGCGTCGTCTTTTAAGACGCGGACGTCCAATCACTAAGCGAGAGCTGTGACTTTTGACAATCAGTGACCACCAATCTGTGCTGACATGCGTGGAAAAGGTTGCGCTCAATCTTTAACAATACATGCTGTGAGACAGGTCCCAACGACCGCCGAGGTCGTTATACAGATCGCTGATGTGTCGTTTATGAGATCTTCCTGTTTGGAAGCTACTAGCGACCATATAGCGATCACACCAACGATATTGCCAGGTCGTGTCGTCGTGATCGCTGGTGCGATCGCTTAGTGTGACAGTACCTTTAATGAATACTGCGTAGCCAATTTAGACACTTTAGGATAAATTAAAACTTTAATGTCCTTCATCACCTGTTGGTAAAATTTGTCAAGAGCATAGCCGGCTGGTAAAGGGGGATTAGCAGAGGAAGGATTACCTCAAATCTCTGTGATTCACCAATTTCATAAACAGTATCTTCCGAAATATTAAGAAACCTTAGATTAAGAAATCAGGATTAAGCATAATACCGATTCGGTCCTATAGCAAATTGCTTCTCACCAACTAATGTATCAGATGTATGATTGTATTTCTGAACGCGGCGTTCATACACCATATTGAATATATCAAGGTGTAAGGCAAATGAAGAAATAATGTAATCAAAATTTTTAACTTATTCACATGTCTATGTTCTGTAAATTAAATTAAATAATTCCTCGACTTCTCCTTCTTGGTGTGGCAAAATTTCAATATATATATATTTATTTGTTTATTCTGATTGCCCTTATTATGTTTTTTTACAGTGTTTCCTGGGAAGTAAAATTGTGTTTAGTTTAATTTCTAGTCTTTTACTTATGTAAGGCAAAGTTGTACATTTTTAAATCAAAATAAATTATAAGGAGCCTTATATGAGTATTTGTGCTTTTAATTATAAAGAGAAACCTATTTCATTGCCAGTGGATTTCCCATGCATTTCTATAATGTTTTGACTCTGCTGGCACCTTTCTAGCTTGTGTTATCTGTCAAAGCTTGTCTCTGTTGTTACATGTGTCCTCCATAAACGATAATTCTGTAGCATCTTTTTTTTAGACCTTTGCATTGTGCCATTATTCTGGACAAAAAGGCCATTCCCCCTGGAGTAATAAGCAGAGAAACAACAGAATTTTAAGAAAGTGCTTTTGAATTGTTAATTCAGTCACTACAATTTCTTACCAATAACAAGCCAGCTGTTTTAATATGTTTGCGATCCCTATTTATGGACCCTGCAATACGGCTGCAGTTGGAAATGCCTTACCCATAGCAGAAAGAACCCTCCCACTACCTCCAGCTATAGACAATCCTGTGGGAAACAAAATGACAGGAGCATACTGCATTTTGAAAAAAAAATTTAAAGTGCAAAAACGCAACAAATAAAGAAACAAAGTGCATCTTATGTCTATATTCCATTCTACCTAAAATCTGGCTGCATCACTTTTAAAAAGGAAGTTTTTCCTTTAAAATAATGGTTAAATCGCCCTTAATAGGTAATACTCTGTATATCTGTACCGCAATAAAAAATTCAAAAAGAGTAAGAAGGATGGATACAAGCAACTACTGTCAGGTAAACCTGACATCAGTAGTGTGCATCGTTTTTGGGGGTATTATAAGAGATGACCTGCAGAGATATATTACAGAGAATAATAAATAACCAGCATGGATTCATGAAGAATAAATAAGTTGTGTGTAACTAACATGTTGGGTTTCTATTAGGTTACAAAGTAGCAGTTCTCAATGCCAAGCAAGTAAGATTTTAGAGCGAATAAAAACAGAGAAAATCCAGTGATCTCAATGTATTATTATTCCTCTATAAATTACTTGTAAGGCCACATCTTTAAAATGGGATCTTGAAAAGAATATTGGAAAGCTAGTGCTAGAGTCTGTTCGAAAGTGGGCAGCTAGGTTATTACATGGGTTGGAAAGTTTCTCCTATAATGGGAGGCGTGGTTTGCAGGGGAAGGGAGCAGACGTGCTTCTCAGGAACTCCTGCCAATTCCCCTAATCAAGCGGCTAAAAGCATAGGAAGTGGATTTTTTTTGGACCAAAGGTGAAGAAACATGCCTGGAATAAGCAAGAATAAGCAGGGACCCAATTCCACCAAAAGAATTTACCCTGCGAGACAAGTAAGCAGCGGGAGAGGACCCGACAGAGGCCTAACTACAGCTGGAGCTAAGCAACTCAGGCCGGCACCTGAAGTGAAAGTGAAAGCTCGTCTATCTACGATAAAACCGGGACTTTACAGAGATCAATCGGCCCGTGGGGAGAGACTGGCCCCTGCTGCGGCTCCGGTGCCTGCTCTAGGCGATGAAAAGAAGTTTTGGAAGGCTGTGGTGGGACCGACTGCCGGGGAGAAGCAGCGAAGAAGAGCTGGCTGTGATCCAGCGGATGCAGCACCGTGGGTCACAGCTGGGTCCCTCACCTCTACAATGGCCCCGGTGTCGGCTGCTGGTGCAATGAAGAGGCGTCCTGAGGCTTTGTCAGGTCCGGTTGCCGGGAGATGGGAGACGCGGCTGGAGAAGGCTGGTGGTGATCCAGCGGTTGCCGCAACGCGGGTGTCTGCTGCATCCCTTGTCTCCATAGTGGCTTTGATGTTGGCTGCAGGAGCAGTGAAGAGGCGTCCGGATACTGTGGCAGGTCATGTGGCCACGAGACAGGAGAAGAGGCTGGGGAAAGCTGGCGGTAACTTGGCAGATGCAGCATCACAGGTGCCCGCTGAGTCCCTCACCTCTATGGCGGCTTCGGTATCTTCTGATACTGCAGGGAAGCAGCTTCAGGGAGCAATGACAGATTCTGTTGCCAGGAGACAAAAGGCGCGGCTGGCGGGGACCCGGCAGTTTCAGCGCTGCCGGTGCCTGCTGAGTCTTCTATGTAGCATGGCGAGACGCAGGAGGAACCCTTAGATCCGATGCCTCAGTGTTCACCCCCAGGTCAGTCCACAACGGAGGGGACCGATCTCATAAGTGGCAGCTGAGGCTTGAGGAGAGCGACGTGCAGGGGTCCACCCCTGTAGCTGAAGCTTTGCAGGGATCCATCCCTGCATACATGGTCTCACAATCCCCCCCCTCGGAGATGAGGATTCTGTTACTGGACTCAGACTGGGCAAGGGAGATAAGGGGAGATTTAATAATAAATTACATGCAGATTACTCTCCAGTCCCACTATTGATGACCCCAAAATTAAAGGGGAAACTCATAAAAATACTGATGTGGGATCACAGTTAATAGGCACTGCTCACACAAATAAGGATGGCTGTCTGAAGCCCTTTTGGTCATCTTATGGTGACAAAAGGGCTAATAGGGATCAAGTGGGTCATCAAGTTCATTCTGATTTGTCGGATGAGCTGGACAGTCTCTACTCAGAGGAGTTTCTGCCGGAGGACAATCTATATGATGAGCTTGGGAGTGATTCCCTCACCAGTCAGACTTCTAATGGACCTCTATCTTTATGTTCTTCTTCAGGGAGAGGAACTAAGAATGAGATAAATACATTATTAATAGACGCCATACCCGCCTCAGATGACTACCCTACTGAGGCTTTTATGGTCAGTATGTGCAAAGCTCTTTTGGACTCGCTGAACGCCTTTATGGGGACTCTTACTCTACAGGGAAATCCGGTTAAGATACAAAATAAATCTAAAGCATCTGAAGCTTTTGTGAAAGACCTCTTTAAAGATACCCTGATGCGTTTAATCGATGACTCCTACCAGAAATCTATTAAAGATTCTGACAACGTTACGGGAAATCTAAAATTACCAGATTCTGCTAAAAATCATAAGGTTTTGTGTATTAAACAGCCACAGTTTCTTCCTACAACCCCAGAGTCCATAGATAAAATACAAAAAGACTTTGTCGCATTTAAAGACACCCTGGCCAACTTTGAAGACTTCAAACGGAAAAATAACTTAAAGATCAGAGGAATCCCAGAATCGGTGCATTCCTCACAATTAAAAGAATATATATCTGCGATGGCCGCTCATTTGATCCCAAATCTCAAATCTAACTTGATCGAAAAAGTCTTCAGAATACGCAGACCTCCTTCTCTGCCATCAAATCTGAGTAGAGATGTTATAGTATCATTCTATCATAACTGGATAAGGAACACACTTCTGGGGCTATCAAAAGACCCGATACTCCTGCAGTCCTCATACAACCACCTGACGTTCTTCAAAGACCTATCTAGACTGACCCTACAAAAACCTAATCTTTTCGTCCAACAACCCTGCGCAATGGAATCCCCTATACCTGGACTCAATCCTCTACTTTGCAAGTAAAGTTTGCATCCAGAACATTTCCGGTTACTTCACCAGAAGAAGGAATCGATTTCTTGATATCTGCCGGAATAATTCCTCCCGAGACCTCTTCTGGACCATCTTCGCCGCCTAAATCAGATTTTCGTCCAAACTGAGCGACTTGAACTTTACAATTACTTTGCTCTTTTTAATATCTTTGTCTTAATATCGAAATTGGGTTTTTCTTCTAGGCTGAAAAAGTTGTAATCTAAAGCTGTAGTTTAATTCATGCTGCTTTTTTTTTTTTTTTTTTTTTTTTTAGGATTACATACAGAATAGTTTAAAGAAATTTTTTCCACTTTATATAGTTTTTTGAATAAACCTTTTTTTTTTTTCCTCCACTCAGTCCCAGGGACATCACAGGATTGTCCGGACAGGACAGGGATTCATATTTTCATAATATACTTATGTATCTTAATTTTTTAGAGGCATAATAAGTGCACTGTTCTTTCATTTTTTTAGCTATCACAATTGTGCAAACTTTATAGCACAATTCGTGTACTGATTCAATTTCTAGGTTGTACTCAATTCTGACTTTTTTTTTTCTACTGGTCATTTAAATATACTAGTGTACTACCTGACGATACAATTATAATGACCTTTGCACTTGTTATTGTCTTTTAATCTTTTTTTCCCCTACAGGTCTTGAAATTAAGCAACAGTTGCTTTCTAGAACTATAAGGATATTTGTCTATATTGTCTGTCTATTCCCCCACTTGTGGGGGCTATCCCTGTCTTTACAGGGATTATGTTTTCCCTATCCTAATCCCTTTGTTTTCTGTACCCTTTTCCCCTTCACTTATAAACATTTTAAAATTAATAAAAAATATTGGAACAGGAAAGTTTCTCCCATAATAAGATAAGAGGTTTGAAAAGTTGTGCAAGACTGCGGAATACCCTGTTGTGAGGGATAGTAATGGCACATACCAGCATTTAAAAGGGCTGGATACTTTTCTCCCAACAAATGACATTGTTTGTTATAAATCTAGTAATAGAGAAAGGTGGCAGAAGGTCCACAAACGGTTTTGTTTTTTCAATCTGGGAAACGATTACCAGGTGCATAATGATCGCAGTCGAAGAGGCTGACACCAGGCCCTTGCAGGAGGGGGACCTCCTGACCCCAGCGGTTTCTTTAGTTTGATGTACATCCGAGAACTCACAATCATGAAGTTTATTACGGTGCGTAGACCCCACGGGTCTGCACCGCAATACATGCCAATGTCCAATCAGAGGTCAGCGGCTGATGTTGGTGAGCCAGTCACAGTTGTGCATGGCCGTTTCATCATGCTCTGCCCGTCGTACACAGAAGGGCCCGTATGGAGGATATGTATCCCGCCCCCTGACTAAGGAGAGTAATCTCCGAAACGTGCGTTGGGGTTTGCTGGTGATCGTCGGTGAGGTCTCCCTGCCCACACTGCGGTATGTTATTCCACCTACACGGCTATTAGGCATGTATATTGTGTTTGATTCTTTTTATCCGCAGTGTGGTTAATCATTACCTCTATACCAGATGGGCTGACACATTATGTAAACGCTATAGTACTATCCTTTACATATACCCACTGGTATCCTACTTATTGTAGGGTCACCGCTAGGCATCCCAGCAACTTTTGATGAGTTCACCTCAATGTGATATTCCTATTTCTGCCTATACCTGCTCGCTGGTAAATCTTCTTGTATAAGATATTTTTTATTCTTTGTAATTTGTTATTTAAATAAAGTATCTAACTTTTGCATCAATTACATTTTGATTCAATGACTGCTTTGGTGTGGTGGTGGTAATTTCTTATGTCTCCCATCCTGATATACAAATAGGAGAGACCTATAAACCAGGATGTGGAATTTATATATACTTAAATGGGCCAAATTGGGGGGACATATATACCAGGATCAAAAAGAGAGAAAGTCTACTCACCATAATTGAGGCACCTGAATATTACACAGTGACACGGAGCCGCTGTGGTGCGGGTAAGAGTAAATTGCTGAAAGAGAAAGAAGAAATTTCCAGCATTGAAAACAAAATGAATATGAATAAAACGTCATCTATATTCCTTCAATTTAAAAAGCATCATAGCTTGTACACCACAGAGTTCTGGTCAAACCAACGCATTTTGGCAGTTAAGTCTTAATCATGCTATATAGCATATGCACAACTAGCTTTCTTAAATCCTCTGCACTGTCATGGTCACACGTGTAGTGAACCTATTACAAACTGTTCCTAATTATTAAACGCACCCTTGTGCACAAGAGACAGAAACACTGAACAGCAAATAGGGGGTTAAAACACCTGTAATAAAGATGCAAAAAAAATAATTGTACTCATTTATACAGTGCCATTAACTCCACAGCACTTTACAGACATTATCATCACTGTCCCCATTGTGGCTAACAATCTAGATTCCCTATCAGTATGTCTTTGGAGTGTGGGAGGAAACCCACGCAGACACCGGGAGAGCATACAGACTCCTGGAGATGTTGTCCTTGGTGGTGTATGAACCCAAGACCCAGTGCTGCCCAGTAACCGTGCTAACCACTGAGCCACCATGCTCCCCTTATCTATGGTTACAACCGCTAACTAAATGTCTCTCTATCAGTGGTCATAACCATGGATACCTAAGGTCCTACAATTTCAGCACATGAGGAAAGCGACATAGAAATGTAATATACAGTGGGTACGGAAAGTATTCAGACCCCTTTAAATTTTTCACTTTCATTGCAGCCATTTGGTACATTCAAAAAAGTTCATTTTTTTCTCATTAATTTACACTTTGCACCCCATCTTGACTGAAAAAAACAAATGTAGAAATGTTTGCAAATTTATTAAAAAAGAAAAACTGAACTATCACATGGTCATAAGTATTCAGACCCTTTGCTCAGACACTCATATTTAAATCACATGCTGTCCTTTTCCTTGTGATCCTCCTTGAGATGGTTCTACTCCTTCATTGGAGTCCAGCTGTGTTTAATTAAACTGATAGGACTTGATTTGTAACAGGCACACACCTGTCTATATTAGACCTCACAGCTCACCGTGCATGTCAGACCAAATGAGAATCATGAGGTCAAAGGAACTGGCCAATGAGCTTAGAGACAGAATTGTGGCAAGGCACAGATCTGGCCAAGGTGAATTTCTGCAGTACTCAAGGTTCCTAAGAGCACAGTGGCTTCCATAATCCTTAAATGGAAGACGTTTGGCACCACCAGAAGTCTTCCTAGACCTGTCCGTCCAGCCAAACTAAGCAATTGTGGGAGAAGAGCCTTGGTGAGAGAGGTAAAGAAGAACCCCAAGATCACTGTGGCTGAACTCCACAGATGCAGTAGGGAGATGGGAGAAAGTTCCACAAAGTCAACTATCACTACAGCCCTCCACCATTCGGGCCTTCATGGCAGAGTGTTCCGATGGAAACCTCTCCTCAGTGCCAGACATGAAGCCCGCATAGAGTTTACTAAAAAAAAACATCAAGGACTCCCAGACTATAAGAAAAATATTTAGACTTGAGAGTCCTCAGTGGTTGATACCTTTTATTGGCTAACTGAAAAGATGGTAACAAATTGCAAGCTTTCGAGACTACTCAGGTCTCTTCATCAGGCTACTGGCTAACACGGTACGAAGATACACATCTTTCCTATAGACTATAAGAAATAAGATTCACTGGTCTGATGAGACGGAGATAGAACTTTTTGGTGATAATTCTAAGCGGTATGTGTGGAGAAAACCAGGCACTGCTCATCATCTGCCCAATACAATCCCAACAGTGAAGCATGGATGTGGCAGCATCATGCTATGGGGGTGTTTTTCAGCTGAAGGGACAGGACAACTGGTTGCAATTGAAGGAAACATGAATGCGGCCAAATACAGAGATATCTTGGATGAAAACCTCTTACATAGTGCTCTGGACCTCAGACTTGGCCGAAGGTTCACCTTCCAACAAGACAATGACCCTAAGCACACAGCTAAAATAACAAAGGAGTGGCTTCAGAACAACTAATTGACCTTTTATTGACTGGCCCAGCCAGAGCCCTGACCTATACCCAATTGAACATCTCTGGAGAGACCTGAAAATGGCTGCCCGCCAACGTTCACCATCCAACCTGACGGAACTGGAGAGGATCTGCAAGGAAGAATGGCAGAGGATCCCCAAATCCAGGTGTGAAAAACTTGTTGCATCATTCCCAAGAAGACTCATGGCTGTACTAGCTCAAAAGGGTGCTTCTACTCAATACTGAGCAAAGGGTCTGAATACTTATGACCATGTGATATTTCAGTTTTTCTTTTTTAATAAATTTGCAAAAATTCCTACATTACTTGTTGTTTTTCAGTCAAGATGGGGTGTAGAGTGTACATTAATGAGAAAAAAATTGAACTTTTTTGAATTTACCAAATGGCTGCAATGAAACAAAGAGTGAAAAATTTAAAGGGGTCTTAATACTTTCCATACCCACTGTAGTTCTTCTGATTTGCTAACTGGAAGCATTTGCTAATATTACAATTATTATTGCCACACCCACTACATACCGGGACAGGATGTTGGAGATGGGAATATCTCCCCCAAACGCGTTTGATGTATAAAGCCCCCACAGCAAATAATCGCATTGCAAAACAGTATGCGGCAGATGCAGTCCTCATCTGCAGCATGTGCGTCATGTCCAACGTATATCGTCTAATGGTGACTATACTGTACTTATCTGCAAAACGCCTTACAACTGTTTTTCTTGTATTGCATAATATTACATTTAAAGGGTTCGTCTTATCTTATTAACCCCTTCACCCCGTCCTCACCTTTTCCTCCCCTTCCACTCAGAGCCACAACTCCTTCATCTCTCTGTCCGCATAGACATATGAGGGCCTGCTCTCTGCAGGACAAGTTGCACCACTTAATGAAGACATTCATTCCACCACATAGTGCATTGGAAAACTGCAAAAAAAACTCAGAGTTGTGAAAAAAAACACAATTCCATCACTCAATACTACTCCCCTCATGATCAGCATGACCACAGTGACACCAAACATGGCCAGCCTTCCATCATTATTTTGGTGGGAAAAAAAAACCCCAGAAGCTTGCAAAAACAATGTCTTGGTTGTGTCGCCACTTTCAAAGACCCACAACATTTCCACCCCTCGTTTTTTTGCAAACCAAGACAACGTCCTTAATTTGGGGATTTTTTGAGATATTGCTTGTTACAGAATTTTTTGTTGTACTACAGTGACCAAAGAAAACCTAATTTTGGCGTTTTTGAATGTTCTCTGTTTACAGTGTTTGTCGATTGGGTTATATTATTTTTATACACTGCTCAAAAAAATACAAGGAACACTTCACACATCCTAGATCTAAATGAAAGAAATATTCTCATTGAACACTTTGTTCTGTACAAAGGTGAATGTTCTGTCAACATAATCACACAAAAATCATCAATGGAAATCAAATTTTTGAACCAATGGAGGCCTGGATTTGGATAGACCCCCAAAATGAAAGTGGAAACAAGTCAAAATGAAAATCAAAACAAAACCAGTCATGCTGAAGGATGTTGCAGGCAGCAGGTTCACACTCAGCACATGTGACAGAGTCTGGAGACGCCTTCAGCATGACCGGTTTGGCAGTGGGTCAGTAATGGTGTGGGGTGACATTTCTTTGGAGGGCCACTCAGCCCTCCATGTGCTCGCCAGAGGTAGCCTGACTGCCATTAGGTACCAGACTGTCCAGGAGTTGACGGATGCTTTAGTCCAGGTCTGGGAGTAGATCCCTCAGGATAACATCGGCAACCTCATCAGGAGCATGCCCAGGCGTTGTAGGGAAGTCATACAGGCACGTTGAGGCCACACACAATACTAAGCATAATTTTGAATTGTTTCCACTTTAATTTTGTCTTGTTTTGATTTTCATTTTGACTTGTTTCCACTTTCATTTTGGGGATCTCTCCAAATCCAGGCCTCCATTGGTTCAAAAATTTGATTTCCATTAATGATTTTTGAGTGATTATGTTGACAGCACATTCAACTTTGTACAGAACAAAGTATTCAATGAGAATATTTCATTCATTTAGATCTAGGATGTGTTATTTGAGTGTTCACTTTGTTTTTTTGAGCAGTGTATTTTGATAGATTGGACTTTTATGAACATAGCGATGCCACACATATATTTTTATTTTATTTGAACTTGTTTCATTTTTTTCATATTTTTTGTGAATACTTTTCCATCCAATTATGACAAGAACATTCTTAAGGTGATACCTTTATTGGCTAACCAGAAAATTATATGTTCGCTAGCTTTCAGAGCTCAAGGCTCCTTCTTCAGGCAACTTCTCCTTTTTCTGGCTAACACGGTACCACAATATAATTTATTATTGTACACCATTTCATATTTTTTAAAACTTTTTTTTTTACATTTCACTCTTCTGATCTGAATCTGCGATCACTGTCTTCTTTGAAGCCCCATAACATGCTGGGTTTCAAAAGTGGTCCGTAGTGACAGGCCTGGAGGTCTGTAACAGACCTGCTGCTGACATAGCAACCCATTGACAACCCACGATCACGTCAGGGGCACCCTGATGGGTGCATGGAATGATGCACCCCCATGCCAGCATGTGTTAAATGCCACTCTCAGAGGTTGACAGCAACATTTAACAGGTTAACAATCACAGTCCTCTAGCGATTGTTACATGCAGGTCCTGAATATAGCCCTGACCAGTCGTCTGCTGGGCAGGCGCAGTCCGTGAGCTTGCTGCATGCACCTGCTTCTGACTTGCATTGTACATGTGCGGCTTATGTTGTGAAGGGGTTAAATAGATAAAAATACTGATAACTTGTAAGAACAGGCAACTAGCAACTTACTTCTTACTAAAAATTCTGAAATCCAGTTATTCTGTAGTGTATAGCTCGTTGCCAGTAAACTCAGAGGTGTCTGGTTTCTTACGCCAGGAGCATGATTGCAAGCTGTTTGTCCCAGCCAGACTCAGTGCTGCCTCTATCTGCATGGGAGAGCGCACAATTTGGGCCAACAGCTTAACAATGGCACCACCTCGAAGTTGCGATCTCAAGGAGTACTCCGCTGCCCGACGAGCAGAAAGCAAGAAGGCAGGGGAGTGCAGTGCTCCAGAAGATAGGACCCTTTTAAAGGGGTTGTTCGGTAAAAATAAGGATGCATAGGTTAGGTGATAAGTTATCGGTGCAGGTCCGGCAGCTGGGATCTGCACAGATCGGCATAACAAATTTTTTTCTCAGTCAGAATGTAGCAGCAGCGCTCATGCTCAGCCATCGTTCCATGGATAAAATGCTATGAATATTGTAGGATGAGATCCTGTCGCACATTTATGCCATCGGGCATCAATATATGTAACTTAAATCCAGATAGATTCTCGGTTGAGAACTTTCCTTCTTAAATCGCCACCTCTTACTGGATTAAAAACTTTCTCTATACTCATAAATTTTAGGACTGTAATGTCTCCTTTCTGAACTTGAGAGAAATGTTTAGAAACAGCTGTGACTGAGTGTTGTTGTTGGAATATGTTTGGTGCAACAACTCCATTCCTGTCTGAGTGTTCAGTTACTAGCTTTGTATGCTGTTTATAAAGTAAAAAAAAAATCTCAGAGGCTCACACAGGGATGTGACTGTATTTCCTGTGTCTGTGTATGAGAGAAGCAGCCTTCTTTAGATGTTGCACGGATAGAGACACATTTGTTCCTGATCTATTGAGCTTGTCATGTATTGTTGCTGTTTGTTCCTGAATAAAGAAGCTCTGTTGTCACACGCTTGGAGGGTATCCTGAATAATCCGCTGCCAACAGGTTATGGGCCCAGTGTGACACAGAACCCCAGAGAAACACAGCAACAGAAGCCCAAAGCAAAAGCAGCACAGAGCAACAGAGATGATGTCCACTAGCAGCAATCCTGTCAAGTTCTCAGTGCCAAGCCTTACTAACCAGAAATACCAGTCCTGGATATTCAAGGTGAAGATGCTGCTCATAAGAGAAGGTACGTGGAAATATACTCATGAACAAGTGCCTCATCCATTACCAGATGATTGGCTAGAGAAAGATCAGAAAGCACAAAGCACGATCTCCCTCAGTGTAGATGATAATCAGATTGTGCATATATGCAAGTGTGCAACTGCAAAGGAGATGAGGGATATGTTACAGAAAGTGCATGAAAGATCAAATCTCAGCAATACACTTTATCTCATGAGAAAGCTGTATCAGTCTAAGCTAAGTGATGAACAGAATATGCAGGACTATATAAGAAACACCCTAGAGATTGTGGAACATCTCAGGGGTATTGGAGAAGAAACTAAAGATTTTCATGTTGCTGAACTTCTATTAAGTGGTCTTCCAGAAAGTTATGACACACTCGTGACTGCACTAAATGCACGGCCAGATGATGAGCTGACACTAGAGTATGTTAAAGGCAAACTTGTGGATGAATTCAAGAGAAAAACGCAGCATGTAAGCAGCAGTAATGAATCCAGAGCTGAAACAGCATTAAAGACACAGGATTTCCCTAAATCTAAGAGAAACTCGTGAATGTTTTGTCTGTAAAAAGCCCGGCCACCATAAAGCAGACTGCAGAATTTGGAAAGCAAGAATGAGTCCGCTTAAAAAGCAGAACAGTCATCAAAGGGTTAAAACAGGTGTAAAGGAAGATTCTGAATGTGTTGAAGCTGCATTTAATGCCAGCACAGGCCCATCTGCAAAGCATATATGGTGTATAGATTCTGGTGCAAGCAGTCATACGACAAATAACTAGGATTTCTTCACTGACCTTAATGAAAGCAAATCAGAAAAGGTCATCTTAGCCAATGGTCACTATATGACTTCAGAAGGAGTAGGAGAATACTACCTCCACTGTCCAGTTTCCTCAGCATGAAAGATCCCAATATAGGATGTTCTCTATGTTCCCAGCCTTGAAAGCAATCTTCTGTCATTAAACAAGCTAATGCAAAAAGGGAATGTAGTTACTTTTAAAGATAACAGCTGCATCATCTAAAAGAAGGGTCACACTCTTGCAGAAGGAAATATCCAAGATGAACTTTATCAGCTAAAATGCAAAGAAAGAGTGTACAGTGCTAGACAAGATCTGCATAAGAACTGTATCCATGTGTGGCACAGACGTCTTGGGCACAGAGACCCAGAAGCAGTAAAGAAGCTAGTTCAACTTGCAAATAGTATTGAAATCAACCAGTATAGTCAAATGATGAGCAGTTGCGCGCAGCCTCCACCAGGGGTGCTGTTACAGGGAAAAAAGGGTTGCACTTACTGTGTGGCACCTTGGTGCAGACGTGCAGGCCACCAACCGGAGGCGGCAGAGTAGTCAGACAGCTGATGTCAGCAACAAACAGGAAGACAAAGTACTAAAGGTCAAAGCAATGCACGAGGTCAGAGACAAGCCAAAAGTCAGAGCCAGATGGGAGCGCGGTATCCAAAATGTCAGACTGAAAGAGGAGTCGAGGTACAAGCCAGTGGGTCAAAAGCCGGTCAGGGAATGTAGCACCAGAGACAGAAAAACAGGAGGTGGGGTTCAGAGTTCAAGCTGAGTCATAGACTGTAGAGAAGTCACCAAACATACACAAAGTCAGGGATAGGGAACGGGTCAGGCACAAACACGGGAAGTTAGAGGCAGAAGGATCATTAGGGTATACGGGTCAGCTGCTCAAACCAAGGACCAGAACTATCACTGACAAAGGCTACCAAAAATAGCACAAGCAAACCGATGGAATCATGTTCCAGACTACCATTCAATACAACCCAAAATAAAATGGCATTGCAGAGAGAAAGAACCATACTCTCTGTGAAAGTGGAAGTAGTATGTTGTGTGATGCGAATCTACCTAAAACGTATTGGGGAGAAGACATCATGACCGCTTGCTATCTTCAAAACAGTGTGCCAGGTAAAGCCACAAATAAAGCTCCATATGAGCTATGGAACTATGAGAAGCCTAACCTGAAGCACCTCAGGATATTTGGAATCAAAACGTTCGTGTATGTTCCCAAAGAAAAACGTTCCAAGTGGGAATCACACGCAAAGCATGGAGTCCTGGTGGGCTATAGCAAAACTCAAAAGGGATACTGAATCCTGCACCCAGAGATCAACACAGTAACAATCAGCAGAGATGTAGTGATTGATGAAAACTCTGTATGGCTCAAATTCCATTAAGTTACACCAGTTATTCAGCCTAAGAAGCAAGAACAAGAATCTCAATCACCAAACCTAGACACTGAAAAGGAAAACACTGAAATGTGGATAAGTCAGGAGATCAAAAAGGCCAAAGAAAAGTTATACCAGCTAGATGCCTTTCTTATATGGTCAGAACACTTCTTGAACCAGAGCCAAAGTCATGGCAAGAGATGCAAAAAAACTACCTGTCCACGAAAAGCAGAAGTGGATAAATGCTGCTAATGAAGAGATGGAGTCCCTTCACCAACTCCAGACATGGGAACTTACTGAGCTACCACAATGAAAAACAGCCTTCGAATGTAAGTGGGTTTTCAGAAACAAATATGACTCAGAAGGTAAAGTTTACCAGTTTAAGGCAAGATTGGTTGCAAAAGGGTATTCGTAAAAGTATGGTGAAGATTATGATGCTACATTTTATCCAGTTGCGAAGCAAACCACATTCAGAACTTTAATGTCTGTAGCTGCAATTCAACAGATGACAGTGAGACTGTTTTTTTTTATAAACTTTATTGAACAGTAAACCGAGTACAAAAATTGCTCAAAAGCATCAGAAAAGATCTGACAAATAGATTTTTACAGTACATTGAACATTAGACAATGTATTATAACTATAACCAACGTCCCCTTAAAACCCTCACCCACCCCCGGGCACACCCCCGCATCTTCATAAAATAGCATCAATCAAGCTTAACAGCAGTTCTGCCATTAATTTGCTCTCTCATGTACTATTCTGTAAATTGGAAGCAACTATGAATCGCCTGGCGTATAGATAATGTCTGGGCATTAAAAAAAGAAGACCATATATGGAAAAACTGTTTAGTGCATTTCTCTTTATTCAACATGGACTCTATCCAGTCCATCATGAAGAGATAGGCTACATTCGTACTGATTAAACTCAAAGAGGGAGTATTATCCTGTGCCCATAGATGTAGAATACGTTTGAGGGTGGCAGCCGCCCAGGCAAATAAAATCCGGCACTGCTGAACAGAAAGCCTCACCAACTGATCTTGTGGGAGAATGTTGAATATGGCCCACTCTGGAGAAAGAGAAATAGATACCTCAAAGGTATTAGTGAGATGTTGCAATAGTGTATCCCAAACCTCCCGTATTTTGGGACAGTCCCAGAGACAATGGAAAATATCAGCTGGAGAATGTTAACAATTAGGGCAGGAAAAATCACCTGAGGGGACATTTTAGATTTAATCACTGGGGAGATATATTCTCTATGGAATATCATGAGTCATGGTTGTGTAACTATCATACTGTAACATAGAGGTAATATGTAATGTGCCTTTCAAGAGGTCTTTTTACCTGACAGTCTTTTACCCATCTCCCCGGGCCCAGTGAGGAGTCTAACCACTGTATGGAAGGTTTTATTGATTTGTATATAAGACTCAAAGAATAATTCCCTGTGTGACCTTTAATGGAGATTAAGTTTAGAGGGTTCGCTGTAATGTCGTCCGGTATATCCCGCAGTACCGAGCCTACATAATGTCTAATTTGGGTAATAGCAAAATTATCTCCCACCAGGATTGGGTATTTAAAGACAGTGTCTTCCAAAGTGAGAGGACACTGATTGTGTGCTAACATGTCACAAACCAATCGACAACCATTATTCTCAAGCACACGATAAATGGGAGGTGGCCTGCCCTGTAGAAAGGAGGGATTGCCTCGGAAGGGAAGAAACACTAAGATATGGGGGTCCAGTCCACTAATTCTAGCATGACACCATCCCAAGATTACTGTAATACACAGTAAGGGGTTATCCCTAACCTCCACTAGGACATCAGCTTGATGTAGGTGAAGCAGAGCAGGAAGACTAAAAGGTCTACACATCCAGGGGCGCACCTACCTTGAGGCAAGTTGAGCACTCTGCCTCAGGCGGCGGTGTGTCCCTGTAGAGAGGGTGCGGCAGATTCTCTCCTGCATCTGCTCGTGTTGCTCATATATTGCTGTTCTGTGTGCATAGGACCTGTGATGAGGTCACAGGAGGGGAGGAGTCAAGTGTCACATGATAAGGGGCCTCAGTGTATGCAGGACTCTGCTGTGCTGGTTGTCATGGTGCTGGATGAGGGAAGTTTGTGTGTGGTCAGAAGGGGTTTACAGAGTGGATGTAGCAGAGCTGTGTGTGTACAAGGTGTACGGATCGGAGCCGCATGTGTATGGGGTGTGCGAAGCCGTGTGTACAAGATGTACGAAGCAGAGTCGCATGTGTACGAGGTGTGCGGAGCGAAGCCACGTGTGTATGAGGTGTGCAGAGCGGAACCTCATGTGTACGAGGTGTGCAGAGCGGAGCCACGTGTGTACGAGGTGTGTGGAGCCCTGTGTGTACCAGGTGTGCGGAGCCTTGTGTATGTGAGGCATACAAAGTGGAACCGTGTGTGTATGAAGTGTGCAGAGCCATGCGTGTATGAGGTCGGTGTATGGTGGGGAGCATTCATACCTCCCAACCGTCCCAGATCCAGCGGGACAGTCCCAATTTTGAGAGTGTGCCCCGCTGTCCCGGCGGGAGCTTACTTTTCCTATGGACACAGGAGTACACGGCGGAGCCCTGAGGAGCACTTTAAAACTCGCACGTGACGTTCCACCGGAAGTGACATGCTGGAAGCTGACCAGAAATTGGGTAATTTCAGGAGGAGATTATGACTGAACCATGGAGGCACTTCAGGGAATGCTTCAGATCCATCACCATGTCCTCCTCCGAAAGCGCGGACAGCTTGATCGCCTTGGAATCGGGGATGTCGGCCATGTGAGCGAATCATAATATGTCCTGCATCGGGAGGTTCAGGTGGGCATTACAATGGGAGTCGGGCTGCTCTAGTATCCTTATAGAATCTTTCTTTCTCTGTTTCTTTCTCCCGCTCTCTCTGTTCTTTCTTTCCCTCTCTAATCTTTTTTTCTTTCTCTCTTTGTTCTTTCTTTCTCCCTCTGTTCTTTCTTTCTCTCTGTGTCTTTCTCTCTGTTCTTTCTTTCCCCTCTTTCTTTCTCTCTCTGTTCTTTCTTTCTCTGTTCTTTCTCTTTCTGTCCTTTCTCTGTTCTTTCTTTCTTTGTTCTTTCTTTCTCTCTCTTCTTTCTTTCCCCTCTTTCTCTCTCTGTTCTTTCCCCTTTCTTTCTTTCTCTGCTCTTCTCTCTGTTCTTTCTTTCTCTCTCTGTTTCTTTCTCTCTGTTCTTTCTTTCCCCTTTCTTTCTCTCTCTGTTCTTTCTTTGTTCTTTCTCTTTCTATTCTTTCTCTGTTCTTTCTT
Source organism: Oophaga sylvatica (assembly GCA_033576555.1). Lineage (NCBI taxonomy): Eukaryota > Metazoa > Chordata > Amphibia > Anura > Dendrobatidae > Oophaga > Oophaga sylvatica. Next base: position 279,927,474 of record JARQOD010000003.1, on the reverse strand, counting down.
TCTCACCGTTTTTTTTCTCTCTCCTTTCTTTCTTTTTCTCTCTGTTCTTACTTTCTCTGTCTGTTCTTTCTTTCTCGCTCTGTGCTTTCTTTCTCTCTCCGTTTTTTCTTTCTCCTTTCTTTCTTTCTTTCTTCTCTCTGTTCTTACTTTCCTTCTCTCTTCTTTCTTTCCCCTCTTTCTTTCTCTCGCTGTTCTTTCTTTCTTTCTCTCGCTGTTCTTTCTTTCTTTCTTTCTCTGTTCTTTTTCACCTCTTTCTTTCTTTGTTCTTTCTTTCGCTCTCTGTTCTTTCTTTCCTCTTTCTTTCTCTCTCTGTTCTTTTTCTTTCTCTCTCTCTGTTCTTTCTTTTTTCTCTCTGTTCTTTCTTTTTCTCAGTACCAGTTAGTGTGCCCATAGTACCAGCCACTGTGCCCTCAGTACCAGTCAATGTGATCAGCAGTGCTAAGTGGGCACGATTGGGGTCTGGATATGGGTGTGGCTAGTTGTGAAATGGGTGTGGTCAGGGCGTGACCTAAAATTTGCCGCGGGGCAGAATTGAGCATGGGGTGGCAGAACTGAGCACGGCGCTCCTGCGTATAATGTCACCGGTGATCACTATATTACCTGTACTGTTGTGAATACTCTGGAGGCGACTTCTGAGCTGGGGCTCCCTCCGGTGGCTGCTGAGGGTAATGAACTGATTGCTGAATGGCCTTCAGCTGGCTCTGAATGGTCTGATATAAGTGACCTGAGTTGCTATCAGCCTTGCTGGTAATCAATTGTTCTTCCTGGTCTTGTTTGGAGCTCAGCTTGCATTCCTGCTCTCATTCAGATAAGTGTTTTGCTGCTTTTTTCCTCTGGTTAGATTTTCCTTGCAGGTTTGCTGCTTGCAGTAGACTTCAGCCTGGTCCCCTTTTGGGGCCTGGCGCTGCAATTGTGCTTATTTTGTGTTTGGACTTTTGCTCTGTTCCTTTGTCACTTTTTATTTGTTGAATTGCTGTGTGTTACACCAGAGATCTGATTTAGGTGGTAGAGATCATGTGATCTCAGGTTTTTTGTTAATCAGAAGTGTTGTATTTTTTCAGGGTTTTTTTGGGTTGCAGTCAGAATTCTTTTCTATACTTTTCTATCCAGACAGATTGGGCCCCAGCGTTTGCTCATTCTATTTTCTGTCTGTGTTCGTATTTTCTTCTTGTCTAACCGCCATTACATATTTGGTGGCTTCCTATTTCTTTGGGGGTTCTGCTACGGGGCAGATATCTTTCATCTTTCTGCCTTTAGGTGTAGCTATCTCTCCGAGGCATCTAGGATCACCATAGGTACGCTCGACGGCTACTTCTAGTGTTGCGGTTAGTTCAGGGTCCTGCAATCCAATAGGTTCCAGCCTCTCTGGTGTATTGCTACTTTGCTATTTTTGCTATTTCTCCTCAGCTACCGTAACATAACAGTATTACCGGCCAAACTGAAAATTATATAGTACTCAACAGAAGGGAAAAATAGTAAAGAAAAAAGGGAGTTGTCAGAAATTTTTTTTTTCTGTTTGTTGCATTTTTTCCCTCTTTTTCTCTGGGTGCTGAGGAGGATTTTTTTTTCTCCTCAATGGAGTTTGCACAGTTGTCTGGCCATGTGGACCAGCTTGCCGCTGAGGTTCGGAGTGTTGCTGCCTATCTTGCTGGGTTGCCAGTTGTGGAAGCCTAGGATCCCCATGCCAGATTTGTTTTTGGGGGATCGGTCCAAATTTCTGAATTTTAAAATAACTGCAAGTTGTTTTTTGCCTTGAAGCCTAAGTCCTCAGGGAACACAGCACAGCAGGTTCAAATTGTCATCTCTCTGCTGCGTGGCGACCCTCAGGATTGTGCTTTTTCCCTGACACCTGGGGATCCTGTTTTGAATGATGTTGATGTATTTTTTCTGGTTCTGGGCTTATTGTACAATGAACCTAATGTCACTGATCAAGCTGAAAAGACCTTGTTGGCATTAAATCAGGGTCGTGAAGATGCTGAGCTGTACTGTCAGAAATTTCGAAAGTGGGCAGTCCTGACCAAATGGAATGATGATGCTTTGGCAGCCCTTTTTCGGAAGGGTCTGTCAGAAAATGTAAAGGACGTTATGGTGGGATTCCCTGTTCCCTCTGGTCTCAATGATTCTATGTCTTTGGCTATTCAAATTGACAGACGTTTGCGTGAGCGCAGAGGTATGCGTGAGATAGTGTTGCCTTGTGAGCCAGCTCCTGAGCCCATACAGTGTGATGGAGTGACATCTGGGGCTCAGCGTCATGAGTTTCGAAAGTGCAATGGGTTATGTTTCTACTGTGGTGACGCTTCTCATGCTATTTCCGTCTGCCCTAAGCGGGGAAGACTTTTTGCGCGCTCAGTTGTCTTGGGTAGTGTTCAGACTAAATTTCTGTTGACTGTCACCCTGATTTGCTCCCTGTCCACATTTTCTGCTCAGGCTTTTGTTGATTCAGGAGCAGCTATTAACCTGATGGATTTTGACTTTGCCAAATGTTGTGGGTTTCCCATGATACCCCTGCGGAAGTCTATTCCCCTACTGGGCATTGATTCTACCCCTTTGGTGGAGAATAAACCCCAGTTTTCTACTCAGGTGATAATGAGGGTTGAACCAGATCATCAGGAGACTTGCAAATTTCTGGTGTTGCATAATCTGCATGACATTATTGTACTGGGTTTCCCTTGGTTACAGACTCATAATCCTGTTTTGGATTGGAAATCTGTGTCTGTGACCAGTTGGGGCTGCCAATGTGTTAATACTGACACTCCTGTTTTTTCTGCCTCTCCCCAGTCTCAGGATGTCCCTGACTTTTTGACTGATTTTTCGGATGTGTTTAGTGAGAGTAAGTCTGCATCCTTACCTCCTCACAGGAGCTATGACTGCGCTATTGAGTTAGTGCCTGGTGGTAAATTTCCTAAAGGGCGCCATTTCAGTTTATCTGTACCTGAACATGATGCTATTCGATCTTATATCAAGGAGTCTTTGGAGACCAGATTTTTCTTTGTGGCCAAAAAGGATGGTTCATTGAGGCTGTGTATTGATTATCGCCTCCTGAATAAAATCACTGTTAAATATCAATATCCGTTACCCTTGATTTCTGACCTATTTTCCAGAGTGAAAAGTGCTAGTTGGTTTACCAAGCTTGACCTCAGGGGGGCATATAACCTTATTCGCATTAAGCACGGGGATGAATAGAAGACGGCGTTTAATACCCCAGAGGGGCATTTTGAGTACCTAGTGATGCCTTTTGGGCTTACTAAATGCCCCTTCCGTCTTCCAATCCTTCATGAATGATATTTTCAGGGATTTTGTGGATAAATTTCTGATCGTTTATTTGGATGATATCTTGATTTTTTTCCAACGACTGGGACTCTCATGTGAAATATGTTCGGACTGTGTTCCAGATTTTGAGAGAGAATGCACTGTTTGTGAAGGGATCAAAGTGTCTTTTTGGCGTACAGAAGGTCTCATTTCTGGGATTCATTTTGTTTCCGTCTGTTTTTGAAATGGACCCGGTCAAGGTTCAGGCCATCTGTTGTGAATGTGTTAGAAATGAATTCTGAGCAGAAGCTCCCTCTGGTGGTTACAAACAGTACTGAACCATTCAATGAGGATTGGCAAGCAGGAGTTACGACTGGTCTTATATAAGGGAGGTTCCCTCCCATCATGGTTGCCGGTGATCAATTGTTCTTGTCTCAACTGTGGTTCCTGGTTCACTTGGAAGCTTGCTGAGTCTTGCCTCTTCTCCTGCTCTCAGATAAGATATTTTCTGTTTTTTGTTTTTGTGCTTACCATTTGCATATTACTCTGCATTTCTGTGAGGTTAGCCAGGTCTCCTTCCCCCCCCCCCCGGGGGGCTTGGGCTCCTCTCAGTTCTTCTGGAGCCACTGTTATTTGTTCATTTGCCTTTTCCAGTTTTTTCAGTGGCTGCGGCTTAGTTTTGTTACACCAGAGAACTAATTTAGGTGGTAGAGGTCGTGTGATCTCAGGTGTTTTTGCAATTAGTAGAGTTGGTATTTTTTAGGGTTTTTTTGGATTGCAGTAAGTGTCCTTCCTATCCTTTTCTGTCTAGGAAGATTGGGCCCCAACGTTTGCTCATACTATTTTCTGTCTGTGTCTGTATTTCCTCTTGTCTAACCGCCATTACATGTTTGGGGGCTTCCTATGTTCTTTGGGGATCTGCTCCGGGGCAGATAGTTTCCTCTTTCTATCTTTAGGTGTTGTTAACCTCTCAGGCTGTGACGAGGCGTCTAGGACCAACTTAGGAATGCTCCACGGCTGCCTTTAGTTGTGGTGGTTAGTCAGGGTACTGCAATCCAGTAGATTCCAACCTCTCTGGTGTATTGCCGTTTTGCCTGCTCTCCTCAGCTACCAAATCATAACAGCCATCTGTGATTGGGTTCAACCTACTTCATTGAAGGCTTTTCAGAGATCTTTGGGTTTTGCCAATTTTTATCGTAAATTTATTGGTAATTTCTCTGGTATTGTTAAACCATTGACTGATTTGACCAAAAAGGGTTCCGATGTGGTGAATTGGCCTCCTGAGGCAGTTTCTGCGTTTCAGGAACTTAAGCAGAGATTCATTTCTGCTCCTGTTCTACGGCAGCCTGATGTTTCTCTGCCGTTTCAGGTGGAGGTTGATGCCTCTAAGGTTGGGGCAGGTGCCGTTTTGTCCCAAAGGGATCCAGAGACCTCTAAGAGTAACCCTTGTGCCTTTTTCTCTCGAAAATTTTCTCCAACTGAACGTAATTATGACATGGGTAATCGGGAGTTATTGGCCATGAAGTGGGCCTTTGAAGAGTGGAGACATTGGCTGGAAGGAGCCAAACATCAAGTGGTGGTCCTCACGGACCATAAGAACCTGGTTTATCTCGAATCAGCCAAGCGACTTAATCCTAGACAGGCCAGGTGGGCCTTGTTTTTCACACATTTTAATTTTGTCGTTTCTTTTCTTCCGGGCACTAAGAATGTTAAGGCGGATGCCCTCTCGAGGAGTTTCTTTGCGGATTCTCCTGAGTTATCTGATCCTGCTGTTATTTTGAAAGAGGGTGTAGTACTTTCCGCCTTCTCGCCCAATTTGAGACTGGCTCTGGAGGGGTGTCAGGAGGATAAACCTGAACGCTGCCCTGTTGGGAAATTGTTTGTCCCAGACCAGTGGAAGAAGAGTGTGATTTCTAAGATTCATTGTTCCGCGTTGGCTGGTCATCCCGGGATTTTTGGTACAAGAGACTTGGTGAGTCGGTCCTTTTGGTGGCCTACTTTATCTCATGACGTCAGGGACTTTGTGCAGTCCTGTGGGACTTGCTCTCGTTCCAAGCCTTGTTCTCGTTCTAGTGGTTTGTTAATGCCATTACCTGTACCCAAGAGGCCATGGACCCATATTTTTATGGATTTTGTTTCCGACCTCCCTGTCTCTCAGAGAATGACCATTATCTGGGTAATCTGTGATAGGTTTTCCAAGATGATTCATCTTGTGCCATTACCTAAGTTGCCTTCCTCCTCCGAATTGGTGCCTTTGTTCTTTCAGCACGTGGTTCGGTTACATGGCATTCCGGAGAACATTGTGTCTGACAGAGGAGTCCAGTTTGTTTCCAGATTTTGGAGGACATTTTGTTCTAAACTTGGTGTTCAGTTATCTTTCTCCTCTGCATTTCACCCTCAGACCAATGGACAAACCGAGAGAACAAACCAGACCTTGGAAACCTATTTGAGATGTTTTGTGTCTGCTGATCAAGATGACTGGGTCTCTTTTTTGCCTTTGGCTGAGTTTGCTCTTAATAATAGGGCTAGCTCTGCCACCTTGATATCTCCATTTTTCTGCAATTCTGAGTTTCACCCTCGATTTTCATCAGGACAGGCGGAGGCTTCTGTCTGTCCGGGGGTTGAATCTATTGTGGAGCGTATGCAGCAGATTTGGGACCAGGTAGTGGAGAGGTTGTCTCTCTCTTAAGAGAAGGCCCAGCGGTTTGCCAACCGGCATAGGACTGATGGTCCTCGTTTTAAAGTGGGGGACTTGGTTTGGTTGTCCTCAAGAAATATCCCTATGAAGGTTGCATCTCCAAAATTTAAGCCAAGGTTCATTGGACCTTATAAGATCACGTGTTCCACAAGTCCTTATTGAAGAGGTTTGTCGAGCCAGTGGTTCCTGTGGCTGCGCCTCCTGTTTTGGTTGAGGGCAATTTGGAGTATGTGGTTGAGAAAATATTGGATTCTCGTTTTGCTAGACGGAAACTCCAGTATTTGGTTAATTGGAGAGGTTATGGTCAGGAAGACAATTCTTGGGTGTTTGCTTCGGACATCCATGCTGGGAGACTGATCCGTGCCTATCATCGAGCTCATCCTGATCGGCCTGGTTGCGCAGGTGAGGGTTCGGTGACCCCTCCTCAAGGGGGGTACTGTTGTGAATACTCTGGAGGCGACTTCTGAGCTGGGGCTCCCTCCGGTGGCTGCTGAGGGTAATGAACTAATTGCTGAATGGCCTTCAGCTGGCTCTGAATGGTCTGATATAAATGACCTGAGTTCCCATCAGCCTTGCCGGTAATCAATTGTTCTTCCTGGTCTTGCTTGGAGCTCAGCTTGCATTCCTGCTCTCATTAGATAAGTGATTTGCTCCTTTTTTTCCTCTGGTTGGATTTTCCTTGCAGGTTTGCTGCTTGCAGTAGACTTCAGCCTGGTCCCCTTTTGGGGCCTGGCGCTTCAATTGTGCTCATTTTGTGTTTGAACTTTTGCTCTGTTCCTTTGTCACTTTTTATTTGTTGAATTGCTGTGTATTACACCAGAGATCTGATTTAGGTGGTAGAGATCATGTGATCTCAGGTTTTTTGTTAATCAGAAGTGTTGATATTTTTGTCAGGGTTTTTTTGGGTTGCAGTCAGAATTCTTTCCAATCTAGACAGATTGGGCCCCAGCGTTTGCTCATTCTATTTTCTATCTGTGTCCGTATTTTCTTCTTGTCTAACCGCCATTACATGTTTGGGGGCTTCCTATTTCTTTGGGGGTTCTGCTACGGGGCAGATAGCTTTCATCTTTCTGCCTTTAGGTGTAGCTATCTCTCCGGCTGTGACGAGGCATCTAGGATCACCGTAGGTACGCTCCACGGCTACTTCTAGTGTTGCGGTTAGTTCAGAGTCCTGCAATCCAATAGGTTCCAGCCTCTCTGGTGTATTGCTACTTTGCTTTTTTTGCTATTTCTCCTCAGCTACCGTAACATAACACTGTACACTGCCATTGTATACAGAGATCCTGTGTATGTCACCGGTTATTACTGTATTACCTGTACACAGACACTATATACAGAGTTCCTGTGTATAATGTCACCGGTGATCATTGTATTACCTGTACACTGGCATTGTATACAGAGATCCTGTGTATAATGTCACCGGTGATCACTGTATTACCTGTACACTGACACTATATACAGAGCTCCTGTGTATGTCATCAGTGATCACTGTATTACTTGTACACTGACACTATATACAGAGCTGTGTATAATGTCACCAGTGATCACTGTATTACCTGTACATTGACACTATATACAGAACTCCTGTGTATGTCACTGGTGATCATTGTATTACCTGTACACTATACACTATATACAGAGCTCCTGTGTATAATTTCACCGTCTCCACCTTTTATAGGCACCATCTTGTGACTGCAACTTCTGTCTGCGGGAAGTCAGAAGTAGCGAAAACCCTCTATCAGGCCACGTTCACAAGTTCAGTATTTTATCTCAGTATTTGTAGGCCAAAACCAGGAGTGGAGCAATCAGAGGAAAAGTATAATAGAAACATGTCACAACTTCTGGATTTCTCACCCACTCCCGATTTGGCTTACAAATACTGAGGTCAAATACTGAACGTGTGAATGTGGCTTTAGGCTGGTTTCACACATCCTGATATTTCCAGTACCTGAAAAAGCGTTAGTGGAGATATCCGTGTCCGTGTGTGTAATACGTGTGGCAACTGTGTGCCGCATCAGTACCACACAGATGGCCACCGGGGAAGAAGCGCTACAGTAAGCACTGTTCCCCGGCCAGGGGCGCACCTAAAATGAAGCAAGTTGATGACTTCGCCTCAGGCGGCATTGAGTCCCTGAAGAAGTGTAAAGATCAATGTTTCAAATATATTCCTTTTTAAAAGTGTATGTATTTTACAGTGCGTCAGTTTAGGCTAGTAAAGAGTAAACCAGATTTATTTGTACTGATTTTACTACTGGGGAGCCATTTTGCAGTTCGCCTCAGGTAGCAGAGAGGCTAGGTTCACCTCTGTACATATCGCCTCATTTATTGGAGTATTGGTAAAGCGAGTAAAGGCATAGATCAAGTCCAGGGAATGACGGAAGACAGCCGCTATACTATATAGGCATATATTAGGGAGATTAAGGCCACCTAAGGATTTAATTTGTTGCAACTTAAAAATACTAATTCTATAGCCCCAATTTGAGCCCCAAATAAATTGACAAAAGGCCTTTGTCAAAAGCCTGTCATCAGCTTTAGACAGTAGAACCGGTAGCGTCTGTAAGGGAAAAAGTATTTTAGGGAAAGAAATCATTTTAATCAGATGGGCCTTGCCCGCAAAGGATAATTTAAGAGATTTCCAGGATTGTATTTCCTGTATAACTGCAGAAATGATGGGTGGAACATTCAGTTTTTAAATTTCATGAGGGTTTGAAGGTAAACATACCCCAAGATAACGCAGGGAGTCTCTCCTCCACTGAAAGGGGATAGGGAATGGCCACCGTTTCTGAGCAGCTTTGAAAAAGCCAAAGTATGAGATTTATCATAATTTATGCGAAATCCTGAAACTGCTCCAAACTCGTTAAAGGCATCCATTATAAAGTAATGGATTCCTTAGGATTGGCTATCATAAGTAAAATATCATCAGCAAATGCCAGTGTTTTAAGCGTGTGGTGGCTGATCTTAATACCCCCAAAGGAAGGGATCATCTCCAAATATCTTAACAAAGGGTCCAGGGCAATATTAAATAACAGAGGTGATGGGACATCCCTGCCTCATACCCCCGAAGATGGAAAAAGAGGTTGACTGAATACCATTAAGCCAAAGACTGGGGGTTGGTGTAAATTGTCCTTACAAAGTTAAAGAAAGGAAAGCCAAACAATCTATACTTAAGGGTTCGAATGAGGTGAGACCAGGACACTCGATCAAAAGCTTTATCAGCATCAAGGCTGACCGGTATATGCTGCTTGGCCTTAGCCTGGTAACTATGTGTAATGGCAGCCAATGCTGTCGTAATATTATAAGTAATAGACCGACTATGGACAAAAGCCGTTTGAGATGAGGTGAGAATATCAGGAGGAATGGATTGAAGACTATTAGCCATGATTTTGGTAAACAATTTAAAATCAACGTTTAGGAGGGAGATCGGACAGTATGAGGCAGGGAGAAGCGGGTCCTTGCCTGGCTTTAGCAACAAAGATAAACAAGCCTCGTTGAATCAGTCAGGCATAGAACCTGAATCAATAATATGATTAAAAAGAGAAGTTAGATGGGGAATGAGTAGATTTTGTAACATTTTATAAAATTCCACCGAAAACCCATCCGGGCTGGGTGCTTTAAGCAACTTTGAAGACTTGATGACTTATCCCACCTCCCCAGGAGAAATTGGTTGATTTAAAGTTTCCCTTTGGGAAGCGGAAAGTTTTGGCGGATCAACCTTGTGTAAAAATTTGTATCCATCCTCCCAGGAGTCTAGAGATGGGCTGTAAAAGTCTGAGTAAATATCTCTAAAAACCGCACAGATTTGAGTTGGGTCATAGGTAATAGAAAATCACTTAGAAAAAGGCAGATGCTTACCTGCCTAGGTGTTATGATTTGGTAGCTGAGGAGGACAGGAGCAAAAAACAGCAAAGGCAGCCGAACACCAGAGAGGTTGGGAACTAAAAGGTTGCAGACCCCTAATCTAACTGCACAACTAGAAGCAACCGTGGGACGTACCTACGGTGACCTAGACGCCTCGTCACAGCCGGAGAGATTAGCTACATCTGAAGATAGAAAGAGGAAAACTAACTGCCCCGGAGTAGAGCCCCAAAGGAATAGGCAGCCCCCACACATATAATGGCGGTTAGACAAGATGAAATACAAACGCAGGTAGAAAATAGAGTAAGCAAACGCTGGGGCCAAATACTGCCTAGATAGGACAGAACAGGACAGAATACTATCTGCAACCCAGAAAAACCCTAGAAAAATTCCAACACTTCTGATTTCAAAAAATGCTGAGACCACACGATCTCGCCACCCGCTAAATCAGATCTCTGGTGTGAACAAGCGGCTAACCCGCAGCCACTTAAATATCAGGGACAGAGCAATTGAACAAAAAAACAGTGGCTACTGAAAAACAGAGAGTAGCACAGGCCCCTGGAGGGGAACCCGGCTAACCTCCCACAAAAGTGCAGACAAAAAAATGGAAATGTGCAAACAAGATAGAAACAAGCAGCAAATAACTTAGCTGAAGGTAGCAGACGAAAGCAAGACACCCGCTGACTTCCAAATGGACCAGGAAACAACAATTGATCACCGGCGAGGATCATGGGAAGGCAGCTCAGCCCAGTCCGTCTCTCCTGATTGCCAGTCATCGCTCGCAGGTGATGGAGTTCTACTATTCAACACTCAACACAACAACCACCAGAGGGAGCCCCAACTCAGAAGTCATTTCCAGCATGCTCATAACAGTACCCCCCCCTTGAGGAGGGGTCACCGAACCCTCACTGGCGCCACCAGGCCGATCAGGGTGAGCCCGGTGAAAGGCACGAACCAATTTCTCCGCATGGATGTCAGAAGCAAACACCCAAGAATTGTACTCCTGACCATAACCTTTCCACTTAACCAAGTACTGGAGTCTCCGCCTAGCCAGACGAGAATCCAATATCTTCTCCACTTGGTACTCCAGATTGCCCTCAACCAAAACAGGCTCAGGGGGCGCTGCCATAGGAACCAATGGCTCAACAAACCTCTTCAATAAAGATTTGTGGAAGACGTTGTGGATCTTAAACGTCCCTGGAAGAGCCAAACGGTAGGAAACTGTCACGCTGTCTAATGATATGTATACAATGTCAGTAAACTATTAATACAGGAACAACACTCTATACAACAACTAGTATAGCAACATCAGCATGTAAGTATAGAATAGATTTACCTGACACGATATCTGCTGAACTCAGGGTTAATCTTGAGGACTTGATGAGCTGAAACAGGAAAGAGGTGGACCGGGATCTAACCTGACCCTAAACTGGGGTCCTAACTAATCCCTCACCTTGGAGGTACTGATAATGGTTCAGAGGTCCAAGTCTCCAGCCTAACCCTGTCTCCTGTCAGACCCTGAACCCTGTAATCAGTCCTAAGAAGGATCCTGACTACCACCAAAGGGATATGGGCTGATCTCAGCTAAATACACAGATTAGACATATAAGACAGACAGGATAACACTCGCTTGCATACACACTCAAACACCAAAGGAACATAAATGGTCTGGGAAATAAACTCTAACCAAGTTGAGCTTAGAACAACTAAGGAGCTCACAACTAAAGTCTATACAGATTCATTCCTATCTGTGGTCTGCATGAAGGTTTCACTGGCAACTCCCCAAGCAGACAACCAGAAATTTAAAGGAAACCAATCAACAAATAATCAATTGCAGCCGGGAGAAACTGCACCCAGTCCCAGCACTGAGCACAGACAGAATTAACTCCCTAGCTGCCAAACACAAAGAAACAGCAGCTCAGCTGTGAGAAGTCAAAATGTGCAACCGCGACGATCTTCGTGGCAATGCACACATGACAGTACCCCCCCTTCTACGAGGGGCCTCCGGACCCTCAGGGCCAGGCCTGCCCGGGTGAGTTCTGTGGAAGGTCCGAACCAAACGATCTGCGTTAACATCAGACGCAGGGACCCATGTCCTCTCCGCAGGACCATACCCCTTCCAATGAACCAAGTACTGAAGGGACCGGCGATTCAGACGTGAGTCAATGATCTTTGATACTTGAAATTCCAAGTTACCATTGACCAACACAGGAGGAGGAGGTAGAGGTGACGGTATGACTGGTGCCACATACCTTTTAAGTAATGACTTGTGGAACACATTATGAATTTTAAACGTAGGAGGGAGGTCCAGACGAAATGCCACAGGATTAATTATGGAACTGATCCTGTACGGCCCGATGAATCTGGGACCCAGTTTCCAGGAGGGCACTTTAAGTTTTATATTCCTGGTAGACAACCATACCAGATCGTTCACATTCAGATCTGGACCAGAAACTCTCCTCCTATCAGCCATACGTTTGTAACGGTTCCCCATCGCACTCAGATTATTCAATACACCTCTCCACACAGAAGCAAGTGACGACGAGAAACGCTCCTCCTCAGGAACCCCAGAAGGGCCCCCCCCATTGAAAGTACAAAACTGGGGATGGAAACCATATGCCCCAAAAAACGGGACTTACCAGTGGACTCGCTCCGCCTGTTGTTAAGAGCGAACTCTGCCAGAGGCAAGAAAGAAGACCAGTCCTCTTGGTTCTCTGAGACAAAACACCGGAGATATGTCTCTAAGCTCTGATTCAGACGCTCTGTCTGACTATTGGTCTGCGGATGAAAAGCCGAGGAAAATGACAATTGCATCCCCCGACGTAAACAAAATGCCCTCCAAAATTTGGACACAAACTGAGACCCCCTATCTGACACCACATCAGAAGGCAACCCATGAAGTCTAACGATCTCCCTAATGAACACCTGCGCCAGAGTTTTAGCATTAGGGAGTGCAGGAAGAGCAACGAAATGTGCCATCTTACTGAACCTGTCAACAACCACCAGTATGACAGTATTCCCTGACGACGGAGGAAGGTCCGTAATGAAGTCCATAGATAAATGAGTCCATGGACGCTCCGGAAGTTTCAAGGGTAAAAGGGTCCCAGACGGACGGGTATGAGGGGTTTTAGAGCGAGCACACACCCCACATGACGCGACAAAAGTTATAACATCTTTATTAGCATTAGGCCACCAAAACCGGCGAGAAAGGAGATCTAAAGTAGCCTTACTCCCTGGATGTCCTGCTAGAGCAGAATTATGATGTGCCTCAATAACCTTTTGTCTCAACAGATTTGGGACAGTCTCCCTGGAGGTCCTGCAGGGGCGTCCCCTGAGCCTCTAACACCTCCTCCTCAAGCTCAGAAAATACAGCCGACACTACCACCCCCTCCTGAAGGATAGGACTCGGGTCATCCGTTTTCCCGGCCCCTGGGAAACTGCGAGACAAGGCATCAGCCTTTACATTCTTAGACCCCGGGCGATAAGTGACGACAAAATTAAACCTGGTAAAAAACAACGACCATCGAGCTTGTCTGGAATTCAGACGCTTAGCGGATTCCAAATACAACAGGTTCTTGTGATCAGTAATAAGGTAACCGGGTGGACTGCCCCCTCCAAAAAGTGACGCCATTCTTCAAAAGCTAACTTAATGGCCAAAAGTTCCCTATTGCCGATATCATAATTCCTTTCGGCGGACGACAATTTCTTAGAAAAGAAAGCGCACGGATGCCATTTACCAGGGGACGGACCCTGGGACAATATAGCACCCACCCCTACGTCAGACGCATCCACCTCCACAATGAACGGCTGAGATGCATCTGGTTGGATGAGAACGGGTGCCGAAGCAAAACATTTCTTCAAAGAGGAAAAGGCTTGGCAAGCTTTGTCCGACCACCTAGAAAAATCCGTCCCTTTTCTTGTCATGTCAGTGAGAGGTTTGACGACAGATGAGAAATTACAAATAAATTTCCGGTAGTAGTTAGCAAACCCCAAAAAACGCTGCAGAGCCTTAAGATCCCCTGGCTGATCCCATTCAAGCACTGCTCTCACCTTTTCAGGGTCCATACGGAAACCGGAGGCTGACACCAAAAAACCCAAAAACTGAAGTTCCTGTACGGCAAATACACACTTCTCCAGTTTGGCGTATAGTTTTGTCTCGCAAGATCTGCAACACCTGTCTCACATGCTCCTGATGAGACACAAGATCTGGCGAGTAAATTAAAATGTCGTCCAAATATACAACCACAAACAGCCCCACAAGGTGACGAAAAATGTCATTAACAAAATGTTGGAATACTGCTGGTGCAGTAGTCAGACCAAAAGGCATGACTAGGTTCTCATAATGTCCCTCCGGCGTGTTAAACGCCGTTTTCCACTCATCCCCCTCTTTTATCCTAATCAGATTATACGCCCCCCTGAGATCCAATTTAGAGAACCATTTGGCGCCAACAATTTGATTGAAGAGATCAGGAATAAGAGGGAGTGGATACGGATCTCGAACAGTAATCCGATTAAGTTCGCGGAAATCCAAGCAAGGCGTAGGCCTCCATCTTTCTTCTTCACAAAGAAGAACCCCGCGGCTACTGGGGAAGATGAAGGTCTAATATGCCTTTTGGCCAGACTTTCAGAAATATAATCTTTCATAGCCTGCCTCTCAGGACCAGAAAGATTATACAACCTAGCTTTAGGCAACTTAGCATCAGGAAGGAGATTAATAGAGCAGTTATACACGCGATGAGGAGGCAACTCCTGACACCCCTCCTCAGAGAAAACATCCCCAAAATCCTCCAAAAAAGGAGGCAATGTACTAGGCACGACCGCACTGATGACTGTGTTCATGCAGTTGCTTTTGCAAAACTCACCCCATTGGCTTATTTCTCTGGACTGCCAATTAATCACAGGGTTATGTTTAACCAACCAAGGAAGTCCCAACACAATGGGAGTAGGTAGACCCTCCAACACATAACAAGATAATTGTTCCCTATGTATTGCCCCTACCCGAAGGTCAATGTTATGAACCTCATGAACAAAGCTACCTTGGCCGAGAGGCCTGGCGTCAATGGAGAATATAGGGATCGGTTTGACCAATACACTCAGATGCATACCTTGAGCCTGAGCAAACTGAGCGTCAACCAGATTAGCCCCGGAACCACTATCAAGAAGAACAGACAATCTCTCCACTCTCGTACCAACTACCACCTCCACTGGTACAAGGAACTGAGAAGAACTGGCGGATGAAATACATACTCCCAGGTTGTCGTCCACCACACAACCTGGGATTAACAGTTTTCCGGCGACTTTTGGCTCAACAAGGCACGGGATGGACATTCTCCAACAAAATGTCCCTCTTTCCCGCAGAAAAAACATCTTCTAGTCCTGCGGCGTACCGCCAATCCCCTCCTATGAAATGATGTCCCTCCCAACTGCATAGGCTCATCCGAACAGACAAGGGGAACCTCAACATAAGGGACTTTAGTGGTAGGTGGAGAAACAACAGGGAGTGGGGTTACCTCACCCCTCTCCCGAAGCCGTCTATCAGTACGGATAGCTAAGGCCATAGCAGCCTCCAGAGAAGGAGGAGACTCATACTGTGCCAAAACGTCTTTTAATTTATCAAAAAGCCCATGACAAAACTGGCTCCTAAGAGCTGGGTCATTCCACTGAGTATCTGTGGCCCATCTACGAAACTCAGAAGCAAATTCCTCTGCCGGACGATCTCCCTGCTGTATCTTACGTAATTTTGTCTCAGCAAGAGAGACCCGATCTGGGTCATCATATACCAATCCCAGGGCAGTAAAAAATTGATCTACAGACAGTAGAGCGGGGATCCCGGAGGAAGGGAAAATGCCCAGGATTGAGGGTCCCCTTGCAGAAGTGAGATAACAATTCCCACTCTCTGCTCCTCACTCCCTGAAGATCGAGGCCGAAGCCGAAAATACAATTTACATGCCTCCCGGAAGGTGAAAAATTTGTCTCGCCCACCAGTGAACCTGTCCGGGAGAGCTACTTTAGGTTCAACTCTGGTTTGCTCCAGGGGAGACAAAACTTTGGACTTAATGTCCGTCAGCTCCATGGATAATCCCTGCAACTGCAGAGCCAGCTGGGCTACTGGATCCATGGTAACTGGAGATAATTTTTATGGCCAGTGAAAATGTCACGCTGTCTAATGATATGTATACAATGTCAGTAAACTATTAATACAGGAACAACACTCTATACAACAACTAGTATAGCAACATCAGCATGTAAGTATAGAATAGATTTACCTGACACGATATCTGCTGAACTCAGGGTTAATCTTGAGGACTTGATGAGCTGAAACAGGAAAGAGGTGGACCGGGATCTAACCTGACCCTAAACTGGGGTCCTAACTAATCCCTCACCTTGGAGGTACTGATAATGGTTCAGAGGTCCAAGTCTCCAGCCTAACCCTGTCTCCTGTCAGACCCTGAACCCTGTAATCAGTCCTAAGAAGGATCCTGACTACCACCAAAGGGATATGGGCTGATCTCAGCTAAATACACAGATTAGACATATAAGACAGACAGGATAACACTCGCTTGCATACACACTCAAACACCAAAGGAACATAAATGGTCTGGGAAATAAACTCTAACCAAGTTGAGCTTAGAACAACTAAGGAGCTCACAACTAAAGTCTATACAGATTCATTCCTATCTGTGGTCTGCATGAAGGTTTCACTGGCAACTCCCCAAGCAGACAACCAGAAATTTAAAGGAAACCAATCAACAAATAATCAATTGCAGCCGGGAGAAACTGCACCCAGTCCCAGCACCGAGCACAGACAGAATTAACTCCCTAGCTGCCAAACACAAAGAAACAGCAGCTCAGCTGTGAGAAGTCAAAATGTGCAACCGCGACGATCTTCGTGGCAATGCACACATGACAGAAACTGGATTAAGAATTTCCAAGATCTTATAAGGTCCAATGAACCTTGGCTTAAATTTTGGAGACACAACCTTCATAGAGACATTTCTTGAGGACAACCAAACCAAGTCACCTACTTTAAACCGAGGACCATCAGTCCTATGCCGGTTGGAAAACCTCTGGGCCATCTCCTGAGAGAGACAACTTATCCACTACTTGGTCCCAAATCTGCTGCATTCTCTCCACCATAGAATCAACACCCATACACAGACAGAAGCCCCCACCTGTCCCGAAGAAAACCGAGGATGAAACCCGAAATTGCAGAAAAAAAGGTGACATCAAAGTGGCAGAACTGGCCCTATTATTAAGAGCGAATTCAGCCAGGGGCAAGAAAGAGACCCAGTCATCCTGATCAGCAGACACAAAACATCTCAAATAAGTCTCCAAAGTCTGGTTTGTTCTCTGTCTGCCCATTGGTCTGAGGATGAAACACAGAGGAGAAAGACAGCTGAACTCCCAGTTTAGAACAAAAATGTCCTCCAAAATCTGGAAACAAATTGGACTCCCCTGTCAGACACAATGTTCTCCGGAATGCCGTGCAAACGAACCACCTGCTGAAAAAACAAGGGTACCAACTCGAAGAGGATGGTAACTTCGGCAGTGGCACATGATGGATCAACTTGGAGAATCTATCACAGATCACCCAAATGACAGTCATTCTCTGAGAGACAGGGAGGTCGGAGATGAAATCCATAGAGATATGGGTCCATGGCCTCCTGGGCACCGGCAGTGGCATTAACAATCCACTAGAGCGAGAACAGGGTTTGGAACGAGAACAAGTCCCACAGGACTGCACAAAATTCCTGACATCACACGATAAAGTGGGCCACCAAAAGGACGACTCACTATATCTTTGTTACCAAAAATGCCAGGATGACTAGCTAACGCGGAGCAATGAATCTCAGACATCACATTCTGCCTCCACTGGTCTGGGACAAACAATTTCCCAACAGGGCAGCGTTCAGGTTTATCCTCCTGAAATTCCTCCAGAGCCAGTCTCAAATCGGGCGAGATGGTGGAAAGAACCACACCCTCTTTCAGAATAACAGCAGGGTCAGTCACATCAGGAGAATCCGCCAAAAAACTCCTAGAGAGGGCATCCGCCTTAACATTCTTAGTGCCCGGGAGAAAGGAAACCACAAAATTAAAACACGTGAAAAACAAGGCCCACCTGGCCTGTCTAGGATTAAGTCGCTTGGCTGATTCGAGATAAATCAGGTTCTAATGGTCCGTGAGGACCACCACCTGATGTTTGGCTCCTTCCAGCCAATGTCTCCACTCTTCAAAAGCCCACTTCATAGCCAATAACTCCCGATTTACCACATCATAATTACGTTCAGCTGGGGAAAATTTTCGAGAGAAGGCACAAGGGTTACTCTTAGAGGTCTCCGGATCCCTTTTGGACAAAACGGCTTCCGCACCAATCTCAGAAGCATCTATCTCCACCTGAAATGGTAGAGAAACATCAGGTTGCCGTAGAACAGGAGCAGAAGTGAATCTCCTCTTAAGCTCCAGAAACGCAGAAACTGCCTCAGGAGACCAATTCGCTACATCAAAACCCTTTTTGGTCAAATCAGTCAGTGGTTTCACAATACCAGAGAAATTACCTATAAATTTACGGTAAAAATTAGCAAAACCCAAAAATCTCTGAAGAGCCTTTAATGTAGTGGGTTGAACCCAATCACAAATGGCCTGAACTTTGACCGGGTCCAAGAGACAAAATGAATCCCAAAAATGAAACCTTCTGTACACCAAAGAGACATTTTATCCCTTAACATATAAGGCATTTTCTCTTAAAATCCGGAATACCATCCGAACATGTTCCATATGAGAATCCCAGTCACTGGAAAATATCAAGATATTGTCCAAATAAACGATCAGAAATTTATCCACAAAATCCCGGAAAATATCGTTCATGAAAGATTGGAAGACGGAAGGGGCATTAGTGAGCCCAAAAGGCATCACTAGGTACTCAAAATGCCCCTCAGGGGTAATGCCATCTTCCATTCATCACCGTGCTTGATGCGAATAAGATTATACGCCCCCCTGAGATCAAGCTTGGTAAACCAACTGGCACCTTTCACTCTGGAAAATAAATCAGAAATCAAGGGTAACGGATATTGATACTTAAGTGATCTTATTAAGGAGACGATAGTCAATACATGGCCTCAATGAACCATCCTTTTTGGCCTCAATGAACCATCCTTTTTGGCCACAAAGAAAAAGTCGGCACCCAAAGGTGAAGAGGATGATCTGATATGACCCTTCTCCAAAGACTCTTTGATATAAGATCGCATAGCATCATGCTCGGGTACCGATAAATTGAAGAGCCGAACTTGGGAAATTTACAACCGGGTACTAACTCAATCGCACGATCATAACTCCTATGAGGAGGTAAGACGCAGACTTACTCTCACTAAACACATGAGAAAAATCAGCCAAATAGTCAGGGACATCTTGAGACTGGGGAGAGGTAGAAAAAACAGGAGTGTCATTACAAACACATTGACAACCCCAACTGACCACAGACACAGACTTCCAATCTAAAACAGGATTAATGGTCTGCAACCAAGGAAAACCCAGTACAATAATGTCATGTAAATTATGTAACACCAAAAATTTACAATTCTCTTGGTGGTCCGGGTCAACACGCATCATCACCTGTGTTGGAAACGGGTTTATTCTCCGCCAAAGGGGTAAAATCAA
This sequence comes from Oophaga sylvatica, assembly GCA_033576555.1. Classification (NCBI taxonomy): domain Eukaryota; kingdom Metazoa; phylum Chordata; class Amphibia; order Anura; family Dendrobatidae; genus Oophaga; species Oophaga sylvatica. The sequence goes on along the minus strand of JARQOD010000003.1, from coordinate 279,908,018 downwards.
TACCCAGCAAAGGAATAGACCTCCGCAGGGGTACCATGGGAAAACCACAACATTTGGCAAAATAAAATTCCATTAGGTTTAGCGCTGCTCCTGAATCAACAAAAGCCTGAGCTGAAAATGTGGACATGGAGCAAATCAAGGTAACAGTCAAAAGAAATTTAGTCTGAACATTACCCAAAACAACCGAGCGCGCAAACATCTTCCCCGCTTAGGGCAGATAGAAATAGTTTGAGAAGCGTCTCCACAATAGAAGCACAACTTATTACGCTTTCGAAACTCTCGACACTGAGCCCCAGAAACCACTCCCTCACGCTGCATGAGCTCAGAGGCTTGCTCACAAGGCATTACCACCTCTCGCATATTTCTACGCTCACGTAAACGTCTATCAATTTGAATAGCCAATGACAGTCATTGAGACCAGAGGGAACAGGAAATCCCACCATAACGTCCTTTACGGTTTCTGCCAGACCCTTCCAAAAAAGAGCTGCCAAGGCATCATCATTCCATTTAGTAAGGACTGCCCACTTTCGGAATTTCTGACAATATAGCTCTGTGGCTTCCTGACCCTGATTCAATGCCAACAAGGTTGCCTCAGCTTGATCAGTAACATTAGGTTCATCGTACAACAACCCCAGAGCCTGAAAAAACACATCAACATCAGTCAAAACAGAATCCCCAGGTGTCAGGGAAAAAGCGCAATCCTGATGGTCGCCGCGCAACAAGGAGATGACAATTTGAACCTGCTGTGCTGCGTTCCCCGAGGACTTAAGTTTCAAAGCAAAAAACAACTTACAGTTATTTTTAAAATTCAAAAATTTAGACCGATCCCAAAAAAATAAATCCGGAGTAGGGATCTTAGGTTCTACAGCAGGCAAACGAGTGATATAGCTAGCAATACTCCGAACTTCAGCAGCAAGCTGCTCCACATGATCGGACGAGTGCTTGATTTCCATTGCAGAAAAACTCCTCCTACAGCCCACAGAGACAGGGCCGCCATCAGGGCATGAGAACCCTTACTGCGGTATGGGGCCCGGTGATTAGGGGGGCCCGCCGCCCGAGCACGCTGGTCTGCGCTCGGGCCCGGGGGCCCCCAACATTTTGAGGCTCCCCTGCACCTCAAGGGGCCCCAGCTAGCGGCACATCACGCAGCCGCTATGGGGCCCCTGTGTGGCAGGGGGGCCCACCTGTCCCCAGCGCTGACTCCCGCCGCCGCTGCATTGAACTATACCGGCGTCCGCCGGTACAGTTCAAAGTGATGATGGAGGAGAGAGCGTCAGCTGACGCTCCCTCTCCCATCATTCCCTGCTCTGCCTCTGACACAGCGCGCTCACTGTGTGCTGGGCAGAGCAGGAGACAGGAGCTGGGAGCAGCGTGGGCACGAGGATGAGGTGAGGAGTGTTTTTTTTTTTTTATAAATCTGTCCTGCTGTGGGTCCATTCCTGGGGGGGAGGAGAGATGAGGGCTGTAAAATGTGGGCCCTGCTGTATACGATGGGGGGCCCCGCTGTCTACTATAGGGCCCTGCTATATCCAATGTGGGCCCTGCAATATACAATGGGGGCCCTGCTGTCTACTATAGGGGCCCTGCTATATCCAATGTGGGCTCTGCAATATACAATGGGGGACCTGCTGTATACTATGGGGGCCCTGCTGTCTACTATAGGGGCCCTGCTATATCCAATGTGGGCCCTGCAATATACAATGGGGGACCTGCTGTATACTATGGGGGCCCTGCTATATTCTATGTGGGCCCTGCTGTATACTATGGGGGCCCTGCTATATACTATGTGGGCCCTGCTGTATACTATGGGGCCCTGCTATATACTATGGGGGCCCTGCTGTCTACTATAGGGGCCCTGCGATATCCAATGTGGGCCCTGCAATATACAATGGGGGACCTGCTGTATACTATGGGGGCCCTGCTGTCTACTATAGGGGCCCTGCTATATCCAATGTGGGCCCTGCAATATACAATGGGGGACCTGCTGTATACTATGGGGGCCCTGCTGTCTACTATAGGGGCCCTGCTATATCCAATGTGGGCCCTGCAATATACAATGGGGGACCTGCTGTCTACTATAGGGGCCCTGCTATATCCAATGTGGGCCCTGCAATATACAATGGGGACCTGCTGTATACTATGGAGGCCCTGCTATATTCTATGTGGGCCCTGCTGTATACTATGGGGGCCCTGCTGTATACTATGGGGGCCCTGCTGTATACTATGGGGGCCCTACTATATTCTATGTGGGCCCTGCTGTATACTATGGGGGCCCTGCTATATACTATGTGGGCCCTGCTATATACTATGGGGGCCCTGCTATATACTATGTGGGCCCTGCTGTATACTATGAGGGCCCTGCTGTATACTATGGGGGCCCTGCTATATACAATGGGGGCCCTGCTATATACTATGTGGGCCCTGCTGTATACTATGGGGGCCCTGCTATATACAATGTGGGCCCTGCTGTATACTATGTGGGCAGCACTCTATACTATGTGGGCCCTGTTATATACTATGTGGGCCCTGCTATATACTATGTGGGCCCTGCTATATACTATGTGGGCCCTGCTGTACACTATGTGGGCCCTGCTGTACACTATGTGGGCCCTGCTGTATACTATGTGAGCCACGCTGTACACTATGTGGGCTGTGTTATATACTATGGGGGGATATATTATATTTTATAGGGTGGCTGTGTTATATAATATGTGGCTGTGTTATATACTTTGTGGCTGTGTATATACTATGGGGGGCTACGTTATATTCCTTTGGGGAGGCAGGCTGTATGATATTCTATTCGGGGATACATTATATTCTATGGGGGGCTGTATTATATTTATTATATTCTATGAGGGGTGATTGCATCATACTCTATGAGGTCGCTACATTGTATTCTATGGGGGGCTAGATTATATTCTATGGGGCTGCATTATACTATATGAGTAGGGCTACATTGTATTTTATGGAGGGGCTACATTATACTATATAAGGGGGCTCAATTATATTCTATGGGGGTTTAGATTATACTCTGTGGGGTGGCTGCATTATACTCTGGGGTGGCTGCATTATGCTCTGTGGGGTGGCTGCATTATGCTCTATAGGGTGACTGCATTATACTATATGTGGGCTGCATTATACTGTATCGAGGACTATGGGGAATACATTATAGCATATGAAGAACTATGGGGTGCATTATACTATGGGAAGTGAATTGTACTACATGGATGACTATGGCGGTGCATTATACTATATGGAGCACTATGAGGAGTGTATTATCCTATATGGATGACTGAATGTATTTTAATATATTGAGGGCTATTAGGAGTGTATTATACTATATGGAGGACTATGGATACATTATATTATATGGAGGACTAGGTGGTGTGCACTTTACAATATGGAGGACTGTGGTGCACATTATAAATATATGGAGGACTATGGGGTGTATTATACTAAACAAGCAAAGTGCTGCATATTCATCGAGTGATTGGTGTTAAGCTAAGTGCACACGTTCAGGAATGTTTGCAGAATTTTCCTGAGCAAAAACTGACTTTTTCCGCGGTAAACTTTCTAGGTCAATAATATAGCGGGAAAAAGGCTAGAATTCCGCAAAATTAATGAACATGTTGGTTCTTTTTCCGAGATGCTTTTTTTTTCGCGGAAAAAAAACGCACTATGTGCACAAAAATTGCGGAATTCATTCTAAATGATTGGATGCTTAATTCATGCATTTTTGACGCGTTTTTTCCCGCGGAAAAACGCAAATAATCCTGAACGTGTGCACATAGCCTGAATGTGTCATTGGTGAGGGCATGGTGCAGAAGTGAAGTTTTTCCATGAAAGGGCGGAGGGATTTTGGAAGGTTTGCATGGTGGAGGAGGAGCTAGGGTGGATGCGGAACTGGGGGGTGGAGCCTGGGCGGAGTCTCAAGGGGGGCCCCATAAATTTTGCCAGTATGGGGCCCTGAAATTCCTAGTGGCAGCCCTGCACAGAGATAAAGAGGAAAAAATACACACACAAAATAAATTCTGACTTTTTTTTTTTACTATCTTTTCCTTCTTTTGAGTACCATAGAATTACAGTCAGGCCGGTGATTCTGTTATGATTTGGTAGCTGAGGAGGACAGGAGCAAAAAACAGCAAAGGCAGCCAAACACCAGAGAGGTTGGGAACTAAAAGATTGCAGACCCCTAAACTAATCGCACAACTAGAAGCAGCCGTGGGACGTACCTACAGTGACCTAGACGCCTCATCACAGCCAGAGAGATTAGCTACACCTGAAGATAGAAAGAGGAAAGCTAACTGCCCCGGAGTAGAGCCCCAAAGGACTAGGCAGCCCCCACACATATAATGGCGGTTAGACAAGATGAAATACAAACGCAGGTAGAAAATAAGTAAGCAAACGCTGGGGCCAGATACTGCCTAGATAGGACAGAACAGGACAGAATACTATCTGCAACCCAGAAAAACCCTAGAAAAATTCCAACACTTCTGATTTCAAAAAATGCTGAGACCACACGATCTCGCGACCAGCTAAATCAGATCTCTGGCTGCTAACCCGCAGCCACTTAAATATCAGGGACAGAGCAATTGAACAAATAAACAGTGGCTACTGAAAAACAGAGAGTAGCACAGGCCCCTGGAGGGGAACCCAGCTAACCTCCCACAAAAGTGCAGACAAAAAATTGAAATAGCAAACAAGATAGAAACAAACAGCAAATAACTTATCTGAAGGTAGCAAACGAAAGCAAGACTTCCAAATGGACCAGGAAACAACAATTGATCACTGACGAGGATCATGGGAAGGCAGCTCACTTATATCAGCCCAGTCCGTCTCTCCTGATTGCCAGTCATCGCTCGCAGGTGATGGAGTTCTACTATTCAACACTGGTTCAATACCATCAGCAACCACCAGAGGGAGCCCCAACTCAGAAGTCATTTCCAACATGATCACAACACCTAGGGCTAAAAACAATTGGACTATCAGGGTGCAGTGGACCCAACTAATTATGGCAACAACACAGATGCAGCAATACCAATATAACAATCACTCTCAACCTACCAACCCAGGGAGGGGGTATTGTTAAAGATACTAGTGCACACAAAAAAGATTCCAATCTGTATGCGGCATAATTCACACAGGTAATGCATAGCATTCGGCTTACAGCTTATTACAAACGCCCATACTTTTAGATCAGGCGGGGGTCGCCCAGTGCCTCCCAAATGCATTCTGTATGAACAGAGGCCACAGTTATAAAGCCATATGGGCCCAACTGCACCCTGAAAAATAGATAAAGTGCGCAAAAACATATCAATATATGTAAGGTATTAGTTAATATTATGGCCACAATACGTAAGCTAGCAATCCACATCAAGGGTCCTTACACTTGCAAGTCCTACCACTAAACATCAAAAAATCACTGACTAAAAGGATTTGGGCCCATATGACTCTGTAACTGTAGCCTCTGTTCACACAGGACGCCTGATCTAAAAGTATGGGTGTTTGTAATAGGCTGTAAGTCCGATGCTCTGCATTAACTGTGTGAATTATGCCGCATACAGATTGGAATCCTTTTTGTGTGCACTAGTATACTGAACAATCACCCCCTCCATGGCTTGGTAGGTTGAGAGTGATTGTTATATTGGTTTTGCTGCACCTGTGTTGTTGCTATAATTAGTTGGGTCCACTGCATACTGATAGTGCAATTGTTTTGAGCCCTAGGCAGGTAAGCATCTCTTCCTTTTTCTCAGTGATTTCCTAATATTTTTTGAGGATTTTTTTAAAAAAAAATCCTTTTTGTATCAGTGATTTTTTTCATGGGTAATAGATCCTCGGGTAATGTAATATTAGAGACTCTAGTGGCCACTTTGAATGGCTTCGTCAAAGACAGCCTGGTTTATTACCCCACCAAAAATATTGGTTGCATTGATGACCTAACTGATTGTGTGCCTGTTCATGCAATAGGGTGTTTAAGTTTTGTTTAACAGTAAGGTAAGCCTCTCTGAAGGAGGTAGTATGTAATTTAAAATCCCTATATGCTTGAGTAAACAGTTCTAAGAGATGACGCAGGGAGAACAATTTCTTTTTTTTTGAGACACAAAGGAGATATGTCCCCTAAGCACCGTCTTAGCAGTGGCCCAGAATAAGTTGATATCATCTAAGTGTTCCAAGTTATCCTCCGTAAAAGTCTCCCACCAACCAGTTATATAGCGTTTGAAATCATCCGAAGTGTAAAGATATGAGGGAAAATGCCAACGAAAAGATACAGTTCTACTAGTGGGGAGTTCCAAAGTAAGTAAAACCGGAGAATGGTCCGAGATAACCAATGGAAGTATATCAACTGTTTTTAAGAAGGAAAGAAGAGGGACAGAGAATAACCAATAATCAATACGAGTATGAACGTCATGTACTCTAGAATAGAAGGTGTATTCTCTCTCAGTTGGGTGGCAGCATCTACAAGCATCAACTAGATCAAACCTATCTAGTAGGGTAAAAATCGCTCCAGTTGAAGAATGAGATGCAGGCATAGATGTAGATCTATGAAGGAAGAAATAATGAAATGTATTTAAATCTCCACATAATAATATATTAGTGGGATGCCAGCCATAAACAATTTCCACGAGTCTAGCAAAAAAGGAAGGGTTGACAATGTTTGGCGCATAAACATGAGGCAATATTCCCGCTGTTCAATAAGGACTCTGATTAGTAAATATCGTCCCCCCTTATATCTCACTAAATCTTGTATAGAGTATTTGAGGTTTTTATGAAACAAAATGGCCACCCCATGCTTCTTCCATGAAAAGGACGCCTCCAAGAACTCCAAATAATGTCTATTATGGAGTGCTGGGTGACTTCTGCAAAACCAGTGAGTTTCTTGTAGAAAGACGATATGTGAGCGGAGGCGGGTAATATGGTCTAATACCTTCCTACGCTTTACTGGCGAATTCAGACCAGCTAAATTCCAGGATAAAAGTTTGAGAGAGTCCATATTGATATGAGAAGCTACATCACTAAATGAAGCCATGATAGCCTATCCCACATGGAGGCCAGAAAATAAAAATAGTAAGAAAAGAACATATGGGCAAAGGTCAGTCCCAGCGAGCAAACTAAAAAGACTGAGTACAAAGTGTGCCCAAGGAAGTGAAACCCACACCCCACCCCCTATCCCCAAACAAACTGGAAAACAATATATAAACCAAACTACTGAACATCAGGTTAAATTATCCTGACTAATAGCAACCCCTAGAAAAAATTTTACAAAATAAAATAAGAGCAAACATTCTGCAGACAAAAAAGAAAAAAAAACCTTAGGTGATAATTGTACAATAAGATCACATCACCACCCAGGTCCCAATACTCAAAGATAATAGAGTATATGACCAGAAATCAGAGTAACCGGAGAAGATGCTAGGGAGGAACGCTCTATTTCCCCCAAGGCTATATCAGGATTGTCAAAAAACACGGCTTTTCATGAAGCACTACCCGAAGGCGTGCAGGGTATAGAAAGTCAAAACGTGTCTCCATGTCATGCAACAGTTTACAGACTGGTGAAAAAGCATGGCGCTTGGCCGCTACAAAAGCGGAGAAGTGTTGTGAATGGGTTTGAGATGAGTTCTGAGCAGAGGCTCCCTCTGGTGGTTACAAGCGGTACTAGTGAGGATTGTGAGGACTGGGAGTCAGGTGTTACTGATTGGTCTTTTATAAGGGAGTCATTTTCCCATCAGGGTTGCCGGTGATCAATTGTTCTGGTCTGAATCCTTCTTTCCAGTTTCCCTTGTAGCCTGCTGTGTCGTGTCTGCATCTCCTGCTATCAGATAAGACAATTTCTTAGTTTGTGTTTTTGCTATATTTTTGCATTTTGTCCTGCACTTCTGTGGGGGCCTTCAGAGTCCCCTCCGGGGGCTTTTGCCCTCTCAGTTTAGTCCTGCCACTGTGTTTTGTACTTTTGCTTTTTCCAGTTTTTTTTCAGTGGCTGCTGTTTTGTTTTTGTTACACCAGAGAACTAATTTAGGTGGTAGAGGTCGTGTGATCTCAGGTGATTTTGAAATTAGTAGAGTGTGGTGTTTTTTCAGGGTTTTCTGAGATTGCAGTAAGTACCCTTCCTATCCTTTTCTATTTAGATAGTTTGGGCCCCAGCGTTTGCTC